>CM070708.1:6861406-7498250 GCA_036346265.1 Melocanna baccifera
CTCCTCGCTGCAGTGCTGCTGCGACAATGTACGGACCTTCCCACTTGGACTCTAGCTTGCCGACCGTGTCCGCGCGAAGCGCCCTCCTGAGGACAAGGTCCCCCGGCTGGAATGCTCGCGGATACACGGAACAATTCTGGCTGCGCGCCATTTGGCGGCCGTACTTGGCGACGTGCTGGGTGGCCTTGACGCGCTCTCCATCGAGGAGGTCCAGGGACAGCTGGCGCTCTTCATCTGGTGGCTAGGCGAGGACCCTTCGTTAGCCGGTCTTGATCTCTTCGAGCGTCATTGCCTCATCACCGAAGAGGAGCTTGAATGGCGTGAATCCCGTCGAACGTGTCGCTGTTGTGTGAAGCGACCAGAGGACGTTGTGGAGCTCGCCGGGCCACTTGCCTTTTGGTAGCCCGACAAGGCATTTTTTGATCCCGGCGGAGATGGCGCCGTTCGCCCGCTCGACCGCTCCATTGGACTGTGGGTGTCCGACGAAGGCGAACCAAAGTATGATGCCCATGTCGTCGCAGAACTCCCTAAACAGCGTAGAGTCGAACTGCAGACCATTGTCGGCAGTGATCTCCTTGGGCACTCCGAAGCGGCATATGATGTTCTGCCAAAGGAAACGCTGCATGGCTGTCGAGGTGATCTTGGCTAGCGCCACAGCATCTGACCACCTGGAAAAATATTCCAAAGCGACCACGATGAAGCGCAAATCTCCTGGGGCTCGGGGCAGAGGTCCGACGACGTCGATGCCCCACCGTGCCAGCGGCCATACAGGGGGGATGGGGTTGAGGCCGGTGGGGGGTCTATGAATTACCCGCTCCATCCATTGGCAGCCTTGACACCGGTGCACCAGTTCTTGGGCATCAGCGACGGCGGTTGGCCACTAGAAGCCCTGCCTAAATGCCTTGTTGACGAGCGACCGTGGGGCCAAATGCGAGACGCATAGGCCCGCGTGGATTTCTGCCAGAAGGTGCTGTCCTCCTTCGCGTGAGAGGCACCGTAGGAGCGGTGCGCAGACTCCTCTCTTGTAGAGCACTCTGTCGAGTATCTGGAAGGATCTGGTGCGGCAGTGTAGGCGGCGAAGTTCAGCGGGGTCGTCAGGCTCGACGATGCCCTGTAAGAAGGTGTGAATTGACTCTCGCCAGTCGCCCTGATGGACGATCTGGTGGACTAGGGCAGCGTCGTGATTGTCCTGCACAATGGCCGTCGCGCACAGGACCTCGTAGAATGCGCCTTCAGGGGCGGGGAGTTGCTGGCTGGCGGCCTTTGCAAGAATGTCCGCTTGCTCGTTTTCTGCTCGGGGGATGGCCTTGACCGTGACGCCCAGGAAATGCCGCTTCTTGGCTCGCACAGCTGCCAGGTACTTGGCCAGGTCGGGGTCCTTGGCCTAGTAAGACTTGTCGACTTGCCCTGCCACTAGCCTGGAGTCCGTGCGGACGAGGACTCGCCGCGCCCCCAGAGCTTTGAGCTTTGCTAGGCCGAAGAGTAGCGCCTTGTACTCCGCGGTGTTGTTGGTGGCAGGAAATGCGAGGCGCGCCGAGTATAACAGGCGGTGTCGCTCCGGCGTAGTGACCACCGCCCCCACGCCCGCGCCGGAGACGCAGTACGCGCCGTCGGTGTCGAGCGTCCATCTTTGGGTCCTCTCGGCGCTTGGCGTCTTTGGACCGCTGGGGTCCACTCCGCGAGGAAGTCCGCAAGGATTTGGGACTTGATTGCTGTGCGCGAAGCATATGTCAGGGGGAAAGGGGCGAGTTCGGCTGCCCACTTGCCGATGCGTCCCGAGGCCTGTTTATTGTACAACATCTCCGCCAGAGGGAACGAGGACGGCACAGTGATTGGGTGGGCGAGGAAGTAATGCCGGAGCTTTCTCGAGGTCATGACTAGGGCATAAGCCAACTTCTCAAGCTCTGTGTACCGTGTCTTAGCGCCCTGAAGGGCTTCAGAGACAAAGTAGACTGGGCGTTGGCGAACGCCCTCCTTGAGAACGAGGACGGCACTGACGGCTGTCACGGAGGCGGCAAGGTAAAGTAAAAGGGGAGCCTTTGGTGCCGGGGTGACCAGCGTGCGTAGGCTTGCAAGGTGCTTCTTGAGGTCGTCGAAGGCGCTGGCGCAGTCAGCGTCCCAACGAAACCCATCGCAACCGCGCAGGTTTTGAAGAAGGGCAGGCCGCGCTCCGCTGCCCTGGACAAAAAGTGGCTCAGTGCGGCCATGCGGCCAGCGAGCCTTTGGACCTCTCGTGTCGTTTTGGGCGGCTCCATGGAAAGGATTGCGTCGACTTTGTCGAGGTTGGCTTGGATACCGCGCCCCGACACCAAGAAACCCAAAAGCTTGCTCACCCGTACACCGAACACGCACTTGTCCGGGTTGAGCTTGATGCCCGCCTTCTGGAGATTGTCGAAGGTCTCTTGGAGATCGTGGCCGTGAGCTGCCAATTGCTTGGTTTTGACGACCACGTCATCAACGTACGCCTCGACATTCCTCCCTAGCTGGGAGGCCAGCGCCAGCGCAATGAGGCGGGTGAAAGTTGCGCCGGCATTCTTCAGGCCGAAGAGCATTCTGACAAAGCAGTATGTTCCTATCAGAATGATAAAGCTAGTTTTGTCTTCATCATCCTTGGCCATGTAGATTTGATGATAACCGGAATAAGCGTCCAAGAAGCTCATGAGTTCGCAGCCGGTCGTAGCGTCGACTAGTCGGTCGACGCGCGGGAGGGGGTAGTCATCATTCGGGCACGCCTTGTTGAGGGCGGTGAAATCGATGCACATGCGCTAGGCACCGCTGGCTTTCTTCACCAGCATCGGATTGGTGAGCCAATCCGGGTGTTGAACTTCGCGGATGACACCAGCCTGCAGGAGCTTCAGCACTTCCACCTTGGCTGCCTGCTGCCGGTCCACGGACATACGTCGAAGCCTTTGCCTGACCGGATTGGCGTCCTGACGGACCGCTAGGTTGTGCTCGATGAGGGAGCGGTCCACGCCCTTGATGTCCCCGGAGACCATGCGAAGACATCTGCGTTGTTCCGAAGAACTTGGAGGAGCTCTTGCTCCATCTCCAGGAGGAAGCCGTCGCCTATGAAGACGACACGGCCGTCGGCCTGGAGGGGGACCCTCTTGACGTCGCCGTCCGGTCGGGGCTTAGGAGTCCACCCCGGGGCGGATGGTGTGTCCGCTTTGGGCTTGCCTGCGAGGGCGTGCACCCTAAGGCGGGGGCTTGTGAGCTCCGTGCGTTGGGCGAGGTCCTGATCGCCGTAGATAGTGATGACGCCTCGCGGGCCCGGGAGCTTCAGGCACAGGAAGCCATGATGCGGGGCCACCCCGAAGGAGATGAGGGCTGGGCGGCCCAGAATGGCATTGTACGGGCTTGGGGTGTCCGCGACGTCGAAGACGACGGCCTCGGCCCGGATGTTATCGCCCTGATGGAAGGAGACTTGGAGGTATACTTGACCTAATGTACTTTGGGATTGGCCACCAAGACCACATAACGGGGTCTTCGATGGCCGCAATCAACAGCTAGGGATTCCCATGCGGCCGAGGGCCTCTGCGGAAAGCACATTTGCCGAGCTACCTCCGTCGATGAGGACGCGCCGGACGTCGCATCCTGCGATATCAGCTCGGACGAGTAGGGGGTCGTGGTGAGGAAACTCCACACCCCGGGCATCAGCGGGCGCGAAAGTGACTTGGCCCTGAGCTACTCCCGGTTGTGGCTGCTGCGGGGCTCCCGAAGACGAACCTCCGGAGATGACGTTGACGGCCTGAACCTGCAGGGGCGCTTGCTGCGGGTGCTGTGGACGGGCCCCCGGTGAGACGGTCATCAGGATGTGCCGGCTCGAAGCCTCTTGCATGGCTCGCACGATGTTGCGGAGATCCACCAGCTCCCGCTGGAGGGCATGGAGGGTGGCCGGCAGGGATCTTTGTACTGCGGGCGTAGTTAAAATGGGCGGCACACCTAATCGCGCTGGCTTGACAGCCGCGACCACCGCCCGCGCCGCCAAATTGTCCACCCCGTCGATGTGGTAGCTGGCGGGGTTGGAGTCGACGGCTGCGTCGGCGAAGGCGGGGTTGGAGTCGACGACTACGTCGTGAGTGTTAGCGTTCACTCTTATGGCCGCCAATGCCGACACCGCGGTGCCGACGTTGACGCGAGGTGTCGCCTCCGCGACCCCTTTCCTCCTCACCGCCGACGATGTTGGTGCCATCCTTCTTGAGGTCTTCTTGCTTCCGTCGTCCCCACGGATGGCGCCAACTGTTGTAGCTACAGACCAAACAAAGAGAGAGTATGGTAGTGGAGAGTTAGGTGAACAAATGACCTCTCGTCCCTCGAGGCTTCGTCATGTACATACATATATCCCCGAGGGAGTGTCTTTTACAATAGTGCCCTTACACTCGAGTATCCTTCCTGAGACCATCTTGTGTCGTACAAGGGTTCATAACTCGCTAACAGGCTAGCTAGGCTTAGGTGGGGGCCACCCCTACAACAATACCATTGTCACCATAGGTTGGGAAACATACTAGTGATGCTAGGTTATTTGTCACACGGGTTGCTTATAGTTATGATTGGGTTTATCATTACACGTGAATAATTAATTTGACTTAATGAGATATTGAACCATGGTTGGAGCCACAGCAGATCGTGGTTGGTGCCATAGTATTAAAATTTGTGCCATGACGTTGGTGCATCATCGGCGGTGGTTATACAAATTGGTTTTCACTCGGACGAGTGATCGTGCAGTAAAGGGGGAAGTGTTGGAGCTCTTCGAGGGATGAGGTAGTCTCGCCCGGGTATACTTAAGAACTTAACTTTGTGCGCCATTGATCTGAGTCTTACCGTGCAAACCACATGTCTGGTATGGGATGGACCTGGCTGACTAATTTGGGATGTTTCAACTTTAATCTTGCCATTGAGATAAACATGGTTGCTAATTTCCATGTGGCGCAAGGGGGGGTGTGATGCGAAACTCTAGCGGGCAGATTGAGTTGTAACTGAACTTTGTAAAGGCCTTGTTGTGATTACCTTAAGCTGAGGTTAATCACATCGTGTGGGTACAGTTGTGCGACCTCTGCAGAGTGTAAAACTATTCAAATAGCCGCGTCCTCGGTCATGGACAATGCTCGGTGATTTCACACGAGGGGTAGTTATTTCTGAAAACTTGTGTATTGTGGTTGAACAGTGGATGGTTAATCCACTGTTGGTTTAGCTTATGGATGGGAGGTCCAAAAGTGGTTGGTTTAGCTTGTGGATGAGAGGTCCATAAGTGGTTGGTTTAGCTTGTGGATGGGAGGTCTGCAAGTGGTTATATCAATTCCTTTGATTATTTATCTACTATTGTTTTACTTATAGTTCGCTTTCAATCTAATTACTGTATTTACCTTTAAATGTCGTTTTATGCAAATTAACCTTTCAGCCTTCCATTGGTAAGCCTTGCATACTATATTGCATTCATTTGTTACAAATGACTTGCTGAGTACCAATGTACTCACAGCTTTATGCCCAATATTGCTCAGTTGAGGAAGAGGAGTATCACCAGTAGGAGGTTCCAGAAGGAGAGTACTTCGACGACTTCACGGATTAGGCTTCGTTCTCCATTCGATAGCCTGTGGGCTTGTCGATTGGCCACTACGCTTTATTTTTTATTTTCGCTGCTAGTTTTGTTAAGCCCTTCGGGCTAGTCTATTGTAAGCTTGGCTATAAGGTCGTACCTTTGATATTTATCGATATTTGGATTTTCCCTTTATTATATCGTGTGTATGGTTGTGATTACATCTATGTTTGACTGTGTGCACTAGTGTGATCCTGGACTAGTGCAGTTTACACAGAGAATCTGAATTTGCATATTCGGGTATCGACAGAAGAATTTCCTGAATCATGACGATTTTGTGTGCCCTGCATGTGCCACCAGAAAATTAATCACTAGACCCTCCACTCTGAAAGTGAAGGATGAAGTCCCTGCATTCCTGGAACGCATCCAGGGAGACATTTGCGGTCCTATTCAGCCCATCTCAGGGCCATTTAGGTATTTCATGGTGCTCATCGATACTTCCTCGAAATGATCATATGTGGGTTTATTATCCACAAGAAACCATGCTTTCACCAAATTGATCTCGCAGGTCATTCGCATCAGAAATGTGTTCCCTGATCATCGCATCAAGTCCATCATAATGGACAATGCCGGCGAATTTACTTCGAAGGCGTTTGATGATTATTGCATGATGATGGGGATTGCAGTTGAGCATTCAATACCGCATATCCATACCCAGAATGGTTTGGCAGAGGTATTGATCAAGAGAATTAAATTTATTGCTCGACTCCTTTTGCAAAATTGTAATTTGCCAACTACAAGTTGGGGACATGCAGTCCTACATGCAGCAAATCTCATCAACTTTAGACCTTCGGCCTACAACATCCATTCACCTATGCAACTAGTGCAAGGGTCACCACCAAAAATTTCTCATCTAGAAGGTTTGGATGCAAGGTTTATGTACCTATACCCCCTCCGCAGCGAACTGCAATGGGTGCTCTCCGTAAGACTGGGATATACGTTGGTTATGAGACTCCATCCATAATCAGGTATTTGGAACCCATGTCGGGAGATTTGCATACTGCCCGCTTCGCTGACTGCGTTTTTGATGAGGATAATTTCCCGACATTAGGGGGAGAAAATCAACCCATTGATGAAAAATATCGGGAAATTACGTGGGAAGCCACGAGAATTCCTGCACATGATCCGCGCACTAGTGAAACTAAAAAAGAGGTCCAGAAGATCATCGATTTATAAGCATTAGCAAAACAACTACCCGATCACTTTAGTGATTTGAAGAGCGTGACTAAGTCGTATGTGCCTGCACGCAATGTACCGGAGAGGGTTGGAATACCAAAGAAAATTGAAGGTATCCCTAATCCCAGCGAAAAAGGATAAGAAGGACTTATCAGAGCCGATCAATGAAGTCCCCCAGAATGAGAAGGGGAGCCAGTTGAGACCTGGCACAAGTATGACACCTGTTGAAAAGGACATACCGGATCTGAATATCCCCATCGACATGGATGTGTGCGCACACATCGGAGCCGAAAAACTAAAGGGACTTGTCACCGCAACTCAAGGAAGCGATGCGCAAGGTGACGCTCCAGAAGAAGCAACTCATAAAGAAATAGCTATAAATTATGTGCACACGGGAGAGTCCCTGAACAGGACAACAGCCAATGTTGATATCTATTTCGCAAAGAAAATTACCACAATCATTGATCTTGATCCCGAGCCTGCATCGCTCGCTGAATGTAAGAAAAGATCAGATTGTGAAGATTGAAAGAAGGCAATAGCAACTGAATTGCTATCTCTGAACAAAATAGAGGTGTTTGGGCCCGTATGCCGCACACCTCCCCATGTGCACCTTGTAGGGTACAAGTGGGTATTCGTTCGAAAAAGGAATGAAAGAAACGAAGTAGTGAGATACAAAGTAAGGCTGGTAGCACAAGATTTGACTCAACGTCCTTGAGTTGATTACGAAGAAACCTACTCCCTGGTCATGAGTGGAATTACCTTTAGATACTTGATCTCAATGGCAGTGAACTTGAATTTAGAAATGAAATTGATGGATGTTGTGACTGCATACCTTTATGGTAACTTGGATTCAGAGATTTATATGAAAGTCTCTGAAGGAATTCCTCTCCCGAACCAAGACAGAGCAAATAGAAATCTGTACAGTGTGAAGCTTAGAAAGTCCTTATATGGACTAAAGCAATCTGGCAGAATGTGGTATAATCGCTTAAGCGACATTCTCTGCAAGAAAGGCTACACGAACAATGAAGACTGTCCTTGTGTATTTATACGGCGATCCCAGAATGGATTCTGTATAATCTCAGCGTATGTAGATGATCTGAATATTATCGGGACAGTGGAAGATATAAAAGAAGCAAGCTCCTACTTGGAGTCAGAGTTTGAAATAAAAGATTTAGGAAAGACCAAGCTCTGCTTAGGCCTGCAGCTTGAGCATGTCCCTGGAGGAGTCTTGGTACATCTTTCGACCTACACCCAGAAGGTGCTAGAAAGATTCGGCTTTGAGAAAGCATTCCCATCAAAAGTACCGATGATCGGGAGATCTTTACAGCAAGAAAAAGAACCTTTCCGACCTAGGGAAGAGGGGGAGGAAGTCCTGGGACCGGAATTCCCATACTTGAGTGCAGTTGAAGCACTCATGTACTTAGCAAACTGCACTAGATCGGATATTTCTTTTGCCGTGAACTTGTTAGCAAGGTATAGTGCATAGCCCACCAAAAGGCATTGGCAGTGCATAAAGGACATCTTTCGATATCTCCAAGGAAGCAAGGACCTTGGATTGTTTTACAAAAATAATCAAGGACCCGCATATCGCAAAGTCACAAACAGGCTATGTATTCCTATGTGGTGGAGCTGCAATTCTTGGAAATCGTCTAAGCAAAGCCTTGTAGCTACCTCGACGAACCACTCAGAAATAATAGCGCTGTATGAAGCCGCACGTGAATGCGCTTGGCTACGCCGAATGGTTCACCACATCCAGCAGTCATGTGGGATGAACATTGTGCAAACCCCCACAAATATTTATGAAGATAATGCCGCTTGCGTTGCACAAGTACAAACGGGCTATGTGAAGAGTTATCTCACAAAGCATATCAACCCCAAGTTCTTCTATGCTCATGAATTTCAAAATATGGACAAGATTAAAGTACTGCATACTAAGTCCTGTGAAAATCTAGCAGATTTATTCACAAAGTTCCTCCCCGTATCTAGCTTTGAAAGGTGCGTACGAGGGATTGGTATGATGAGACTTAGAGAAGTGCAGAATTCAGCGGGAGAATTCTCTCAAGCCTGTTAGTGAATCTTGATCCTGAAGTTCAAGTACCCAAAGAATAAAAGTCCTGAAGACTAAATCAAGTTGGGTGAATTGTATTCTTTTTCCCTTGACGAGCTTTCCTGAAGTTTCTCGGTCAAGGTTTTTAATGAGGCAATTCGTGCATCGCAGCATAACATGCATTATGTACTCTTTCTTCAAATTTTTTTCACTGGGTTTTTATGGAGTTTTAATGAGGCATGAGTATGTTGGATGAGTGCCTAAGGGGGAGTATTAAGAAACCAAGATAATTATTCCCGTTTAAACGGATCCTCTCCGTTTAAACGAGTCCTTATCCGTAGTGGGCACCTCACCCCCTCCTATAAATAGAGAGCCATATGGCTGATTTTGGACCCCCAATGAATTGAAGCAATAAAGAAAGATCAGGAGTTCTCTCTATCTCTCTTTGTGTGTTCAATCTATTCTTCTGTGATTCTATGATTGATTTGTTCTTGTTCTAAAGCAGAGGGATCGCTCGGACTGGTCGCCAGCGAGGGTTTCTCAACAGAAAGAAAGAAAAGAGGGAGAAGGAGGAGGTGGGGGCCTGCATGGAAGTGAGGGAGAAAAGGAAGAGGAGAAGAAAGGCTGCTTAATTTGGAAGAATTGAGGAAACTTGGATTTTCAATTTAAACACAAGCTTAATTTGAATTTGAATTACAAGTTGCATTTTATTTTATTCTGTTTTAATTTACTTTTGTAGTTAGTTTCGAGCTCGAAACCTCGGTTCAAATTCTGGATTTATGGATTGATTAAAAACAATTTAAACTGTAAAACTTGACTTTTGAACTCAAGGTTTGGTTTTGCCGTTGAACTTTGATTTCTAGATTTTTTACATTTGCTTTTCAGATCAATTTCCTTGTTAGAATTTGTGCACATCTTTTATTATTAGTATTAACACTGATACTTGGGAATTACTTCGCAATATAGTTTGGCATAGTATAAAGTCTAGAGAGAAAATAAAATCCAAATAATATTTTAGCAAAATTGTGACGTCAACAAAATACAAGAAAATTTTTAACTTCTTCGCAATTTTGCGCATTCAAAATTTCAGAATGTTACAGAGGGCGAGCGGCGCGGGAGGTGGCGTGGGAGTCCCAAGGAGGGAGGTGGGCTGGGAGGCAGAGCGGCTCCAAGGCTAGAGGCAACGAGCTGGCAAGGTGGCCATGGGAGGCCACGAGCCCACAAGGCGGCGAGGAGGTGGGAGCGTGCGGAGTGGCGAGGGCCACGAGGTTAAAGGAATACGCGTAGGCTACGGAAGCAGAAAACAAAACTTTTCTACCGCGCACCCAAGAACATCATGCTAAGGAAGGATCATGGATCGTTACCACTTAGACGCGTAGCGCAGCGGAAGAAGAATTGGAAACCGATCCAATCACGCGCGTCGAGGTAGTAGTGGAAGTAGCCGATCGTCCTGAACAGATCGTCTCCTCCACGCACGCCGATCAGCACTGCAACGAGCAGCGCCTCTACCGGTATCCACACGTCCGGGGCTAGAACGCCGATCGCGAGTGTACTAGCACTCGTGAGCAGCTAGGGTTTGGCTCGGGAGGTGGCGGCTAGGGTTTTGCTAGATGTTAACAGGCACAAATCCTCCGCCCCTCGCCTCCATATATATAGACCTCCTCACGTGGGCCTCGTGGACCGAGGCCCAATAGGAGTCTATTCGGATCTCTATCCGAATTGAGCCCATATCCGAATCATATTCGAATTAGTGTTCTAACCCGTTAAGCGTGCGACCCTGTAGGTTCACGTATACTTGGTCGTGACCCGGAAACGCCTTTCCGGTTACCATGTTAATAGCGGCCTCTAGTAAGACATATTAACCCCAAAGTATATGTAAAGATCATATCGGCTGAACCTGTAATGTTCTCTCATGTACGAATCCCTTTGCCTCACGATATAGATTGAGCTCAAGGCGAGACCTGTGTCATCCTCTTAATAGCTCAATCACTCTCTCGATTCCGTGATGGATTATAAACTCGTGATTGACTCCTCAATCACCTTGGCATGGCCATGCACTTTCATAATCCATTACATCGAGGGGCCCAGAGATATCTCTCCCATAAGGAGGGGCAAATTCTATCTTGATCATTCACATCCCACTACATGTTTCATGGCAAACCCGAAGACTACTTTTATGACTACCCGATTCACGGAGTAGTGTTTAGTAGTCCCAAAATAAGCTACTACTCATGTTGGCAACCATGATGATCTCAAGTCTAAGGACTCTACATAAACACTACTTGAGACCAGCGATGACACATGGAATCTCTGCAGTGTCTCATGGCAGGTCTATCCAACATATGTTCACTAACACATGTCCATATTATTGATTTGGTATCACCATACCATGATCCATGAGACATGATCATCAATCAATACATATGCTGATCTTTGTCTTTGAATCATATTTGTTCCTCATATGATATACGATCAGGGATCATTTAGAAATAGCAACATCTTAGTATTTAAGAGTCTCATGAATAAGTCACATACTCATTGATCAATAATGATGATGTCTATTCCAAGGAACAAAGTAATGTATCATAAACATAGTATGTGATATATACAACATCTCCATGTTGCCTCTAGGGCATATCACTAACAGAGGTTGAGGCGGCCACCAGCGCTGGAGTGCCCACCGTGCTGCCTGTGCCTGCCATGCTGGGCCCTGCCGTGCCATGCTAGCACAACCCGCCACGTGTCGGGCCAGGCCATGCCAGGTGTCGGACCCCGAAGCAACGTCTTCAGGATCCTCTGTGTAATTCGCACTAGTCCAGGATCAAGCTAGTGCACATAGTGGATAACAAAGATTCATATTATGCATAATGACATTTATTCATTAACTAAATATAGACATGATGGCCAAAGTTTACATCAATGGTTCATAAAACCAAAATTAAATATAAGCAACGGAAAAAGAACCATAAAGCAGCAGCTCATCCTGCCTGCCCACAGGCGAATGATCATAAGACGTGGCCTACTCATCGTTATCCTCACCGAAGTTGATGAAGTCCTTCTCTGAAAATAGTGAATGAAGCAACATGAGTACATAAAATACTCCACAAGCTACACCATGAGGTTTAATAGAGTTCATGTATGCATAAGGATTGACAATGGGAGGCATAATAGGTTCTTTGTGCGTAAAAGTAGAACTAAAGTAAATACAGTTAATAGATTCAAAAGCTAAATTTGATACGATAGATAAAAAGAGTAATTTAACAAAATAATATCGTTAGTGCAGGCTCCGACCAAGCTATTCACAGGTATCCCACTTGATCCATCTTTTCCAAAAAGATCTCACATGGATTCAATTCATCCATAAGCTTTTTCAAATCTCCATCCATAAGCCTTTTTATAAACCATTTTGAAAACCAAAGTCTAATCCGCGAAAAACTTTACTCGGCTTGTCTATAACCGTGGGCACGGCTATCTAGGATAGGTTATACACTCTGTAGAAGTTGTACAGCTTTACCCACAAGATATGATTATCTCATTTTGTCGGCCATTACACGCTTCCGTAGGTGTGCGACTGAGAAATCATAACAAGACCTTTATAATGCAAAGCCTTCAACTCTGGTCACGCCGCCACTAAGGTTTCATCACAACTTGAATCCAAAAGTTGGAGCCCCCTCTTGTGTCGTGTGAGACTTCTTATGGCCTATGCCACGCTCACCTTCAACCTATAGCGAGACTAAAGTTGGGACTTCACAAATTAGTCAGTCAGGACTGTCCCATACCAGTCTTGTGGTAGTACGCTATGGGTTTACAACAGTAGCTCACAGACCGGTTCTTAACTTGACTTAGACTTAAACCACATACCCCTTGTGTCTGACAATCAACATCGTGTCACCGAACAACAATGCATGCTAGCTCCCACCACCTAACCATTAGCGTAGGTCAAAATCAAGTTTTACATTTTATTTTGAAACATTTCATATATCTTCTTGACTCACCGAAGTCAAGAATACATTTTAGAAAATCATTGTTCTGAAGTGAAACATAATCCTTTGTGCATGGCTAAGCAATTCTATAAAATTTCTAGTCAATACTATGTACTAACTAGGTTTTTATCTAAGGTGACAAGGCATAAGGAAGTTCAATATCAAATTTGGCCATACACAAAGGATTTGGGTATAACTAGGATTTAAATTGAATTTAAACTAGGTTTGAATAAAAGTACACATGCATAATAATTTAAAATACAACATAAATAATTTAAATTACTGGGAGCAATATGATCAAAGGTGTAATTTGCCTTACTTCAAAGTTTGCAGAGATTCACTGAAGTTATACTATCCGGAATAGTCGTAGTCTACACGTGAAAAACCAGAACAAACTAAACTCAAATAAAATCCACAAAATTATGATATATATATATATATATATATATATATATATATATATATATATATATATATATATATATATATTGGGAGATAAAATACGAATTTAGATGAATTTAGGCATTTTAATGGGTCCAATCGAAATTAGAATAAAGGATAATGGCTTCTAGAAGCTTGAATTCTAAAGAAATGAATAAAAGGGATTATTGAAATTCTTTTCTTTGTGAAGGAATAGTAGTTGGAAGTTACAATATTTTTGTATGATCGAAGCCATGATCGAAGGTGTAGTCGAAGCCGTTGTTGAAACCATGGTCGAATCAACGGTTGAAGGCATGAAGGTCAAAGTCGAAGATGGAGACTCTAAGTACGGGTTAAGTTGAAATCGAAGATTCGATCGAAGACCCGGTCGGAACTGTACCGTGGTCGAAGAACACTATAGCAGTCGTGATTATTATAGTGGTTGAGAACCCAGAGTAGTTGGAGTCGCGCGGTCGGGACGGTAATGAATGACAGTGGTTGGGAGTGACTGTGGTCGTGAATGACCGTAGTCGGAAAAACAATTATGGTCGAATGGATTGGAGTTTACACCATGGTTTGAGTAGTTATATTGGGTGAATCTTCAGATGGTCAAAACCTATGGTGGAAGGCTATAGTTAGAAAGCACGATGTGGTTGAATATCTGTAATCGATGGTCAAAAGCTCTAGAGAGTGGTTGGGAGTGGTCAGGTGCTGACGTGGCACGCCACATGGGTCGGATGCGGACATGGCTTGCCAAGTGGGTAAGAGAAGGGAAAGACTTAGCGGAGGCCATTAGATGGGAATTGGACTGTGATGATGCCCGAAGAAGTTTGGACCAGTCTGAATGGTCAAAGGAATGTTCGGAACATCCGAACAGCAAAAAGAGAGGAGGTGGCGCTGAGGTAGCTTGGCGCACAGGGACCAATAGTCCATCGGAGTTCCGGTGAGTGGCGATGGCTGGCGAGGGGCGCAAAAGAGAGAGAGAGAGGACTGCGAGGAGTGCGTTGGTGCTCGTGTGTATTACCGGAAGTGGCTGGAAGGTGGCTGGCAGCAAGGTGAAGCGGTGGCGCAATTCAGGCGATGGTGGCGACGGTGTTCCGGCGGTGAGGAGACTCAGCCAATAACCGATCGAAAAAATTAAAAAAATATAAAATATATACTAAAAGATAGATTATGAATTTAGATAAATTTAGAAACTAGAATCACTTGATTTTGAGTTCGGACGGAGGAGAACGAGAGATTGAAAAATTTGCGGATCAGAAAAATCTGAATAAAGAAAAATTAGGAATATTCCTTTAGAATATTCCTGCGCAAAACTAACATAGAGTAGTTTTTGGCCGTGGCGTCGGGAAGAAAGACCTGGGAGATGAAGTTAACTAGTAAAATGGGTTGCTAAGGACTCGAGGAACATGTAGGACGTGACGGCATGTCAAACGGAGCATGGTGACGACGTAGACGGCGACAACGACATAGGGTTGGAGATAAGAATAATTTTTAAGCAAAGAACATGGAGAAGTAAGATGAGCATGGTCTAGAACACAACGAGGCAAGGCTAGAAAAAATATCGGCTAAACCGAAAACTCACCGAAGGCGACGCAATCGTTGTTTGAGCGATGTTGGTACCGAAACAAAAAAAATTTAATATCTTAGTGCTCGGTGAGGCGAATCCAAAACCGTCCGGAGGGTAACTACCTAGGATGGTTTGGCACATTTTGACGTGAACAGATTGTTGAAAGCATTCCCGGACAGACGGGGACGTGAAGTGCTATTTGCAGCCATGGCTAGGTGTTAGACGCGAAAATTTGTAGAAGGTTTTTGGACAAACGGAGGGGAGCACGGAGTAGAACGCGTCGAGACGAACTCAACGGCGTAGATGGCTCGGCCAATGGACTAACAAAACACAGTGGACAAGACTTTATGCAACCGATAGGCTAACATCGGCGTTCCGGGTAAACGGAGAGGAGTTAACATGCGAGAGTTACGGCGAAACGAAAAGTAGAACATGGGGAACATGATGCTAACCTTGGTTTTGGTCGGGCATGCACGGTCGGCTGGTGACGATGCGAGGAACGGGGACCCGATTTGGCCCACAGTAGCGAAGATGCTCCAGCGAAGTTCCAGTGAAGACGAGGTGAGCACCGCGTAGAACACGGCGAAGCGAAGCTAACGGTATGGTCAAAAGTGGTGGGACTCCACTGTAGGCGACGCAATAAGCCGAAGAACACGTTTGAACGGCAAAATAAAAACTCCGATTGCGGTAAAGAGAGAGGGAGTGGGGACTTGAGATTTTCGAGGTTGAGTGAGGATGAGGAGGGGCTCACGGTGCCCCCTTTTATAGGGGTTGAGGAGATCCAAGGAGGGAGATCAAGCAATCATATCTTTGAATGGTATGGATTAATTTCTCGCGAAACGACTCATGAATGAAAGGAAAACGGTGGGGAATGGAAGAGTCAAACGAGAGAAAGGGAATGCAATTAATTTCACAAGAAACCGTTGAGAAAATCAAAAGATATGAAGGTTTAAAGAAGCTTCAACAAAACGCATCCATGGCTGCATCTCTACACAACACATAACGGTTGGAAGAAGAAGAGAACAGGGAGGAGAGAGAAAAAGAAAATTTTAAAAAAATTCAAGAAAATTTTAAAAAAATCCTTGGAAGATGAAAAGATTAAATAAAATAATTTTAGAATTAATTGAAGTATATTTTAATTTGTTAAAAATATTTTTCTTTTTCTAGGTTTAAATTAATACAATAAATTACAAATAAAGCTTAAAAATCTTAGAAAAATTCATAGAAGTTTCTAAATCTATTTTGAACTTATAAAAATATGTTCAACTAAAATTTAGATATTTTTCTTTATAAAATATTTTTTGTTTAACAAAAATGTTCTTTTCTTTAAAGCAGAAAATTAGCTCAACTAAAATTTTAAAATTTCAAGAAATCAAATAACTTTGATTTTTATTTTAAACCAAATTATTTATTATCTCATTTATTTTATTTTTATTTTTATTTTTATTTTTATTTTTTTTAAAAAAAAATTTAGGCTGTTACACCAGACTAGCTGGACCTCAGATTGGTCTATTAAAGCACGAACTGTCTCCCTCCTCTAATGCAGTAGCCACTAGACACACCGGGGCTGAACGGCTAGACACCTTGCATTCAGCCCACATTTTCAAGGCAACAAGAAACCATCACATCCCACTGCTTTTGCAAAGAGGGGTCCGTAGGAGCAAAGCAGAAAAACAGCATAAAACGGAGAACAACTTAGCCAGTGAGGAAAAATGAGTACTGTGGCCACTACTACGGACTACCTGTTATAAATAGACCACCCCATATGTGATATCTGTGCACATTAGGTTCTTGCATTCTCATGCATATGTACTCTCTTCTGTTCACTCCAGCAAATCCAACACAACACCACAACGTCCCTTTACAACAAAAACCGCCATGGACAGAAGCTGTGCAACCCAGCTCCAAGCCTTCCTCAAGGCCACTCTTCTTGGCCTAGTCATCCTCTCCATGGTAACCTGGGTGCCTCACATGTATTCTTGCATGAGGAATTTCTTCTTGGTGTCACTCCCTTCTGCCACTTCAGCCATCGTCACGCCAAAGTGCCTATTTGTCTTCTCCAACATCATCGTCATATTCCTGGCCAACGAGTCAAAGCTCTCACAGAGCGACACTCCTCACTCTATGAGCAGTGAGGATAATATCGATGTTGCGAAACATCAGCCTGCGGCTTTGACACCAGTGATCAAGGAGAAAGATGGGGACCATGCTGCTGAAGAGATGATCAAAGAAGAACAAGAAGACAGCATGGTGGTTGTAAATGAGAGCCTGCAGCGGCTAGATCAATGTGACGGCCAGCTGCTGGATACATCGCCGACCATTGTTGGGGTTGAGGTGTTGAGAGAAGACAGTGATATCTCGGTGGCTAAGTTTGGTGATGGAGAGTGCAGGGAAGTGGAACAATGCTTAGAACACGGAAGAGTTGAATTGCGAGGTGAGGTGATCGAGGAAGAGGAGTGTGAGGAGGAGGAGATGGGGCTGCCTAGAGATGAGCTCAACAGGAGAGTGGAGGACTTCATCGCGAGATTCAACATGGAGAGGCAGCTTGAGGCAAGGATGCTCGTGTGCTGCTGCTGAGTACATGTTTTGGTGGTAGTACTAGTACTTTGGAGTCTATGCTCAAGAGTTACACCGTTTGATATTATGTACAATAGGTTAGTTAATCGTAATCATCTGTACAAAAGTTTGGAATAAAGTGGCCAGATATTTTTGATATATTCCTCCATATTTCCGTGTGCATAAACGTTTTTATATGGAATGTCATGATGGTCAGAATTGTGGTTCAATTTGTGAGCGTCAGCTAGGAATAACAAACTGATTTGGCTACTGGACATTGTAAATTTGTAGCATTTGTTGTTGGGCACCACAAACTGATTTGTGCATAAGTTTGTTGAATGAATGAAAATAATTTTGTTAAGAATTAACTGTGCTAATATGTTGTAAGAAAAAAGTCACCGTTCTGCTAGCTAGTGGTAGAAGCAGTAATTGTTCAAATACTGGTCAACGTACGTACGACAAAGAACTGCCCTATATTTAACTGCATGCATGATGTAACATGGACTAATCGTACGTGGAGCTCTGGAGTTACTGAGAATTTGAGATGTCTTTCTCACATTCTTTCCGTTTGTATACGTAAACTTTTCATTAGTTTGTACGAGTTGAGGTGTTTGATTATTCGAGAATAACATGGCTTCCAAAAGTAATTATTCTGTTCCCTTAAAAGAAGTAATTATTCTGTTTGGCTTCACAGGCTTCTGGATAGTAATATTTTAAATGGATTCGCAATTTAAAAGTCATCAGAAATTTTCTTTAGTCTAGGACAATTTTTTTACTATTGGATTGGTATGGAGATTGATGTGCCATATTATGGAAAAAGGTGACCTAAGTTGAAAAAATCTTCAGTCACCTTAAAAATAGACAACACCTATGTATTTTATTTGTTGCAGGCCATTGGCTATGAGATTCTAGAAACATTTGAATGGTACATTTCTTGAAATCATGGAACAGTTATGCATTATATACAAAGCGGATTGTGTGAAAACGCACACAATTTATAACAACAACAGACTACACATGGAAACCATCTCTTGATAGGTGGTGGAGTTGTAGGTGTACGATTTTATTGACCAAAATGCAATTCCTGATGTCTATCTTTACGCAAACACAGGTGTCGTTCAGTAGAAATTTTGTAATACTACTACAGAAAGCCTAATACTAGACGCCAAATTACAGACGGTTTTATAAAACCGTCTGTGATGTACACTATCACAGACAATTTTAATTTGGAGACCGTCTGTGCTGCTGAAGGAGTATCACAGACGGTTTTTATTGAAAAACTGTCTGTGATACTGGACTATCACAGACGGTTCTTAACTAAAAGCGCTGCGTGATAATCTGAATATCACCGGTTTTTTTTCGAAAACCGTGCGTGATCTTCGACTATCACGCATGCTTTTAATTACAAACGGTCTGTGATATTCCAGACTATTACAGACGGTTTTTAAGTAAGAACCGTATATGATATTGACTTATCATAGACGGTTCTTAATTAAGAACTGTCTGTGATAGGTTTCCCGCCTCACACATCCCTAAAATTTCATAATTTACCACCTGAGTTCGAGTAGGATTCCATTTTGACATACCTTCAGTAAAACGGGCATAACTTTTGCATACGGTGTCCGTTTTCGACGTTCTTGTACTCGTTGGAAAGCTAACGACGAGCCCGATAAAAACAAATGACCATCTTGTGCTAGTTAACCTCAAAGACCCCCACAATCGGTCATTTGTAGCCTTAAATTCGAATTAGAAGTTTTTGAATTCTGTTTTTGCCAAAATTGTTGATCTTCCCTTTGCAATTTGGGGTTTGTCTCAACTGCAAAGTTGTAGATCTTGTCGAAACCTTTCAAATGAGTATATATAAGCTATACAAAACTTTGCTATTTCATACTTTAAGACTAGTTGTTTATATTGTATCGGTATATGTATAACCAATATCACAGACAGTTCTTAATTAAGAACCGTCTGTGATATTGGATATCACAGACGGTTCTTAATTAAGAACCGTCTGTGATATTGGATATCACAGACGGCTCTTAATTAAAAACCATCTGTGATATGTTTCCCGCTTCGCGTATCTCTAAAATTTCATAATTTCCCGCCTGAGTTCGAGTAGAACTCCTCTATAAATACTCACCTGAACCCATCCACCCCTCCCTTCAAATGTGTCTGTGGGGTTTAGGTCTCCATTGTTTCCCGCTTCCTCTCTCTATTGTTTCTTCAAGTATTTGATTCTGTGGGGTTTAGGTCTCCATCGTAGCCTCCATTGTTGCCTGGGAGCTTACAGTGAGGCAGCTGCTAAGAAGGCCTACCTGAGCTTATGATGGTGAATTGTTCTCTGCTATGTTGCTTTCATTGTTCTCTTCATCGTAGCATCTATTGTTACTTCCATTGTTTTCTGCTATATTCTTTGCTATTGTAATGGTGGACTGTAATCTTGTGATGTTGTAATGGTGGACTGTAATTTTATGATGTTGTAATGGTGGATTATAATTTTGTGATGTTGTAAGGGTGGATTGTAATGAAAATAAAATATTGTCTGCTATGTTTGATATCGTATTTGCTTGTTTTCAAAAAACATAGCTAATATTTCTTGATGCTAACTAAAAAATAGAAAAAAATTTAGGTATAGAATGAACTATCATAGACGATTTTGTAGTATAAACCGTCTGTGATCACATATCACAGATGGTTCTCAGTTTAGAATCGTCTGTGATATGTGAGTATCACTGACGGTTCTATTTTTAGAACCGTCTGTGATACTCACATATCATAAACGGTTCTAAACTGAGAACCGTCTGTGATGTGCGAGTATCACAGACGGTTCTAGTTACAAACCGTCTGTATTGTATTTATCACAGACGGCGCACAAACCGTCTATGATAACTTTCGATTATCACTGACCTATAAATTCAGACGGTTCAAAAAACCATCTGTGATGACGTTTTAGAACCGTCTGTGATGATGATTTCTGTAGTAGTGTGAGGTCGCGAAATTTTCTCCGACCTCTATCTTTCTAGGCGTGTGCTAAGGGACTTACTCACATATGTGTGCGCGTGTGAGGGTGTGTGTGTGTGTACGTCTTCGTTGTAATCGCAAAAAGAAAAAATAAGAGATTACATGTGAAAAAAGAATAAACAATTTTGTGTTCATAGTCTTTTTTTAGAGCTCCCTTCGAAAGTGCTTAGCCTTGGCTTTAGCTTATACGTGCTACAGTAGTTAGCTTTTAAATGGTGCGTTTTTTAAAGATAGGGTCAACAGAAAGATTTTAGTAAAATGTGTACTAAGTTCAGCTGTACCGGCAGAAATCACATACGACTATTTTTCTCTATATACTGTCTTACATGAACAGTTAGAAGTCAAAAATTTAATCCATAATCTATAAGCCACAGCTCAAAAAAACTAAGGGCAGGAAAGGATCCCCACCTGCGTTGATAGTCTTGGTTCAGACAAACTTGCTATGAACAAAGTTGAACCACACTTGCGAGGGAAACTGCGTTTAATAACTAGTGAAAAGTTGGAGGTTCTTCCAAGTATTATATTCCAGAGCCAAAGAGACGAATGCGAAGCATAGAGAGAATCTCCGAGCACTAGATGTCCCTTTCACTCTTTTCTTGACATACCTAACACTAATATTGTTCCAAGCAATGATTGGTGGTGGATATTTAGGGGTGGGTCCAGCACTAGACAATTGAACGGAGCAAAAACCAGATAATTGAACATATTAAACAGCAACGACAATCTAGCTAGCTAGTTTTCAGGCTAGCAAAAATATTAATTAAATCTAACCAGGTAAAACCAATAATGGAGTCATTCTGTTCAGAGACGTAGACAGTCCAGGGTAAGCTAGATAATCGCCATTGTCTATCTTTAAAAACTTATTGCTTTCCACCGGTTTCAACTACTAATAATGATGCTTTGCATTCGCTCATTAGCAGCTGCACGTGGCTTGTGCATCTGTATTCCAGCGTCGAAGGCCAAGGCAAATTCGTCCGATTTCAATTTCTTTGTACCGAAGAAACGAACTTTATTCTAGCATGATTGTTCCTTTAACTGAGAGAGAATTTTCTTTAGTTCGGTGTTTCAAAAGATTGAGAATTTCCTTTTTGATGGCCTCCACCTGTCACTTGTGTTTAGAATTTTCTGTAGTGTTGATGTTGTTAAAGCACGAAAGTCTGTATGGAGGATTTTCTTAGTTTAGGGCGTTTCTGATGACATTAATTTGGTATAATTATGTAGTATGTGGTAGATATACTCTCTCTAGTAGCTAAATGTACGTCAATTAGCCATTTGATTTTTCACTAAATTGTTTGGTTCATGGCATTTGTAATAAAATTAGTAAGAATGTCTAGCACTTATAACTAACTATTAGATCCCTTTAACCATTTGTATTTAGATAACATGTGCTACTCAATCACAGGCAACATGTGCTACTCAATCACACTTTGTGGTGCACTAATGCAATCAACTTTCAGTTTTGGCACCAACTCAACGTGAAAAATTTTGAATTTTTTTGACAACATAGATATTAGAGTGATGAGTCGATGTGATTGGCACACGCAACAGCCTCATATTATTCCTGGACTGCAGCACATGACCATTTAAAATTTCAATTAAAATTCAAAATCTATTAGAAGAAACAAAAAAGTAAATTTGCTGTCAATAATAACATTTTCCTTTTGATTTATTATTTATCATATTTTGTTATTTTTGTTCCTTTCAACAAAGAATTTATTTAAAATTTAAATTTTATAAATAGGTACGTAGCATGATTTGAGAAGTGCATCTTGTTTTTAGAATTTTGCTGTTGATTTGGTGTCCAAAAAGTGATTGTATGAGTGCACTATAAAGGGTGATTGCATAGGATTCGTCGCCTTGTATTATTTATCACTACATTAGTGTCGGTCAGTTAAAAATAGCGAAGTGGTTCTTCTCTGAACACTTCCTATTATACCCTAAAACTTTACTATCAATAATAACTAAGCTTTCTTTCCCAATGCCTCTACCATGGGCACAACAAAAATTGGTGCACCTAGGAATAAAGGATGAGCAAGTGCACTATATAGCAGCTTCATGGTATTTTGTTAATTAGTTCATACTCCTCGCAAATGGTGCAACTAAAACAACTTACGTCAAATGGTATAATACGTCAAATGCTGATAGGATTGCGTTGCTTGTCTCCGTCGCAAATACTGAAGTACCAAGTGGTTGTAGCCAGCTTACATCACTTTTACATGAAGCATAGCATTGCATGCATGCATGCTGTTCCAGTAGGAGGCAGCAAGAAGATCAGTAGATTGATCTGTCGTCTTGCTCTCTTTGTTTGACGAGCTTTTAGTATTTATGTATGTCGATAAGATTGTACGGCCTGACCATGCTTGAGCAGCCTAGCTATAGGTATAATAGATACAGGTCCGTCCAGCTGTGTTCTTACCTGTTAATTGTTCAAGAAACTTCAACGATCGATCGAGATAAAGCTAAAATGCCACATGCAATCTTTGTTTTGGGCTTTAGCCTAGAGTGGCTATCTAGGTTGTTGAAAATTAGGGCATAGAACTTCAACGATCGATCGAGATAAAGCTAAAATGCCACATGCAACTTTGTTTTCGGCTCTAACCTAGAGTGGATAGCTAGGTTGTTGAGAACTGAAGTGAGACGCAGGACATGACGCACTTTAATTAATTAAGGACAACTGTTGTTCTTGTGAGATCACTACTGTAACTAGTCCTCTACTTGACATTATTACTACAATAAATAAATTCTGGGGGCTGCAACCAAGAACCTGGCACAAGATTAGAGGTACCAGACAAAAGGAACAAACTTGTGTTGATGGGACAAACGATATCTGGTGTTGATTTTGTGAAATAGCTGGTGTTGTGCTGTGCAATTATCTGATCACTGTACTGATAGGATTCTCAGTATCTTAGCTTAAATCCATTGCTTTACCCTCAGAAACTATTGGCGCGTCCTGAACATGGTGTACTGAGAGTGGTTGACAAGATGGAAGCAACCAACAAAAGCATTATCCTGTAGTATTTTATAAATATTGGTAAAGTACTTCAGTACTCAAAGAAATGAAAAGTCCAAGGATAGTACTCCATGTTTGAGCAGATGTCCGGCGAATTTTTAGATGAGTCATTTACTATGTTCACAAGATTCTTAGCAATTTTCGTGTAGTTGGTTTGATCTATTCTAAGTCTGAAACTGCACGTCATGTGCATAGTCCCTCAGATGTGAAGGTTTAGAGATGAAGATTACATCCATCAATGACAATACTATTATGAGTGGTTTTACCTTAGTAAGCTTCACTCGAGGTTGAAGACCCATGAGATTGACTTAATCTCACGTCTCTTTAAGACAAAGTCGATGGCTCTTGTAGTCGACCCCTTGAAGAATAGCCCTTCTCAATCCTTAGATTTTTGTTCTTCTAGATTTTTCTTGTCTGCTTTGCATGAAGTGAGTTGTGAGCAACTTTAGAAGCTACTCAAGGAAACTTAGCCCTCCTATCCACAAAATTGACAAAAACCTATCACAATGTAAGGAATAGGAAGAGAGGAGGTCCCTTCTTCTGCTTTGAGTGTGTTGTGCCAAACCACATGAGGGCAAGTTGCCCTAAGATGAAGAACAACATGGAGAAGATGTATCACAAGTCTTCTTGAGCTCGAGATGACAAGAAAAAGAAGCCCACCTACCGACAATTCATCAACCGGGTCCTTGTTGCTGTTGACACCGTCAACATGAGCGATGTGGACTCGGAGACTGATGACGACATTGATGATCAGAAAGGCAAGAACTAGTATGTGCTTCATGGAATTTGAGGACTATCGGACCCGGATTCTGCCACTTCAAATCCCTTGTGATTACACTGCACTATTCTCTGGATCAGTAGATAGTGCTCACAGATACATGACTGGATCATTTCATACACGATACATTCTTATTACAATAATGGAGTTTAGGTAGATCTTTACATAAAGCCGTCAGGCCAAATATTTACATTACAAAAGACAGCGGAAAGTAGGGAGACGCACTCCCCCACAGGCAGTGACTAGGGAAGAGCTCAAGTGAATTTGATATTGGTCCAACCCTAACTGATATTGAACTCACTTCATAGCTAGAATGGTCGACTAGTCTGTGAGAGGAGGGAGGATACTACTAGCTAGGCCTAGTTATTGTCATTCTCTCCTTCGTCTTGGCCTTGCTCCTAGTAGAAGGTATATTGATCTTGGTGCTCGAACTCTGGAGAGGGATTGAGAGCGAGGGTGAGCACATGTAACCGTGCTCCGCAAGCCAACACAGAGAATGCAATAGTATAAAATGCAAGGCTCATCACATGGTGGCTCGGGTTTCTTTAGTTGCAGAACGCGACTTTAACAAATATCTTTAGTATAGTATTAATCCTATGATATAGTAGTTTTGATAAACATGAGTAGTATTTGAATATGTGTAGTAAGTATATTGCAGACGGTCCCATCCACCGATTACATGGTTCCGTCCACCAATGCTAGCTTTTTGGTTATTCAGTTACATCCACCCTATTTAGCCATCACTGGAGTACGTCCCTTCAAGTAAAATCAAAAGCGAAGTACCTCCCTTCACTTATTTTGCTCCCACCCTTAAAAGATTTTTTGTAAATAGAACTAACTCGAGGAAGTTCTCATGTCCGCCCTTGACTATGGGCACGGCTATTCGAATAGTTTATACTCTGCAGAGGATGTACATCTTTACCCACAAGAGATAACCCTGTTACTATATTCCACATGTTTCCTTAGACATATAGATCAAGAGGATTATCACATAACCTTTACAATGCACCTACTAAAGGGTTACACTCGCTAAGATTTCGTCTGCGGGATAGCTATTTTGCTTCACCCAGACCCCCTCTTACGCCGCACGGCGGCTTAAAACCAGCGACACGACCCATGTCTACGACGGCTTAAACCAGCACCACGACCTGTGAGTTACTCTGAAGTGCTTTCCTTTACTAGCAATGCAAATTATTTAGTCATGCCTACACTTTGCCAGCTCGTGGTTTGTACGGTCTTACATAAAGAGGTCAACACAGGATTAAGTTCTTAATTTATCTAGGCGGTGCATACCGCAAACTGCTAATTCTCGTGTTACATCCACACCAACGTCACTTACGAACCGCCCAGACAGATAAAGCAAGTTTTCAGAGTTGAGAAGTATAAAATAAGTTGTATCAAATTATCAGTCATGTACATCCCATGACTGCCCAAAATAAATTTTATTTGGTTGAAGAGTGATGAGCAGGGAAACTTAATGCCCTGAGGCGTAGCTAGACCAGCCTAGCATTTCGTATAACTTATCTAGTCAAGTTGCTATTAATAACTATAGCGACAATGGTAGAGATATCAATTGTCATGGAGGGTGTAGCTAGATATTGCTACTATAACAATTCGGGTGTTAACTAATGTATGAATAGCAAATCAGTGTACATAAAATAACGCATGCATATTGAATATCTTTAAACAAACATAATTGTATAAATCATGGGTTCAATATGATCAAAGTGTTGACTCACCTGGGTATGTAGGGGGAAGGTCTTGAGGATCTGGAGATGCGTCGAATTGCTGGTCGTGGTTGTCCTCCATTCCTACTCGAACGGGAAAAACGCCGGAAAAGACAAAAAGGCAAGAGAAATAAATACCCAATTAAAATATTAAAAGAACTCCAAATTGAACAAAACTTGCATTGACAGAAAGATCTTGAATTTAGAAAATTTTAGAAACAAGTTTAATTCAAATCAAAGTTACGGTGAGGAAGAACGAGCTCTCCAAAGTTCATTTTCAGGAAAAATCCTAAAAATAAAAAGAGGAGAGAGAGTTCTCTCTCTAACATGTGGGTCCCACCGGCTTTATTTTAAATTTATTTTAAATCCTGGGTTTTAATTACTGAGAGTATGACATGTGGGTCCCACTGATTTAATTATATTTTTTGAATTTCATTAATTGTCAGAGACTGACATGTGGGCCAAAGTACGGTTAACCGTATAGTGGGGTCCATTAGTCAGCGTGACAGAGTTTTAAATTCAGATTTAACTGGTTATTAACTGAGGTGGGGCCCGATTGACAGTCGGACATCAGGGTTAAACCGTTACGGGGCCCATTGGTCAGCGACTTATTGAAATTAACTAATCCCATCATTAGCATTTAATGAGTGCTTAAGTTTTAATGGTGTCAGAACAGGATGCGACTGCGGCTGAGCGGTGGCGCGAGCGGCCGACGGTGAAGGGAGGCCGGATGTCGCTGAAGCATGTTGAAAATGAGTCCACGAAGCCCATGCGCACCTTCGGGTGGGGTGGTGCGATCTCAAATGGCATGGGCGGTTGTCGGCGATAACTCCGGCAGCGACAAAAACAGGACAGAAGGTGCGACAGCTAGGGCAGCAACAGGAGTTCAATTAAAGGCTAAGGGAGCATCTAGGGGTTGGCAGTAGCTCACTGAGAGGGGTAGACGAGCTCGGGGTGGCCTGGAGTGGGCTGGCGGTGGCGATCGTGGATGACGGAGAGGGGTGCTCGGTGCTGGGGAGGAGGAGCCGGTAGACCCCCAAATCGGTGCTGGATTTAGCTTGACTCCACCAGGATGGGACTGCCGGCGAGTGGAATCGGCCTGCGGTGGTCGAATTCGTCAGGAAGGTCGGGCAACCGGAGTTGAAGAAGGAAGTTGAGCCGGCGAGCTGTGAGAAAGGAGAGCCCGATTAGGTTACACAAGAGCACTAGGGAGGTCCAAGAAACGTAGTGAAGGGGTCACGGTGGCTTGCGGGGTTCCCGGGGCAGCTGGCGTCGGAGATGGTTGAGGAGAGCAGAGCGACGGCGAGTGTGTGCGTCGGGAGGGGCGAGTGAGCACTAAGCGAGCTGGAATGGGGAGTTTTTGCCGCAAATTTATAGCGAACTTGCGAGTGGGGGGAGTTGGCCCGAGTTAAGGCGGGTGACGTCGGGGGCGACGCGTTCAAGTGCCTCTATGATAGCTAGGCGGGAGAGGGGGGAGGCGATGCATGCGCGATGGCACGGGAGCTTCAATGCTCCATAGTGCCCTGGGTGGCGCTGAGACGACGAGCACTCGTACGGCTGGGACGGCGGCGTCGCCACAAAGAGAGGCTACAGGCCAGAGAGGGGCAAGGCCGGTGCAGGTGAGTAATGGCGGGGGTAGAATTCAAGGCAATGCCTCGAGCACAGCAGCATCGATACGACGGTGAGTCTCGAGAGGCGGGACAGCGACTATGACAGGGGTACGGCGGGGCGCCTGGGCGGCGAGGCTAAGAAGGGGGAGGGGCATCTAGTTCGATAAAGCAGTACGGGATGGCTGCGACGGCGCCACGGGGAAGTCTCGCGTCGGAGTAGGGAGTGGGAGGCCGAGGTGGTGACGGGGGCGACGTCAGCGGCGCACGCGCGTGCGAAGAAAACCGGGGGTGCGGACGGCAGACGCCGACGGAGAGAAGAAAGGGGGAGGAAGGGGAAGAAAGGGGAGAGAGAGGTGGGCAGGCCGGCTGTGCCGCTGGGCCTGGATGGGCTGCTCGCCGAGGGGGGATTTTCCCTTTCACTTTTTTTTAAGAGATAGAAAATTTAGCAAATCTCAAAACCCCAAAAATCAAAGGCAAAAAATTTGAGAATACCAACATTTTTCCACATTTAAATTGCAATCTAAACAAAATAAGAAAATAAAACAAAAGCCAAAAATCGGGATGTTACAAGGACACCGCTGAGGGCAACTTCGAAGATACATTTGACGATGGTTCCATCTTCAGCGATCCTAATGAGGTTTGCCCATCTATTGAGGATATGAAATGTGTTATATCATGTACAATGATAGAGAACTTGGTAAGAAATGCAAGAAAATTGAGAATCATGAATGTGTGATTTATAGCTTGCAGAAAGAATTTGCTAGGCTTAGACCTTTAATTCCTAATGGTGAATATTGTAATTCTTGCTTTTTCATGAAGTCTGATTTGGATGAGATTAGGTCTACACATTCTTCTATTGTGAGCCAACTCATTGATGCTAATGTTGAAATAGCTCCAGTGAAGTCTAGCACTGATCCTGATTGATTAGGCGCTAGTGCCATAGATACTAATGCTACTTCATATCATAACTACACTTTACTTGAGCTTAAGCTTGATAGTGCCACTAAAGAATTGCTCAAGTTTAATCCCAAATATTCTTGTTCTTATTTTGAGGTTAGGGAGTAGAAATTGAAAGAGATGACTAAAATGCTACTTTATTCTAGAACTAAATCTTGTGAATTTTTATGAAAAATAGTAGGAGAGACTCCTACTGTGGTATATTTATATAGAATAAATAGAATGTTACAATATGTATAGAGCAAAAAGTTCAGATTATAAATTCTCTAGCCAATTCTAAATTTCCTCATGAAAGCAAATTAAGCACTTAGAATCATTAATGAAAAGAAATGACAAGCTTAAAGCTGAAAATTAGCTTCTAGTCTTACAAATGGATAGCCTTAGAACTATTATTTTTGATCTTTATAACTGTGATACTTGTCTCACTTTGCATGCCACAATTGTTTAATTGAGATCTTTTGAGTTATCTTTGCTAGGATAACTAGAAAATGCTAGAGCAGAAATTACAGTTATATTTAGTCCATGTTTTAGTTGCTTAGGAGCTGGGGACATCTCTAAAGCTAATGCTTTGACATACTTTAATTGTGAGGAATTAAAAAAGAAACTTGCCATAGAAACTAAAAAATTTCTCCAATTTAGTCTTGAATATTCATATGCTCATTGTGAGTTTAGAGAGAAAAAATTGAAAGAATTAATTGACAAGTTTAATTTTATTAGACCTGAACCTTGTGATACTTTCTCTAAGGTGTTATGGTGCCAAGTACAACCACACACATGAAGGCAAGAGGCAGAAGAGGGAGGAAGGCCAAAGAGAACAAACTGGAGTACACATATATGCATGACTGGGCTGCATTAGCGCTGCTAGAGGGCAGCATGGTAGGGTGCGCGCGGACGCAAACAAGCATGCATGTCGAGAGGCAGGCGAGCACAGCACAGTGCGCGAGCGCAGCCAAGTTTGTGGCACAACGCGTAGGCACAGCGGGCACATGAGGTTTGGCAGCATGGCCTGGACTGCACGTGGCTACGCGTGTACATGGGCAAGCATCGACGTCTGCGAGTGCTGCGCAAGGAAGGTGCACAGGAAACATGAGAAAAGGAAATACTTACTACTACTACAAAAAAAAGTTTATATTAGACGTCTCATCACAGACAGTTCATAAAAACCGTTAATGTTAAATGTAATCATAGATAGTTCTTGATAAGAACCGTCTGTGATACTTCACAGACGGTTTGTAATACAAACCGTTTGTTATAATGAAGTTATAATAGACGGTTTGTATTACAAACCTTCTGTGATATGTTTCCCACTCCGTACATCTCTAAAATTTCATAATTTTCCGCCAGATTTCGAGTATGATTCCGTTCCGACACACCTTCAGTAAAACAAGTATAACTTTTGCATACGGTGTTTGTTTTCGACGATCTTATACTTGTTGGATAGCTAACGACGAGTCTAATCCAAAACAAATGATCCGCTTGCACCCGTCGCCCTCTAAGACCCTTAAAATCGGTCATCTTTAGTCTTAAATTTGCATCACAAGTTTTTGATTTCTGTTTTTGTCAAAATTTTTGATCTTCCCTTCGAAATTTGGGGTTCATCTCAATTGCAAAGTTGTAGATCTCATCAAAACCTTTAAAATGAGTATATATATAAGCTATACAGAACTTTATTATTTTATATTTTGAGACTAGTTGTTTATATTGTATCAGTATATATATAGCCAATATCACAGATGGTTCATGGTTCAAACCATCTGTGAAACTATTACAGACGGTTTTTGGTAAGAACCGTCTGTGATAAATTGGTCTCTGACCACTGGGCCCGTCAATCCTCCCCAACCCAATTCTAGTCAATAGAAACTGACTAACCTACACTCCGCAGATCGTCCCACCTCTCCCTCCCCTATAAATACTCAGTTGAACCCATCCCCTACACTTTATGCGCTTAAAATCTCTCCAGGCTCCTTACTGTCCTCCTCCTCAATTAACCTCTTTGTGGTTAGGGCTCTCTCCATTGTTTCTTCTAGTCACAGAGGGTTTATGGTTCAAACCGTCTGTGAAACTATTACAGATGGTTCTTGGTAAGAACCGTCTGTGATAAATTGGTCTCTGACCACTGGGCCCGTCAATCCTCCCCAACCCAATTCCAGTCAATAGAAACTGACTAACCTACACCCCACAGATCGTCCCACTTCTCCCTCCTCTATAAATACTCACTTGAACCCATCCCCTACATTTTATGCACTTAAAAAATCTCTTCAGGCTCCTTACTGTCCTCCTCAATTAACCTCTTTGTGGTTAGGGCTCTCTCCATTGTTTCTTCTAGTATTTGATTCTGTAACTTTGTGTTGCTACTTTGTGGTGTTTAGGGTTGCTCGGGAGCTTACAGTGAGGCGGTCGCCAAGTAGGCATACCCGAGTTACTTCGTGGGGTTTAAAGCTGCTCGGTTTGTAATGATGGATTGTAATCTTAAGATGTTGTATTGGTGGATTGTAATTTTGTGATGTTGTAATGGTGGGTTGTAATCTTGTGTTATTGTAATGGTATATTGTAATCTTGTGATGTTGTAATGGTGGATTGTAATGAAAATAGAATATTCTCTGTTATGTTTGATATCGTATTTGCTTGTTTTCTCTTTTTTTCAAAAGTCATAGCTAACATTTGCTGAGGCTAATTGAAAAATAGAAAAAATTTTAGGTATAAAATGAACTATCATAGACAGTTTTATAGTATAAACTATCTGTGATTCACTATCACAGACGGTTCTAAAAACAACCGTCTATGATGGGAAAGTATCACAGACGGTTGGTAAATAGAACCGTCTGTGATGTGTGAGTATCACAGACGGTTTTTGTTTAGAATCATCTGTGATAGTATTTTTCACAGACGGTTCTGTGATGTGTGAGTATCACAAACGGTTTTTGTTTAGAACCGTCTGTGATAGTATTTTTCATAGACAGTTATAGTTACAAACCGTCTGTATTGTATTTATCATAGACAGTTCACAAACCGTATGTGATAACCTTCGATTATCATTGACCCATAAATTCAGACGGTTCAGAAAACCGTCTGTGATGATATTTTTAAACCGTCTGTAATGATGATTTCTATAGTAGTGACTACAGAAAAAAAAGCAGTGGATTCGGATTGAATCCATACCAATCCATATTCTTTCCTAGTTTCTTTTCCATCCTAATTGCTATTTAACCTTATCTACAGGAGTCCTAGTCCTAGTTGTGAGTCTTTTCATTTATTAGTTTATTTCCAGTGCATGTGTGCGTGATTTGTTAGCGGACTCACAGCAGAATTGTAAGCACGTGAAGGTGCATTAAGTTTTGATTTTGGAGAGTTCTGCATAAAAACCGGACTTCTCTTAGAAACTGGACTGGTTTTTATTAGGGAACTGTAACATGTGCATCCAGGACTTTTGGTGTGCATGTGGGTTGGCTGCATAAAAGCCGAGGCCCTAAGGCCATGTAAAGGGAGATCAGTTTTTGTGTCAGCATAAACCTAGAAAATTGCCAACCAAGGCAGCCATACCGTGTTCATCTTTCCTGTGAAAAACCAATCTAGTTTTTTGCTTAATTGGCTACGTAGGCTCTAGTTGTGGTGTTTGAGTTTGCATACCAGATCGTGAGATCTTTTCTTTCTGTTCGGGAGCTGAGGTGCTCTCGTGTGGAGAGATTATTCAGTCGGGATTGAATTCTACTGTTTTGGTCGCCACTGATCCCATCACCCTTTGTTTACTGCTATTCTGAATTGGTGCGGGAGTTCTTGGAGACGTGAAGAATCAAGGCATCGGCTGTGCTGTAGAAACCGAGAGGAGGATAGGCTAGGGATTGGGGATTGTGTGTGCACACATACAAATCTTCACCAGTTTGTCCGTTTGCACAAGGAAGGTGAAGAATGGCTGATGTTTCTATGTACCGTGAAAGATCAAGCAATCGTACGTGTGTGTCTGCTAGTTTACTAGTAGGACCACATGATAAGCTCAATTCTAAAATTAAAGTTCTCACTAAGATGCTGCAAGACAAATGTGATAAAGAATCTATTGCTCCTGGTCATGCTTCAAAAGTTAATTTATTACTCCAATAGCTTATGCATTTTGTGCTGGAATTTGAAATGATTTGGATGATATGCATGAAGCATTTAGAGTACATTTGATAAGCAGTTGTGTAGAATCAAGGATGTGTCTTGTGTTTCTTGTGAGGTTTTGAAACTAGAGGTGGCTATGGATAAGGAAAGATACACTATAGCTGTTAAGAGCCAAACCTGTGAGTCTTGTGTCACTCTTTCCAAGGAGTATGTTTATCAATAGAAACCTTTGAGAAGTTCTCTAGTGGTAAAAAGAACTTAAACCTGATTCTAGATTAATTCAAGATTAGCCAAGCCAATAGAGGTTTAGGTTTCAACCCTTATGAGCATTCCAAGAGTCATCCTCCTAAGGTAGTGGCATAGTTGAGATTGTGAAGTTTGAGGTTGCCCCTTCTGAGCCTACCAGTTTGAGGTTGCCTCTCTTGAGCCTACCAAAATTGTGTTCAAGTTTGTAGGATTTGCCCAGTCCCATTCTATCAATGTAGGTGATTCTATTTCAGCAAGAACAACCTTTGAAAACATCAAATACCATTACATGTTTTATCAGAAGGATGGCCACATCGTAGAGTTCTATTTTAGACAGATCAAGAAGCTGCATTATGATTGTGCTAGAGCCTTAAGGAGCTTTCAGGATTAGTCCTATCTAGCTAGTATCTCTAGAGTTTCCTTTAGACCTTGCTTTGAAGATATGTTCTTTGATTCTTTTAGTGGCTTTAGAGAGTGACATAGTTCTAGGTTCTAGAGTGGGTTTAGGTCTAGAGCTGCCTCTAGACAGGATTTTCATAGTTTTGGTCTATGGTGAGGATTTGAGAAGGGCTTTGTAGCTCTCGGACCTGCTCTGTTATATATCATGCTAACCCATGCTTTGGAGCTTTTTTTTGCCAGTCATATATGTTTCAGTACTGGATTCCTCATTCTTATATCACTAACTCAATACCATAGCATGTGCTTCTTCTATCTTTTTGATGTAGGTTTTTTATCATGGGGAGGAGATCATGTGGATCATGTTAGCTTCTTTGGGTCTCCTACCTTACTTTGGGCATTCAGTGATGGTTATCACTCTTTAGGATGTTGTTTGCTCAGCTTCGACTACATGACACTACCAAGCAGTGCGACTAGGTTCTTGATTGAGCATTGTTAATTCCCTGCTTCCATATTCAGCATTGCATATTATTTGGGAATGTTAGGGTTTTAGGTCTTCAGGGTGTCGTGAGTCACACCTTCGGTCTTGTGTCTTTATTAGGCACTTTTCTTCTCTACTAGGTTCTCTAGGATTTCTTACTCTATCTATGTTGAGCTTGCTTTTCTTTCATTAGCTTCTAATAGTGGGATGGCTAGTGTGGTAGATTCACTTCTTAGCAATGTGTATTTCTTAGGCTAGTGTGGTAGATTCACTTCTTAGCAGTGTGGTGGAGAGGTTTTTCCCTTCTTGCAAAAGTTTTTATTTTTCTTACTTTTAGAACTTGTTTCTCTTTTCAAAGTGGTTCTCGTAGATGGGAGGACTTTCAATTCTTGCTTCTTTTTTGCATCATGCATACATGGCATTGCATTGTAATATACGCATTTTAGATATAAGCTCTGACTATTACTCATTTGTGATGCAATCTTGACTAGATATTGCTCCTTACTATGTTATGCCTATTTAACTAGCTTTATCATGATTTTGTATGTATGATTAAATCTTTGCCATGCTAACTTAACTTGCCAACCTGAACTTAATTTCATAAGTGGTATTATTTTGTGCAATTGATATCTTTTAAGTTTGTAAGGATGGATCTTTTGACTAGTTGCTCTCTAGTGATCCTTTTGTGATATATGCTATGTCAAAAAATACTTCATTGAATCTTGAATCTTTTATTAAGCTTTATTTAGTTCTTTGCTAGTTCTTTGGAAATCATGTCTTGCTCATTGAACTAGTGTCTAACTTGATAAAATGATCTTTTCTTAATTATACAAAAATTTGAATCTCAACAATTCTTTTTCATGAGACTGCTTGTCATTCATTTAGCATGAACTTAGGGGGCGGGATTTTGTATGACCAATACCATACTTTTAAGTGTAATGCTTAAGATGGTCGACAATGACTTGAAATCAATGAAAATAAAGAAAAAAAAATGATGAAGCTTAGGAGGCAATTGAAGCTTGGGGGGGGGGGGTAGATGTAGATAGCTCTTAGTCTAGAACTTACTTTACATAGATAGACCATAAAAATATAATTAATTAATAGATGAAGCTTAGAAGGCAGTTATAGATGGCTCTTAGTTCAGAACTTGCTTTGCTAAGATAAGGCCAAAATAATTTCTAAAATATCAAAATGGCTTTTTATCTAGTACCTGAGCATAATTGGCTACAATTGAACTTCTATCACTTTAAATAATTCAATTTGAGCTTGTTGGTCCCATTTAACCTTCTTGACACGGCCTAGCTCATACTTAGATACCTTAAGATGAACTTATCATTTTTAAAGCCTTGCTTAACTTGAAACCTAATTGAATACTCTAAATTGTGCTATCTTGTCTAGATTGGTTATATATATCTTTTGTGATCTAGATAGTTTTGTATGCATTCTATGGCTTTAAGTAGTATCTTTTTATTTTTTAACCTCACTTTGGATAATTTTCAAAGCTCCTTTAGGTTGTGAATTTTTATTCACGCATACATTACTCTTTCTTGCTCATTTATTGTTTACAAGTAGTATCATGCATTATTTTAGGGGAAGAATGAGTATTTGTGAGCTTGCATTCTTTCTTGCCCTTGATGACTATTTTGTCAAAAGGAGGAGAATAAGGAAGACAAATTTTGGTATTAGTTTAAATAGGGCAAATTTGATAAGAATGAACTTGAAAAGAGGAGAATGCTTAAAAATATTAAAAAGGGGGAACAATGAGCTTTGTGAGGTTGCATTAGAACAAATTGAGCTTCTATGTGAGAAAAATGCATTTTGGGTCATTCATGATCTTTTGTTGTCAAGTGGTATTGCATTTGTTCTTATTTGTTTTTTGTGCTTTATATTGCTATGACAATAGTCAAGATGAATAATTATTCTTTTATTTGGACCATGAGCAAGATTATGCTATTTGAGGTGTTTTATGTGTGGATTGGGGCTTTTGATGAAAACTTGTTCTTTTTGTGTCTTAGAACCATTCCACACCTTGCCGCAATGGTCATGTTCTTCCTTGTCTTAAATCTTGATCACCAGTAGCTCTTGCAATTTGTGTGCTTTAAAAGTCCAAAATTCAAACTTAAATTCTTACCTTTTGGGTGTTGGTCTCATCAAGGGAGAGATTGTATGACCATGTGGTGGCAACCTCGTAAGAGTGATGAGTATTTGACTCTACTTTTGCTTTGCATTTGTTAATTAAGTTTGGTTTTTGCAAATTTGAATTTTTGCTTGTGCTTTTCTGGATGCACTGGTCAAACCACCCGACCGTCAGGTGGTCTAACCGCTGGGAGGTTGTGGTCAGATAGCCTGGGGCGGTGGTCTAACCGATGGACTATGATTGGTCGAGTGGCGGTCCAACCGGTGGTCTTAGGGCCTATTCTTATTGGATTCTGCTGATGATTTTTTGCTGTGGCTGATAATAGTAGTGACTGGTAGAAGTGGTTGATGAATAGTAGTGCATTATGTAAGAAGACAGTGCAATGAAAGGTAGTACAATATTTGGACCACTATGCGACTTACGGAATTTTGATATAATAAAATATAAAGTATGTTACAATATATGAAAGCACATATTATAGTGGCAAATGAATAATAGAGGCTGATAGAATCAACTTATAGAAGTTGGAGCATTTGTATTGGCTTCGGCTTCTAGAAGTAGAAGCTAGAAGTATAAGCCAATATGAACAGACCCTTAGGGCAGTCTAACTAGCCTAGTGGGCGCAATTAGACTAGTCTCCGTTGAGGTTTCTAAGAGGAGTCAGTTTTGAGATCGATTGTTTTCTCTTTAGTGTTCAGGCGCTTTGATAATGGATTACTACCAGTGGCAAGACCACTGCTTGGTGGCTATGGAGTGTCATGTAAGTCTGGGTGGAGTATTATCTTAAGCCGAGAGCATGGGAGAAAGACAAGGATCGAGAGGAGGCAATGTGTGCATATGGTGTGCCAATTGGTCTTATTCGTTTCAAGTGGTAACAGTTCTCAAAGCAAACATACCATCTTGGCAGCAAGCATTGGACATCACGGACTATAGTGTGATATTGGTGTACCATGGGACTTCGGCATTTCAAGTGGTAACAACCTCGCCACAGGTGTACTATCTTGGCAACAAGTCGTAGGCATCGCATCATTTGTGAAGATCGGCGGGTGACAATTGAGAAAATTATTTGAAATCACGTGGAGTGGGGGGTTTTACAAAATCGCTACACTGGTCTAAATGATTTAGATCACGTCTTTGTGTATGGAATGCCTTATCGGGATATTGGAGCTTTTGGGAAGTCACACTTTAAAAAATGTGCAAGTGTGTGTAATGTAAAATCCATTTATGTGTGGGTTACCAGGTTTTCCCAAGTGTAAGTGGTGTGATCCACTAAGAAGTAGATGGTTTAGTGAGAGGTGATGATTCTTTACTATATAACCCCTGTGTTGAGTTGAGTCATGTGAGACTCTTCAATATTAGGGTTAGGGTTTTTTTTGTGTTGGAGCTTTTTGTGTATGTGCTCTAGGCTTAGGGCTCTGCTATCATGAGGAATTAGCTGTAAAATATTCTTCTCCAAGTGAAATAAACATCCAAAGTTTACGTAAGTGAGTTTGCCATGGATCCCCTCTTGTGCTTTTGATTTGCTTAGTTTTCTTATTTGGATTTCCCTTCTCTTGAGTTTTTCTAGTGCTAAGGATGTGTAAAAGGTGGAGATACCTCTTGGGGATAAGATCTCATCCATCTAGGTATGATGTGGAGGAAGTTTTTATGTTTGCTCGATTTTTCTAAAGGGAAGTTGTTTTAATATTTTGCTCTTGTGGGTGATTTGGATTAAATTCGTGCTGTGATCTAGCTTGTTAAGACATACGTAACCTATCTAAGGTCACATAGATTATCTATGACTCATAAGCAAGAGCAGATCAATGTTTCTCTCATTTGCTTGATTTTGGTGTAACATTCCTTCAAATAAAAAAGGTCAAAACTTTGGCAATAATTCTCTCAGCTGTTAATTGGAATATATTCGTGATATCCTAGAGAAGGTGAATGCCAAGTTTTAAATCATTTGGATCAAAAGCTAAATGGATTCTTGTATTTGAATAGTGTTCATTTTACTATTCGTTCGGTCTGTCCGCCACAGCTAGAGGTCTAACCGCAAGCAAATTTTGGTCTTACTGCTGCTAGCTAGAGGTCTGACTGGTATGACATTGAATTTCTGGGATTTTGCCTTCTTTGGTTCAAGGCTTTGATAATGTTATGAATCTATGTTTATGTTATATGTTGTTATTGATATTTGGGAGTAAATTTTGGAAGAGTCATTGACCTTACTGCTCTAATTTGTCATACTCGATCCTACATCAAGATAAAGAGATGAGGTATATATGACCTCAAAAATAGTACAGGAAAAATACTACCAATGTATTTTTCTAGAAAGACGATGACACACGTCTTCAAGTTGTATAGCAATGTTTGCAATGACATGGAATTAGGACACTTGATGCTTATTTGAGAATTATATATCAAGACCTTTGCCACGGTTGCTTTTGCATAAGCCATATTAGTAATTGTTTGCGGTAAATCACAATACATCAACTCGTACACTCCATGAACGTGATGAATGTGGCCAAGTGAAAATTTGTTGTTCTTTTATATGGTGAAATATTGTACACATACAAGTGCCTGTAGCATGCGGGGGCCAGGTCTTTGCATTGAGTGTGCCCTTGGGTGGTCATATACGAATACGATAGGTCAATTGCGGTTGGATGATGATATTGAGTAGGATAATATATAATTAAGGAGGAGCAAGAGCAGGCATTTTAACTCGGGAGAGCCGGAAAGAACACTACCAACATAGTACATCTTCTATACAAATGATCCATGCATATTAGAAGTTCGTCAATTTACATGTAAAAGGAAAAAAAATAGATCGACCGAAAACCAAATGTATAATGAATCTGTACATGGAAACCAGCTAAATGCATTCCTCGCGATCAATTTGCACTTTCAGATGGGAGTACTTGAGGCTGCTCTATTCAAACAACTTAGCTGTCGGATTTTTCAGTTAAGCAATAATTAAGTTAAAAAAGGGAGTGTCGATTTGTATTATATATATTCCACAATTGAGCAAAACAGAGTTCTGCTCTCTTCATGGAGCAGTTGTGACACTAAAGTTATTATTCCAAGCGATGATTGTTAACTTGAGCTTTTCAGCTTTAAGTACACACCTGATGGACTCATAAATGAAAAATGCTAACATTCGTTCTGTTCCTGCTCCAAAGGTCAGGCTAACCCTAAGTGCATAAGAGCAAACATTTTGTGTTCATACTTAATGCTGAAATTCTACGATCATTAACATAATGAGATGCGAGATCCATGGTGCTTTTCCGAACAATCATACTTTTACTGTTTTTCGCCTACCAAAACATGCTTCTGTACTAAAAAAAACTTGCTTTTTTCTCCTGTTTATAAAAGAGAAAAATCTAGCGAATGATATACCGTTTGACGGTATACCAACCACACACTCTCTCTCATGCTCTTTACTCCCGGCCGCTGCTCCCTCCCTCTCGCTCCCGTCCGCCGATCTCTCACTCCTCGCCGTCGCTATGGGTTCACCCTTCCCCTTGAGCATAGAAGGAGGTCAGGAGGAGGCAGTGGCCCAGTAGTGGGCGGTAGCAGGGGCGATGGGCAGGGTAGGAGGGTGGTGGCAGCGGCGGCTGTAGTAGTTAGATTGGACGGGGTAGCACAGCGGGGAGGGGTTAGGGACTGCACGGCGAGGCGGCGATGGCGCCACCTGGCGCGGGTGGTGGTGGAGGGGGCGGGGGTGGCGGAGGAGGCGCGTGGTGCTGTGACCAGTGCTGGAGAAGAAGGCAAGGAGGGCTGTAGGCGCAGAGAAGAGAGAGGGAGAGGAGGGTGATGGCTGGCGCCGAAGCAGAAGAAGAGAGGGGGAGGGGGAGTGGAACGGCGGCGCTTTGAGAGAAGAGAAAAGGAAGGGGAGGGGCGACGCAAGAGGGTATGCCGTCGGGATGCTTCTGAGCAGTATACCGTGAGGTAGTTGCTCTCTTATAAAAAAAACATGTTCAAGTAGAAAAGCATCAAGCATATATTCTTTGCTCCCTTTGTCACAATCCATGCAGGTGGCCTGTTTAATTTAGTAGTAGTAGCACATCCGGAATCTCTTGATTTGGAGCTGGCTGAACTAATTTACATGTAGCTCACTAGATGTTTCTTTGCACCGAAGGAATCATGATGAGTGTTGAATGTGTTTGGCTTTAACGTGAAAGAAATATCTTTCCTTTTTAGTTTGTCAAAAGAATGAGAATTTATGTTAGATGGCACGGGTGCACGTGTTGTTGCCCCAAAACAAATCATTGGTGATCCTTTGTTGGTGACCAAGGATCAGCTGGCAGCTGGGTTGCATTGCATACGTCGCTTTTGGATGCTTGAAACATGTAACACCATTCTGCAAACTATATGTGAACTAAAATGTTCGCATGAGATTATAATTTTGTAGAATGATATAAAATAGATCAGATTTATTAAATCAGCGATAGTCGACATGCATGAAATCTGAATAATGTTTGGGCATCAAAAAGCACTCACATATCATTCACTCTGAAATTGAGAACTCTTGTTCTCAGTAATTACTGCCAAGTTACTCTAAATACCTAAACATTGTTAGCATACATGTAGTGATTTGTTGGTGTATCATCTCCAATCGAGGTTGTGTAGGCTAGTCCTCTAGCTAGACATATTCTTTTCCGACACATTGCACTTATCCACATGCTGTTTGCAAACAGTGCTCCCGAAGAATAGCTATGTATAGATGCGAAGGACAAAATGTGTGCCTAGATTTGTGAAACAGTTGGTCTTGTGCTGTGGTTTCACAAAATCCCAAGAATAGCAATATATATATATATATATATATATATATATATATATATATATATATATATAGTCTCTTTTCTACATCTGGGTGTAATTACACTCTATGTCGTATCTCATAATGGTAGAGAGTATCTCGCGTAACGGAGGGTATGTACGTGTAGCATACAAGTATTTAAGATCATCTAGGTGGTATGAATAATTTTCAGAGGTGGTATATATATTTTTTCAACATACTTCTTTTTATGTGCGTATATAAAGGTATTTACAAAATACGCTAAAAACTATGGACTCACGTGCAATTTTTTTCATGTAGTTCACATTGAAGTATCTTATAATTAGTACATGAGTATATTCAAGATGATAAAAGAGTATTTCAAGTTTGTTTAGGTGGTATATTAGAGGTGGGTGTAATTACACCCGGGTATAGAAAGTATTTTTCCTATATATATATAGGACACCGATGGGACAGCTGAGGCGGGATCAATTGAGGTCCGCGCGTGGCGCCGTACGGCTGCGAGGGAGGTGTCCTCTGCCATCGTCCGTTGCGTTGGGCCCCACGGGATAAGGGGGGACGTGTTGCATGTAGCAGGCGTAGCCCTGGTGTGGGGCAACGCTATTGCACCACGTGTTCCTGGGGCGGGCGATGGGACTCTTGAGGCGTAATGTCCGCGGTCTTGCTTCCGGGGCTCTTTAAAAAGGGGGCGAGTGTCCGAGTGGAGCGGCACTCGCCTTCCCGGACATCACACCCCCACAACTTCTGGTAAAACTACGGTCCTCGGTGTGTTCCAACTTCGCCCAGTAGTGTGGAGGGCTCCAGAACGCGGCTGATGCCGCCTGGGCGATCGCGGGGTCGGGCATCCCGCCCATGTGGGGGGATGCGACACCGCGATGTGTTTTCGCCTCGCCCGTGCGCCGAAGAGCCGCGGTTGGGGCGGGGTAGTGGGCAATTCATTTGTACTTCATCAAGGCCGCTCCTAGCTTCCGGAGTAGACTGCTATGGCACGCTGGCAAGGCCACGTCCCGCTGTCCCAGTTTCCTCCCCTGGGATGAGGGGAGTAGGGGGGCTTGGCGCTTGCGGCTCCACAGGGGGGCCGTGCTGCTCCAAAGACGGGCGCCGACTCCTCCGGCTCGGGGCGGCACACCCTGGGGGGCCTTGGGCGCTGTCTGTCTTGTGGCGCCTTATTGTGGTGACACTGCATCCTGAGCTCGAACGTCAATGGACGTTCGCTGGGGCGGCTTCATGCGCCAGTGGGACTGCGTCCACGTGGGCGCCTTCACCGAGAGCGTTTGGTTTCTCGGTTACTCTGCAGAGGCGCTGGCCATTGAGCTCCTGTGCCGCCTGCTTGATCGGCATGCAGAAGTACTAAGCGTAAGCTCCACGTTGAGCTCCTGCGCCTCGCTCCTGCACTCGCGGCCGCCCATCCATGCGGTGCGCGTGGTTTGCCGGGATCGCGCGAAGCCTCTGGAGTCCGTGCGCCGTTGCATGTGGACTCCGGCAGGTGCGCGGGAATATCATCCACATCTTATTTATACTCCGAGGAGTACGCGTGGTGAGAACACCAGCGCGTGCGCGGGACATCCGCATCTTATTTAGACTCAGTAGAGTGCGCAGGAAAAACATCCGTGTCTTTGTTTGTACTCCGGAGAATGCGTGGGACTATCAACCACGACTTACTTAACCTCCGAAGGGTACGCCAACGCGCGCGCGGGACATCCGCGTCTTGTTTATAGTCAGTAGAGTGCGCGGGGAAAACATCCGCGTCTTATTTATACTCTAGGGAGTGCGTGCGGAGGGAAGCCTCCGCACATTTTTGGTGGGCAGCATGAATAGCTTCGCAAACGACGAACTTTATTAAATTCCCGTTTGTGCCGGTGAGCGAGTACAAAAGGTTATGAACTAACCACTGCACTCGTTGTCGTGGTGGTGAGAAGCGGAGCCTCTGGTGCTGGGCTGCCGTAGGGCCTGTATAGGCGCGCCTGACCTACGGGCCTCACTGAGCTCCCAAGGGCGGTCCTCGGGTTCCATGCTCCAGGTGCCGGGCCATGTGCTGGTCGCCAAGGACGGTGATGATGCCTCGCGGGCCCGGCCACTTCACACATAGGAAGCCATGGTGTGGTACCGTCCCAAAGGAATTGAGGGTCAGTCTCCCTAAAATGGCGTTGTAGGGGTATTTCATATCGACGACAGCGAAGGTGGCGTCCTTGCTCGCCATATTGTCATCCTAGCTGAAGGAGATATGCAAACATACTTGGCCCAGCGCCAGTAGCGGCTGACCTCCGAAGCCCTGCAGCGGAGCTGTTGAGGGGCCTAGGCGACTTCGAGGGATCGCCATCTGGTCGAAGGCCTGTGCGAACAAAATGTTCGCGGAGCTGCCCCCATCGACCAGGACACGCCGGACGTCGCACCCGGCAATCGCGACCTGGATTACTAGGGGGTCCTGATGGGGGAACTCCACGCCTTCGGCATCAGCGGGCGTGAAGGTGATCGCATGCTGTGCCCAATCGGGCGGCGCATGAGCTAGGTACGCCGCCACGTGGTGTAGTCTTCGCACGTAGGCCTTGCGTTGTCGCTCCGAGGCAAACTCCAAGGAGGAGCCTCTGGAAATTACGTTGATGACCCTACGCGGAGCGCCCTCAAGGGTATAGATCCGCAGGGGGCTCTCCGGGGGCTGTGGAACGTGGGCTCATGCTTGTCGGAGACCCTCGTGAGGCTGCTATTGGAATACGCGTAGGCTACGGAAGCAGAAAACAAAACTTTTCTACCGCGCACCCAAGAACATCATGCTAAGGAAGGATCATGGATCGTTACCACTTAGACACGCAGCGCAGCGGAAGAAGAATTGGAAACCGATCCAATCTCGCGCGTCGAGGTAGTAATGGAAGTAGCCGATCGTCCCGAACAGATCGTCTCCTCCACTCACGCCGATCAGCACTGCAACGAGCAGCGCCTCCACCGGTATCCACACGTCCGGGGCTGGAACGCCGATCGCGAGTGTACTAGCACTCGTGAGCAGCTAGGGTTTGGCTCGGGAGGTGGCGGCTAGGGTTTTGCTAGATGTTAACTGGGACGAATCCTCTCCGCCCCTCGCCTCCATATATATAGACCTCCTCACGTGGGCCTCGTGGACCGAGGCCCAATAGGAGTCTATTCGGATCTCTATCCGAATTGAGCCCATATCCGAATCATATTCGAATTAGTGTTCCAACCCGTTAAGCGTGCGACCCTGTAGGTTCACATATACTTGGTCGTGACCCGGAAACGCCTTTCCAGTTACCATGTTAATAGCGGCCTCTAGTAAGACATATTAACCCCATAGTATATGTAAAGATCATATCGACTGAACTGTAATGTTCTCTCATGTACGAATCCCTTTGCCTCACGATATAGATTGAGCTCAAGGCGAGACCTGTGTCATCCTCTTAATAGCTCAATCACTCTCTCGATTCCGTGATGGATTATAAACTCGTGATTGACTCCTCAATCACCTTGGCATGGCCATGCACTTTCATAATCCATTACATCGAGGGCCGAGATATCTCTCCCATAAGGAGGGGCAAATTCTATCTTGATCATTCACATCCCACTACATGTTTCATGGCAAACCCGAAGACTACTTTTATGACTACCCGATTCACGGAGTAGTGTTTAGTAGTCCCAAAATAAGCTACTACTCATGTTGGGAACCATGATGATCTCAAGTCTAAGGACTCTACATAAACACTACTTGAGACCAGCGATGACACATGGAATCTCTGCGGTGTCTCATGGCAGTCTATCCAACATATGTTCACTAACACATGTCCATATTATTGATTTGGTATCACCATACCATGATCCATGAGACATGATCATCAATCAATACATATCTTGATCTTTGTCTTTGAATCATATTTGTTCCTCATATGATATACGATCAGGATCATTTAGAAATAGCAACATCTTAGTATTTAAGAGTCTCATGAATAAGTCACATACTCATTGATCAATAATGATGATGTCTATTCCAAGGAACAAAGTAATGTATCATAAACATAGTATGTGATATATACAACATCTCCATGTTGCCTCTAGGGCATATCACTATGATCTTCCACTTGCACTAGAGTCAACCATGTAGGTATCTAATACCCATTGCCCTAGTGTGAGCCTCATGCTTTGGTGGGAGCGGCTTTGTCAACGGATCTGCAATGTTCAAATCCGTTTGTACTTTGCATATCTTCACATCGCCTCTCTCCACTATCTCGCGGATGAGATGAAATCGCGTAAAATGTGCTTGGACTTCAGTGCGATCTAGGCTCTTTGGCTTTGCAATGGCCCCACTATTGTCTGATGAGGTCCATTGGGCTGGAGGCACTAGCCATCACACCAAGCTCGAAATAAATTTCTTGATCCAAACGACCTCTTTGGCGACTTGAAGCTGCTATGTACTCGGCTTGTTGTAGAATCAGCAACCGTCTGCTGCTTGGAACTCTTCCACTTACCGCACCGCCATTTAGGCGAACACAAATCCAGTTGCGATCTAAAATCATCTTTGTCGGTTTGGAAGCTAGCATCGGTGTAACCATTTACAACGAGCTCTTCCTCACCTCCATAGACAAGGAACACATCTTTAGTTCTTCTCAAGTACTTCAAGATGTTCTTTACGGCAATCCGGTGACTTTCACCGGATCTCGGTAGTATCTACTCGTAGCACTTAAAGCATCTGAAACATCCGGGCGTGTACAAAGCATGGCATACATAATGGACCCAATAGCGAAGCATATGGAATCGCATTCATTTTATCCCGCTCATCGGTGTACTAGGACACCGATTCTTGCTAAGATTTATACCATGTGACATAGGTAGAAAACCTTTCTTGGAATCATGCATATTGAACCTTTTCAACACCTTGTCAATGTACGTATCTTGGCTTAATCCAATTAGCCTTTTGATCTATCTCTATAGATCTTGATGCCCGAATATATCTGCCTCTCCTAAGTCTTTCATAGAGAAACTATTTTTAATGAAGACTTATGATTCGAGCAAAGGAATGTCATTTCCGATCAGTAATATGTCATCCACATATAAGACCAGAAATACGAGTGCGCTCCCACTAGCCTTTTGTAAACACAAGGCTCTTCTTCGTTCTTGATGAAACCAAACCCTTTGATTACTTCATCAAAGCGAATGTTCCAACTCCGAGATGCTGCTTTAATCCATAAATGGATCTTTGGAGCTTGCATATCTTTCCAAGCGATTGCGGATCGACAAAACACGTGGGCTGTGTCATGTACACATCCTCACTCAGATTTCCATTAAGAAAAGCTGTTTTGACATCCATTTGCCATATTTCATAGTCGAAATATGCAGCAATCGCTAGAATGATCGAATAGACTTTAGCATTGCGACGGGCGTAAAAGTTTCATCATAATCAATATCTTGAATTTGTTTGAAACCTTTGGCCTGTCGCGCTTTATAGATGTGAACATTTCCATCTATGTCTATCTTTTTCTTGAAAACCCATTTGCATTCAATGGTTTTAACACCATCAGGTGGATCAACCAAGTTCCAAACTTGATTACTGTGCATGGATTCAATTTTGGATCTCATGGCTTCAAGCCATTTCTCAGAGTCTGGTCCCACCATTGCTTCTTCATAGGTCTTAGGCTCATCGTTGTCTAACAACAATATGTCCCGTTGTTGAGTAGTCAAGAACATGTACCTCTCAGGTGCACGACGTGACCTTTCTGACCTACGTGGTGCTGGTGTGTCCACAAGAGTTCTTCAACAGTTTGTTCATCTGTTGTGGTTACGTAGGAGCTGAAACGTTATCGGTGTTTCTTGAATTTCTTCAAGTTGCACTGTGCTCCCACTATCCCTTCTTGAGAGAAACTCTTTCTCTAAGAAGACACCATGCTTAGGCGACAAACACTTTGCCTTCTCCTCGATTATAAAAGTAATATCCTTTTGTTTCCTTAGGATACCCGATAAAGAAGCATTTATCGATTTAGGAGTGAGCTTATCAGATTGTAAACGTTTTACATAAGCCTCACATCCCCAAATCTTAAGAAAAGACAAGCTAGGGCGTTGTCTGTCCACATCTCATATGGTGTCTTTTCTCACGATTTTGATGGAACCCTGTTTAGTGTGAACGCGGTGTTTCAAGAGCGTACCCCAAAAAGACAACGGAAGATTACTTTGGCTCATCATGGGCGCACCATATCTAATAAGGTGCGATTTCTCGTTCGATACCCCATTCCATTGAGGTGTTCTGGCGAGTCAATTGTGGAACAATTCCACAATCCTTTAGATGATTGCCAAACTCATGGCTCAAATACTCGCCTCCACGATCGATCGTAGAAACTTGATTGTCTTGCCTAAATGATTTTGCACTTCATTTTGGAATTCTTTGAACTTTTCAAAGGATTCGGACTTATCTTCATCGGTAGATATATCCATATCTACTAAAGTCATCGATAAAAGTTATGAAATCTTGAAAACCACCTCTGTCGTTAAGCTCATTGGTCCACATACATCGGTATGTACAAGTGCCAATAAGTCATTTGCCCGTTCACCTTGGACCGTGAAAGGTGCCTTTGTCATCTTGCCAAGTAAACAAGATTCGTATGTCTCTAATGATTCAAAATCAAATGAGTGCGAATACCATCTCTATGGAGCTTACGCATGCGTTTCTCATTTATGTGACCTAGCGGCGATGCCAAATAAGCGTGGGATTCAAATCATTGGACGTTGCCTCTTTGCATTAATGTTATAGACCGGTGACCCTTCAAGAGTAAGAACGTATAACCCATTCACCAATGGAGTATGACAATAGAACATATCTTTGAAATAAAGAGAACAACCATTGTCCATAGATTTAAAGTCATAACCTTACGCTTGCAAACATGAAGCGAAATAATGTTCTTTGAAAGAGATGGAACACAATAACAATTATTCAATTCCAAAACTAATCACGAAGGTAAAGACAATGGCATGGTGCCAACAGCTACCGCAGCAACTTTTGCTCCATTGCCAACGCGAAGATCCACTTCGCTCCTCCTCAAACTTCTACTTCTTATTAGCCCCGCAACGATTTGCAAATGTGAGCAACCGATCCGGTATCAAATACCCAAGAATCAGTTGATGAAGTAGCAAGATTGATCTCTATAACATTTATACCTAGAGTGGAAGTCGTACTTCCCTTCTTCTTCTCAAGATCCTCCAAGTACTTTGGGCAGTTCCTTTTCCAATGTCCTGATTGCTTACAGTAGTAACAATCTGCATCGGAGATGAGCATCGCCCTTCTTGTCTTTCTTGGCCTTAGAACCGCTCGCGATCGCATCGAGAGCTTTCTTTCTTTTGACCGCGATTCTCTTGACATAGGGCTTGCCCTTGCCTTTCTGCATCATCATCACATGATTGCTGCTTTTCTTAATGCTTTCCTCGCAGATTTTAGCATCCCATGCAACTCACCCGAGGTCTTGTCCAGTTGTTCATGTGAAAGTTCATTATGAATGGCTCAAAGCTCGGGAAGCGGCGGAGAATCACATCGATAGCCAACTCTTGGCTAAGGGAAAACCAAGCTTTTCGGACTCTCAATGTAGCCAATCATCTTAATCACATGAGGGTGACGGGATTCCATCGCAAGCTCGCACGCAAAAAAGGACTTTGAAGTATTGAACCTCTCGGCCCTTGCTTGGTTCTCAAACATACCACGTAACCCCACAATGATATTGTAGGCATCTGTGTTCTCATATTGCTTACGAAGCTCGAGAGGACATTGTGGCAAGCATGAGACAGCTCACATCAAGGCAATCATTCGTTTGCTTCTCATAAGCTCTCCGTGCAGCCACAGTAGCATTATCGAGGCAAGTCTTGGGGTAAGGAGACTCAGGACATACTCCTTGCGCTCTTGCTTGAGAACAATTCTCAAGTTGCGATACCAATCCAAAAAGTTTGTTCCATTGAGTTTTCTTTCTCAAGAACAGATCGCAAATTAAAAATCTTTGGATGCGGCGTTAGTGACATGATCTACAACACAAGAATATGCAAAGTTTAGCACTATGTTTATGTTCATCTTTTATTAAACTATTTAGCAAAAGACTCCCACTATGAGTTTTGCAACAAAACTCCTCTAAGTTACATAGTGGGTAAAGATCCTCATTTCACTAATTCCTAGTGAGCTTTGGCATCACGGCTAGAAAACTAGTGACATGGGTAAGCAACACTTTGCTAATCACATCCCTATGTGACTCTACTTTGGGTGACATCAGTATGCCTCGGCCCCAATCTATGCCCCAAGGTCCAAAACTATTTTGATAACCTTGTTAAGTAAACCAAATGCTTCCGCATGTAGATGTCCGACATCTACCCCAAATGATGATGATAACCGATGGCACTCTACTTTGGTAGACCTACCATGCGGTGATCATTATCTTTTGGTGCAACATATGGAAGGGCATTAACACCTAATTTTAAGAGGGATTCTATCCTACCAAAGCAACATATCACATATATCATTGCATAAGAATAAGATAGATAACATCATAGATAAACACATTTAACTGTGAAGTAGTATGGCCCAAAAATGGTGATATCCATCTCCAAGTAGGTGTAGACGATCTCCATCCTCCACATCACTCCTTTAGGCCACCATGCTTAAAAGCTTGTAACCTCAAAACTAGGCTACTACCTATAATAGCTAGAAATTGAAGATTACAAAGATAGATTCAAGCATTAAGGTCGACACGCAGGTCGTTAAATACAATATATATAGCTAACAATAGCTGAAATAATCATGACACGCAGCCATGAGCAGATGTTACATGCATCACATACATCTCATACATTCAAATAAGCTATAGGGCCATACTATTCACATCATTCTCTGCAAAAATAAGTTAGGCGTAGAATCGCATTCTACCTAACGATGTGAACCCAAGGCGCTATACAAGGGGATACACGGCGGTCCCGCTATGAAAACCTCACGAATTACATAGATCGCATCTATGAAATCGCTATGAAAATCTTATCGAGCCGATCAAATCAACCCAAATCCGAGCCATTCAAAATATCTCAATTTTCATTAGATCAATCATATTGATCATCGCGATCGGTATACTTGAGGAGACCACAACACAAGACCTCGATCTGTTGGCTCGATCATCGATTGTGCGTGATTAGCCCGATGGTGATTCCGGCGGTAGGGGCAAGTCGCGCGTACATCAAAGAAGGACCACGAACTAATCTTTTTGGCCTTGTGATGCTATCAACTCATACCAATTTCAACCCCTTATGACCGATTGATCTCATCAACCCGTGCTACCTTATTTAGGCGTAATAGATCCAATCTACTACTATCGCATATCAACATATATGCGCTGATCAGATGCAAACTAAGCAAGATGGCTCGATACCACTATTGGAATACGCGTAGGCTACGAGCGAGAAAACAAAACTTTTCTACCGCGCACCCAAGAACATCATGCTAAGGAAGGATCATGGATCGTTACCACTTAGACGCGCAGCGCAGTGAAGAAGAATTGAAACCGATCAATCTCGCGCGTCGAGGTAGTAGTGGAAGTAGCCGATCGTCCCGAACAGATCGTCTCCTCCACTCACGCCGATCAGCATCGCAGCGAGCAGCGCCTCCACGGTATCCACACATCCGGGGCTGGGCGCCGATCGCGAGTGTACTAGCACTCGTGAGCAGCTAGGGTTTGGCTCGGGAGGTGGCGGCTAGGGTTTTGCTAGATGTTAGCGGGACGAATCCTCCGCCCCTCGCCTCCATATATATAGACCTCCTCACGTGGGCCTCGTGGACCGAGGCCCAATAGGAGTCTATTCGGATCTCTATCCGAATTGAGCCCATATCCGAATCATATTCGAATTAATGTTCCAACCCGTTAAGCGTGCGACCACAGCAGGTTCACGTATACTTGGTCGTGACCCGAAACGCCTTTCCGATTACCATGTTAATAGCGGCCTCTAGTAAGACATATTAACCCCAAAGTATATGTAAAGATCATATCGGCTGAACTCGTAATGTTCTCTCATGTACGAATCCCTTTGCCTCACGATATAGATTGAGCTCAAGGCGAGACTGTGTCATCCTCTTAATAGCTCAATCACTCTCTCGATTCCGTGATGGATTATAAACTCATGATTGACTCCTCAATCACCTTGGCATGGCCATGCACTTTCATAATCCATTACATCGAGGGCCAGAGATATCTCTCCCATAAGGAGGGCAAATTCTATCTTGATCATTCACATCCCACTACATGTTTCATGGCAAACCCGAAGACTACTTTTATGACTACCCGATTCACGGAGTAGTGTTTAGTAGTCCCAAAATAAGCTACTACTCATGTTGGGAACCATGATGATCTCAAGTCTAAGGACTCTACATAAACACTACTTGAGACCAGCGATGACACATGGAATCTCTGCGGTGTCTCATGGCAGTCTATCAACATATGTTCACTAACACATGTCCATATTATTGATTTGGTATCACCATACCATGATCCATGAGACATGATCATCAATCAATACATATCTTGATCTTTGTCTTTGAATCATATTTGTTCCTCATATGATATCGATCGAGGATCATTTAGAAATAGCAACATCTTAGTATTTAAGAGTCTCATGAATAAGTCACATACTCATTGATCAATAATGATGATGTCTATTCCAAGGAACAAAGTAATGTATCATAAACATAGTATGTGATATACACAACATCTCCATGTTGCCTCTAGGGCATATCACTAACAGCTGCGGCTCCTGATCCCGAATCCTTAGGGGACCGTCTTGGGGATGCTGAACGTGCGCCACAACGGGCGGGCGCGTCTCGAGATCCCTGTCTTTGGCGACGCTTTGGCGAAGCGCCGCGATGGTGGTGCAGGAGCGGGTGTCATGATTGCCCTATTCGTGCACCTCGCACCACTGTGGGTGGTGTTGGTCGCCATACTCCGCGCGGGCCCAGCCATCGTGGCCTCGGCCTCGGCCTCGTCCCCGACCTCGTCGAGCCCTGGCCCCGCGGTTGGTTGTGGCATTGTCTTCCGAGCCGCCCTCGACGTCGAAGACGTAGCGGGGTCGCCGAGACGTCTGACGGCCGCGCTGAGGCTTGTCAGTTGGTGCGTCCTTGCACTGGGAGGCGTCCCTCGATGACTCCTGCCTACGCTTGCTCCGCGAGGAACTTGCTTTCAACGGGTCGATGCTCCTCGCGGCACCTTCTGCTGGGTTAGCGTCAGCCTCGTTGTCCTGGCGCCGCCTCGCGTCTTCTTCCGCCCGCGCGTATTCCTCCATCTTGTCGAAGAGCTTCACGACTGTCTTGATTGGCTTCAGCGCATTGTACTCGGCTAGCGGCCCTGGGCGGAGGCCCTGTACCGCCACGTTGATGATTGTTGTCTCATTGATATCTTTGACCTGGCAGCGGACCTTCGCGAAGCGTTTGAAGTATTCATGGAGCCTTTCCGCTGGTTTTTGCTAGACCGCGAAGAGCTGATCCGCGTCGACACGCTCGACGTAGTTCCCTTGGAAATTGTTGTAGAGGCGATCGCGAATCAGCTCCCACGCGTATATGGAGTTCGGTTCTATGGTGAAGAACCATGAGAGCGCCACTCCGTGCAACGCGAGCGAGAGCCCCTTCGCCTTGGTGGTGTCGTCTCTGCCTGCCGCCTCGATAGTGGTCTCCTACACGCGCACGAACTCTCGGGGATCCGTGTCACCTTTGTACGACGTGACGGAGCTGGGGAATTTAAAATCCTCCGGCCACGCTGCCTACTGTAGGCCCGCCGATAGCGGGACTCGGGTCCCTGCGCCGCAAAGAAAGCGCGGCCCGGATGTGGGGCGTCCGGCTGTCCGTGCGCTCAGGCGTGGGCTCCGATGCGATCACTGGTGGGGTCGGCTGACCCTGAGCCTCTTGTATGCTCCGCACGGCTCCCCGAAAATCCGTCAATTCTTGCTGGAGCGTGCCGAGGGCTGCCAGCAGGGCTGTCTCCACTGCGGGCGTAGGTGGGACATGGGCGCGTCCGGTCGCCCGGTCGAGGCAGTCACAACCACTCCGGCGGCGACGGTAGGGCCCATGCCGCCGGAGGGGCCACCTAGTGCTCTCGTAGGGGGTGTAGGGGTAGCGGTCGCGTCTCGACGGGCGTCGGGGCTACCGCTCCCTAATACTCGACCTGCGTCGTCGGAGTTAGTTGTCGTACCGGCGGCGGGGTGGCGCATGACGCGCGGGGTGGGGTCGGCTGTCACGTCGGTGGTGGCGGGGTCGGTGGCTTTGGTGATAGCGGGGTCGATGGTCGCGCGATGATCATCGTCATTTTCGTCCACGACCACCGATGCTGAAGCCCTGGTGTTGACGCGGGGCCTCGCCACAACTGCCTCCTTCTTCTACGCCGCCGATGATGCTTTCTTTGGTGCCATCCCCACGGACGGCGCCAACTGTTATGGCTACAGACCAAACAGAGAGAGAGGGGTATGGTAGTGGAGAGTTAGGTGAGCAAATGACCTCTTAGGGCTTTCCTCTGGGCCGATCATGGCATATATGTGTTCCCTGAGGAGGAGCGCCTAACCCATCGTAACCTTACACCGAGCTTTCCTTCCTGGACAAGCTACATCGCTTACATGGTTTATAACCTTCTCAACAGGCTAGCTGGGTTTAGGTGGGGGCCACCCCTACAACACCCCCGTTTGAAGTGGTTATTTGCGAATTCAAAGGAGGCAAAACTGCTGCGATGGCACTCAGAGGAGTGCAAGAATGATGGAATACTGAGACACCTTGCTGATTTCACCTAGTGAAGAAACATCGATAGGTGTTTTGCAGATTTTGGTGCAAAACCGAGGAATATAAGGTTTAGATTGAGTACAGATGGAATGAATTTTTTCAGTAGCATGAGTAGCCGACATAGCACTTGGCCCGTGAGTCTGTGCATCTATAACGTTCCTCCTTGATTATGTATGAAGCGAAAGTATATTTTGCTATCGATACTTATCCAAGGGCCAAAGCAACCTGAGAATGATATTAATGTATACCTAGCACCGTTGGTGGAAGATCTAAAAGTACTGTGGGACGAAGGGGTACAGGTATAGGATGCATACAAATGAGAGAACTTCACTTTGCGCTCCTTATTGTTCTGCACTATAAATGATTATTCTGCCTTTGCTAACCTGTCGGGCCAGAGTACAAAAGGTGCCAAAGCTTGTACTCACTACGTAGATGGTACCGAGAGTGTGTGGCTGAAATACTCACGTAAAACTGTGTACATGCGTTACCGCTAGTTCCTTCGGAGGGCTCACCCATACCGCAGGATGAAGAAATAATTTGACGGAGAGAAGGAAGACGGTTCAGCTCCAAGGCATTTAAGCGAAAAAGAGGCTTATAATATGGTTAAGGATTTAGATGTTGTCCTCGGAAAGAGACGTAAATTGAGGGCTCGTGAGAATAACATATGGAAGAAGAGATCAATATTTTGGGACTTACCTTATTGGGAGTACCTAGATGTTCGACACTGCATCGACGTCATACACGTAGAAAAGAATGTATGTGACAGCTTGATTGGTCTCTTACTGAACATTCGTGATAAAAGAAAGGACAGCATCAACGCACGGCTTGACTTAGCTGATATGGACATGATGCCTGAGTTAGCACCGAGAAAAACAGATAATAGACGAACGTACCTTCCCCCTACGTGTTACACTCTGTCCAAGACCGAGAAAACAGAACTGTGCCAGTGCTTGCATGGTGTCAAAGTTCCGTCTGGTTACTCCGGCAACGTGAAGAAACTTGTTTCGATGCAAGATTTGAAGTTAAATGGCATGAAGTCTCATGATTGTCATGTGCTCATGACACAAATGCTCCCTATTGTAATTAAAAATATTTTACCGATCATAGTCCAAGAGAAAATCATGAGACTATGTTATTTCTTTAACATAATTGCTCAGAAGGTCATCGATCTCGAAGGACTAGATGCTCTATAGGACGAGGTGGTGATGACTCTATGTCATCTTGAGATGTATTTTCCTTCTTCGTTTTTCGATATCATGGTCCATCTCATTGTTCATGTTGTGTGGGAGATAAAAATATGTGGGCCCGTATTACTACGTAGCATGTACCCGTTTGAGAGGTTCATGAGAATTCTCAAGTCGTATGTACGGAATCGATCTCGGCCGGAGGGCAGCATCGTCGAAGGTTATGCAAGCGAAGGGGTCATTGAGTTCTGTGTCGATTGTATGGCTCAAATTCAATCGATAGGTGTGCCTCAATCTCGTTATGAGGGGAGGCTCAAGGGTATCGGAACTATCAAAAGGAAAGCAATCACTTCAGATATGGACGCGTATGCTCAAGCCCATTTCACGGTCTTGCAACACGACTGAAGTGACCCCTTATGTTGACCAGCACAAGGATGTGTTTCAGCAATAGAACTCGGAGCGGCTGGATGTTTGGATCATGAGACAACATAACAGCTAATTCAACCAATGGTTGAAGGAGCAAATCGCTAGGAGCTCGTCAAGTGAGATGCTGACATGGTTGGCAAAAGTGCCAACATTTACAATTGTGATATGGCAAGGATATGACATAAATGGGTACACATTCTATACACAGGCTCAGGATGTAAAGAGCACTAACCAGAACAGTGGTGTCCGCATAGATGCATTCAGTACCGATGGAGTAAGAAACTCGTACTATGAGTTCATAGAAGATATTTGGGAGCTCGACTACGTGGTTTTCAAGATCCCCTTATTTCGCTGCCGTTGGGTGCATCTCCCACAGGTGAAGGTTGACAAGTACGTTGTTACTACAGTGGACCTCCAATGTGTTGGGTACAAAGACGAACCATTCGTACTCGCCAACCAAGTTATTCAAGTTTTCTATGTCACCGACCCAGCAAAGTGCTGATTAAGTGCTAGAGTGAAGTGTGTGCAAATGTGCAATAAGACTAGGGAAGTGACCAATGATGCTATTTTATCCTTTTAAATTTAGTGGTGTTATTAGAAGTAGCCATTTCTAGCTATAGCTGTTATGAAAAGTTGCACTAGGAGTCCTTTTTTCGAATCCTTGGGTTGAACCCAACTAATCTTTAGAATTTTCTCTAAAATTTTTTAATATATGCCACATAGACCTTCAAAGGGCATGAAGCAAGTGCCACACTCCAGTGCATCCGGTTCAATGAACTTGATACACTGGTTTGTGTAATTTGCTTCATAGAACTTTGTTTAGGCCCACATCTCATTGTGTCCGCACAGTCGTCCAAAAATTCTTCAACATGTGCTTACTTTTCATATATGAGAAAAGGCCAACATGTCATCCGCACATTCTTCAACATCATCACCGGATGCGTTCACTCCAAAATCAACACGCAAAGGAAGAGGACTATCGAAAAAGCCTGAGGGCCGATTTACCATCACAGAGGTCGATAGATCTGGAACCCCTCTCCTTCCTCACCGAGCAGCGCCCACATTTCGAACAACGATCGGAGTAGTTGCATGAGAACGAATTGAGATCACATTTGATTCGTGGAAGAGCGTGAGGTAGACTCGGAAACGTGAGCTGCTGACAGAGATTTTTGCATCGTTCAAGATCCCAGAAGAACACCACGACTCTGTGCAACGACATGCGTTGGCAGTGGCGTGCAAAGCATGGAAGAACTTCAAGAGCGTGCTTGTCAAGGACTATGTGGAGAAGGATCTAACGCCCTTTGACAAGTACCCATTCCTGAAACCACAATGGGATGAGTTTAAGGCGATGAAGACAACCGAAGCTTTCAGAAGTGCAAACGCGGTACACAAGGCCCTCTAGGCAAAAAAAACTCATCCCCACAGACTCGGCACAGCTGCGTATGCGAGTAAAATCCCTTGATGGAGGCGGGAGGGCGAGCAGGCAATCTGCGAACACCGCCCTCCATTTGGCACTATCACGGATGGCGCTCGAAATTGGATTAGAGCGAGGTCATCTACCACGTCGTCGGGGACATCTCCTTCGGAACCACAGTGAGACCGGAAGTGTCCCACCGCCTGGTAAGATATCGAACTACGTAGCTTGTAATTACTCCACAACTTCCCTGAAAACTAAATGACATGTCGGGCTCTTGCAGGATACACTGAGTGTCGAATCTTCCCAGGGATCATTCCAGTCAATTAGGGAGAAAGATATACTCTCCGCAGCACTGGGAAATAAGAAGCACCTGGGTTGTATGAAAGACCTTGGGATTTATGTTCCTTGGAAACAAGGTTTCTCAGATAACTCAGAATTGTATTGGAGTAGGAAGAGAAACAAAGCCAAGCGTGACGCATGACTACGAGAGGAGATCAAGGCATCTCTTAGAGAGGAGCTTGCTGATTACGTCAGAGATGAGGTGCGAAGACAAACAGAAGAAAATCAGCAGTCTGCTGTCGCCGCTCCTATGCTAGCCAGCCCCCCAACCGTCGGAGTAGCTGCGCGTCCAATCCTATGACGGAAAGCGAGGGCAGATTTCCTATGGACGACATCTTGGAAGCTATGAAGTGCAAGCTCCAAGTGAGATATGCCTCCGTTGCCTTGTGCGCTGCTTGGGGCCTAGCATATCCGTCCAGTGAAGGGGCCATGGTGCACCATGCACCTTTAGCACTAGGCTTCGAAAATGTAACTGTGGATGGTGTGCATGCCAATTTCGAGGTCGTCCCGCTATCGAAGCCCCATAACGACGAGATCGTGACTCTAAGACAAGCCATTAAAACCTTCATCTAGTGGCCCAAAAGAGACATCTACCTGGAGGCTTCTTCACCGGTAGCAGGTCCACAAGTGCAATACGAACCAGAGCTACTTGCACTGGTGTCATCTCCACAAGGTCTATCTCCACCACCACTACCTGCACCGGTGATGAGTCCACGGGAGATATTCCCAGTGCAACAACTTCCACCGGTGCTACCTTTATAGTCGACCTACAACCGAGGTAGTAAGGACAGCCGAGGCAGCAAGGGCAAAGCAAAGAAGATCGATGATGATATCCCATACCTGTCATTGGCCCGCAAATTCGTGCTTGGTGAGCCGATGATCGACCTGGTGAAGTGTCTCCCATTCCGTCGAGTTAGTTGCAAACAATTACACATTTATTTGATCTTTTCACGCTCAATGCTCTCGACGTCTCACTCGTTCGATGCTGGACGCTGTAAGTGTGTACAATCACAGTCTCCATTTATGTCATATCGATAAATGTCATATACAATTTGTTGCTTTCGTGTGTGTATATATAAATACATGGTGACTGAAGCTAGATTATCCAGATCATCGGTTGATTTCTTAGACCCACACTTGGTCGCCAGTTATACCATCAACGAGGATGCTGGCTTCGTCGAGAGGTACATTGCAGCAGCACTGCTGGCTTACCGTGATAAGGAATATGTACTTATGCCCTACAATCAGGAGTTTCATTGAATTTTAATAGTAATTGTACCAAAATAGAACAATGCAATATACCTTGATTCCCTAAGTAAGAATAAAACCGACTACACAGTTGTCGGCAAAGTAATCGATAGGTAAGTATATTTTCTCCATACATACCTATATTGTACTCTTTCTTTCCTTCCGAATGACTAAGGTCAACTTTTTCGAATCACGTAGGGCATTCGCGATGTACGTTGAAATAGCGAAGCTCTCGACACAAAGGGCCAAAGCCCTGACACATGATCTAAAATTTAAGGTATTCGCTAGTACATATTAATTAATCCTATGCAATAGTTGGTAGTAATGCCTCTTGAATTAACACATTCTATTTTTTGCAGTGCCACCAGCAGCAGCCGGGCAACACGTGTAGATTCTACGTTTACCACCATATGAGACTACTCCTCGATTCCTCAAGGATTACCAATTCTAATTCTAAGGTTTGTCAATATTCCCATCATTACTTCATACTTATCAAGTTACATATATATACACACATTGATATTCCTATCAACAAGCTGCGTCCATCACAAAAACTGCATTGAAACAGACCAACCTTGAAGCAATTCTAGAAGAGTGCGCGTACTTTTTGGTGGCTCAAGTCCTAAATTCAAAGGGAGAGTTCCACAACGTACAATGATTTTTTTATTGCTCTTATCACTCCGGAATCAAGGTATCACAAAAGAAATAGATCCATAATCAACGACTTGTCAGGCTGCACAAACAATACTTGGATGGCAATCATGCACCATCCAAGTATTGCTTGTGTAACCTGACAAGTCGTTGATTATGGATCTGTTCCTTTTGCGAGACCTCGATTCCGAAGTGATAGAGAAATAAAAAATGCAATGTTACCATCTAAGTGCAAATGCAATGTAGATATTTTGTAATTGTGTATTTGTTAATGGATATTTTACTTCATTTCAATTAATTGATTTGCGAAATAGATGTTTTATGTTTGTGAAATGAATTGAGATGTGAATTGGATGTTATATGTTTCTGAAATGAATTGAGATGCGAATAGTCTGTATACATGTTCATGTTGATCTGCTTGTTTCAGAGGGTATAGCTAGCATTTCCTGAGGCTAGCCAATAAACATAAATAGATTTAGGGGTAGGAAAGAATATCACAGACGGTTTGTAACTAAAAACCATCTGTGATAGCTATCATCGCAGATGGTTTGTAAGAAAAAACCGTTTGTGATATAGGCATATCACAGATGGTTTGTATCCATATCACAGACGATTTTTGGTTACAAACCTATGTGATATTGATATATCACAGACGATTTTTCGTTAAAAACCGTTTGTGATATGCCTATATCACAGATAGTTTTTTCTTACAAACCGTCTGCGATGATAGCTATCACAGACGGTTTTTAGTTACAAACCGTCTGTAATATTTACTCCACAGACGGTTTGAAAACCGTCTATAATGACCTTCGATTATCACTGACCCATAATTTCAAACGGTTCAGAAAACCATATGTGATACGGTTTTCTGTAGTAGTGAATACTCGTATACTACACGTACATACCTTCTGTTAGGTGAGATACTTCCTACGATATGAGATACAACGTAGGGTATAATTACACCTAGATATAAAAAAAGGCTTCTTATATATATATATATCCCAGCCACCGACTCACCGTAAAGTTGCGGCTTCACAGGAGAAACAGTGGTGCATTGGAGCGATGCCGCCTATTGCTGGCATGTTCTCCACCCTGGAAACAGACGCTACTACAGAAACACTATTAGTAGACGTCAAATCACATATAGTTTTGTGAAACCATCTGTGATGTATATTATCATAGACGGTTTTAATTTGAAGACCATCTGTATTGTTGGTGGAGTATCACAGACGGTTCTTACCGATGAACCATCTGTGATACTGGAATATCACAGACAGTTTTTAATAAAAAAAATCATATGTGATAATTCCAAATTATCACAGACGGTTTTTTTATTAAAAACCGTCTATGATATTTCAGTACCATAGATGGTTTTTGTTAAAAAACCGTTTGTGATAATCCGACTATGTATTTATTACGCCGCTCAGAATCGCATCTGTCTGCATTTCGATCTATATCTAGCCGGTGCTGCAGCTGGAGGAGGCAATGCTTTCAGGCCATTTAATTTGGTGGGTGGAGGCTTATTTGGCAGGAGAGCTTTGAAGATTCATCAAGTTCTTGGTTGCTCTAGATATGATTAGTAATGAAATTTATTTTTTATTGCATCAAAATTTAGATATAACTTTCAGTGACTATTATTAATTGAAGGTGGTTTGCATCTACTTGACCATATATGATCAGTTCCCGTCAGATGGAAGGTCAAATTTGTCAAAATTGTTGGTTATAAATGGTTCTTCGATCGCTGGGGAAATAGTTGTTGTGTTTGTAATATGAATTAAGATAGCAAAACCTCAATGCATGTGGTATATATATAGTAATAATTAATTGATTTAATTTTTAATACTAAGTTGTTATATATATGCATAACATAGGACTGAAGCTGGTTGTATGCCATGAACCGTGAGTGAAGAGTACATTAATGGCGTGTCTGTTTTTATAAGAGCTGCCGAGGATGATATGTTGAATAAGAGGGAGGAATATATGTATTATCCATGCACTGACTGCGAGAATTTAAAGATGTTTAAGAACCAAGAGTAGATTGAAGCGCACTTGATTCGAAGGGATTTCAAAAAGGGGTATACGTGTTGGACTAGTTATGGCGAAGTCAATGATATGTCGCCGGATGACATCGCCGGTGAAGTCAATAATATGCCGCCGGATGATGTCGATTATGGTTCAGATTCGGATAGGCTACACGATGACAATCTGGATCAGATGCTTCACGATGTAGAAGAGAATTATGATGAGAGAGAGAGTATGTTAAATTTTGAGGCTTGATGGAGGACTCGGAGAAACCTTTGTTCACGTGCTGCAGGTCAAAGTACACGAGGTTGTTAGCTGTGCTTGAACTGTTGAAATTGAAGGCAAACAACAGTTTGTTCGATAAGAGTTTTACGGCGCTGTTAAGTCTTTTAGCAGACATACTTCCGAAGGAAAATGAGTTGCCTAAAACTTTGTATAAAGCCAAGAAAGTTCTTTGTCCATTAGGAATGAAAGTAGAAAGAATACATGCATATCCGAACGACTGTATCCTCTACCGTAAAGAGTATGCAAATATGCATGTATGTCCGGTGTGTAACGCATCCCGATACAAATATAACAATCAATCAGATGACGGCGAGAGAATAGAGGTGAAGAAATGACCTCTTGCTAAGGTGGCATGTTATTTTTCTATAATTTCCCGTTTGAAGCGGTTTTTGCAAATTCAAAGGAGGCAAAACTGCTGCGTTGGCACTCAGAGGGGCGCAAGAAGGATGTAATGCTAAGACACTTTGCTGATTCCGCTTAGTACAGAAAGATCGATGGGAGTTTTGCAGACTTCGGTGCAGAACCGAGGAATATAAGGTTTGGACTGAGTATAGATGGAATGAATCCTTTCAGTAGCATGAGCAGCCACATAGCATTTGGCCCATGACTCTCTGCATCTATAATATTTCTCCTTGGTTGTGTATGAAGTGAAAGTATATTTTGTTATTGATACTTATCCGAGGGCCAAAGCAACCTGAAAATGATATTGATGTGTACCTAGCATCGATGGTGGAATATGTAAAAGTACTATGGAACGAAGGGGTACAGGTATGTGATGCATATAAACGAGAGAACTTCACTTTACGCTCCTTGTTGTTCTACACCATAAATGATTATCCTGCCCTTGCTAGCCTGTCGGGCCAGAGTACAAAATGTACTAAAACTTGTACTCAATGTTTAGATGGTACCGAGAGCGTGTGGCTGAAACACTCACGTAAAACCGTATACATGTGTCACTGTCGGTTCCTTCGAAGGGCTCACCCATACCGTAAGATGAAGAAACAATTTGATGAAGAGAAGGAGGACGGTTCAGCTCCAAGGCATTTAAGCAGAAAAGAGGTTTATAATTTAGTTAAGGATTTAGATGTTGTTCTCGGAAAGGGATGTAAATTGAGGGCTCATGAGAAGAACATCTGGAAGAAGAGATCAATTTTTTGGGACTTACCTTCTTGGGAGTACTTAGATGTTCGGTACTGCATCAATGTCATGCACGTAGAGAAGAATGTATGTGACAGCTTGATTGGTCTCTTACTGAACATTTGTAATAAAACAAAGGACAGTGTCAACGCACAGCTTGACTTGGTTGATATAGATATCAGGCCAGAGTTAGCACCGATAAAAACAAATAATAGACAAACATACCTTCCCCCTGCGTGTTATACTCTGTCCATGGCCGAGAAAACAGAACTGTGCCAGTGCTTGCATAGTGTTAAAATTTCGTCTGGTTACTTCGGCAACATGAAGAAACTTGTTTCGATACAAGATTTGAAGTTAAATGGTATGAAGTCTCATAATTATCATATGATGATGACACAGATGATCCCTATTGCAATTTAAAATATTTTACCTATGGCTATGTTATTTCTCATGGCTGTCTCCTGGCTGTGCCAGTCCGATGAAGTCTCATGGCTGTGTTATTTCATTAACACAATTGCTCTGAAGGTCACCGATCCTAAAGGACTAGATGCTCTGTAGGACAAGGTGGTGATGATTCTATGTCATCTTGAGATATATTTCCCTCCTTTGTTTTTCGATATCATGGTACATCTCATTGTTCACGTTGTGTGGGAGATAAAAATGTGCGGGTCCGTATTCCTACGTAGCATGTACCTATTTGAGAGGTTCATGGGAATTCTTAAGTCCTATGTACGAAATCGATCTCGGCCGGAGGGCAGCATCGTCGAAGATTATGCAAGCGAAGAGGTTATTGAGTTTTGCGTCGATTATATGGCTCAGATTAAACCAATAGGTGTGCCTCAATCTCGTCGTGAGGAGAGACTCAAGGGTATCGGAACTATCGAAAGGAAAGCAATCACTCCAGATATAGACGCGTATGATCAAGTCCATTTCACGGTCTTGCAACACATAACTGAAATGGCCCCTTATATCGACCAGCACAAGGATGTGCTTCGGCAACAGAATCCAGAGCAGTCGGATGTTTGGATCATGAGACAACACAACAATCGGTTCAATCAATGGTTGAAGAAGCAAATCGCTAGGAGCTCGCCAAGTGAGATGCTGACATGGTTGGCAAAAGGTCCAACATTTACAGTTGTGACATGTTAAAGATATGATATAAATGGGTACACATTCCATACACAGGCTCAGGATGTAAAGAGCACTAACCAGAACAGCAGTATTCGCATAGATGCGTTCAGTACCGATGGGTTGAGAAACTCATACTATGGGTTCATAGAAGAGATTTGGGAGCTCGACTACATGGTTTTCAAGATCCGCCTAGCATCCTCGTGCCTGTCGCCGGCCGCCTTCCCCGAGCCCGTCGCCTCCTTCGGTCCCCAAGCCCGGCACCCTCCTCCTCCCCTAGCCCGACACCGCCTCCCTCGACTCCAATAGTTTCGTTGACAACTTTGAGTACTTGAGCTAGCTTATGATTATTGGATTCATGACTTTGAGTACTTGAGCTAGCTTATGATAGTTGGATTCATGACTTTGAGTACTTGATCTTATGATAGTTGGATTCATGACTTTGAGTACTTGACTATATGTATATGTTTTTGGGCAGCTTCTGTATATGTTTCTGTTGAACATATATATACTTCAGCTTATGATAGTTGGGTTCATGACTTCAAGCTAATGATAGTTGGGTTTATGACTTTGAGCTAATGAACATATCTTTTTGGGCAGCTTCTGTATATGTTTCTATAGATGTTTCATGTAATTGTTCTTCTTTCATAAATCTTACTATTATGAATATATGTTACTTGTTAAATCTTACGTGTTGTTGTTTCTGTATATGTACTTTCATGTAATTCCATATTGATATATATATATATATATATATACTTATGAATATATGTACTTTTCATATTGATATATATATGCTACATTATGCTTACTTTTCATATATAAGAAGGCCAACATGTCATTCGCACATTTTTCAACATCATCGCCGGATGCGTCCGCTCCAAAATCAAAACTCCAAGAAAGAGAACTATCGAAAAAGCTTGAGGGCCGATTTACCATCACAGAGGTCGATGGATCTGGGACCCCTCTCCTTCCTCGTCGAGCAGCGTGCGCATTTTGAGAAATGGTTGGAATAGTTGCATGAGAACGAATTAAGATCACATTCGATTCGTGGAAGACTGTGATTGAGACTTGGAAATGTGAGCTGCTGACAGAAATTTTTGTATCATTCAAGATCCCAGAAAAACATCATAACTCCGTGGAACAACAAGCCTTGCTAGCAGTGTGCAAAGCATGGAAGAACTTCAAGAGTATGCTTGTCAAGCAGTACGTGGAGAAGGATCTAACACCCTTTCATAAATACCCATTCCTGGAACCACAATAGGAAGAGTTTAAGGCGATGAAGACGACTGACGATTTGAGAAGTGCAAGCGCGGCGCATAAGGCCCTCCAAGATAAAAACACATACCCTCACAAACTCGGCACAGCTGGGTATACAGGTAAAATCCCGTAGTGGAGGAATGAGGATGAACAGGCAATCCTGTGGGATACCGCCCCGCCATTTGCCACAATCCCGGATGAGTGCATTCGAAATTGGATTAGAGCGAGGTCATCTACCACATCGTCAGGGGATATCTCTTTTGAAACCCTACAGACAAGGAAGTGTTCCACCGCCTGCTAAGATATCGAACTACGTAGCTTGTAATTACTCCACAACTTCGTAGGAAGTTAAACGACATGTTAAGCTCTCGCAGGAAACGCTGAGTGTAGAATCTTTCCAGGGATTATTCAAGGCAACTAGGTAGAAAGATATACTCTTCGCAGCCTTAGGAAACAAGGAGCACACGGGTCGTACGAGAGGCCTTGGGCTTTATGTTCCTTGGAAACATGATTTCTCAGATAACTCCGAATTGTATCAGAGTAGTAAGAGAACCAAAGCCGAGTGTGACGCACGGCTATGAGAGGAGATCAAGGCATCTCTTAGAGAGGAGCTGGCTGATTACGTCAGAGATGAGATGCAAAGATTTAAAAAAATCAGCAGGCCACCACCGCTACCGCTCCTATGCTAGCCAGCCCCCAACCGTCGGAGTAGCTATGCGTCCAATCCTACGATAGAAAGTGAGGCCAGATTTATTATGGACAATATCCTGGTAATAATTATTATCTCTGGAATGCTCGATCCGTTGATAGGTTTATTGGAATAGCTAATTTTGTATCATTATGGAGGAGCCTACGAAGTGCAAGCTTGAAGTGAGATATGCCTTCATTCCCTTATGCGCTGCTTGGGGCCAGGCATTTTTGTCTGGTCACAAGGCCAGGGTGCACGGTGCACCTTTAGAACCAGACTTCGAAAAAGTTAATGTGGATGGTGTGCATGCCAATTTCGAGGTCGTCTCACTACCAAAGCCCCCCAACGACTAGCTCGTGACTCTAGGCCAAGCCATTGGAATATTCATCCAGTGGCCCAAAAGCGACATCTGCCTGGAGGCTTCTTTCACCGATGGCAGGTTCACAATGGCAATCCGAACCAGAGCTACATGCACTGTTGCCATCTCCACAAGACCGATCTGCACCACCGCAACCTACACTGGTGCCATGTCCACGGGTGCTATTCCCGGTGAAGCAACTTGCACTGGTGCTACCTGTACAGTCGACTACTATGAAGTCGACCTACAGCCGAGGCAGTAGGGGCAAATCAAAGAAGACCGATGATGATATCCTGTACCTACCATTGGCCTACAAATTCATGCTAGGCGAGCCGCTGATCGTCCCGGTAGAGCGCCTCCTAACCCTAGGCCTTAGTTGCCAGAGATTACACTCTTGGTATATGGAACAGACCAATAAGTCATAGGAAGAACGGCGCTCAGGTATCATTGTCAAATTCAGGTCGAATCATTTATAGCATAAAGTTCATGATTGTGCCTTTGCGGTGACCTTTGAGGATTTGTTTGATCTTTTCACGCTCAACGCTCTCGACGCCTCACTCGTTCGATGTTGGACGTTGTAAGTGTGTACAATCACAGTCTCCGTTCATGTCATACCGATAAATGTCATATATAATTTATTGCTTTTGTGTGTGTATATATAGACACATGGTGACTCAAACTAGATCATCTAAATCATCAGTTGGTTTCCTGGACCCACACTTGGTCGCCATACATACCATCAACGAGAATGCATCCTTCGTAGAGAGGTACATTACAATAGTACTGTTGGCTCACCGCGATAAGGAATATGTACTTATGCCCTACAATCAAGGGTTCCATTGGATTTTAATTATAATTATACCAAAATGGAATAAGGTAATATACCTTGATTCTTTAAGTAAGAACAAAACCGACTACACAGTTATCAGCCAATTACTCGATAGGTAAGTACATTTTCTTCATACATAACTATATTGTACTCTTTCTTTCCTTCTGAATGATTAAGCTAACTTTTTCGAATCATGTAGATCATTCACCACGTACATTGCAGAGGCATGTGGCTCGACGGAAGGGTTCAACGGCCTGAAACATGTTCGAAAATTTTCGGTATTCTCTAGTACACATTAATTAATCCTATACAATAGTTGGTAGTAATGCCTCTTGAATTAACACATTCTATTTGTTGTAGTGCGACCAGAAGCCGCCGGGCAACACGTGTGGATTCTACGTTTGCCACCATATGAAACTACTCATCGATTCCTCGAAGATCACTAATCCTAGGGTTTGTCAATCTTCCTATAATTATTTCATACTTATCAGGTTATATATATACACACATTGATATTCCTATCGACAGGTTGCACCCATCCCTACAACTGTGTTGCAACAACTCGACCTTGCATTAATTCGAGGAGAGTGCGCATACTTTTTACTGGTTAGAGTCATAAACTCAGATGAAGAGTTCCACAACGTAGAAATGATTTTTTATTACTCTATCACTCCGAAATCGAGTTCTCGTGAAATGAACAAATCTATAATCAACGAACTTGTCAGGTTGTACAAGCAATACTTGGATGGCGATTGCCTATTTATGATGGAAGAAAAGACATGTTACCTTCTAAGTGCAAATGCAATGTAGATCTTTTTATTGGTCTATCACTTCGGAATAGAGATCTCGCGAAAGGAATAGATCTATAATCGACGAACTTATCAGACTGCACATGCTACCAATACTTGGATGAGCGATTGTCTATTTATGATGGAAGAAAAGGTATGTTTGGGATAATATTGACTTTAATTGTAATTGTGTATTTATTAATAGATATTTTATTTTATTTCAATAAATTGATTCGTGAAATGGATGTGTTGTGGCTACAGACCAAACAGAGAAAGAGGGGTATGGTAGTGGAGAGTTAGGTGAGCAAATGACCTCTTCTGTCTTTCCCAAGGACTGGTCGCGATACATTAGCACTCCCGACGGTAATGAGCAATATTACCGTCGTAACCTTACCCGGAGCCTCTTACCGAGGACAAGCTACGTCATTTACATGACTTACAACCTTCTTAGCAGGCTAGCTGGGTTTAGGTGGGGGCCACCCCTACAACAGGAGCCTCTCATGGTGAAGAGCTTCACAGGCCGAAACCATGTTGCCGAGTCCTTTGGCCCCCTCCGTCCCTGCGGCCTGTGACACTGTGTTGTTGTGGGCGAAGCGTAGCCGAAGGCGGGGGTCCACAGCGGAGCCGTTGTCGAAGTCGATCGCACTTTGTCTTTGCGGCGAACCGTCGCCGATGCGGGATGAGCGGGCAAGTGCTGGAGGTTGGGGCGTCCCACGCGCGCGAGCGGTCGTGTCGGACCGACTCTCGCTGGTAGGACACGCGCGATCGGGCGCGATGGTTGAGCTTCCGCCGGTTGGGCTCCCGAGCGCGGCTATATATGCTGTCGTGGCGGTGTGACGAAGGACTGCTGGGACGGCCTATCTCAAGAAGATACCTCTTCCTCTCACGAGCATGTGATAGGGTTAGCGTCAACCAAGGTGCTCTTGCGCATGCTTGTGGAAGGAAGAAGGTACGTTCTTGAGTTGGCAGAAAGGTTCACGCTTCGTGCTGATGAAGAAGCATTGGGCGTTGCGTCTGGGGCATCCTCCGGTCTTCGGTCTTGGCGGTACATCACGCTCCGGGGCAACGGCAGCTGGGACGCGACGTGTGGTCAGCCGATTTGCTGGCGGCTGGCTTCACGTCGGCTGGTGCGGGCTCCCACCGACTGACCCGCTGTACCGTTGTTCTTTGTTTCCTAACGTCCATGAAAAGTCATGGAACACATTAGAATGCTAAAACGGTTACGGTAAAAGTGAGGAGGTATAATGTGCAGCAAGCGCCGGGGTTGTCCCGAGCCACTGGAGTAGAAAGGGTGCCCTTGTGGCACGGCTTGCGGACGCGCGGCTGTGTGCTGAAGCGCCTGGGCCGAGGGCGGACTCAGGGCTGCGCTGGGGGGAAGATCACGTCGAGGGCGGAGTCGGAGTCCTTCCGCTAAGACAGAGGCTTCGCAAAAGGCGTCGAGGGTGGAGTCGGAGTCGTTCCGCTGAGAGGGAGGCTGCGCGAAATGCGGGTTGGCGGGCCCTTGGTGGTGTCGCATGTGGCCTGCGAGGGTGGAGACCCGGCCTGCGTAGCCATGCGCGCACGTGTGAGCCCGCGGGGATGCCGTACACGTGTGAGCGGCCGTGCCGCATCAGCTTCCTCCGGGTGCGCCTCCCCGAGCGCGGGTGGTGCTTAGACTTCCACCGATTGCGCTTCTGGACGCGTGGGCGGCGCGTCGACGTCCGCCGATTGCGCTTCTGGACGCGTGGGCGACGCGTCGGCTTCCGGCGATTGCGCTTCTGGACGCGTGGGTGGCGCGTCGGCTTCCGACGATTGCGCTTCTGGACGCGTGGGTGGCTTGCATAAATACATACCAGAGGGCCGCAAGGTCATCCGAGCCAACTGAGATGATCTTTGATCTCAGAAATATGCCTTCTTCTGTTCATGAACACGCAGTGAAATGTTGCCGTGTTGATGAACAGAAGGAGGCCTATTTTCGAGCACAACCAATGCGGCGATCGCCGGTCGCCGCGCGTGCACAGGGGGAAGGAGGCCGCTACGTTGTGCTTGGCGCGGCACGCCTTGGGTGCTTGGCACTGGCTGGCCCCCGAGTTGATCGGCGTATACTCCGCTTGAACGGACTACTCCGCTAGCGCGCCCCGCGTGGGTGCGTGTTGACGCCGGGGGCAAAGCTGAGACTGCGTCGCGAAGCCGAAGATGCCGCCGAAGGCGACGCCAGGTGATGTTGCATAAATTCCCGAGCAGACACGCGGCGAGGCGCTATTGGCGCGCCGTGCTCTGCCGGGGCACTTGGTGCGACCGCCACTTGACTGGGCGTGGTGCGCACGGGTAGGTGCACTGGTACGGCGGCGATCGTGGGGATGTGGGCGGTTCACCTCCCAGCAGTTATGTTTACCAATGGCGTGAGGGGCACAGGGGTATTAAGTACCCCTGCATTAGGCCACTTGCCTTCTCATCCTCTTGTCTTCTAGCTCCCGATCGCGCGTCCTAATCTCCTGGCCTCCTTGCTTCGTTGTACGTCCCGGAGTTCCAGAAGAACGATGGCCGACGACGGGGCACGCGCGCGGGCGGCTGACGACATCACCGTCTTCCAGCGGGCCTCGCCGTTCGAGGTGAAGTACACCCTCGAGGGGCGCTGCTCCGCGGTTGTGGACGAGTGGTGGACGGTGGTGAAGAGAGGAGGGGGGCCGTGCTCCCGCATCCTGGGCTCAACGCTGGTGATGGAAGAGACGATCCGTGGCCTTCTTCGTGAGGGGAAGCTGTCGGACTGCCGGGATGTACGACTGCCCGCGGGCAATGAGATCGAACCGCACCCCGACACATCGGAGGCGATCGTGTTCGTCGCCTACCTGGAGGCTGGGTTACGCATTCCGGCCATCGGGCTTGTCGGGGACGTCCTGCGGGCCTTTGGGCTTGAGCTAGCGCAGGTAACGCCGAATGTGATAGCCCGGCTTGCCATGTATAGTTGGGCTGCGCGTATGGAGGCGTGCTGGCCGACCGCGTCACTGTTCGCGTTTCTCCATGATGTCCGGTGCGCGGTGGAGGATCGGGGGCACGGGGCGCTGCCCGCCTTCGGTAGCGTCGATCTCGCGCTGCGCCCGTAGTGCTAGAAGATATTTTCCGCGGAGTCGAGTCGGGCCGAGTGGGGGTCAGGCTGGACAAGGCGGTGGTTTTACCACCGCGTGGCGAGTGGTATCGACCTTGAGTGCTCGGGGCGACCGGTGGCGGTTAGCGCCACGCCCGGCGCGCCCCTAGATGCTGGTGACGAGTGGATAGCACGGAGGCTTGTGGGGATCACCGCCCGCTTCAACATGCGTGACCTTGCTGAGGAGTTCGTCATGTACGGCGTGGCGCCGCTTGCTGCGGAGTGGCGCGTTGCTCCTGGGAGGCTGCAGCGTGACAACGTCCGCCCTCCATGTCTTCGCTGCCGAGGCCCTTTGGTCCGCGTAAGTTGTGTTGGAGTTGGATTTCGTGCGGTATTCGTCGAGGCTATTGTTTTTACAGTGTGCCCCCATGCCCCTCTCAGGTACTTCCTTGGGGGACGCGGAGCGTGCGGTGGGTGCTTTCCTTGGGCCGTACACAGCCAGGGAGCACACCCTACACGCGGCTGCAACCGCGGAGGCAGGTCTGGGGCGGTTGAACCGCGTGTGCGAAGCCTTGGGTATTAGGATGCCCGCACACGTTGTTCCAGTTCCCAGCTCACCTCGCCGCGACGCCACGGGGGAGGGGGTACTAGCAGACACGGGTTTCAGCTCGGCGGGTCATGCAAACTTGGAGGCTGGGGCAAGTGCTGCGCCGCCACCAGCCGATGTTGGAACGGAGCCATCGCTGGCGGAGGGTGCTGGGGCGGAGCCGTTGCCCGCGGCCGTGGGACCTCCTTCCGTGGCGGTTTCTGAGGCGGGGCTGCCTTCCTACTCCCCAAAGGCGAAGCGACCCCGCATACGGTCGCCTCTTCGCTCGTCTGGGGGTTTTGTTGTAGCAAGCTGGGTCGGAGCCCTGTGGGACTCCGACTCTGACACTGAGTGCGTCGGTGTCCCCGCGGCCCCGATCGAGTCTGCGGCTGCCAGTGGCGAGGGCTTGGTGGAGCTGAGCTCCGACACCGAAAGGTCCCCGGTTGGCGAGGATGCAAAGGTCCTTGTGGATTCGGACGGGAATGAAGGTAGACCTTCTTTGATTGTGACCTGCTAGATATTCGCAGAGCTGACCGTCGTATGCCTTTTACAGCAACATTGTTCCCCGAGCACGGGCGGCCTACGGAGCCCGAAGACGGCTTCTTGGGAGGGGCACCTGGCGCCACCGAGGCTGTTGCAGCGAATGCCGCCCATCGTCTAGCGGACTTTGTTCCTCGGGCAGAGGTGTTGGCGACATGGCGGGGGGCCGCCGACGATGCGGCTGCGAGCTTAGATCGCGACGCTTTGCAGATCGGTGGGCCTGACTTGCTTGAGGGGGTGCTTGAGGTCTCTCAACTGAGGGTAAGTGCCTGACCCCGGGTGCCCCGTAGCCTTTGGGAAGGTATACTGATTGCTTCGTTGTGTAGACCTTCGCCCTCAGCCGTGCGCTGCAGGCGGCCCATGTGCGGGAACGGGAGGTCTTGGAGGGCCGGCTGCGCACTGTCGAAGGGGCCCTTCGCGTGTCAGAGGAGGCGCATTCCGCTAAGGATGACCGCGTGTGGCTCCTGGAAGCGGAACGCGCGGCAACCGTCTCCTATGCCACAGAGCACGTGGCCTCGGCGCAGCAGGCCGCGGTGGTGGAGCGTAACAGGTTGCTCCAGCAGGTTGCCGTGCTGGAGGAAGAGAACGGCCGCCTCGCTGCGTCCTTGAAGGAACGGGATGAGGCGCTTGGTGCTGCTTCGGCGACGGCATGGGAGGCTATGCTGGCCCTGGAAGGTACCCTTGAAAATCTTGTTGCGTAGGTACCACCCCGCTCCTTCGGACAGGAAGCGCTTCCACGGACACTCCGACGGATTACGGAGGCTGCCGATCTGGCTCAGGCGGCCGTGACATCCTTTGGTAATCACTGCTCCTACGTGACTGCTTGTCTAGCGTGTGCTCTTCTCCAACACCGGGGCTGTCGTCATGTCGACAAACTGGGCGACCCGCAGCTGAAGATGCCCGCCGGGACCGGGGTGATGTCTGTTGCCGTGCGCGCCGTTCGGCCCGCCGTTCGGTTTTTTCACGAGCGGATCTGAGAGTACATTGGGGAGGCCACGGCGAAGGTGGAGCTGCGGCAGAACATGTATGGCGAGGGGAACCTTGGCGAGTGGCTTGACGAAGTTGCCCGGTGCGACGATGACGGGGCCGACGGCTCAAAGCAGGTGTGACCCCGGGTTCTTGTACGCTTGGTGTGTGTTGTAACCTTGCATACTCCATGCCGTGAATGAATTGTAAACTGCTTCGCTTCCCTGACCGATCTTGCCACTTTGCTCCGAGCAGCGGCTCGATGGGGACCTGCTGCTGGTTTCTGACGTTGTAGCTCGGCGTCGCTTACGTCGCTGGTGGCCGGTCGAAGACTCTCTTAACTTCTGGGCGAATCGACCCTCAGCGGGCGATACTTCGGCGTGAAAAGTCGTCCCAGCGAAGCCAGACGAGTAGTGCCAGCCCGACGGGTTTTGTAAGAACGTAGTGGCGGTGTGGTAAACAAGTCGGAAAATTTATCCTTGTCGTTGTTTTTGGATGCGTCTGCTTTGTGTCTTCTTGCTGGTTGGGGCAGACGCCTGGGGTAGACGTGGAGGCGGAGCGTAGTCGCTGTGGTGGCAGCGGAGCTGGCGCCTAGCCGAAGTAGACGCGCGAGCGCTCCGTCCCCTACCCTCCGAAGTGGTGGCAACGGAGTTGGCGCCTAGTCAAAGTAGACACGCGAGCGCTCCGTCCCCTACCCTCCGAAGTGGTGGCAGCGGAGCTGGCGCCTAGTCGGAGTAGACACGCGAGCGCTCCGTCCCCTACCCACCGAAGTGGTGGCAGCGGAGCTGGCGCCTAGTCGGAGTAGACGCGCGAGCGCTCTGTCCCCTACCCTCCAAAGTGGTGGCAGCGGAGCTGGCGCCTAGTCGAAGTAAACGCGCGAGCACTCCGTCCCCTACCCTCCGAAGTGGTGGCAGCGGAGCTGGCACCTAATCAAAGTAGACACGCGAGCGCTCTGTCCCCTACCGCTTGCGCTGAGTAGGATAAGGAAAGCTTGGAGAAGGACCGAGACCTAGCCTCGTAGGTCCTGGCCTGGGTGGTCCATGAAGGACCTCACGGGCGGCACTGTTTCGCTGAGTTTGCGAACGCCGATTGGACAGCTGAGGCGGGATCAACGGAGGTCTGCACGTGGTGTGGTACGGCTACAAGTGAGGTGTCCCTTGGCCGTCGCCCATTGCTTCAGGCCCCGCAAGATAGGGGTGGGTACGCGTGGCATGTAGTTGACAGAGCCCTGTAAGTGGGGTGGGGGCAAAACTGTCGCACCACTTGCCCCTGGGGCGGCGATGGGACTTTTGAGGTGTAAAATCCACGGTCTTGCCTCCGGGGCTCGTTAAAAGGGGGGCGAGTGGGCGAGTGAAAGGGCACTCGCCTTCCCCGACATCGCACCCCATACTCAGCTTGTTCCAACTTCAACCAATAGCGTGGAGGGCTCCGGAACGCGGTTGAGGCCGCCTGGGCAACCACGGGGTCGGGCATCCCGTTCACGTGGGGGGATGCGACGCCGCGGTGTGTCTCTCCCACGCCCGCGGCCCGAAGAGCCGCGGTTGGTACGGGGTAATGAGCAATTCACTTGTACTTCATCCAGGCCGCTCCTAGCTTCAGGAGTAGACTGTTATGGCGCGCCGGCGAGGCCACGGCCCGCCCTGCTGTCGCGTACAGGCGCCTGTTCTCTCCCCCCGTCTCCTCCCTTAGCTACTGGGCGCTTGGGATGAGGAGAGAGAGGGGGGGTCACGGCGCTTGCAGTGCTGCCGGGAGCCACGCTGCTTCGAGGGCGGGCACCGGCTCCTTCAGCTCGGGGCGGTAGGCCCTGGGGGGAGCCCTGGGCGCTCTCCGTCTTGCGGGGCACATCCCGAGCTCGAACGTCAATGGCGCCGGGCGTCCGCTCCATGCTGGAGGCCGACACCGGCGCAGGCGCTTCCGCTGAGGACGTCTGGCTTCTCGGCTCATCTGCAGAGGCGCTGACCATTGAGCTCCTGCGCCGCCTGCTTGATTGGCATGCAGAAGCACTGAGTGTAAGCCTCACGTTGAGCTCCTGCGCCTCGCTCCTGTACTCGCGGCCGCCTATCCACGTCCATGCGGCGTGCGCGGTTTGCCGGGACCGCGCGGAGCCTCTGGTGTCCGCGCGCCGTTGTATGTGGACTCCGTCAAGTGTGTGGAAATATCATTCACGTCTTATTTATACTCCGGAGAGTACGCGTGGTGAAAGCACCAATGCGTGCGCGAGACATCCGCATCTTGTTTAGACTCAGTAGAGTGCGCAGGAAAAATATCCGCATTTTTGTTTGTACTCCGAAGAATGCGTGGGACTATCAACCACGACTTACTTGAATTCTGGAGGGTACGCCCTCGCGTGCGCGGAACATCCGCGTCTTGTTTAGACTCAGTAGAGTGCGCAGGGAAAACATCCGTGTCTTTATTTGTACTCCGGAGAATGCGTGGGACTATCGACCACGACTTACTTAAATTCCGGAGGGTACACCCTCGCGTGCGCGGAACGTCCGCGTCTTGTTTAGACTCAGTAGAGTGCGCAGGGAAAACATCTGCGTCTTATTTAGACTCAGTAGAGTGCGCAGGGAAAACATCTGCGTCTTATTTATACTCCGTAGAGTGCGCGCGAGGGCGTCCCCTTGCTGCGTCTTATTTATACTCCGTAGAGTGCGTGCGGAGGCGGACCTCGTCGCTACGTCTTATTTATACTCCGTAGAGTGCGTACGGAGGCGGACCTCGTCGCTACATTTTATTTATACTCCGTAGAGTGCGTGCGGAGGCGAGGCTCGACGCTACGTCTTATTTATACTCCGTAGAGTGCGTGCGGAGGCGAGGCTCGACGCTACGTCTTATTTATACTCTGTGGAGTGCGCACGTGAATCCGGGAGGTGGAGACCGTGTGTCTTGTTCTATTTTATACTCCGCAGAGTGTGCACGTGAATCCGGGAGGCGGAGACCGCGCGTCTTGTTCTATTTTATACTCCGCAGAGTGCGTGCGGAGGCAAAGCTCGACGCTACGTCTTATTTATACTCTGTAGAGTGCGCACGTGAATCCGGGAGGCGGAGACCGTGCGTCTTGTTCTATTTTATACTCCGCAGAGTGCGCACGTGAATCCGAGAGGCGGAGACCGCGCGTCTTGTTCTATTTTATACTCCGCAGAGTGCGTGCGGAGGCAAAGCTCGACGCTACGTCTTATTTATACTCCGTAGAGTGCGCACGTGAATCCGGGAGGCGGAGACCGTGCGTTATTTTATACTCCGTAGAGTGTGCACGTGAATCCGGGAGGCGGAGACCGCGCGTCTTGTTCTATTTTATACTCCGCAGAGTGCGTGCGGAGGCAAAGCTCCACACGTGTTTGGGGGGAATAGCCTCGCAAACGGCGAAATTTATTAAATTCCCGTTTGCGCGGGTGCGCGAGTACAAAAGGTTATGAACTAACCCCAAGACCGATTGTCGCGGTGGCGAAATGCGAAGCCTCTTGTGCTTGGGCTGCCGCAGCGCCTGACCTAAGGACCGCGTTGGGCTCCCAGGCTTGGGCTTCGGATCCTGTGCTCCAGATGCCGAGCCACGTGCTGATCGCCAAAGATGGTGATGATGCCTCACGGGCCCGGAAGCTTCACACATAGGAAGCCATGGTGCGGCACTGCCCTAAAAGAATTAAGGACCAGTCTCCCCAAAATGGCGTTGTAGGGGTACTGGATACCGACGACATCAAAGGTGGCGTCCCTGGTCGCCACATTGTCATCCTGGCCGAAGGAGACCTGTAAACATATTTGGCCCAGCGCCAATAGCGGCTGACCTCCGAAGCCCTGCAACGGAATTCGTGAGGGGCCTAGGCGACTTCGAGGGAACGCCATCTGGTCGAAGGCTTGTGCGAACAAGACGTTCGCGGAGCTGCCGCCATCGACCAGGACGCGTCGGACATCACATCCAGCAACCGCGACCTGGATGACTAGGGGATCCTGATGGGGGAACTCCACGCCTTCAGCGTCGGTAGGCGTGAAGGTGATCGCGTGCTGCGCCCAATCTGGCGGCGCCTGAGCTGGGTATGCCGCCACGTGGTGTAGCCTCCACACGTAAGCCTTGCGCTGTCGTTTCGAGGTAAATTCCAAGGAGGAACCGCCGGAAATGACGTTGATGACCCTACGCGGGCGCCCTCAAGGGCATGGATCTGCAAGGGGCTTTCCTGGGGCTGCTGCACCTGGGCTTGTACCCGCCGGAGGCCCTCCTGAGGCTGCGACTCCTGATCGCAAATCCTTAGGGGGCTGTCCGGTGGCTGCCGAACGTGCGCCACGACGGGTGGGCGCGCCTCGAGATCCCTGTCCCTGTCTCTGGCGACGCTTTGTCGAAGTGCTGCAATGGTGGTGCAGGAGCGAGTATCATGATTGCCTTGGCCGTGCACCTCGCACCACTACGAGCGCTGTTGGTCGCCGTACTCTGCACGGGCCCAACCATCGCGACCCCGGCCTCGGCCTCGCCCCCGACCTCGTCGAGCCCTAGTCCCGCGGTTAGCAAGGGTGTTATCCTCGGAGCCGGCCTCAACGTCAAAGACGTACCGGGCTCGCCGGGACGTCTGGCGGCCGCACTGGGGCTTGTCAGCCGGCACATCCTTGTGCTAGGGGGTGTCCTTCGATATCTCCTGTCGACGCTTGCTCCGCGAGGAACTTGCTTGCGATGGGTCGACGCTCTTCGCGACGCTTCCCGCTGGGTTGGCGTCGGCTTCGCTGCCCTGGCGCCGCTTTACGTCTTCTTCCGCGCGAGCGTACTCCTCCATCTTGTCGAAGAGCTTCGCCACTGTCTTGATTGGCTTGCGCGCGTTGTACTTGGCTAGTGGCCCCAGGCGAAGACCTTGTACCGCTGCGTTGATGATTGTTGTCTCGTTGACATCTTTGACCTGGCAGCGAACCTTCGCGAAGCATTTAAAGTACTCGCGGAGCCTTTCCGATGGTTGTTGCTTGATGGCGAAGAGTTGATCCGCGTCGACACGCTCGATGTAGTTCCCCTGAAAGTTGTTGTAGAGGCGGTCGCGTATCTGCTCCCACGCATATATGTAGTTCGGCTCTATGGTGAAGAACCATGAGAGCGCCACTCCCTGCAACGTGAGCGGGAGCCCCTTCGCCTTGGTCGTGTCGTCCCCGCCTGCCGCCTCGATGGCGGTCTCTTACACGCGCACGAACTCTCGGGGGTCCGTGTCGCCTTTGTACGATGTAACGGAACTGGGAAATTTGAAGTCCTCTGGCCACGCTACTTGCTGCAGGCCCGGCGATAACGGGGATTCCAGGTCCACGTGTCGTAGCGAGGCGCGGCTGGAAGTTGGTGCGTCACGGCTGTCCGCCCTCTCAGGCATAGGCTCCGGCGCGACCACCAGTGGGGTCGGCTGACTCCGAGCCTCTTGCATGCTCCGCATGGCCCCCCTGAGATCCGCCAACTCCCGCTGGAGCGTGCTAAGGGCTGCCAGCAGGGCATTCTCCGTGGCAGGCATGGATGCGGCGACAGGCGCACCTGGTTGCGCGGTCGAGGTTGTCGCGACCGCTGCTTGTGCTCTTAGGTTGCTCCCCCCATCCGCGCGGTGGAGTTCACTGCCGACGGTGGGGCCCGTGTCACCGGCGGGGCCGCTTGGCACTTCCGCACCGGGTGCAGAAACGGTGGTCGCGCCTCGACGACCATCGAGGCTACCACTCCCTAGCGCCCGGCCGGTGTCGTCAAGGTTAATCGTCACACCAACGGCGGGTTGGGGTGCGACGCGTGGGTTGGGGCCGATCGTCACGTCAATGGCAGCGGGGTCGATGGCGTCGATGGTGGCGGGGTCGATGGCGTCGGTGGTGGCGGGGTCGATGGCGTCGGTGGTGGCAGGGTCGATGGCGTCGATGGTTGCGCGATGAGCATCGGCATTTTCTTCCCCGACCGCCGATGCCGAAGCTCTGGTGCCGACGCGGGGCCTCACCACGACCCCCTCCTTCTTCTTCGTCGCCGATGATGAAACTTTTTTCAGTGCCATCCTTCTTCTCGTGATCTTGAGGTTTGCTTCTGTCGTCCCCACGGACGGCGCCAACTGTTGTGGCTACAGACCAAACAGAGAGAGAGGGGTATGGTAGTGGAGAGTTAGGTGAGCAAATGACCTCTTCTGTCTTTCCCAAGGACTGGTCGCGATACATAAGCACTCCCGACGGTAATGAGCGATATTACCGTCGTCGTAACCTTACCCGGAGCCTCTTACCAAGGACAAGCTACGTCATTGACATGACTTACAACCTTCTCAGCAGGCTAGCTGGGTTTAGGTGGGGGCCACCCCTACAACAGGACGTTTTATGTTTGTGAAATGAATTAAGATATGAATTGGATGTTTTATGTTTGTGAAATGAATTGAGATGTGAATTAGATGTATACATATACTAGTAAGGTGCCCGTGCGTTGCAACGAAAAACCAAATAAAAGTGATGCATGCTATCAAATATGATCTCAAACTGAATAATAAATATCAACTTTATCTTACGTCATCATGTATCAAAAGAAACATACATGTTCATACTCGTAAATAAATCAAGCATCATATTAGTGAAGCATGATACAACAAGCACCACATAAAACAATTTGTAGAGAAATGATAGTAAACAATATTTTTTTATAGTATTCTTAATACATATGATATGGATAACAATATGACAAAGAAGAATATGTGCACTGAAGATCACATCTAACCTTCTTAAGGAATATGAAATTCTAAATGCACCTAGCAAATAACCTGAAATATTCATCGAGTGGACATCAAATATACAATATTTTTTAAAAAAGAGATGAAAGCAAAAACTCTTTTATAAAGTATCCATGAACATAAAGTGGTATTGGTGGAGCAGGACAAATATTAAACATAGCTTTGGATACTAAGCAGACAATTAGATAAAGTTCGAGATAAAACTATAAATGTAGGTAACCAATTATGGAAACTAAAGAGTACCAGAAAGAACATACCAATTGACTTGACTGGTGGACACCGGCTCTTCTTTCCTCCTCTTCTTTCTTTTGAACTTTAATGAACATAGAGTAAATATATTAATGAGCAAATCCATGAATTATTATTTGTCAAAGCAACAACAGAGACTTTTGTAGAACCAAGGATAATGTAGAATTATATAACAGGACCTTGATGAAACAAAACTTAAGTAAAGAAGATATCATGCCATATTGGTGAGATATGCTTGATATGAATAATATCATCTCTGTGATGCAGCTAGAATAAAAGCTTCACAAATGCAAAAGGTGTGTGGTACATAAGTAATATAATTGTGATAATTAGTTTTCAAAAGATACATAGAAAGTTAAGACCTAATAAAACGCCGCTACAAGGTGCGAAACGTACCCAAAGACAAAGTCTAGTTTTCCCTTCCACCATTTGTAGCGATCGGATGCATATCATCCCTTGCAAGGACACCCATAGAGGAGCTTTGATCGCATATTCAATCTCATAGTCGCATTGCTTGCAAGTCTCGCGATGAGTTACGGATGCCTTGCAACTCTTGACATAACATATCTCTAGGAGGGACTATCTTTTCTTTTCTTTGGCTTATATAAAGGATGAGGTCCCTGCGATTATGGCGCATATTCGTTGGAGAGCAGTACAATAAACTTGGAAAGAATAATGAGGCTAAGCACAATACACAAATTAATAAACAGAGATATCCATATTAGTTTATTATTAATAAGATATCCATATCACTGATGTAGAGATCCTTGCATAGTTTAGGTAAGGGTTATCTAGATACATGCCACTGCAAAGTTCCCAGTTTTGAGACAAGGAATTAGAATGGAAATTGCTTATGTTTGATTGCATACTTTGCACGGTTTGTGCATGGTGCGTCTGCTGGATCCATGTCAAGTCGCTTCCAGTATCAATATCAAGAAAATAAGGTCTTGGTGGATTGCCAACAAAGATAGATGTGTAATACTGCATGCAATTGTTGTAAGATAATATTAGCCTTAACAGGACAAGAATGGCATACGAGTACTCCTTTATTGTCTACCAAAGACACATTAATATAAACGACAGCCATTTTTTATGGATATAGAATAGCCAATCGGAATATAAAGATTAGTTTGTTAAAGAGGCCAGCCTTAACTAAAAATGTTGGACATTCAGATCTTAATAACAGTATAAAAGGTATTCCAGCTTTGATGAATTCTCATTACATCCTACAACAGTACAACTAAACTAAGACTCTTTGAGTTCTTGACGTATCTAAGAAACAAAAAGGCTTGGAATTTAGCAAAAGCCAAACATCTAAGCCTGTTTTTAGTACTTACTAAATCTAAACCCACTATACAGAGGATCATCACATCATCTAAAGCCAGTTATGTCATATAAAAATTCAAAGTGATCTAAAAGAAAGTTGGTTGTGCTAGTGTTTTATGGCATGTGGCACAGAAATCCTCCAGCAGGTAGAGAGGGACGCGTCTGTCGGCGTACATCAGGAAGAATTTCTGCAGGTAGCTAATGTCCCGTGTGGGGAGGAGGAGGTGGTGGTCTGTGGGGAAAATGCAAACCAAATTTTCCATTAGAAAACGCACACAAACCTCTGTCGAGAGCATCAAATCACCCAAATCATAGAAATCAGAAATGAAATAGCATACCTTCATCGTCGGACACCACCATGCGTCCATCGGCACGGATCAGGCGAGTTGGGAGAGCTCCGGGAAGTCAGGGTAGTCGAAGTCGTCGGCCTGCATGTTGAACTCGAGGAAGGTGTAGGCGTCGCCGACAATGGAGGCGGAGGGGTCGGGCTGCAAGGCCATCTGTTCGAGGTTGGTGGCCGCGGCCACGGCCTAGGAGGGCGGCTGCGTCACCATCCCCATCGGGCTGGGAGAGCTCTGGGAAGTTGGCGTAGTCAAAGTCGCTGCCTTACAGTTGATTCATGCGAATGGAAGGGGAATTGCATGAACCGCGTCAATCCAACTCAGGATTCTGAGCTCTCCGCGCGAGGGGAGGAGCGGCGACGGAAGGGAGGTGGCGACAATGCAAATTAGGGGCGCGTGTTAGGGTTTCAGGAGGCCGTACCGGATTCACGACAGCCGAGCACACGCTGTTTCCGGGGCGAGAAGGCGACGAGGACAAGTGGAAGAGGCAATCAGCCCTGGAGACGAGGTCTCGGCAGCGGCAGGGGGCCCGATGCTGGGGTTGGAGGGGCACGGTGCTGGAGAGCGGGCCTACGCAGGGGAGCAGCCACCGATTGTTGCCATAGATCTAGGGCTTCCCTGCCCGACCCCGACCATAATCGCCGCCGCGACTCCAAGCCCTCCGATGGACGGGGACACGCGGGGCTTACGGTGGTCGCGGCCCGCACCGCGGGCTAGGGAGGAGGCGGTTCGAGGAGGAGGATGCGGCGGCGCAGGGCTGGTGGAGGGTGGGGAGGAGGGGAGGCGGTGGCGGCGCGGGGTGAGGAGGAGGAGGCGGCGGCTGCGGGGTGGGGGGAGGAGGCGGCGGTGGAGCGGAGGGGTGGGGGGGAGGAGGAGGCGCGCGGGGTGGGAGGGAGGGGAGGAGGCAGCGGCGGCGTGGGGTGGGAGGAGGAGGAGGCGGCGCGTGGGGTGGGAGGAGGCGGAGCGGAGTGGGAGGGAGGAGGAGCGCGCGTGGCTGGGTGGGCGAGGAGGAGGCGGCGCTTGGGATGGGATGGGATAAACGGTTCAGATTTAATCTCGTAATTAGATCGAATCGCAGAAAAGAGAGGAGTGACGACGGACCAACCACCAATTGCTTCTTTTATAATAGTAAAGATATGTTGATCTGCTTGTTTCAGAGGGCATGGGTAGCATTTCTAGAGGCTAGCCAATAAACAGAAATAGATTTAGGGGTAGAAAAGCATATCACAGACAGTTTTTAACTAAAAAACTGTCTATGATATATAAATATCACAAACGTTTGTGATATTTATATATCACAGACGGTTTTTAGTAAAAAACCATCTGTGATTATCAACTATCACAGACGTCTGTGATATTTATATACCACAGATAATTTTTAGTTAAAAACCATCCGTGATTATCAACTTTCACAAATGGTTTTTAGTTAAAAACTGTCTATGATATTTACACCACAGACAGTTCAAAAACCGTATGTGATGACCTCGTATCATTACTGACCTATCAATTCAGATGGCTCACGAAACCATCTGTGATAACGTTTTTCAACCGTCTGTAATACGGTTTTCTGTAGTAGTGAGAGTTCAACAAGTAAGGCAAGCAACCCTTTGATCATGTTGATCCCATATTTCACTTGTATGTATGTCGTATTATTATGCATGCATGTAATTTTGGTAAAAATCGTTATATTGGTAAGGTTGATAGTTACACCAATTTGTTGGATTGATCCCATCATGATAAAATTGATACACTTGTTGTTATCACCTTAGCATTAATATCACTATTGATAAAATATGGAACTTATAGATTAAATGAAGTAGTTGATGCTTGTAATGGTACTAGATGTGCTAGGTTTAAAATTGGTCAAAATGACAAAAGTGGGAGATATTTGGGAAATGGTCAAGAGTAGTTACCTCTGTTATCTTGGTTAGCAAAGAAAATATTAAATATGTTTTAGACTTAGGCGAGTGGTTGTGGAGACCGGTGCGATTACCATGAGACTGTGGTTTGTGGATGTCTCGCCTAAGTCACTAAGGACTGAGTCTATGGTGTAGTTAGATCCAACATACAATGTACAACCACACGTGCTTTTATGGAAAGGCTTTAGCATAATAAGCAACTTCAATACAGGTGATAGATTGTGAGTGAAATTGGGCTAGTGCGGGCATAGAGGGATTCCATGTTAGGAGGAATCTTGCTAAAAAGAAAGGTTTACCAATACATCGTACAAGTCTTGGGACATTGGAGGGTACTCTCCGTCCTAAGAAGGTATTATTGCACGGCTTCATCATGAATTTTCCAATAGGGTACCAATGGTATCGTGTGATATGTATAACATAGTGGGATGTTTATGTTGTATGAGTAAAGTGTACAACTTCTGTAGAATGTAAAACTATTCTAATAATTGTGTCCATGGCCATGGACAACTTGGTGAATCCTCCATCATCGTAGTTTTATGTTTTACAAAATGATTCGAGGAATGTATGGATGGGAAATCCATGCATACCTTGGTTTGGCAAGATTATTACCACTGTTTCAAAATCCTGAGGCAGCAAGTCTCGTATTCTAAATTGTGCTATATATGCTTTATTATTTGTTGCTTATCAAATTCAAATGCTCTTACACCTTTCGTTTGCAATCTATTATTCGTTATTACAATTGAAGGTATGTTTTTACAAATTAAACTAGACTACATAGATATCTTTGCCTCAGCTTGCATACTATATAATTTTAGTATAAAGTTTTACAGAGTACGATTATCATAGTCACAGTTGCTAATTGAACATATTCAGAGGATACTAAAAAAGATCCGTCTTGCAATTACTTTTACGCAACAAGTTTTTGCGATGAGGATGCCGATTACTAGAGCCTTGCTCTAGTCAATTGCCTGTGGATGGGTTACCATTTATGTTGTATGTTCTATTTGGTCGGTCGATCCATATTTGTAAACTTTGTTGTGTAAGCTTATATTCAGTTGCTACTTATATACACTACTTTATTTAAATTTATCGTATATGGATGCGATATGAATATTATTGAATGTGTATCCTAGTAAAGTGACTAGCATGGTAAACACATAAGATCTGGAATGCAAATTTCAGGTCACAACAAACATCCGAGTAAATTGGATGAAATTGGAGTAACTTAGAGTAAACCAAAATATTAATGACCGATTTGTACTTTCACCGGGGTTTCCAATATGATTGGTTTTTAGCTGATTTTCTTAACCCTGGCCACCAGACACACTGTGCCTGGACAGCTGGACACCTTGCTTTCAGGCCACATTTTCAAGGCAACAAGAAACCATCACATCCCACTGCTTTCGCAAAGAGGGATCCGTGGGAGCAAAGCAGAAAAACAGCATAAGGCAAAGAATCCAGTGATTTCGATGGGCGAATAACTTAGCCAGTGAGGAAAAATGTGGCCACTACTACGGACTACCTACTATAAATAGACCACCCCATATGTGATATCTTTGCGCTCATCAGGTTCTTGCATTCTCACGCATATGTACTCTCTTCTCTTCACCCGAGCAAATCCAACACAACACCACAACGTCCCTTTACAACAAAAACCGCCATGGATAGAAGTTGTGCAAGCCAGCTCCAGGCCACTCTTCTTGGCCTGGTCATCCTTTCCATGCTAACCTGGGTGCCTCACATGTATTCTTGTCTGAGGAGCTTCTTCTTTGTGTCAATCCCTTCTGCCACTTCGGCCATCGTCACTCCAAACTGCCTATTTGTCTTCTCCAACATCATCGTCATATTCCTCGCCAACGAGTCAAAGCTCTCACAGAGCGACACTCCTCAATCTATGAGCAGTGAGGATAATATCGATGTTGCGAAACATCAGCCTGTGGCTTTGACACCAGTGATCAAGGAGAAAGATGGGGACTATGCCGCTGAAGAGATGATCAAAGAAGAACAAGAAGACAGCATGGTGGTTGCACATGACTGTTGCTTGCAACAGCTAGATCAACGTGACCAGCTGTTGAATGCTTCGTCGATCATTGTTGGGGTTGAGGTGTCGAGAGAAGACAGCGAAATCTCGGTGGCTGATTCTGGTGGAGAGTACATGGAAGTGGAAGAACACTTAGAACACGCAAGAGTTGAATGGCGAGGTGAGGTGATCGAGGAAGAGGAGTGTGAGGAGGAGGAGATGGGGCTGCCTAGAGATGAGCTCAACAGGAGAGTGGAGGACTTCATCGCGAGATTCAACATGGAGAGGCAGCTTGAGGCAAGGATGCTCGTGTGCTGCTGCTGAGTACATGTTTTGGTGGTAGTACTAGAACTTAGAAGTCGATGCGCAAAAGTTACACCGTTTGAGATTATGTACAATAGGTTAGTTAATCTTAATCATCTGTACAAAAGTTTGGAATAAAGTGGCCTGACATTTTCATATATTCAGCGTGGCATGGACTTGAGATCTGGAGTGCTGGTAGGGATGGAAGCTAATGTACATGGGATTTACCTTTTTCAATTGCCATGAAATTTGTGGCGATGATTATATCGTTTTCACATTTGGTGTTTGCATAAGTTTGTTGAATGAATGAAAATATATCTATTAAGAATTAACTGCACGAATATGATATAAGCAATGGCGGAACCACTATAGGGGCAAGCTGGGACGACCGCCCCGGGTCTCCCGGGTGGAAGACCTTTCTGGCCTTCTTGCCAGCCGGCGACTGGATGATCGTGGGCTTCGCCTTTGCCTTGGCCACAAGGGATTTCTTGGGCTTGGCGACCACCTTCTTCTTCTTCTTCTTCAGAGCCTTGCGCTTGGTGCCCGCGGCCACCGTCTTCTTGGGCTTGGTGGCATCCTTCTTTCGCTTCGCTGTGTTCTTGGCTGGCTTCACTGTGGGCTTAGTCTTGGCCTTGGGCGAGTCCTTGGTGGCATCGGAGAGCTTGTAGGAGGGCTTGACCTTGACAAGCTCGCCCTTAGCGGCGAACCCGTGAAGCTAGACGGAGAGCATCTTCTTGTACACAGTGGGAGGGCTGCGGCACGCAGGGACAATGACGAGGGGGCTGCAGCGTAAGGTGGTGATGGCGAGGGGGCGTGACGTAGGTAAATCAATTTGCCATAGGTCGATGTAATTTCTGATTCCGCCACTGGTTATAAGGAAAAGTCATCGTCCTCGCTAGTGGTGGCAGCAGTAATTGTTCAAATATTGGTCAACCTATGTATTTTATTTGTTGCAGGCCATTGGCTATGAGATTCTAAAAACATTTCAATGGTACATTTCTTGAAATCAAGAAACAGTTACGCATACATACAAAACGGCTTGTGTGAAAACACACATAATTTATAACAACAAGAGACTACACGTGGGACCCATCTTTTGGTGAGTGATGGAGTTATAGCCGTACGACTTCACTATCTAAGGTTCAAATCCTAGTATCCATCTTTACGCAAACTTGGGTACGTACGCTTCAGTAGAAATTCTACGAGGTTATAGATTTATCTCCGGTCTCCATCTTTCTAGGCATGTACTAAAGGAGCTTACCACGTGTTTGTGCGTGTGGTATACGGTGTGATGGCGTGCATGTGTGTGTGTCTTTTTTTTGTAATCGCAACAGGAATAAAAACAAGAACTTCAATTCTGTGTTGATAGTCTTCTTTCTAGAACTAAGGCGGATAGAGGATCCCCACCTGTGTTGATAGTCTTGATTCTGAGAACCTTGCTATCAACAAAGTTGAACCACGCTATTGCGAGGGAAACTACCTTTAATAACTAGTGAAAAGCTGGAGGTTCTTCGGAGTATTATATTCTAGAGCCGAAAACACTAATATTATTCCAAGCAAAGCATAGAGAGAATCTCCAAACACGAGATGTCCCTTTAACTTTTTTCTTGACATACCGAACACTAATATTATTGCAAGCAATGATTGGTGAGTGGATATTTAGGGGTCCACTACACACTTGAACGGAGCAAAAACGAGAGAATTGAACGTATTAAACAGCAACGACTATCTAGCTAGTTTTCAATCTAGCAAAAATATTAAGTAAACCTAACTGGGTAAAACAAATAATAGAGTCATTCTGTTCATAGACGTAGACAGACCAGGGTAAGCTAGATAATCGCCATTATCTATCTTTGAAATCTTATTGCTTTCCACCAGTCTCAACTATTAATAAGGATGCTTTGCTCTCTCTCATTAGCAGCTGCACGTGGCTTGTGCATCTGAATTCCATTCGTCTGATTTCAATTTCTTTGCACCGAAGAAAGGAACTTTATTCTAGCTGATTCTTCCTTTAACTAAGAGAGAATTTTCTTCAGTTCCGTGCTTCGAAAGATCGAGAATATCTTTTTGACGGCTTCTGTCGTGATACGAGATCAAACAGTAAAGTTATAGACACGTCTTGTCACATTCATGGACCGCTAAGAATGCAAATTGGGACTCAACGAGAATCTCATACAAACAATCATACAAATGTATCGTATATGAGTATGAGTGATATAAGTAGCCTCTTTCTTCCTATTTACAAGCGGTCCTATGTATATAGGAGGAGGAAAGCGTCTGAAGTTATATTTTTGCCCTCGGATCTTAGCTTAAGCGGAGGGATACTTTTGTCTATCGTGCTAAGTGGGTTCCATCACGTCCAAGGGACGTTGTCAGGTGTTAGACCACGGACCTCGTCTAGGATTAGCTCTAGACCTCGTTTGAGGTTGGTTCATAGACCTTGTCTGGGGTTAGACTCTAACTTCGTCTGAAGTGGATCCTCGATACGTGACACCACGTTGAAGTTATCGTGCTACACTCCGGCGCGCCTTGCCTTGCTGAAATTATTGTTGGCCCGAGGTAGCACGGGGACGCTCCCACAACAGCTAGCTTCCACATGTCACTAGTGTTTAGAATTAAAAAAACCTTTAGAATTTTGTTTAGTGTTGATGTTGTTAAATCACGAAAGTCTGTATGGAGGATTTTCTTAGTTTAGGGTGTTTCTGATGACATTAATTTGGTATAATTATGTAGTACCGTGGTATATATACTCTCTGTAGCTAAATGTACGTTAATTAGCCATTTGATTTTCACTAAATTGTTTGGTTCATGGTATTTGTAATGAAATTAGTATGAACGAGTAGCACTTATAATTAAATATTAGATCGTTTTAACCATTTGTATTTAACAAACATGTGCTATCACTATTTGTGGTGCACTTATCCAATCAACTTTCAGTTTGGCACCAATTCAACGTGAAAAATTTTAAAAAAAATTGACAACATAGATTTTAGAGTGATCAGTCGACGTGATTGGCACACGCAACAGCCTCATATTCTTCCTGGACTGCAGCACATGACCATTTAACATTTCAATTAAAATTCAAAATCGATTAGAAGAAACAAAAAGATAAATTTGCCGTCAATAATAGCTTTTGCCTTTTTTTCTTTTCCTTTTGATTGTTATTTGTCAGATTTTTTTTCATTTTTGTTACTTTCAACAAAAAATAAATTTAAACTTGAAATTATATAAATAGGTAGATTAATTTGAGAAGTACATCATATTTTTAGAATTTTTTGATTTAGTGTCAAAACAAAAAGCGATTGTATGAGTGCACTAGAAAGGGTGATTGCATAGGATGCGTCGCCTTGTATTATTTATCACTACATTAGTGTCGCTCAGTTAAAAATCGCGAAGTGGTTCTGCTCTCAACATTTCCTATTATACCCTAAAACTTTACAATCAATAATAGCTAAGCTTTCATTCCCAATGCCTCTGCCGTGGGCACGATAAATTTGGTGCACCTAGGAATAAAGGACGTGCAAGTACACTATATAGCAGCTTCATGCTATTTTGTTAAATAATTCATACTCCTCGCAAAAAAAAAATTTCATACGCCTGTGGCTAAAACAACTTACACGTCAGATGGTATAAAAACACATACACCTCAAATAACCTTGCTACCATTCTCTCCAGAGATTTCTTTCGTGGCCCCTAGAAGAAGTTATTTCCAGAAATGTCCTCAGTGACTTTTTTTTTTGTAAAAATAACCCCCTAGCGTAGCTGATTGGCGTGCGAGGATGCCTGGCGTGGCCGGACACCGCAGCAGGGTGATTAGTGCTGCTAGGAGGCTGTCAGGCTAGTGTGAACACCCAGTCATCCGTAGTTTTCTGATAATTTCAACTTTATGTTGTGTCACATCTCGTCGATATCATTCACTGTCTCTTCTTATCCGGTTATTTAAGCACACAACGGCGCACAGCAAATCTCACTCCTGCATTCCCTCGCCGCCTCCTCCTTCCGCTTTGCTTGCAGTGCTCTCTCACAAACAGCAGTGCTCCCCTGTTAATAGATTACTTCATCTCATATCGAGGATAGTAATTGCAGCATTAGTTGGTTTTTTATTGTGTTATTCCTTTGGAGCACTATTTGATGACGTAGGTAATAATGCAATATATGTTTCTCGATGCAGTATTTCGTGCGCACGATGTATGGACGCTCCCCCATTATCGGTAAGTTAATTTCAGTATCATATGCATGTTTTTGAGGTTGAATGATGCTTTATTGTTGAGGTATTTTCCGTAGGAATGGATAAACTGTTTGTGTTTTGTCGAGACCCGAATATACAAATTTGGACTCTTTGTGTAAACTGCACTAGTCCAGGATCACGCTAGTGCACAAAGTCAAATATAGACGTAATCACAACCATACATACGCTAAAATAAAGGAAAACCTCAAATAATAAACCTTGAAGGTACGACTTTATAGTTAAGCTTACAATATTACTAGCCGGAAGGGCTTTAAATCTAGCAGCGAAAAATCTAAAATAAAGCGTAGCGGCCAATCGATAAGCCCACAGGCTATCGAGTGGAGAACGAAGCCTAATCCGTGAAGTCGTCGAAGTACTCTCCTTCTGAAATCTCCTGTTGATAATACTTCTCTTCAACTGAGCAACATAGGCGTAAAGCCATGAGTACATTGGTACTCAGCAAGTCATTTGTAACAAATGCAATATAGTATGCAAGGCTTACTAATGGATGGCTGAAACGTTAATTTGCATAAAACAACAATTAAAGGTAAATACAATAAATAGATTGAAGGTGCACTTTAAATAAAACTATAATGAATAAGTAATCAAAGGAATTGAAATAAACCACTTGTGGACCTCCCATCCACAAACTAAGCAAAAATGAATTATCTGTTCACTTCCAACGTAAACCACCAAGTTTAAATGAAATCACTATCCCTCATGTGAAATCACCGAGCAATGTCCATGACCGAGGACGCGGCTATTCGAATAGTTTTACACTCTGCAGAGGTTGCACAATTGTACCCACACGATGTGATTAGCCTTGGTCTAAGGAAATCACAACAAGGCCTTTACAAAGTTCAATTTCAACCTAATCCTACCCACTAGGGTTTCGAATCACACCCCCCTTGCGCCACAGGGAAATCAGCAACCATGTTCATCTTAATGGCAAGATTAAAGTTGAAACATCCCAAATTAATCAGTTAGGTCTATCCCATACTAGACATGTGGTTTACACGATAAAGCTCAGATCAATGGCGCACAAAGTTAAGTCCTTAGGTTTACCTAGACGAGACTACCACATCCCCCGAAGTGAACCTGCACTTCCCCCTTTACTGCACGATCACTCGCCCAAGTGCAAAATCAAGTTTGTATAACTACACCAATGACACACCAATGTCATGGCACAAATTGTATAGATGTGGCACCAACCACGGTTCAATATCTCATTAAGTCAAATTAATTATTCACATGTGATGATAGACCCAATCGTAAATTAAGCAAGCCTAAGCATACTAATCGTACAACCCAATGACAAATAACATAGCATCACTAGTATGTTTCTCAACCTTGGTGCTAAGATATCATGGGGTTCCAAATTATCAAGGAGGAAATAAGACAATCGGGGCATTAACAACCAATACAAGGATTTGTAATTAAAGAGCGATGTAATATAATTTAAACAAAAAATAATTAAATAATATATTACAAACTAGGTTCAATATGATCAAAGGACACGACTTACCTTGGTTATACTCAGCGAGGTACTCGGGGTCTTCTTGCGTCGCTCCTGCTCCTTCAGAATCGGAATCTAACGAGAGAGAAAACGACTGAAACAACAAAACAAAATAAATAAAATCTAAATGAACTCCAAAAACCTTGAAACTAGAACCAAAAGGTAGAGCTCGATTTTAGATGAATTTAGAAAAAAGAACGGGGTCAATCGGAGTTAGGACGGAGGAGAACGGGCTCTCGAAAAATTAAATCTACTGAAAATGCTGAAAATTCGAAAAAGTTACTGTGTTGTGGACTCGGTGCACGAAAAGGTGGGTTCACGGTGGACTTGGTCCATGGAATAGTGCACTAGGGTTGACGTGGTGCGCGTTGGAGCTGACACGTGGCATGTTGACGTGGCGGCTGACGTGGCACCGGGGCTCAGTTAGGGTTGACGTGGCGCTAACGTGGCATTGACATGTGGCTCTAACGTGGCCCTAGGGCTGACGCGGCAAGGAGGCAACGATCGAATGAACACGATCATGCGGCTGCGAGGGTGGTGACGATCGGACAGCCCAACCATCAACGGTTGCGAAGACGGTGAGTCGGTGAACGTTCGGACTGTCCGTTGATGATGACGATCGGACAGTCCTACGCCGATCGAACGGCTGTGGAGATGCAATGATCGGACTATCCGACGATGACGTCGATCAGATGGTCTGCCATTGATCGGACAGCTGCAAAGGTGTACAACAATTGGACTGTCCGACTATTAGGAAGATCGGACGGTCCAACGTCGATCGGACGGCTGCGAAGGTGCGGGGACGTTCGGACCATCCGAACTGAGTGGCGCATCTCGGGCGTTGGGTGAGATCGGTTCGACGGATGGCCGACGCCTGGCAGCGCTACGCATGAAGCATCACAAGCGCGAGTTGGCGTAGGCGCGGCGGCGAAGGGGACGGCGAGGAGAGCTTGGGGGTGCGGCGACGCCTCACCGACGGGGACGGAATCGGCGGCGGTGTTCCGGTCGGCTCTAAGGTTGAGGATGCTGGCAACAGCGAGGAACGGTGGCGAGGAGGCGATGATGGCAGCGGCGGGGCATACGAACCAAGCGGCGGCGGTTCTTATAGCACGTGCCCCAAGGGCTCCCGATCGGACGAGGCCTGCGGCGGCGACAGCGGAATTCGGGTCGGGCACGAAGCACAGTACCCAGCCCGGTGGATGCTTGACACGTGTCAAACGGGGAATCGGGCGGCTCTGGTGGATGTGTGCGGGCAAGGGGCGGGCACGTGGGAGTGGTGCGGCGCATGCTGGCTACGTGGCAAGGGTTTCGGATCGGGCAGCGGAGATGCAGCGAGCGGGAGCGGGGCACAACGAAGGGAGATGGGCTGGGAGAACTCGGCCCAAAAGGCTTTTAGGGTTTTTCCCGAGTTCTTATTTCCCAGAAATTCAAATAAAGCAAACGAGCTCCAAAAAAATAGCAAATAAATTTAAAAAAATTAATCAAAAATACCAGAAAATTCCTTGTGACCTAAGGAACTCAAAAAGAATATTTTCAGCTGATGTTAAAGTTTATTTTAATCATATTAAATCATTTTAAATTCTAAAAATTCATTTTAAGCTTGATTTAATTCCAAAATTTTTTTAATAATTTCTTTTTAATAAAAAAAGTTTTAGAAACTCCATAAAAACAGGATGTTACATGTTTCACGGTAGTGAGGTTGTGTGTGGTGGTTCATTTGGACTTGATCTGTCTAGTTGTGAGCGTGTCGTAGTAACTATTCCCAACCTAGCGCATGTGCCTTTGGTCGAGCTATGCTGGTGCATTTGACAATTGTTCGATAGGGACATGGCAAGGAACAAGATAATAATAGAGCCAGTGGCCACCGCTATGGTCACACCCTAGGGGCAAATCGTGTGGGACAGAGTGAAACTTACTAGCAGTGCCATGTGGAAGGATTACATGGACATCACTAGCAATCCTTCATCTCCGACCTTTCGGCTGCCCATGGTGCATGTCTATTTTATTGACAATAGTGATTCCTCCATGGTGGTTGATGCGCAAGCGGGCAGGAATGATCTCGTCCCCCTCTTCCATTTGTTGTCAATGGAAGAGTTGCCCCAAGAGACGTAGGTCACTAAGAAGGAAGCTCCAGTTGACAGAGATTCAGTAGGCTTCTGTGAGTCCCTGGAGTAGAAACTCCCGGACCTCTTTGTGTATTGCAGTACTAGTCCCAGATCAACGCTAGTACACACAGATAATCAGACAAAATGATACATTGCTAACAACGCTTTATTACAATAATAACAGAAATACATAAGTCCTGGCCCAAGGCCTTACAACTGCGGTTCACTGAACCTCTTAAATAAAATAAAACAGCGGAATCAAAATATTCAGATAAACGGCCCATCAATCTGCCACAAGCAATTGACTTGAGCAACGAGACCTAGTCCTCCGGAAATAATCCATCACAGCCGCAAGCGGAACAGTAGTCGTAGTCTCCTTCCTGAGCTTCAACCTCCTCTGAGAATTATTGTGAAGTGTAGTATGTGAGTACAAAAATGTACTCCGCAAGTCTTGAGAAAATGCATTAGATGCGGGGTTGAACAAGGAAGGCTATATGGCTCTTTTGCACAAATCAGCATTTTATTTCAAATTTATATACTCTCTCTAAAAGCATTTTGTTAAACGTTTAATTTTCATAATCTGAAGTTTATCAAGTACTTTAGTGAAGGTTACAACCACCATCACTGATAAATAGGCTATCTCCGCCAGGATTCAAAATAAAGGTTAAAACCACCTGAACTGGTTACATCCACCAAACCAACTTCACGAGAGTTCCATCCACTCTCTAGTTTTCTGAAACCTTTTATTTTTAAATTCAAAGTCAAATCTCTACTGTGTGAATGCATTCCTTGTCCGCCCTTGACCGTGGGCACGGCTATTCGAATAGTTTTATTCCTCTGCAGAGTGTGTACAAATTTACCCACAAGAGATATATTATCCTAACAGTCAACATACTTCCTTTGGCATAAGACCCAGATAAAATATCATAAAGCTTTTCACCTACTCTAGTATAGATTTATATCACCCGCTGAGGTTTCACCACTGAAGGGTTAAATCCACCACATTCAGAAGCCCCCTCTTGCGCCATGTGAGTGCAGTAAATCCCTGCCCCTCACTTTGAGTAATCAGTAAATCCCTGATACCCATTTTCCGATAGTGACACAAAATCTAAACTATTATAGGTTAATTAGCTAGGTTGTACCCATTTTAACTTGTGGTTGTACTGTTTTACTCAGACTAGACAAACACAAGGATCGGTCCTTAGACGACTAGGGTGGATCAGTCACAAACCCATTATCCGTGCTAACCCGCACCAGCCAAACATTCCATCTACCCTCGTCAATTTTTACATTGAACTTCATTTTTATTTTAAAATTTACAGTGGTAACATCTATTACCACCTTTCAAACAAAACATGGAATCACAAATCATTCATTCACCATTTTTCTCATATGAGTATTTTTACATTTATCAGCTAGACTAAGCATTTACTAATATTTTAAATTCAATAGAAGTAATACTAACTCATTATTGAGCTAAAGATTATCCTAAGTTGACAAAGGTACATGGTACGTAATTTCCAAAGGAGGGTATAACAAATTGGGTGGGCTGTGCATTTTATAACTGAACCGAAAAAACCGGACCAAAAAAACCGAACCGAACCGGTCAACTTGGTTTGACCGGTTTTCGGTATTCAGTTCGGTTATCAGATTTTAGAGTTTTTTTGAGTTCGGTTTTTTCGGGAAAAACCGGCTAAAAACCGAAAAAACTGAAAAAACCGAACTAGTACAAATTGAGTGTATGTTAGTAGTATATGTAGTAGTATATGTAATATACTTTGGTAAATATGTATTATACTTCGGTATATGTAGTATATGTTAGTAGTATATGTATTATATGTAACTCCCATCGGTTTTTGCCGGCTAGTAGCATATGTATTATCGTCTACTCATCTTGCTAGTCGCTATATCGTTATCAATTCGTGTTAACTTTGGTAAATACGGTATTTACCAATACCACACCGAAATAAATTGGGATTTATGAAAACCGAACCGTATTTCTAAAAATACCGTATATAACCGAATTACTAACACCGTATTTACCGTATATATCGTATAAACCGAACCGTACAAACCGAAAAAACCGAATGCACAGCCCTAGGTGCTTATCTAAATTTTGGATTTAAAATTATCAATTTACTAAACATAGCCATGCAAATAATTTAAATTAATTTGCAAAAACTATTCATAAAACATAGGAGCAAAATGGTCAAGGAGACTTGCCTTCTGGAATTGAGTTGGAATCTTCCCGAAGCTGCTCTTGAAAATCGTCGGACAAATCGGATTCTACACGAGAAACGAGAAAAACCAAATAAATAAAATAAAATAAAAACTCAAAAATTAAAAATTAAAAATAAATATACCAAATGAAAGTTTGGAATTTTAGATGAATTTAGAAATTTGAATGGGTCAATTTGGAGTTAAAATGCAAAAGTTATAGCCTTCCAAAGTTTAAATACAAAATAAAAGAAAAAGACTATTTCCTAGATTAAATTTTAAACCGAAAATCATTTATGACGTCAGCAGACAATTTTCCCGAATTAACTTTCTAAAGGAAAACTGAGATTATGACGTCAGCCCTAGGATTAATTTATTCGGGGAGAGGCTGACAGGTGGGGCCCGGATCTGGTGGACCGAGTCCATGGACCTGAGGGAAAGATGAGGTGGCAGGTGCGCGGGGAGCGGGTGGCGCTGACATGGCTTCCACGTGGTCGACGGCGTGGTCGCGCGTGGTCGCCACGCCACGGTGTTTGCCGACGTGGCGCGCGACGCGCGAGGTGGCGGGAGGCGCTCGGGTGGCGCGGCGTGGCGCCCAATCGGCGGCCACGCTGCGCCACCTCAGCCCAACGGCCGACGGCGGCGGCGGCGGTGGCGCCACGGGACCGAGGGTCGGCGCTACGGCGGCGGCACCTGGCCGAGGGTACCAAAGTGAAGAGGAGGACGCAGGGAGTTCACTGGTACCTTGCGCGGAGGCCGAGGGTGACCGGAGGGAAGGATCGGTGAGGAGGGGCGGCGGTCGGAGAGGGACCTCACGGCGGCGGAGGAGCTCCGGTGGCGCAGCAGCTCGGGGAAGGGGTCGCCGGGAATCGCCTTGGCACCAGCAATGTCGGGGAGGCGTCGGCGAGGAATGAGGAAGCCCGAGGCGACCGGAATTACTCGCCGGAGTATTTGAAGCCGCGGGGAAGAAATCGGGCGTAGGGAGGGCTCTGGCGCTCGGGTGATTCACTAGAGAGGTGAGGGAGGGGCGACAGCGGTAGAGGGACCTCGGGGTGTGGGTTTTATAGGTCGGGGAGGGTTGTAACGGCCGCGCGAAGTTCGCCGGAGCTGAAACGGTCGGAGGGAATGAATGCGACGGCGAGGAGAGGAGTAACGCGCGTCTTTATGCCAGAAACGGACGCGGTGGAGGCGGGGGCTTAATCTGCAGTTGGCACGGGGAAGTAAACTGGAAAGGAACTGAAGCATTGAAAGCTTCAGTTTTCGGCACTAATGGCGGCAGCGGCGGGGTGCGGGGAGGAAGAACCGGCGGAGACGACGGGTCTGACAGCGGGCCCCGCATGTCGGCGAGAGAAAGAAAACGGAAAAGAATGAGGAGGACGGGTGGATGCGCGACGGGTGGCAAAGAGGAGCGATCTGGACCACCGGTTGCTGGCGAAGGGGTAAGTGATCGGGGACGATCACGATTCAATCCGACAACCGTGAGAGAATCCGAGCCGATTGGTGCATTAAGTGAGAAGGAGCGGCGGAGATTAAGTACGGCAACAGGGAACGGTGCCGATTGTGCCACGCGTCACGCACAGAGGAGAAAGAAGCGGCGAAGCGGTAAGTGGCTGGGAGCGGCTGGGATTGAATCGGACGGGGAAGTGGATGGCTCGATGTACACCACGTGTCGACCTGACGATGGGGAAGGGCGGGATTGAAACGGTAAGTGAGATCGGACAGCTGGAAATAGATCCGGCGGCGTGAAACGGCCCGATGGGCGACACTTGTCGGCTCCAGGAGAGTTTCAGGATTTTAATTATTTTTTTGTTTTTCAGAAATGACTAGGAGGCTTTAAAATAATCGAAAAAATACCAAATAAATTTTAAAAAATCCAGAAAAATTCAGAGAAATCCCTGGAGATGTTTTAAACTTAAGAAAAATATTTCCAACCTATGTTGGTATTAATTTTTAGTTTTAAACAGAAACTTTAATTTCTGACAAATCCAAATAATTTGAATTAATTGGTTTAAAATTATTCTTTCCAAATAAAAGCAAAAATTTGGGATGTTACAAACCTACCCCCCTTAGAAAGAATCTCGACCCGAGATTGGAAGGACTGGAAAAGAGACTAGGGAACTCCGTTCTGAGATCTTCTTCACGCTCCCAAGTTGCTTCCGACTCTGGACAATTGTTCCACTGCACTTTGCAAAATTTGATGGTCCTGTTTCGGGTACGACGTTCTGCTTCTTCTAAAATCTTAACTGGAAACTCTGAATATGTCAAATCCTCTTTTAGATCCACCTCCTCTAAAGGCATTAACTCTTCTGGGACTCGTAAACACTTTTTCATTTGCGACACATGAAACACATCATGCACATCTGATAGTTGTGACGGAAGCCTTAACTGATAAGCAACTTCACCTCTTCTGGCTATAATTGGAAATGGTCCAATATATCTTGGAGCAAGCTTGCCACTAACTCTGAATCGACGTATTCCTTTTAGAGGCGATACTTTCAGATACACATGATCTCCTGGTGCAAACTCTAACATTCTGCGACGATTATCTGCATAGCTCTTTTGCCTGGTCTGTGCCGTTTTCAACCTATCTCGAATTAAACGAACTTGCTCTTCTGCTAGTTTCAAAATATCAGGTCCAAAAACTTGACTTTCTCCTGTCTCTGACCAATACAAAGGTGTCCTGCATTTTCTGCCATATAAAGCTTCGAATGGAGACATCTTCAGACTAGACTGATAGCTGTTATTGTAGGAGAATTCTGCGTAATGCAAACTTTGGTCCCAACTGGTTTTATTGGCCAATGCACACGCTCTCAACATATCTTCCAAAATTTGATTTACCCTTTCTGTCTGACCATCGGTTTGAGGATGATAGGCAGTGCTGAAGTTTAAATTGGTTCCCAGAACTTCATGAAGCTTCCGCCAACATCTTGAGGTAAATTGAGATCCTCTATCTGATACAATCTTCTTTGGAATTCCATGCAAGCACATAATCCTTGACATATAGAGTTCTGCCAATTTATCTCCCGAATAAGTGGTCTTAACTGGTATGAAATGGGCAACTTTTGTTAAGCGGTCCACTATAACCCAAATTGAATCATAGCCGGATTTGGTCTTTGGTAGCCCAGTTATAAAGTCCATTCCGATTTCCTCCCATTTCCATTCAGGTATCTGCAAGGGTTGCAAAAGACCAGTAGGCCTTTGATGCTCTGCTTTAACTCGCTGACATATATTACATAAGGCTACATATTCTGCAATTTCCCTTTTCATACTGGTCCACCAGTAACTTTCCTTTAGATCCTGATACATTTTTGTACTTTCAGGATGAATTGAGTATCCTGCTTCATGAGCTTCTTTTAAGATTAAATCTTTTATTTCCTTCTTCTCGGGTACTAGGATTCTCTTTCCAAACCAAAGAATCCCCTCTTCATCTTCGGAAAATCCAGGCGCTTTACCTTTCTTCATATTCTCTTTAATTTCTTTAACATATTCATCCTCTCGTTGGGCTGCCTTGATCTGATCTTCTAAAGTAGGGTGAACCTTCAATGCAGACAAAATACCTTCGTTAACTATTTCTAAATTCAGTCGTTGAAATTCTTCATGGAGGGTTAGCTGCTCATCTGGAACTGACAGATTGTTAATATGACTCTTCCGACTCAAAGCATCGGCTACTACGTTAGCTTTTCCTGGATGATAATGTATTCCCACATCATAATCCTTTATCAATTCCAGCCATCTTCTTTGTCTCAGATTAAGGTCAGGTTGAGTGAATATATACTTTAAACTTTTATGATCTGTATATATCTCACACCGATTACTGATTAAGTAATGCCTCCATAATTTTAGAGCATGCACAACAGCAGCTAGCTCTAAATCATGGGTGGGATAATTTTCTTCATGTGGTCTTAACTGCCTTGATGCATAAGCTACCACCCTTCCTTCTTGCATTAGTACACAACCATGACCTTGTCTCGATGCATCACAATAAACTTCAAAGTCTTTCCTGATATCGGGTAACCTCAAAACTGGTGCAGAAGTTAATTTCTTCTTTAACTCCTGAAAACTGTCCTCACAAGATTTACTCCATTCAAATTTCTTTTCCTTCTTTAATAACTGCGTGAGAGGTCTAGCAATCCTGGAAAATCCTTCAATAAAACGACGATAGTAATCTGCTAGTCCCAGAAAACTTCGAATTTCTGTTACTGTCTTGGGTTGAGTCCAATTTAGCACATCCTTAACTTTTCCTGGATCTACAGATACACCTCCTGCGGAAATCACATGTCCCAAAAACTCGACTTCCTTTAACCAAAATGCACATTTGCTGAATTTGGCATACAACTGATGTTCTCTTAATCTTTGTAAAACTATCCTCAGATGTCCTTCGTATTCTTTCTCATTCTTAGAATAGATAAGAATGTCATCTATGAAGACAACAACGAACTTATCTAAATAGTCCATGAATACTTTATTTATCAAATTCATAAAGTATGCTGGTGCATTTGTCAAACCGAAAGACATCACCAAATACTCATATAATCCATATCGAGTAGAGAAGGCTGTTTTTGGTATATCTTCAGGTCTAATCTTTAATTGGTGGTATCCTGATCGGAGATCAATTTTTGAGAAAACACTCGATCCTTTCAGCTGATCAAACAGATCATCGATCCGAGGCAAGGGATATTTATTCTTGATTGTTACTTCATTCAGGGCTCTATAATCCACGCACATACGCCGGCTACCATCTTTCTTGTTCACTAGAAGCACTGGGGCTCCCCAAGGTGAAGAACTCGGTCTAATGAAACCTTTCTCTTGCAATTCTTGAATTTGCCTCTTAACTTCCGCTAGATCATTAGCTGACATCCGATAGGGTCTCTTAGCTATTGGTGCTGTACCAGGAACCAGATTTATAACAAATTCAATCTCTCGGTCTGGTGGCATTCCTGGTAAATCCTTAGGGAATACATCAGGGTATTCACTTACTACGGACACATCCTCCAAACTTCTTCCTTTTAAATTGGTCAACAGACTTCCCTTACTTGAGGGTATATTGGACTCATATCTTATCTGGATCCCATCAGAGTTGCTAAGAATAACGACACGATTGGCACAATCTATTTGCCCTTTATACTTGGTCAGCCAATCCATACCAAGTATAACATCTATGCCTCCGGAGTCTATTATAATAAGGTTCGCTAGGAACTTTACTCCGTTTATATCTATGGTTGCTCTAGGGCAAACCAAATTAGTCCTCAATTCTTTTCCAGGTGATTGGACTAACATGAGATTCTTTAGCAAACAAACATTCCAATTATTTCTTTCAGCAAAAACTTTTGTTACGAATGAATGTGAAGCTCCAGAATCAAATATTGTAATTGCAGGAACCGAATTAACAAGAAACTTACCCAGAACCACGCCCGTGTATCTGTCTTTGCCTCGGCGGTGACATGGTTGATGCGCCCTTTGTTGAATGTCTGTGGAGTCTTGGGAGTCTGAGGGCTTCCACGTCCCTGACCAGCGGTTGGAGCTCTTGCCGATGTAGGATCAAGGTTGAAACGAGCCGGGGTTACCGCTTGACGTTTCTGGGGACAATTATTGGCATAATGCCCCATGTTCTTGCAATTGAAGCATTGCACCCCGCACTGCTGATCCTATTCTGTTGAGGTTGAGCTGTATTTCCAGATCGAGGTGCTTGAGATAAAGGACGGGGTGCGAAATCGGTGTCATTGATTGGTTGGGCAAAGGAGGCCGCTAAACCGCCGTGAGTTGAACGTTGACGAGAGCTGCCGCAGATCGTTGAGCTTGAAACTTCCTCTTCTCGACTCAAGAGCGACGACTGGGTATCTTCTTGCACAAGAGCTTTGTTCACCAAATGCTGAAAAGTGGGATAGTCATTGGATACTAACTGCACCTTGAGATTAGGATCCAATCCTCCCATAAACCTCCAGATGTTTGCTTCATCAGTTGCCACATCCTCTGTTGCATATCTCGACAGCTGAATGAACTTACTCAAGTATGCGGAAACGCTAAGGTTTCCCTGCTGTAGTTGGTGAAATTCTTTCCTCTTCATTCCCATGATGCTCGTAGGTATGTGAGTGGTTCGGAAGGCTCGCACAAACACTGCCCACACAATATTCTGAGCATTTTGGTGTGCAGCGCAAAAGTTTTCCCACCAGTTGGCAGCAACTTCTTTGACTTGATGGGCAGCATAAAGAACTTTCTCATTCTCATTGCATTGAGTCAGATTCAATTTCCTTTCGACTTCCTTTATCCAGTCATCCGCTTCCAACGGATCGACAGATCCTACGAAGGTTGGGGGTCGAGTCCTCATAAATTCCCCCAGCTTGGATTGGGGTTGCTGAGCTGGTGCTTGATGAACTTGCTGAACTTGGTTCTGAGCTAATGCTTGAAGAAGCTGCAATTGCATGGCCATCATCTGCTCCAAGTTCGGGGCTTGAGCTGGTGGGGGTGGAATTGGGGCATTGTTGTCATTGGGCCCTTGACTATTGCTGACATTGCTCCTTGTATTTACCATCTGAAGCTCCACCAAGAGAACACAAGGTAAGGGGGAAAAGCATAGATGAGAAACAGGGGTAACTAACAACATCCCAAACCAACACACAAGAACAAAGCAACAGCTGAGAAAATGCAACTTTGAAATTCAAATTAGTTTAAAGAATGGCTGTACCACAAGTGCCCAAGGCTCGGTACAGTCCATTTTATTACATCACAATATTATAAACGTTCTAATATCGAAAAACAACTAAGAAGGGATACTGCTGACTGGCATCTACTCATCCTCCACGATGATGCGCTCCTCGGGTTCCTCCTCTGGGTCCTCCTCTGAATCAGCAGAGTGACTCTGTCCACACGTAGCGCAGTTGTTCGGCGAACGGGACCGAGATCGACTCTGGCTGAACGCAGGCGATCTGGAACGAGAGCGATGGCGTCCTCTGCTAGAATCTGCAATGTCGATGCTGGGTGGTGGACCGGGGCGTCGCACACTCTTCCGCGTAGTGAGCCTGGTGCGGGGTCCTGAAGGTCTGACTGGTGCAGAAACAGGGGCTGGCAGGGTCGGTGTAGTGGTGGCAGCTCGGAGACGCTCCACCTCTGCCTCGGCAGCAATCCTTGCCTGAACTGCGTCAGCGTGAGCAGACTCACTCTGAAGCAGCTGTGCTCGAAGGGTGTCGGAGTGGTCGTAGCTCGAAGTAAGAAGCATCCGTAGAAGTCCTATCTCCCGTAGTGCTCTGGCGTAGTTCGATGAAGTCGCCTGAGTAAGTTGCACCTGGTGGGATAGACGAGGGTCGTCCACCACAATCTGGAAAGGCTCCGGGTGAGTCTGTCCTGCTCTCGTAGTCGGAAAGAAGCTGAAGGGTGACTGTCGCAGTTCTTCCTTATGCCTCTTGTACAACTCTGCAATCGCCATCTGAGCTGCATCTTGGATAGCATCCGAGCAGTGGGTCCGAGGATGCTCAATATGACGTTCCACCGAGTCAATCTTCCCATCTTGGGCGTAAATAAACACCTCCATGGACTATGAATCCATAGTCATAACTCTAGTGTTCCGCCCTCTGAAGATGGGCTGCTGTGTATACTTCAGATGCTGCATTAACTGCCGTAGAAGACTCACGAATACCCCCTCGCTCTCACCGTGAGAAAGGTGATCCCATGGAGCTGACGACGATGAACCTGCCATCTACAAATTTGAAAATAGGAGAGATCAGTAAAATTTTTATAGAATGAAAAGGAAGACAAGAACAAGATACTGAGTAGAAGAAGAGTAGAAGCAAAGGAACTTAAGTTTTCGTACATAAACTTTTATTAAACATAAATCCTTAAGGTTTGCCAAAACCTAGGGCTCGTCCTACAGTCAAGTTGGCTCTGATACCACTTCTATGAGACCCTGGAGTAGAAACTCCCGGACCTCTTTGTGTATTGCAGTACTAGTCCCAGATCAACGCTAGTACACACAGATAATCAGACAAAATGATACATTGCTAACAACGCTTTATTACAATAATAACGGAAATACATAAGTCCTGGCCCAAGGCCTTACAACTGCGGTTCACCGAACATCTTACATAAAATAAAACAGCGGAATCAAAATATTCAGATAAACGGCCCATCAATCTGCCACAGGCAATTGACTTGAGCAACGAGACCTAGTCCTCCGGAAATAATCCATCACAGCCGCAAGCGGAACAGTAGTCGTAGTCTCCTTCCTGAGCTTCAACCTCCTCTGAGAATTATTGTGAAGTGTAGTATGTGAGTACAAAAATGTACTCCGCAAGTCTTGGGAAAATGCATTAGATGCGGGGTTGAACAAGGAAGGCTATATGGCTCTTTTGCACAAATCAGCATTTTATTTCAAATTTATATACTCTCTCTAAAAGCATTTTGTTAAACGTTTAATTTTCATAATCTGAAGTTTATCAAGTACTTTAGTGAAGGTTACAACCACCATCACTGATAAATAGGCTATCTCCGCCAGGATTCAAAATAAAGGTTAAAACCACAGGCGAATCAAGTTACATCCACCAAACCAACTTCACGAGAGTTCCATCCACTCTCTAGTTTTCTGAAACCTTTTATTTTTAAATTCAAAGTCAAATCTCTACTGTGTGAATGCATTCCTTGTCCGCCCTTGACCGTGGGCACGGCTATTCGAATAGTTTTATTACTCTGCAGAGTGTGTACAACTTTACCCACAAGAGATATATTATCCTAACAGTCAACATGCTTCCTTTGGCATAAGACCCAGATAAAATATCACAAAGCTTTTCACCTACTCTAGTATAGATTTATATCACCCGCTGAGGTTTCACCACTGAAGGGTTAAATCCACCACATTCAGAAGCCCCCTCTTGCGCCATGTGAGTGCAGTAAATCCCTGCCCCTCACTTTGAGTAATCAGTAAATTCCTGATACCCATTTTCCGATAGTGACACAAAATCTAAACTATTATAGGTTAATTAGCTAGGTTGTACCCATTTTAACTTGTGGTTGTACTGTTTTACTCAGACTAGACAAACACAAGGATCGGTCCTTAGACGACTAGGGTGGATCAGTCATAAACCCATTATCCGTGCTAACCCGCACCAGCCAAACATTCCATCCACCCTCGTCAATTTTTACATTGAACTTCATTTTTATTTTAAAATTTACAGTGGTAACATCTATTACCACCTTTCAAACAAAACATGGAATCACAAATCATTCATTCACCATTTTTCTCATATGAGTATTTTTACATTTATCAGCTAGACTAAGCATTTACTAATATTTTAAATTCAACAAAAGTAATACTAACTCCTTATTGAGCAAAATATTATCCTAAGTTGACAAGGGTACATGGTACGTAATTTCCAAAGGAGGGTATAACAAATTGGGTGCTTATCTAAATTTTAGATTTAAAATTATCAATTTACTAAACATAGCCATGCAAATAATTTAAATTAATTTGCAAAAACTATTTATAAAACATAGGAGCAAAATGGTCAAGGAGACTTGCCTTCTGGAATTGAGTTGGACTCTTCCCGAAGCTGCTCTTGAAAATCGTCGGACAAATCGGATTCTACACGAGAAATGAGAAAAACCAAATAAATAAAATAAAATAAAAACTCAAAAATTAAAAATAAATATACCCAATGAAAGTTTGGAATTTTAGATGAATTTAGAAATTTGAATGGGTCAATTTGGAGTTAAAATGCAAAAGTTATAGCCTTCCAAAGTTTAAATACAAAATAAAAGAAAAAGACTATTTCCTGGATTAAATTTTAAACCGAAAATCATTTATGACATCAGCAGACAATTTTCCCGAATTAACTTTCTAAAGGAAAACTGAGATTATGACGTCAGCCCTAGGATTAATTTATTCGGGGAGAGGCTGACAGGTGGGGCCCGGATCTGGTGGACCGAGTCCATGGACCCGAGGGAAAGATGAGGTGGCAGGCGGGTGCGCGGGGAGCGGGTGGCGCTGACGTGGCTTCCACGTGGCTGACGCGTGGTCGCCGCGTGGCTGCCACGTCACGGCTGTTTGCCAACGTGGCCGCGATGTGGCAGCCACGCGCGAGGTGGCGGGGAGGCGCTCGGGTGGCGCTGGCGTGGCGCCCAACTGGCGGCCACGCCTGCTGCCACCTCAGCCCAACGGCTGACGGGGCGGGCGGCGGCGGTGGCGCCACGGGAGGAGGGTCGCGGCGCTCGGCGGCGGCGCTGGCCGAGGGTACCAAAGTGAAGAGGAGGACGCAGGGAGTTCACTGGTACCTTGCGTGGAGGCCGAGGGTGACCGGAGAGAAGGATCGGCGAGGAGGGGCGGCGGTCGGAGAGGGACCTCACGGCGGCGGAGGAGCTCCGGTGGCGCAGCAGCTCGGGGAAGGGGTCGTCGGGAATCGCCTTGGCACCAGCAATGTCGGGGAGGCGTCGGCGAGGAATGAGGAAGCCCGAGGCGACCGAAATTGCTCGTCGGAGTATTTGAAGCCGCGGGGAAGAAATCGGGCGTAGGGAGGGCTCTGGCGCTCGGGTGATTCGCTAGAGAGGTGAGGGAGGGGAGACAGCGGTAGAGGGACCTCGGGGTGTGGGTTTTATAGGCCGGGGAGGGTTGTAACGGCCGCGCGAGGTTCGCCGGAGCTGAAACGGTCGGAGGGAATGAATGCGACGGCGAGGAGAGGAGTAACGTGCGTCTTTATGCCAGAAACAGACGCGGTGGAGGCGGGGGCTTAATCTGCAGTTGGCACGGGGAAGTAAACTGGAAAGGAACTGAAGCATTGAAAGCTTCAGTTTTCGGCACTAATGGTGGCAGCGGCGGGGTGCGGGGAGGAAGAACCGGCGGAGACGACGGGTCTGACAGCGGGCCCCGCATGTCGGCGAGAGAAAGAAAACGGAAAAGAATGAGGAGGACGGGTGGATGCGCGACGGGTGGCAAAGAGGAGTGATCTGGACCACCGGTTGCTGGCGAAGGGGTAAGTGATCGGGGACGATCACGATTCAATCCGACAACCGTGAGAGAATCCGAGCCGATTGGTGCATTAAGTGAGAAGGAGCGGCGGAGATTAAGTACGGCAACAGGGAACGGTGCCGATTGTGCCACGCGTCACGCAGAGAGGAGAAAGAAGCGGCGAAGCGGTAAGTGGCTGGGAGCGGCTGGGATTGAATCGGACGGGGAAGCGGATGGCTCGATGTACGCCACGTGTCGACCTGACGATGGGGAAGGGCGGGATTGAAATGGTAAGTGAGATCGGACGGCTGGAAATAGATCCGGCGGCGTGAAACGGCCCGATGGGCGACACTTGTCGGCTCCAGGAGAGTTTCAGGATTTTAATTATTTTTTTGTTTTTCAGAAATGACTAGGAGGCTTTAAAATAATCGAAAAAATACCAAATAAATTTTGAAAAATCCAGAAAAATTCAGAGAAATCCCTGGAGATGTTTTAAACTTAAGAAAAATATTTCCAACCTATGTTGGTATTAATTTTTAGTTTTAAACAGAAACTTTAATTTCTGAAAAATCCAAATAATTTGAATTAATTGGTTTAAAATTATTCTTTCCAAATAAAAGCAAAAATTTGGGATGTTACAGCTTCCCGCCAAATGAAGGTGTCGGTAAATGGTGGGGTGCTCACATTGACTGCCACGAGATAATTCGTAGCATATCTGAGGGACAAAAACTAAAGACGAGGAGGACTTTGACCCACAATCCAGTGAGGATGTCGGGACCCGAATATGCAAATTCGAACTCTCTGTGTATACAGCACTAGTCCAGGATCACGCTAGTGCACAGAGTCAAACATAACTGCAATATCGTCCATACACACGCTAAAATAAAGGGAAACTCAAATAACGGTAAATCTCAAAGGTACGATCTTATGGTCAAGCTTACAATATCTCTAGCCGGAAGGGCTTTCAATTTAGCAGCGAAAAATCCAAAGTAAAGCGTAGTGGCCAATCGACAAGCACACAAGCTATCGAGTGGAGAACGAAGTCCCAATCCATGAAGTCATCGAAGTACTCTTCTTCTGAAACCTCCTGCTGATAATACTCCTCCTCAACTGAGCAACATAGGTATAAAGCTGTGAGTATATTGGTACTCAGCAAGTCATTTGTAACAAATAAATGCAATATAGTATGCAAGGCTTACCAATGGGTCTGAAAGGTTAATTTGCATAAAACGATATTTGAAGGTAAATACAAGTAATAGATTAAAAGCGAAATTTAAATAAAGCAATGATAAATAAGTAATCAGAGGAATTGAAGTAAACCACTTGCAGACCTCCCGTCCACAAGTTAAACCAACAGTGAACTACCTGTCCACTACTAACATAAACCACCAAGTTTTCATGAAATCACTAAACCCCGTGTGAAATCACCGAGCATTGTCCATGACCGAGGTCGCGGCTATTAGAATAGTTTTACACTCTGCAGAGGTTGCACAACTGTACCCACACGATGTGATTAGCCTCAGCCTAAGGAAATCACAACAAGACCTTTACAAAGTTCAACTCCAACTCAATCCCTTCCACTAGGATTTCGCATCACACCCCCCCTTGCGCCACATAGAAATTAGCAACCATGTTCATCACAATAGGGAGATTAAAATTGAAACATCCTAAATTAATCAGCCAGGTCTATCCCATACTAGACATGTGGTTTGCACGATAAAGCTCAAATCGATGGCGCACAAAGTTAAGTCCTTAAGTCTACATAGGTGAAACTACCACATCCCACGAAGTGAACCTACACTTCCCCCTTTATTGCACGATCAATCGCCCGAGTGAATAAACCAAGTTTGTATAACCACGCCCATGACACACTAATGTCATGGCACAAATTTTAATAATTGTGGTACCGACCATGGTTTCATATCTCATTAAGTCAAATTACTTAATCACATACGATGATAAGACCCGATCGTAAAAATAAGCAAGGCTAAGCATTCTAATTGTACAACTTGTGTGATATTATGCATAGCATCACTAGTAAATTTTTCAACCTATGGTGACAATGGCATCATGGCATTCAAATTATCAAGCCGGGGTAATTCAATTTGGGACGATAACTACCACATACAAAATTTGTAATTAAATAGCGATGCAATGTAATTTAAATCAAAATAATTAAATAATATATTGTAAACTGGGTTCAACATGATCAAAGAACACGACTTACCTTGGTTATGCTCAGCGAGGTACTCGGGGTCTTCTGCGTTGCTCCTGCTCCTTCGGAATCAGAATCTAACGAGAGAGAAAACAACTAAAGCAACAAAATCACATAAAATGACAAGCAAATTAACTCCAAAAATCTTGAAACTAGAACAATAGCTAGAGCTCGATTTTAGATGAATTTAGAAAAAAAGGGGTCAATCGGAGCTAGGACGAAGGAGAACGGGCTCTCAGAAAAATAACCCTAAAGAAAAATGCTAAAAATTCGAAAAAGGTGCTATACTATGGACCCGACGCATGGTAAAACGAGTCCACGGTGGACCCGGTCCACGAAATTGTGCGCGTGGAGGGGCGGTGCTGACGCGGTGGCCTAGGGCTAATATGGCAAGCCGAGGGGTTAACACGTGGTACGTGCTGACGTGGCATACTAACGTAGCATTGGGGGGCGAATTTTGGCTAACGTGGCCTGAGACGTGGCATGCCACGTGGCCTAGGTTGATGTGACTTGCCATGTGGGTAGGGCTGACGTGGACGGCTCGGAGGTGGCGGTGGTGAGATCGGATGGGTGAGGATGCGACGCATGGCATGATCATGGCCGTCGATCCAAATCTGGATCAACGGTCGGGATCGGGGGCGACGGCCGGCTGATGGTTGACGCGTGGCACGGGCGGGCAGTGTGAAGCGTCGCGCAGACGTGAACGTGCGTGCGGATGCGTCGACTGAGGCGGCACGGGGCGTGGCGCGAGTGCGGGGAGGCGCATGCGATCCGAGGGTGGGACGCGGCTCCGGCGGGGTTCCGGTCGGCAGCGAGGGTGACGGCGGGGACGGTGGTGGCTTACCAATGGGGAGATGGGTTGTCGGCGGCGCAGCTTGACGATGGGGGCGACTCCGACGACGAGGACGGCGGTGCGATTGAAGCTCGAGACGACGGTGTCCGGAGGTGTGCGGCGAGCTCGGGGTGGCGAGAGGAGGCGGCGGCTTTTTGAAGCGCAGAAATTGAGGTGTTCGGGTCAGTTGCGGCAACGGGATCGTGTCCCGATCGGAGACGATGACGGGCGGGACGACACGTGGCGCGGGCGTGGGGATCGGACGGTCGGGGCGGAGTCCAGGCGAGACGCGGCTGCGGGCGTGCGGGATGTGCAACACGTGTGCGGAGGCGAGGATTGGGTGACGGGTGCGGAAGAGCGGGTGAGTGGACGCGCGAGGGCGGCAGCCAGATCGATGCCACATGGGCATGGGAGGGATCGGGCGACGGGGAAAACAAGGTGGGCGCGGCCGGGTGTTGCGCGGGGTGTTGGGCTGGGCCGACGCGTGGATGCGGCGGTTGGCCGAGGAAAAGCGGCCCATGGGGATTTTTGAGATTTAACCTGGTTTCTTTTTTTCAGAAATTCAAATAAATTCCTAAAAGCTCTAGAAAATAGCAGATAAATCCCAAAAATTCACCAAAAATACCAAAAAAATTCCTTGAGACCTAAGGAACTCAAATAACATATTTTCAACATATTTTGGATTTTATTTTAATCATATTAAATTATTTTAAATTCTAGAAATTTATTTTAAGCTTGATTTAATTTCAGAAAATTCTAGAAAATTTATTTTTGGAAACAAGACTTTATAAACTCTAGAAAAATAGGACGTTATAGAGGATGAAGCAGGTAGTGAGGGTGGCACCATTAGTGGCATTGTATCCACCGACACGAACTATGTGGCCATTCAGTTGGATTTGCAAGCGGCCTCTTTCCTAGTTTTGTGACAGGACCATGACTCTTCGTGGGCATTTGACGCGAACACCCTGCTTGTGGGGTAGCGCTTCCTTGACGAGAGTGCCACGAAGCAAGCTATTGCAAGCTTTGCAGTTAGGATCAGTCGAACTTGCTAAGTTTTCAAGTGAGTTGGACTGTGAACATATCATGTTATTTTTTATGTGAACATAGTCGTAATCACAAAATGTGTATGCCATCCTTTTGTAGGTCGAACCCTGACATTTACATAGGTAAGTGTGTGGTTAGTTCTTGTCCAGGAAAAATTTGTGCGTAGAGATTCCTAGCGCAAGAACAGGCTTCCGCATCACAGTTGTGAGGGACCACACATGTGAGCTTGAGGAGCCATTGCATCGCCATCAGTATGTAACCTCCATCGTGACCATCATTAGTCATTTAATTGTATCAGATGTAACCATTTCCCCAAATGTTTTGATGGTGAATGTAGTAAATGCAGTAGGCTATGGTGTGAGCTACAACAAGGCGTGATGGGCAAAGTGGAAGGTGCTCGAAAGGATGTGTGGTACATATAGGAGGTGTATGACTTAGTCCCCAGAATGTTGCACCAGATTAGCTAGGCTAATCCGGACACATTCCTCAACAAGATGGACTGGCCTCACTCCTCTAACACCCCAAATTCCCTAATCGTAGATCGTGTATTATGGGCATTTGGCTCGACAGTGGGGGGATTCAAGCACCATCGGCCCATCCTCAGTATCTATGGGACCTTCCTATGTGGGAAGTACAAAGGGACCATCTTGACCGATATTGCCATTGATGCCAACGACCAATTGCTCCTAGTTGCCTTTACAATTATAGAGATTGAAAACACCGATAGCTAGCTATGGTTCCTAGCCAACATAAAGCAACATGTTGTGTAGGACCGGCTAGATGTGTGCGTCATCATAGACCGTCACACTGGGTTGTTGTCTACACTGAACACAATGTAGCATGGCACAAGGCCATCGTTCCAAAGGAATGACATGCTCACATGTTGGTCCATGTGACATCTTGCGGCCAACTTCCACACCTGTTTCTGAAGCAAGGACATTATGAACAAGTTCAAGAAGCTACGCCTGTAGAACTAGAAGCAAAAGTTCGATGCTATACGGCAAGAGCTTGAGGTGGAAATCGTTCGTAGGAGCATAGGTTCTTGGGCAGGCACAATGCAAAGCGAGTTTGCTGAGTGGATGAGCGTGCATTGCCTAGATTTGGAGAAGTGGTCTCTTCTCCAAGACATGCACGATGCGCGATATGGCATCATGATGACACATGTCTGAGGTATACAATAGTGTGTTGAAAGGGGCCCATGCCCTGCCAATCACCGTCGTTGTGGACAAGACTTCAAACCGCACTATCGATTACTTCATGAACTAGGCTATGATGGCCAAGAAGCACTTTGATGAGCGGAAGCAATACTCGGAGGTTACCCTTGCCTATATGAAGAAAATAACGAAGGCTCGAACCCATGTAGCTCGCATGATGGATGGTGTGAAGAAGAAGTTTGAAATCTATCTCCGGGACAAGAATGTTATGGGCACTCTACTACAGAAATCATCATCACAGACGGTTCAAAAATGTCATCACAGACGGTTTTCTAAACCATCTAAATTTATGGGTCAGTGATAATCGAAGGTTATCACAGACGGTTTGTGAGCTGTCTGTGATAAATACAATACAGACGGTTTGTAACTAGAACCATTTGTGAAGAACATTATCACAGATGGCAATCCACCATTACAATATTACAAGCAAACATAGTAGAAAATATTCTATTTCCATTACAAACCGAGCAACAGAGAAGAAAGAACAAGAAACAAAGATTCTAATAGAAGTTCAACTGCACCGATGATGCAGCGTATGAAGTAGGAGTCGGAGTTGAGGAGGAGGACAGTGAGGAGTAGGGGATGGGTTTGGGTGAGTTTTGGAGAGATTTTGAGCACATGAAGTAGGTAGGGGATGGGTTCGGGTGAGTATTTATAGGAGAAAGGTGGGAGCTACGATCTGTAGGGTGGGGGTTGGTTGGTTTCTATTGGCTGGAATTGGGTTGGGGAGGATCGATGGGCCCAGCGATTAGAGACAATTATGACAGACAGTTTGAATCGCAAACCATCTATAAAACATAATTATCACAGATGGTTTGAACCACAAACCGTCTATGATAAAGATAATATATATCGATACAATATAAACAACTAATCTCAAAATATAAAATAATAAAGTTCTATATAACTTATATATACTCATTTAAAAGGTTTCGACAGGATCTACAACTTTGCAGTTGAGACGAACTCCAAATTTCAATGGAAAGATCAAAAATTTTGGTAAAAATAGAAATAAAAAACTTGCAATGCAAATTTGAGGCTAATGATGGCCAATTTTCAAGGTCTTAGAGGGCGACTAGTGCAAGCTTGTCATTTTTTTTGGGGTTGGACTCGTCGTTAGCTTTCCAACGAGTACAAGAACGTCAAAAACGGACACCGTATACAAAAGTTATGCCCGTTATACTAAAGGTGTGTTGAAACTGAATCTTAGTAAACTCAGGCAGGAGATTATGAAATTTTAAGGGATTACAAGGTTGGAAACATATCACAGATGATTTGTAATACAAACCGTCTGTGAAATATCACAGACGATTCTTGGTAAGAACTGTCTGTGATATTTGGCATATTACAGACTATTCTTGGTAAGAACCGTCTGTGATACTAGCATTATCACAAACGGTTTTTTGGTAAGAACCGTCTGTGATGCTTCACAGACGGTTCTCACTATAAACCGTCTGTGATTGCATTTAACACTGATGATTTTTATGAACTGTCTGTAATGAAACGTCTAATATAAACCTTTTTGTAGTAGTGACACTTGAGAGGTAATCGAAAGCATGTTTGCACCATAGGGGATGTGGCTGTTTGCACCTACAACAAGCCTCAACTGCTGCACAATCTTTGTTCCCATATGTATGCTGCATGCACCGTACTATATCAATCTTTCGCAATGTATGTATCAGAGTTCTATGACATATGTCACTTGTATGATACTTGGAACATAGAGTTCAACATGTATGGCGTCATGTGGTCGCCTAATAGCGAACTACAACATCCGGGGTAGGGCAAGTGTCAGTCAAGGCGCATTAGGAATGACATGGATGCTAGCCAATGTGATGACAAGCCTACACCTAGGAGGTGCAGGCTATGCAAGACTTGTGGGATCTCTTTTAGGGACTTCCCAAACATGCTTTCTTCATCCAGTGTGTGCTTTGGTAGACACTCTATTAGTTGATTTTGCTAGGGCCCTAAAATGTTGTGTCCTTAAGATATGCCGGGTAGTGCATTATTGTCTTGTCCAATGTGTATGAGTAAAAACAATTTGTTATATTGAGCCATGGGTAAAAACAATTGTATACAGCAATGCATGTGACAGCACGAATCACAATAATACTCACAACACTACACCTTCAAGATAACGACCAACACAAGAAATAAAACAACACACAATATTAAGTTCATATTACTCTCTAGTCTGTTAAAACGATGCCTCATCTGCACCATTTCCATACCCCTCCCCATCACAACTTTGTCCTCTGCAATAATGCCATGCCTAGTGCTCATTTCATCTTTTTACACCTAGAATCGGCAACCGCTTAGCCCATCCTACAATTCAATCAACACAAAAAGGTTCCCTAACATCTGCAGAATGATTGAAAGTAACCCATACCAAATTGACTCACTAAGTGAAAAGGGCACTTGTAGTAGTGGTGTCCAGGATTCACAGTCGTCCATGAGGTCGTACATTTGACGAGCGTGTTGCATTTCAGGCAAATCACTGTGGGTGCTGATGAAGAGGCCCTCATTTGGCTCATCTAGACATCAGGGGAGGGAGAAGCATGGCCAAGGTATAGAGAATGGGGAGAAATGCTTGAGGAGAAGGGCAATAATGCAGGGAAAGTGCTTGAGGAATGGCTCCCTTTTATAGCCCAAACTCTCCACTCCTTTGCCGCCAAATGGCCATTTCTTTGGCATCTGTAAGTAGGAATTTTGTGAGGCTAAAATGGTCTTTTTGCATCCCTAATGGAAGACACATAATAGTCAGTGCGAGGCACTATAGATGGTTGAAGTTATAGTAACCCAAAGGAGCACTGACAAGATCAACTAAGATAGTCTTGCGTAGTGACAAGACCAAACGGGATAACTTCGCGTAGTGACAAAACCAAAGGAGATAGCCTTATGCAGTCACAAGATCAAACGGGGCAGTTTTGCGCAGTTACAAGACCAAAGGAAATAGCCTTGAGTAGTGATAAGACCAAACAGGGCAACTTTGCCCAGTGACAAGACATAAGGAGACAACCTTACCCACTAACATGACCAAATTGGCCAGCTTTGCGCAGTAACAAGACAAAAGGAGATAGTCTTACATATTGACAAGACCAAATGGGATAGCTTTATGTAGTGACAAGACCAAATGACAGTCTTAAAGAATGAAAAGACCAAATTCGGTAGCTTTGCGCAGTGACAATACCAAAGGGGTAGCTTTGCGCAATGACAAGACTAGACGGGGCCTCGTAGATGCAATTTTTTCCAAATCAAATTGGACTTGTAATGCATATGCCACATCAGTTTCACCTACAAAGTACTGTGACTTTTAGAGCACAATTTTCGGCACCACGACTGCAACACTACATCACTAGTATAGAGAAGCAATGGGAGAAGATCACCTGACTCGCAACGGTTGCATTAGCCTGGGACAAACAAGCAGAGCATGCTAGGAGGCCACCTCCCCGAAGCGAAGCCCCCCACCCCATACCTCCAAACACAACACATACCTCAACTTTTCCATCGAGCATTCGCCACAAGACCCGCCTGTGGGGCGACGCCCCTCTCTGCTGGTGTAGGGACGCATGCAAGTTCTTCAAGTTCAAGAAGCGATTGAGCTTGGACATGCATTACTGGAGTTGCGGTAACTACGTCTGGGACTATGCTAACTGGTATTGGGACACGGCTTGCTACCTGCAGCCGATAAGGATTGGTTATAGTACATTCCCCTATTAGTTCTCTTCTATGGCATGCACTAATAATCTCTCCCCTCTTCCCGTAGTCTTCGGATCCACTATAAGCGTACCGCAAATGGATCGACTAGGAGATCCACTTATATGATAGTGGAGTCTGGACTACAAGGAGTGAGATGCTCAGATGGCACGGGAGAGGATGGAGGAGCGGCGGTGCAGCGAAGATCAAAACAAGCGTATTTGATGGGAGACACAAGCTCACTTGGAGACATGCAAGCCAAGGAGCACAAGGCTTACGAGAAGGAGCATGAGAGAATGCATGAACTGGTGACCAAGGCTAGGGCGCAGGCGAGGACTACAACGCCGACCTCGAGAGGAAGAGCAAATGGCTGTGGTCTACAAGTAGACTAGACCATTCCGTAGTACCCCGCCATCCTACCCGCCAAGATATTACTTTCTATAGAATACATGCATTCCTACATGCTCTGGATGCATGTGTCGCTGCGTATCCATGTAGTACCATTGTTGAAAACAAAATCCAATGAGCAAGTTTTCTCCTAACATGTGAAAATATTCTTCGCCATAGGTTAAACTTGCTGATGCAAGAGGGTCACGGAAGGACCTTCAATAAGAATTTCATAATGTTCGGACCTCGTTTTTCATATTAAAAAATTCTTACAATCAGTACACACAAAAAATTTGAGAAAAATTCAGAACATTTCATTTACGAATAAATTGCCCAAGCAAGTACATTGCATCGGAAGGTTCTACAAAAAATTTATTCTTTTTCAAGCTTATTTGTTCTATTTAAAAAATCAAAAAAATTCTAGAGTTTGCATAATCACATATAGACGAAACGCCACACAGGCCACGCGGGCAAAAGGTAGCGAGCCGACAGCCCTACATGCATTGTCGCATGCTTCGTACCTTACTAGGCACCTGGCGTGCTTGCCGGTCGCGTCAGATGCCCTGGCACACTAACCGACCGTGTCAGGGGGCTATTTTCGTTAAAAAAAAATGCCACTAACACTATTTCTATAAATAACTTCTCCTATAGGGCTTAAAAAAATTTCCCTCCACAACTCATATCACAGGTTTCTTTTAAGATAGTGAGATCGAGCTGTTATGATTGCGTTGCGTGTGTCCGTCGCAAATACTGAAGTACCAGGTGGTTACACTAGCTTACATCACTTTTACATGCAGGAAGCATTGCATGCATGCTGTTCCAATGGGAGGCAGCTAGAAGATCAGTAGATTGTTCTGTCGTCTCGCTGTTTTTGTTTGACTTGCTTTTAGACCTGTTATTTTTGCTTTACAGTTAATTTTTGGTTTTTAGTTTCTATCAATAATTATTATTTATTAAATTAATAAACTATAGTTAAAAGTCATAATTACATCTATAATAGATATAGTTCTACCCAGTTGTGTCCTTACATGTTAATTGTTCAAGAAACTTCAACGATCGATCGAGATAAAGCTAAAATGCCACATGCAATCTTTGTTTTGGGCTTTAACCTAGAGTGGCTAGCTAGGTTGTTGAAAATTAGGGCTTAGAACTTCAATGATCGATCGAGATAAAGCTAAAATGCCACATGCAATCTTTGTTTTGGCCTTTTACCTAGAGTGGATAGCTAGGTTGTTGAAAACTAATTAGGGCTTAGAACTTTGACGATCGATCGAGATAAAGCAAACATGGGGATTATTTGAGAAGCCACCTGGAAACATGTTTAATATGGCGAGACCGGGGGGTTAACAAGATGTTAATAAAAAAGGATGACGATTAGCATCCCGGATCGATCAACATCTATTGACATACAATGTCTCTCTCTCTCCCTCCCTCCCTCCCTCTGTCTCCTTTCTAGAATTAATGAACAAAAGTTTATCCATCAATACGCTCGATTTGTTTTCTTATTAATTAGTTTTGAACAGTTTAAAGGCTAAGCTACTTTCACCTTCAATTAATCGGCATGTAACACGCACGGCATACATCACTTTTGCACGCATATGCTGGAAGCATGCAAGCATGTTGTGGTTGCTTGATGTGCTTTTACTATTCATGGATGTCGGTAAGCATGTACCGCTAGCTCGGTGCTCTGCTTGAGCGCCCTAGCTATAGATATAGATATGACTAGCAGTGGTAGCATTGCGCAACGCCGCACTAGCTACCGTGTGGACTAAAGTAAAAAAGATAACAATTTGTAGGAGAGTTTTCTACAAAAATCAAGGACTCATACATAATTCTAGAAAAACCAAAAGTCTTTTCTGCAAAAAATCAAGGAACCGCACGTAATTTTGGGAAAAGTGCGGGGTTTTATCAAGCAAAAGGAGGGCTCTCTGAAAAATTTAGGGGTCCATATGTAATTTCTGAAAAATAGAAGGTATTTTCGTAAATTTGCTGATGTGGCAGGAATTTTTTTAAAAACCGAGGACATTTACGCTATTTCAAAAAACTAGATGGTCTTTTTGTAAATCCGATAATGTGGACATAGGGGGAAGCCAAAGTTGCCCCGGCTATAATATACTGATTATTCCATCCAGTTGTATCCCTCCTTTTTGAAGACACTTCATTGATCGAGATAATTAAAGCTCAAATGCATTACCAACAAGTCATATAGTCAAAATATCTTTTTAAACGGAATATAATTGGTTTCTTCGAGTAATTGAACCTATCCAGATTTAGATAACAAAATATAACACTTTAACCTATGATGTGACATGGAATAGGAGTACTTGGGGCTCTTCAAAACATGCAATATGTGTATCATGTGGAAGGCTTCCTTGGTTTGTAAGAGTTGAGGTTTTGGCGGTTGGAGAATAAAGCAGGTGTCGCAAAGTAAATATTCCATATGTGCGACTTCCCCACATATTTTCAAGTGCATATGGGTATGCACTTATCCCGCTAAAAGTAAAGGCTTCTGGAATTTTTTGCGGATTGATAATCAAATAATGAGTTTTTTCCAGAAAATAATGAAATAGTAAATGTGTTTATAAGAAGATAATATGATATAGTGCGAAGAACCAGCGTGTACATACGTAAGTTGATTAAGTGCGCAACCAATATAGTGGAGAATCTACAAGTGGCCATCGATAAACACTTCCTCTACATATTGTCTTGTACACATGGCGACCAATCAACACTGCAGGGAGTTGAGAGTTGGGACATGGCCCAAACAACTTAGCTAATCGTCAAAAGGTTCAACCAATAATTGGCCAACAACATGTCTAGTAAAGCTAACTACTACTTCTTTTACCTGTTAGTACCACAGGGGTCCAAGTGGTATATATTCCGGAGCCGAAAAGATGGAAAGTAGAGCGTAAAGAAGAATCTCCAAGTGCACTAATTGTCCCCTTCTGGGATATAGGCTGACAAATAATACCATTCCACGCAATGATTAGTAATAGGATATTTGACTTGCATGATCAATTTGACAACTGCCGAATTCAAAATGTAGATTTTCTTCCTTTATTTAATATAGTAAAGCAAGTGATTTATGTCATTACATATCAATTACAATTAGATCGATCTACCAAGCTAGATTACACTTAATCAAAGTAAAATAATTTTGATACGTACATGTGGACACTACCACACATAGATGGTTATTACAGACAACTCTCACACTATCTGTAATAAGTCATAACACAAACAATTTTTTAAAATAACCATATGTGATATGTTAGATATCACAGACGATTCTTACATATAACCATCTGTAATATTTGATATATCACAAACTGCTAATATGAAAAACCGATGTGATATGTCAGATATCATAGGCAATTCTTAAACATAACAGTCTATGATATCTGACATATCATATACGGTTTTGTATTATAAACCGTTTGTGATTGACACCTTGAATAACTAAAATATTTTATGTTTTCCGTTTTCTAAAAACAAGCAAGCAGATCATAAATAATTACAGATCTTATAGTACACGATAATCATTACACATATCTATACGTAAGCAATGAGTTATGATATTTATCAGTATTACGTAAATGTAGAACTAGATTGTACACATTTACAATATACAGCATTATAGATGTGAGGCGTCGAGGGCCCATGACGAAGTAGCCCAAGTCATGGAGGAAATGCGCATCCGTGTATCTTATAGTGAATCCAGTTTACTAATTTGTCTTCCGCACGTTGGACATCTACATGTACCAAGCATGCAAACTCCCACAACCTAGTCCAAGGCTAGGTAATTGTGTCTCGGGGACCAATAACATTCCGAGTGAGTATGTTCAGGGTTTTAGAGGTGCCTTAATCTTCTTTGATTTGGTCTTAGTGCCTCGCTTGTGATACATCTTCTTGACAGATGACTTGGCATGCTTTTCTTGTTTCTTCGATGTCGTCTCCATAGGAGCCGATACAGTAGCCTTCTGAAGTAGAGGTTGAGGTGGAGTTATAGAGGGTTCAATTGGACAAGCATGGTCAGGTAGAGATTGTGGCACTACAGGGTCTAGGGCAATGTCCATCTTAGGCCACTAGAATAATATGTGGATGTCATTCCCTAGTGTCATGATCTTGTAGTTTGGGGTATTCTCCAATGGGATGGCCCTAAAAATATCATGTACCATGTCCACCTGGACCTTCACGAAACCAGTCTCTAGTTGGGCACTATGCACCAGTGTCCCTAGCAGGCATGGATACTCTATCCCCTGCCCAGTCTCAATGGGAATGGAGCCAATAAGCCTTTCTTTAAGGTTGCATGACGTGGGCTCCTACATAACAATACATGATTAGCAATGGCATCTAATAAGTCTATCTATGTAGCATTCTAGAGACGTAAATTACCTGGATGTCATCGATATGCAAGTGGACGTCGCTATGTTCAGAAAGTGGCATGGAAGCATAGCTAATCCAACATTGAGGGGGACTGGCTCCCGTAATAACGAGTCGGCTTGCAACTAGTTGAGGACTTGATGAAGTTATTCCCTCAATAATGCTATCTTTCCTCAAAGTTCTGCAACTATCTCTCCTCAAAGTTTTGCATGAATGTCCTCTTTCAACCGTTCCTCACACTCGCCCTTGGATCTCTTCCTACTTCTATACACTCGTAGTCGTCTGGGAATCCTTGCCTCTAAGATACATAAACCACAAGGCCTACAGCTGCTCCTTTTCTATGGCCGTGGATAGTATATCCCTTTCCCTTACTGCTTCAAAGGAGCCTTGGAAACATTCAGTAGTTAATGTTTGCTACAAGAGACAATCATATTATTTTAGATCCTATGAAGTTATGAATTTATTAACAACTAGGTAGTTTAACATATCTTATCAGGTGTTGGGACACTTCCTCGTCTGCGGGGTTTTTGAAATTGGAGATGCCCAAAGAGGTGGTTGATGACCAGTTTTTGGCGCACTCGTTTGTGATCCCAGCAAATGGTGGAAAGCCCTCGATCAGATTGCGACCTCGTCTTCCCTTCTCCATTGTGGAATTTTATCCACGTACCCAGCGGTGCCGAGTTTGTAGGGGTGAGTGTTTTGTGCCTAGAAAGCCTTATGCACTGCACATTGTTGTTGAAATTTGGTCATCATCTTTATCTGCACAAAGGCGTCCCATGTATCTAGCGACACGAAAGGATACTTCGTGAAGGGCATCCGATCCTTGTTCATATACTGCATGACAAATGTGTTCTTGAAGTTATTCCATGCTTTTCCCTTCATGAGGAATGCCTTGCTGTAGTAATGGGGACCTGTTCCCTTGCAACTATCCGGTAGGTGGTTCAGAATGTTGTCACTACTTTCTTGGGATACATTGGGGCCCCAACAAGAGAGACTTCTTGATGGTCATTCGGTCCTTAGGCCTTTTTGATATTCCTCTAGCACGCTTAGGTAACTCGGTCTTCAAGTGTCAGATGCATTCGACAACATCGATAATAGTGGCGATGACTGTGCGGATGCATTCGACAACATCGTTAACATTGGTACATGGTTGTTTTTATGTAGTTTAATGTTCTTAACGTCGTTCCAAAAGAATTTGTGGACAATTGTTTAACTTTTTCTTGTTTTGGCATATATTATTGTACAAGGTCTCTTTGTAACACTAATCAGGCTGCCAAGTCGAGATAGAGATAACCAATTGTGCACAAATTCTTCTGAAAAATAGTTAGGCTGCTCATGTTGGTATTTCTCAATAACTACAATAGGAATATTAAAACACTATACACTTGGGCTTCAAAGGGTATGAAGCAAATCATACACTAGAGTGTGTAATTTGCTTCATGTCCTTTGAAACCCAAGTCACAAAGCTTTAATATTTCTCTTGTACAACAACTACTCTGACTCACAGTGCTTTAAGGGAAGCTTATTTTGCAACCCTAATGAATGCTCACTGTTGGCATTAATATTTCCATGACTTCCCTTAAAATTTTGTCTTTGCAACGATTTCATAATAATCAGTTTAAATTGTGTACCCTCGCTAATGAGACATGGTGTCGGTTGCTAAATCACTTTTTGGTGTCAATTGTAACTATTCTAGTAGATACATGATTAATTTGCATAAGTAAAATTAAGCTCCACAAATTTAACAGTGCAAACCCTTTTTTTACTTGACTAACGAGATAATTTCCAGGGTTCCTACCATTGGTCCAAACCCTTGATCAAAATCCTAGGACATAGACAAACTACTCATGGCTAACTCATAAGCACATAGACAAACTACCCATGAGAGAGAGAGACAGGGAGGGGGTTGTGTTTGGCTAAACAGAGGGGGAGCTAGCGGTGCTTGGCCGGGTAGCGCGGTTGTTGGCGAGAGGTGGTCGGAGCAAGGGTGGTGTGGGGCAAAATGGAGTGTGGGGAGGTTGGTGAACCCTTAGGAGGCAGTAGCACAGGCCAGGAGACACCACGATGGGCAGGCAGCCGTGTGAAGCAGCCAACGATGGTAAAGAAGTAGGGTTTGGGATCCACACCTTCGAGGTGAGAGGTGACGGGGGAGGTGTCGACTTAGCCATCCGAATTCCTCTGTGATTCCACCGCACTATTCCTTGGATCAGTAGATAGTGCTCACAGATACATCACTGTATATCAAAAACATATTATGTGGAAGCGTAGATTATACAGTAATAACTTACACATGGGCCGGTTGGGCCGAAAACGGGAATGCAACAGCGGAAACTTCACACAAGTGGGACCCTCAGGACCTGCCCACAGGCAGCCAACTGGAGTTTGTGACCTAATTCTTGCCCTCCTTGAATACTAGCTCTGTCGACCCTCTTTGAAGCATTTCAGGGCCTTATCTCCTTTTTCCTGACTGAATGGATGAGGGTCATTAAGCAAGAGTGAGTAAAAACGTACTCAACAAGCCACCACACAGAATGCAATAACAATATATGCAAGGCTGTGAAAGGAAGGCTGGAGGTTATTTTAGTTGCTAAAGCATTATTTTTTCAAGTACAATACATAAGAAATCTCTTGAGCCTTGGCAGTTTTTAACCAAATCATATGTTGTAAGAGATTATGAGAATGCAATAGTAATAATAGCGTAGGTTACATCCACCTTTTACAATGCATGGCTACCTCCACCAATGCTAGTTTTTTTTATAACCACTAGAGTGCATCTGTCTAGGAAAAGTTAAAGATAGAGTACCTCCCTCTGATAGATTTTTCTCCCGCACAAAAGTGGTTTTTTTAAATAGAACTAACTCAAGGGTGTTCCCATGTCCGCCCTTAACCGTGGGCACGGCTATTCGAATAGTTTAGACACTGTAGAGTTTGTACATCTTTACCCACAAGAGACAATCTGCTCGATAGGCCTATGTGATTCCTTGGTCACATAGATCGAGAGATTGTCACGAGGCTTTTACAATATGTTTCCCCTTTAGCATCTCACCCCTATAGGGTTGTTTCCATAGGTTATGCGGGATGTCCCTTTATAGCAGTTGGCGCAGTCCAAACTCCACTCTATCTAGCAAACTTCACCTTCCACTCGGTGTCCCTTTTAGGCCAGACCTCGCCGTCCTCCTGCATGTCCCCTTCATTCTCCTAGCTGACCTGTGAGATGACTTTGGGGTCGAGTAAATTAATCAGCCAAGTCTACACTTTGCCAGCTTGTGGTTTGTACTGTTTTACATGGAGAGGTCAACACAGGAATAAGTCTTTAATTCGTTTAGGCGGTGCCTACCAAAATTGGCAATTATCTCAAAGGTTGTGACATATGCCATTTCCTTTCCGCAATGATTTGATTAATCCAATCTCTAGTTAATCCAAGCTTTAAGTTGATCAAATCATCTCTTTCTTCGAATCTCTTTTCTAGCAATTAACTTAATCCAACCAATACTTTATCCGGAAACTTGTACCTTTGCCTCTTCCAAACAATTGGCTTGAATCCATCAACCTTCACTTGGACTTGGTTCCTGGGTGAGGATTTCAGAAGAGCTCTCGAGAAGCGCCCTAGAATCTTAAAATTTTGAATTCTGGGGAGAGGAAGCTTCAAGAATTAAAATCTTGGTTAAAACAAGATTTTAGATAAGGGGAGATCAAGATCTAGGTAAGAAGAGATTTTCTAGGAAGGGTAAGAGGAAGAAATAATGCTTATACTTTCGTAAATAGGGTTTTAAGAAAGTAATTCTAACTTTCAGACTAATGGCCATGCTAACTAAGGTCACGTCCTACAGTCGATATGCTCTGATACCAGCTCTGTCGGACCGGATTTAGAAATCCAAATTCCTCTGTGATTTCTGCACTGTTCCCTGGATCAGTAGTCAGTGCTCACAGTTGCATCACTGTATATCAAAAACATATTAAGCGGAAGTATAATTTATACAGTAATAACTTACATAGGCCGATTAGGCCGAGAAAGCAAAGAATGCAACAGCGGAAAATCTTCACACAAGTGGAACCCACAAGACTTGCCCACAGGTAGCCAACTGGGGTTTCGCGACCTACGTCCATGGCCTTCATAAATACCATCTCTGTCGGCCTCTTTGAAGTATTGCAAGGCCTTCTTCTGTTCTTGACTGACTGGAGGGCAATAAGCAACAGTGAGTACAAATTGTACTCAACAAGCCACCACACAGAATGCAACACTAATAACTATTACATGCAAGGCTATGAAAGGAGGCTTGAGATTATTTTATTTGCTAAAGCAGCATTTCCAAATATTATTAATAAAATTCCTACGACTTAACAATTTTAACCAAAATGCAAGTTGTAAAGAGAGAGTGCAATATTAATAGTAGCGTAGGTTATATCCACCTTTTACAGTGTATGGTTACCTCCACCAATGCTAATTTTGATTACTGGGCTACGTCCACCCTAATTATCGCTGGAGTACATCTCTCCAGGAAAAATCCAACAAAGTAGAGTACATCTCCCTACTTAGTTTTCATCCCGCCCGAAAAAGGTTTTGAAATAGAACTAACTCGAGGAAGTTCCCATGTCCACTCTTGACCATAAGCACGGCTATTCAAATAGTTTTAGACTCTGCAAAGTGGTACATCTTTACCCACAAGAGATACCCCAATTGTCATATTCCACATGTTTCCTTGGACATGCAGATCAACCGGATAATCACACGACCTTTACAATGTATCTAGTAAAAGAATGCACTCGCTAAGATTTCCGTCTACAGGAAGGCCCTTCGGGCGCCAGCTAGACCCCCTCTTGCGCCCACCTCTATCCAGTGATATGACCATCTCCAGGACGCTTTGCGTCCAGCGAGAAAAATCATGCTTTCCCCCGAAATGCATTCATTTACTGGCAAATACAAATTATTTAGTCATGCCTACCCTTGGTCAGCTTGTGGTTTGTACTGTTATACAAGAGTTATCATTTTATGCTTTTCTTTACAAGGTTTGGGCTTAGGATAAAGAATTCATTTCAAATATTTTAAAAAGAAATTCTTCCTTAATTGTTATGATGAACAATTTGAATATTGATATTTTTATATATCAGAAAGCAAGTTAATGAGTTTTATTTGCAAATCTAAACATGGCTTAATGAAGATTGGGTTCATAAGCTATCCTAATCCATAATTTTAAAAGAGGATCTTATTGCTTTTTTAAAAAAAATAAGCAGATTATTATTGTTTTATGTGTTAACAAGGGTGTTTGGATTAACAAGATTGATTAGGCTCCTAATGGTTATAGTTCCAGAGGTAGAGATATGAAAAGGTTTTATGTAAACCACTCAAGTTTCGGGTAAGTGGGGATAACAGCATTAAAGATTTGGAGCAGCATGTGAGACATCGAAAATTTAGGCTTAACTTGGAGGATATGTTCCTCAACTCCTTTCATTATTCCAAAGTAATTTATCTTGTCAATTTCTCTCCCAACAAGTATTTTAGGGCCGATGTCATAATAGGCTTAGTTCACAACATCCTTGGTTTGTTGTCATCCAATGGACAGCAACAATTGCTAGATGTAGGCTCATTACATGCTATTTCGAAAATATGCAAGTTCTTATGTTGGTAAATTTTTATACGAAGATTGGCTCAGTACTCTGGTTTGGGTCATGAGAGCAATCAGGATACGCGGTGCATACAATACAGATATTTATACAAGCATAAAGGATGTCAGGTATATACAAACATCAGTTATACCTCTACTTAGCTGGGCCCCACTGGTCAAAGACCGGGAGAAGGAAGGGCTCTGCAATTGGCATGACTCAGTGGTGGCTGAGTAATTAGGCCCGGTTGGTTGACAGCAAAGGGCTTGGCACCTGGCTGCCGGCGATGCTCGTCGGAGAAGGGTGGCCAGAGGCGATGAACTGAGGAGCTTCCAAAGAGAGGATGTCACAGGAGTAGCGGCACAGCTGCAGACGTTGCAAAGGGACCCAGCGGCGGCACTGAACGGCGGTCTTGACGGAGCTGCAAGGCGGCGCCGACTTGAGAAGAGAGGGAGAGAAAATGAATGCGCACGAGTAGGAGTGGGTAAGGGGAATCTTACCCAGGGCGGTGTCTTGACCGGAGGGGCTGCGAGGCGGGACGGCGTCGGGGGTCACCAGCGGCGCAGAGCAGCTCACGTGGAGGGGCCTCCTCGGTGGAGGAGAGTGCTTGCCGGTGGTTGGAGGAGCTTTAGGGTACCAAGGAGATTCTCCGTGGCAAAGAATTGTAGGGAGACAGCCTGCGTGGGAGAAGGTTGCTGCAGGTGCTCAGGCGCCGTGTGCAGAGCGCCAAAAGAAAGGAAAGAAGGGAAGGATGGGCGGCTGGGAGGCGAGCCTGAGGATCTTTCTAAGCGAGAAGAGGAGGCTGGTTGCTGGGTGAATTGAAGGCATGCACCAGGGGAGTAACAACGGCATTGAATGTGCACGCTGGGGCTAGCGGAGGGGCAGGCCGGCGGTAGGGCGTGGGGTGGGCCGGAGGGCTTGGATGCGATCGGAAGGTCTCTAGGTGATGCGCGACATTGAAGTCGGGGAAGGAGAGCCGGTTGTTGAGGGATTGAAGGCCAGTGCAGGTTGCAGACGCAACTTGGAGTAAAGGCTGAGTGACAGCGGCATTGATTCTCTGCGCACTGATGACGGGAGCGGATATAGGCTGACGACTAGGCGCTGCTAGCACGAGGCGACTGTGAAACCAAGGCGGTGCGCAAACCTGGGGGCCGTTCGGCAGCCATCAGTGCAGAGGGGCAGAACAGAGGAGAGGAGGAGACGCCTGGGGCCAGAAGGAGGGGAGGGCGCGGGCCATGGAGAGAGCCTGGCGGCGGCTTGAACGGGGAAGGGGGAGTGGAGAAGAGGGATTAGTGGAGAAGGGAAAAAGGAACCGGGTGGGCCAGGTGGGCTAGAAAATGAGACGGGCTGGGCCCAAAAAGGGATTTCTGATTTTTGATGAATTCTGGAATTTTGCAATTAATTCTTTGGTTTATATAATTAGATAATGAATATTGCAAATGCTAAGATTGATTATAAAGTTTAAATTCCCGAGTTAAATTTGGATTTAGGATTTCCAAAAGTTTTGAATATCTGGATTTAAATTTTTGGAGACTAAATTTTAAGTCTTCTAGGATTCAAATTTAAGATTTAACCGAATAGGAAATTGAGAGTTTCCAGATTTTGAATTTATGGGAACTTGGTCCCGGATTTTAAGATTCCGATTTTCTTATTCTGGCATTTTACTGCTGAAAATTCCAAATCTAGAGCTCAGATAAACAAAATTTTAAAGCTCACCATAATTAAGCAAAGATTTTTATTAATTTTTTGCAAATCGCAAATTTGGGATGTTACAGATTGTACCCCCCTTAAAAGGAATCTCGTCCCCGAGATTCGGGTAGAGTAGAAAGAAAAAGTCGGGTACAAGCTGGCTAGCAGTAGGTTACAGGGGTCTGCTTGGCGAGTCGTCTCTTTCCTTGGAGCAGTCGGGGTGAGAAAAAATCTGCACAAAAAGGGTTAACACTTGGAGAGATAAGGCGCAGAAGAAACCTTGTCTTTTCATGCAGATTCTGTAGCGGTCGCTTATACAGGCACTGAATTCACTTCTCCAGGTATTCCTGTTGTCCAGAAGTGCCTAGTCCAAAATCCTTTTTTAAACTGGAAGGGTAGTGGTCCATAATCCATGGCACTTTATTATCCTTGTGTTATCCTTGGCTACCCCCCTTAAAATGGGGTCCTTGATACTCATTTTCTTTCTCAGTTCCTATCATGGCAAGTTTGATGGCAACTTGCAAGCTCATCTGTTATATCTCGGCAGCTTTGGTTAGTAATGTACTCATGGTACAATCCTTGGGGCAGTGATCCGATCCTTCACAAATAAAACATGTGACTTTGCTCATTGGACATTCTCCGTTTTGGTGATCCTTGTCACAGTTGGGACAACTAACGGTGCATTGGTCGTCCTGGTGTCCTTTTTCTTCGCACCGAGCGCATGCCACTAAGTTTTTGTAGCATTCTCCTGGCAGGTGGCATTTCTTACAGTAGGGACAATAAGGGTTTGGATAATCGTAACAATAATGTCCTTTTTGTCCACAAGTGAAACATGGTCCTTTCTTATCCTGTCGTAGTGGAGGACATGATTGGGCATTATGTCCTTTCTTGCCACATTCACAGCACTCCGTAGTTGGCAGAACTTCTAGGTCCGAAGGTATCCTTGGGGCAAGCATGATTTGTCCTTGAGTAGGGTCCTTGGTGTTAAAACCATCCATGATACCAGGGTCAAGGTTAAACTTGATGGTTTCCATTACTTGTGTATTTTTCTTTCTTTTGGGACACTTATCATTTTTAGCAAGCTTTTTAAGAGGGCACTCGCTGTTGAATATTTCCTTCGTGCTGATGTCGGGGTCGGTGGTAGTCACATCGTCTATCCGCTTTTCCATTTCCGGTTGGGAGTACTCATTTGCTGGGTCTTTTGTGCCATAAGGATGAGAAATCTTATTTGCCATGTCTGGTTTCCTTTGAGGGCACTTGTTGGCATAATGTCTGATGTTTCCGCAATTAAAGCAACTGATGTTCTTTATGGGTTTGCCAGGTATCCTGTTGCAAAGGTTCCCTTTTGAATGGTTTTCCATCGACTTTTGCTTGCCAGGAGAGTTATATCCTTGGTGAGCATCCATTATTCGTCTCTTTCTTTTACTTCGGCCAGAGGTATCTGTTTTGCCGGTAGCCATTGCCGGTTTGAGGTTGAGTTGAGAAGCATGTCCACCATGCGGCAAGGACTGAGTCTTGACTCTTTTGCAAGCCAATTCTTTGGGATTGTGGTCTCCCTTTGAGTTATTGTCTTCCTCGAGCTCCCGAGCCTTGATTGCTTTGACTTGGTCACCATCCATTTCTTGCTTGAACCTGACAAGGTTTTCAGCAATAAGGTGAGAGGGAAATAGCATGAGGTACGAAGAGATTCGCACAGATAAGACATTCTATTCCTAATTAAGGAGAGCGCACCCAGAGAATTGGGGCAACACACCAGCCACACAGAATAGCCAAATTTTTATAAACAAGCTTTTCCTGTGATTGCAAAATAGGATGCCCAAGGGCAAGAAGGCAATGCACAGGGCTGAATAAAGAAGCAACGTCTAAGCGAGATGGCACACAAAAGAGAGCGTAGGTTTCTCAACACTAAGCTTAGTCAAGATTGGGAAGAGGACAAAATCTCTTTTTTTTTTGCAAAGGTACTCCATCTTTCTTTCCTATCACTCCATGAACCATAGTTTTCCATTTCAGGCTTATAATCCATGGCTTTATTCCTCCTTGATTAAATCCAGGCTTTCTCTTTTTACCTTGTCTAGAATCTATAGTCAAGCATTGCGATTATTTATCCGATCCACCAATCATATAAGTTGTGTGATCCAGGGTTCCAATAATCAAATCAGAATTATTTACTCCTTATGAACTTCCAATCTCATTAATTTGCGATCAACTAGCCTCTCATAATCCAAGTTTTACCAAAGGCTACAATTCCAAATTGTGCTGGTGATCAATCCACTCATTCCATTACTTTATGATCACTTTGTTTCCATGAATCCAAGTTTCATTAAATCTTAGAATTTCGCTAAGGGTCATTCCACCCAACTTTATATCTTTTAATGATGTCACATCTATCCATCATTTGTATCAGGGGTCCTTAATAATCCAAGCTTTTGCACTATTGATGCACCATTTGATTTCTTAAGTATTCAAATCTTATCATCCGTTTTCCTTCCAAGTTACTGCCTTAAATTTTTTTTTATCCACCAGCAACATAGTTGTCCATCACATCTAAAATCCGAAGGTTATTACTCATTCTTTTCAATTACCTAGGTAATCCAACAATCCCTTCAGCGGACAACTATATATCCATCCAATTTTCATCTTGCCTCCTGAGGTTGCAAGGTGATATCCGTAATTGTATTTTCCCTTTTTGATGGAATCCATTTGGTTTACTTATGCAACCCATCCGAGCTTCTCTACTATTGTTGCCCAATTTTGATTGGCATATTAGGTAACCCAATTTTCACCATCCAAATTTTTTTTCTCTGGAATCCAATCAATTTACCCACTTAATCAATTCAATCCATGAATAAATCCACCAATTATACATTTCACTTAATTGAATTGATTCACTTTCTTTATAAATCCGAATATTAACATCAAATTATGTTCCACTGAAAACAAGGGCATTAAGCAACTCATAATCCAAAATTAATGCTATCCTTTTTAATTCCAATAGCCCTTGTAGTATTCAGCTACATACATTTATCTTTTCATGTATAAATTAATCCCATCTTCCAAAATTTCCCTTTTCTGGAATTAACTTGGTTAACCTCCTTAGTTAATCAAATCCATGAATGAGTCCACATTTTCATCCACTTCAAGCAGTTGGATCGATCCATTTTTTTGCAGATCCGAGTATTTTAAATCAAGTTATTATCCATCCAAAATAAGGATGTCAGATATCTCATAATCCAAAGTGAGCATTATTCTCTCAAATTCCAAACACCCTTTTGATATTATCCTATTATTCCAATACTTATGCTTTCCAAATCCTCATTATCCATAAATCAGGATTACACTTCCTTTCCTTCAGAAATTTAATCAGCTTGCTTATTAATCCAATTCAATTCATCTTTTGCCCCACTCCAAATATTTAAATTAGCTGATTTCCGTAATCAATCCAATTAATCCATCTATTGCTCCATTCTAATTGGCATACATCCCTAATCAGTCCAACTTTTAATTAGATCAACTAGTACTGTACCCTAAGTATTTCAATCAGCTTACTCCGAAATCAATCTAATCACTTACATCTGATCAATTTCAGTCCTCATAGGAATTTGGTACAATTCCATCAAGATTGGTCCAGATATCTAAAAATCCAAATGAACTTGATTCAATCTTCTTATGTCTAATAAATCTGAGCTTCTTGGCGGTCAATCCATTCTCCTCCAACTGAGAACTTATATCATTACCTCTTTTAAAATCCACCTAAATCCACCAAAATTGGCAATTATCTCAGAGGTTGTGACATATGCCATTTCCTTTCCGCAATGATTTGATTAATCCAATCTCTAGTTAATCCAAGCTTTAAGTTGATCAAATCATCTCTTTCTTCGAATCTCTTTTCTAGCAATTAACTTAATCCAACCAATACTTTATCCGGAAACTTGTACCTTTGCCTCTTCCAAACAATTGCCTTGAATCCATCAACCTTCACTTGGACTTTGTCCTAGGTGAGGATTTCAGAAGAGCTCTCGAGAAGCGCCCTAGAATCTTAAAATTTTGAATTCTGGGGAGAGGAAGCTTCAAGAATTAAAATCTTGGTTAAAACAAGATTTTAGATAAGGAGAGATCAAGATCTAGGTAAGAAGAGATTTTCTAGGAAGGGTAAGAAGAAGCAATAATGCTTATATTTTCGTAAATAGGGTTTTAAGAAAGTAATTCTAACTTTCAGACTAACGGCCATGCTAACTAAGGTCATGTCCTACAATCGATATGCTCTGATACCAGCTCTGTCGGACCGGATTTAGAAATCCAAATTCCTCTGTGATTTCTGCACTGTTCCCTGGATCAGTAGCCAGTGCTCACAGTTGCATCACTGTATATCAAAAACATATTAAGCGGAAGCATAATTTATACAGTAATAACTTACATAGGCCGATTAGGCCGAGAAAGCAGAGAATGCAGCAGCGGAAAATCTTCACACAAGTGGAACCCACAAGACTTGCCCACAGGTAGTCAACTGGTGTTTCGCGACCTACGTCCATGGCCTTCATAAATACCATCTCTGTCGGCCCCTTTGAAGTATTGCAGGGCCTTCTTCTGTTCTTGACTGACTGGAGGGCAATAAGCAACAGTGAGTACAAATTGTACTCAACAAGCCACCACACAGAACGCAACGCTAATAACTATTACATACAAGGCTGTGAAAGGAGGCTTGAGGTTATTTTATTTGCTAAAGCAGCATTTCCAAATATTATAAATAAAATTCCTGCGACTTAGCAATTTTAACCAAAATGCAAGTTGTAAAGAGAAAGTGCAATATTAATAGTAGCGTAGTTTACATCCACCTTTTACAGTGTATACCACCTCCACCAATACTAATTTTGATTACTGGGCTACGTCCACTCTAATTATCGCTGGAGTACATCTCTCCAGGAAAAATCCAACAAAGTAAAGTACATCTCCCTACTTAGTTTTCATCCTGCCCGAAAAAGGTTTTGAAATAGAACTAACTTGAGGAAGTTCCCATGTCCGCTTTTGACCGTGAGCACGGCTATTCAAATAGTTTTAGACTCTGCAAAGTGGTACATCTTTACCCACAAGAGATAACCCAATTGTTATATTCCACATGTTTTCCTTGGACATGCAGATCAACAGGATTATCACATGACCTTTACAATGTATCTAGTAAAAGAATGCACTCGCTAAGGTTTCCGTCTACAGGAAGGCTCTTTGGGCGCCAGCTAGACCCCCTCTTGCGCCCACCTCTATCCAGTGACATGACCCTCTCCAGGATGCTCTGCGTCCAGCGAGAAAAATCATGCTTTCCCCCGAAATGCATTCATTTACTGGCGAATACAAATTATTTAGTCATGCCTACCCTTGGCCAGCTTGTGGTTTGTACTGTTATACATGGAGAGGTCAACACAGGATTAAGTCCTTAATTTGCCCAGACGGACGTCCACAGCCCAATGTTACATCCACCAACCACTCCTACCATCCGCCCAGACAGGTAAAGTAAATTTTGAGGTTTTGAGAAGATAAGCGGTACCAATATATCAGTCATATACATCCAATGACTGCCCAAAATAATTTCTCATATTTGAAGTAATGATGAGCCGGACAATTGAATACCCTAGCTCTGGACTCCTTTAGCAGTACATATGACTTAGCTAATGTTAATAGCATTATTATCTAGGGCGACAAGGATTAATTTAATCAAACGGTAAAGGATATCATATTAATAATATTGGTAGCATAAATGGACAATATCTACCTTACATTTGATATAATTTGCATAATAACGTAAGCATGCATTTTGATAATTTGAAAGAATATAACTTTTATAAAATGTGGGATCAATATGATCAAAGTGATGAGTTGCCTTGATTATTACCGCAGCCTTGATTTAAATCAAAGCCTGCTTAACCAGTCTGTCGCAATAAATATTGAATCTTCACTGTAGCCCGAATCCGCTTGGTCTTGTCGTCTTCAGACTGCAGCTTCTAATTACGCGGCAACAAAATGAAAAACCAAATAAATTCTAACAGTGGCAAAAGCTTAATTTAATTTAATTTAATTTATTTAATGTTGCTTATAAATTGTGAGTAGAGAGGGAGTGATTGAAATGGATTTATTTGATAGGAAGGAGTTGATTAAAAGATTACCCGCAGGATTCTTCTGCAGGGTTCAAGATACAAGTTTGATCTTTTTCTTTAAAACTTCTTTTGTAATATTATTTATTTATCAAGAAAGTTCCATGAGTTAAGTTGGACTTATGTATCTTTAGAAAGATTACCAGGGAAGGTGATTTGTCAGATACTTGAATTTTAAGTATTTTCCCCAAATTTAATTATAGTTTTGAGTTGGTTATTTAACCAATTTTTGTTTTAGGAATAAGGTCTATTTATTAAGATGATTTGGTAGATTTGATAATATGGGTCGATGGTTGCGATTTTGTTGGAGGTGCGAGTTATGAATTGACAAGTTGAGTTGATGAGCTTGCACACATGAGTTTATTCTTAACTATTAGATGATGATTGGATAAGTATTCTATGTGCAAAGATATATGTTGGCAAGATTCTTTAGATAAAAGTGCTAATTGCTCAAGAGTTATCATTTTATGCTTTTCTTTACAAGGTTTGGGCTTAGGATAAAGAATTCATTTCAAATATTTTAAAAAGAAATTCTTCCTTAATTGTTATGATGAACAATTTGTATAGTGATATTTTTATATATCAGAAAGCAAGTTAATGAGTTTTATTTGCAAATCTAAACATGGCTTAATGAAGATTGGGTTCATAAGCTATCCTAATCCACAATTTTAAAAGAGGATCTTATTGCTTTTAAAAAAAATAAGCAGATTATTATTGTTTTATGTGTTAACAAGGGTGGTTGGATTAACAAGATTGATTAGGCTCCTAATGGTTATAGTTCCAAAGGTAGAGATATGAAAAGGTTTTATGTAAACCACTCAAGTTTCGGGTAAGTGGGGATAACAGCATTAAAGATTTGGAGCAGCATGTGAGACATCGAAAATTTAGGTTTAACTTGGAGGATATGTTCCTCAACTCTTTTCATTATTCCAAAGTAATTTATCTTGTCAATTTCTCTCCCAACAAGTATTTTAGGGCCGATGTCTTAATAGGCTTAGTTCACAACATCCTTTGTTTGTTGTCATCCAATGGACAACAACAATTGCTAGATGTAGGCTCATTACTTGCTATTTCGAAAATATGCAAGTTCTTATGTTGGTAAATTTTTATACGAAGATTGGCTCAGTACTCTGGTTTGGGTCATGAGAGCAATCAGGATACGCGGTGCATAAATACAAAGATTTATACAATCATAAAGGATGTCAGGTATATACAAACATCAGTTATACCTCTACTTAGCTAGGCCCCACTGGTCAAAGACCGGGAGAAGGAAGGGCTCTGCAATTGGCATGACTCAGTGGTGGCTGAGTAATTAGGCCCGGTTGGTTGACAGCGAAGGGCTTGGCACCTGGCTGCCGGCGGTGCTCGTCGGAGAAGAGTGGCCAGAGGTGATGAACTGAGGAGCTTCTGAAGAGAGGATGTCACAGGAGTAGTGGCACAGCTACGGACGTTGCCAAGGGACCCAGCGGTGGCATTGAACGGCGGTCTTGGCGGAGCTACAAGGCGGCGCTGACTTGAGAAGAGAGGGAGAGAAAATGAATGCGCACGAGTAGGAGTGGGTAAGGGGAATCTTACCCAGGGCGGCATCTTGACCGGAGGGGCTGCGAGGCGGGACGGCGCCGGGGGTCAACGGCGGCGCAGAGCAGCTCATGTGGAGGGGCCTCCTCGGTGGAGGAGAGTGCTTGTCGATTGTTGGAGGAGCTTTGGGGTACCAAGGAGATTCTCCGTGGCAAAGAATTGTAGGGAGACAACCTGCGTGGGAGAAGGCTGCTGCAGGTGCTCGGGCGCCGTGTGCAAAGCGCCAGGAGAAAGGAAAGAAGGGAAGGATGGGCAACAGGGAGGCGAGCCTGAGGATCTTTCAAAGCGAGAAGAGGAGGCCGGTTGCTGGGCGAATTGAAGGTGTGTACTAGGGGAGTAACAACGGCATTGAACGCGCACGCTGGGGCTAGCGGAGGGGCAGGCCGGCGGTAGGGCGTGGTGTGGGCCGGAGGGCTTGGATGTGACCAGAAGGTCTCTGGGTGATGCGCGACATTGAAGTCGGGGAAGGAGAGCCGGTTGTTGAGGGATTGAAGGCCAGTGCAGGTTGCAGACGCAACTTGGAATAAAGGCCGAGTGACAGCGGCATTGATTCTCTGCGCACTGATGACAGGAGCGGAGATAGGCCGGTGACTAGGCGCTGCTAGCACGAGGCGACAGTGAAACCAGGGCGATGCGCAAACCTGGGGCGAAATGGATGGTCGCACGGTGGATCGGCGCCAGGGGCTCGGTCACCGGTCTGGCATGGAGGCGAGGTAGCAGGGCCGGGCCGAACTGAGGGGAAATGGGGCCATTCGGCAGCCATCGGTGCAAAGGGGCAGAACAGAGGAGAGGAGGAGACGCCTGGGGCCAGAAGGAGGGGAGGGCGCAAGCCATGGAGAGAGCCTGGCGGCGGCTTGAACAGGGAAGGGGCAATGAGAAGAGGGATTAGGGGAGAAGGGAAAAAGGAACCGGGTGGGCCAGGTGGGCTGGAAAATGAGACGGGCTGGGCCCAAAAAAGGATTTCTGATTTTTGATGAATTCTGGAATTTTGCAATTAATTCTTTGGTTTATATAATTAGATAATGAATATTGCAAATGCTAGGATTGATTATAAAGTTTAAATTCCTGAGTTAAATTTGGATTTAGGATTTCCAAAAGTTTTGAATATCTGGATTTAAATTTTTGGAGACTAAATTTTAAGTCTTCCAGAATTCAAATTTAACATTTAACCGAATAGGAAATTGAGAGTTTCCAGATTTTGAATTTATGGGAACTTGGTCCCGGATTTTAAGATTCCGATTTTCTTATTCTGGCATTTTGCTGCCGGAAATTCCAAATCTAGAGCTCAAATAAACAAAATTTTAAAGCTCACCGTAATTAACAAAAGATTTTTATTAATTTTTTGCAAATTGCAAATTTGGGATGTTACATCGTACAAGGAAGAATGCAAGTGATCAACTTTATCTAGTTTTGCTTTCCATGGGGCCCACCTGTCATAAGGAGAGGGAACGGAGGTCTGACCAGAACAGGTGGGGAAGGGGCGAAAGGTGCTCGGCCGAGGGGAGGAATAGAGCGGGGCAGGGAAATGCCTGGCGGCGACGGCGACTACCAACGAGAGGTGGCCAACGAAGAAAAGAAGACTGTCGGAAAAAGGGTCGGCCTTAGGGGAAAAGGCCAGAGGGGTCAGTCTGGCATTTGGGGTGGCACAAGATAGTCAGGCAAGGGCGAAGAGTGACCCATGGTGCGGGTCGAACGGAGCGACGGCGGCCAGAGGGAGGGAATGGCTAGTTGGTGTATGCACGAGTGGTAGGAGGTCTTAGGGAGCTTACCTAGATGGTCATCGGAGCCATAGAAGAATCGTGGCGGCCTAGCGGCGAAAGCACGGGGGTGGCAGCGGTGGCTTGTGGGGATGACGAGCCAGGGTCAATGGAGGGTCCGGCCAACGGTTGGAGTACCCTTGGGTCGTCCGTGTAGAACTCCAGGCGTTGGCAATGTGGAAGAGGACCCGGCGGCGGCAGAGCAACCGGGGGGGAGGGGGAAGACCCGATGTCTGGAGAAAAAGCATTTGAACTCAAGAGGGTGCGGAGGTGGTCATGTAAGGAGGTAGGGTGAGGTGAGTCCTTAAGGAATCGGGGTCGGGTCCCCTTTTTATAGCAGAGAGGCATTGGTTGCCACCATTCATGGTGGAGGTGACAGAGGCAAGCCGGCGTAGGCTAGCGAGGAGGGCGGAGGCAGCTAGGCACGCGGCGGCCTAGCACTCGGGGTCGCTGAGGAGTAACGACGGGCAACATCTAGCTCGGCGACGCGACGTGCGGCATTGAAGGAGGTTAGAGGAGGGGGCTAGCTCAGCGCAGGGTGAGGGGCGGAGCCAGTCGACTAGGCGTACAGGTGCGAGGGTGGAGCGGGTGTAGCCGTCCTATGGGCTGGGCCGAAGAGAGGGGGAAGAAGGGAGGAAGCGGCCGCACGGGCTAGAGCACAGGGGGCGCGAAGCCAGGCCAAAGGGAGAAGGGAGGAAGAAGAAGGCGACTAGGTTGTGTCCAAGTTGGTGCTCAGACGAGTGCTGAGGGGCAGCGCGGCGTTCGGGAGTGAGGCAGCCAGGGAGAGGTAGAGGGAAGAAAAGGGGAATTAGGCTGATTGGGAGAAGTGCTACTAGGCCAGCGCAACATAGGGGACAAGGGGCAGAACTAGGGGCAGCTAGCTCGGCGCGCAGGGACTGGATTGCATGTACTACGCATGTTACATCCAAGTAAATGACTGGTGGGTAGTGTAAAGAAGAGGGTGGAAGAGGGAAGAAAAGTTGAGAGGAAAGAACCTGATAGAGGATTGAAGTTGCAAAAAATTTTTTCAGATTTTGAGGTTTGAGCTCAAGAAGTTGGGTTGCAAATTTTGGGGTATTGCTTTGTTCTCCGATTCCGAATACTGGTGATGGTATTGGATGATTTTGTTATTTATTAATTTGGCTAAGATGATTAAGTGGAAGCACTCTAATATTTGGACTTTAGCTTACACCTTAATGCTAAATTTTCTAGTTCACAATATTTGGGGTTTGGGGTTTGCCAAGGATTTTGGAAATTCGGATTTCGATTTTGGAAACATGATTCTTGATTTTGAATTTTTGTTTTTCTTAATTTGAATTTTTGCCGCCAGAAGCTTTAAATCAAGAACTCAATTAAAGACAAAATTTTGAAATATGCCATATTAAGGAAAAGATTTTTATCATTTCCGTAATTACAATATTCCCGTATTTTTAGGATGTTACAGGAGGAGAGAATTTCATGAACACATTGAACTTCCGTTCCAGCATACATTAACAGATGACAGATCTAACACACATGAGGTAAAGAAGTGGGATTTAGGATCCATACCTTCGGGGGGAGACGCGGTGGGGAGGAGAGGTGGCATCGGGAGGAGAGGCGATGGGGCCACCGTGTTAGGTGGGAAGCAGAGGATGGAGACATCAGGTTGTACGGCGACGGTGGTTAAGGGAGGACAAGGAGACGAAGGGGTGCGTGAGTGTAGAGTAAGGGTGAAAACCCTTGTGAGTCTACTTATGGAAGGAACTATCAAAGATAGTTCCATAATATAACCATTTTGATATACTACCATATCACAGACAATTATATTATAAAACTATATATGATACATATATCACCTGCGATGGTTCTATTATAGAACCATCTGTGATACATATATCACAAATGGTTTGTGCCACTAAATCGCCTGTGATAGTTTGTTCTATAGCTACAAGATATCCTGTTTTTCGGCTAGCCTTAGGAAATGCTAGCCATGCCCTCTGAAAATAAACAAGCAGATACAATCACATATGGAATAATTTTTTAATTACTGAATCAATTACAATAGAATAATTTCTTAATTACATGCCAAGTTTATTAATTACAAAGGAATAATTTTCAAATAGGTGTTCATCTTGTGGGATCATTCCACTTGGCTACTTCCTTTTAAAAAAAGCCCTTCTGATGGTCCTGATACCCTCTGGCCTCCCCTCGTGACGAGATAGAGGCACACCTATCGGTTCGACCTAAGTCATATTATTGATGCAAAACAAAATGATCTCTTTGGTTGCATAACCTTCGATGATGACACCCTTCTGCTGAGATCGACTCCGTATATAGGACTTGAGAAGTCCTATATACCTCTCAAATATGTATATATGATGTAGAAACACAGGGCCATATATCTTTGCCTCTTTCACAAGGTGAACAATAAGATGGACTATGATATCAAAAAATGACGGAGAAAAATACATCTCAAGATGATATAAAGTCATCACCACCTCGGCCTGCACAGCATCTAGTTCATCGAGATCGATGACCTTCTGAGCAATTGCGTTAAAGAAATAACACAACCTCACAATTGTCACTCGAACATTGTTCAACAAAATACTTCTAATTGCAATAGAAAGCAACTATGTTATTAGCACATGACATTCATGAGACTTCATGCCAATTAATTTCAAATCTTTCATGGAAACAAAGTTTCTTCATATTGGCGAAGTAACCGGATGGAAGTTTCACACCATGCAACCACTAGCACAGTTCAATTCTCTCATCCTTAAATAGAGTGTAGCAAGCTAGGGGAACATATGTCCAGCCTTTATAGGTTTGTCAGAGCTAATTCGGTCCTGATGTTCATAGCAACTAAGTCGCGCCATATATTAACACCATCCTTTGTTTTGTCACAAATATTCAGTAAGAGACCAATCAAGTTATCACATATATTCTTCTCTATGTGCATGATGTCGATGCAATTGCGAACTTCTAAGTGCTCCTAATTAGGTAAGTCCCAAAACATCGATATCTTTTTTCGCATGTTCTTTTGATGGGTCCTCAACTTACATCAGTTTTTAAGCATAACATCGATATCCTTAAACATATCGTAGACCTCTTTCACGCTAAAAGGCCTCAGAGCTGAGTTGTTATTTTTTTCTATCATATTATTTCTTCATTTTTCCAGTATAGGTGATACCATGTAAGGAACCTACGGTAACACACGTACACAGTTTTGCACTAGTTGTTCAACCATATACTCTTTTTATAATCTAAGTACTGCGGATAGAATTTATCTTCGTTTGTACCCAACCCCAGTAGGTTACTAAGAGCAGAAAAATTATTGATAATGTAGAACAATATGGCGCACAATGCGAAGTTCTCTCATTTGTCTGTATCCTATATCTGTACCCCTTCGTTCTATAGAGTCAGAAGATCATCCAACAGTGGTGCAAGGTACACATCAATATCTTTCTCTGCTTGATTTAGCCCTTTAATAAGTAGTGACATCAAAATGTACTTCCGCTTCATACACACCTAAGGAGGAAGGTTTTATATGCATACATTCATGAGCCAGGTGCCATGTCTACTTCTCATGTTACCAAAAGGATTTATTCCATTTGCACTCAACCCAAACCTTATATTGCTCGGTTCCACATCGAATTCTATAAACATCCTATCGATGTTCCTCTATTGGACAGAATAAGCAGAGTGTCTTACATTTCCATCTCTCTTATGCTCCTTTGAGTGCCAACATAGCAATCTTACATCCTTTTTGTTGACGAATAAACACTTCAAATAGGGGATTATAGGCAAATACCAAAACACCTTAGCAGGAGGTCTTTGTTTCACCTCGATACCCTCACTGTCATCAGAGTCATTCTTATGCTTGTATCCAGATGCTTTGCACATCAGACAAATATGTAAGTTTGTATACTCTTTATGATAGAGGATACAATCGTTAGGAAATACATGTATTTTTCTACTTCCATTCCCAATAGACAAAGAATCTTCTTGACTTAGTGAGTGGTTCTCGGTAATACATTTTTCTCTAGAAGGATGTTTGCTAGGAGACCTAATAACGCCATAAAAGTCTTGTCACACCAACCATTACTTGCCTTCAATTTTAGCAGTTTAAGAATGGATGACAATCTTGTGTATTGTGGCTTATAGCCCGAGAACAAAGATTTCTCCGAGTCCTTCATCAAGCCCTCAAATTTACTAAACTCTTTCTCTATCGTTCCCTTCTACATCACATAGCATCTAATCTAGATTGTCATCGTGTGACCTATCCTTATCGAAAGTACAGTCCACATCTGGTATATTGTTGTCTCCCTCGACGATGTTATAACTACATTCTTGTATAATTTTCTCTTCACTATGACTGGTTCAACATGTGTATCCTTTTTTGAAATCTCTTTGAGTCAAGTGAGCTTCAATCCGCTTTGAGTTGATAAATATTTTCATATTATCACAATCAATACATGGATAATCCATATATTCCATCACCTTCTTTAACATATCCTACTCGGCCACACACGGTTATCATTGTACAGCCAAGATTGATCTATCTACGCTACGCATGTAACAAATTAGTATCAAATTATATTAGTACTCCTATAGCTAGCTAACCACATACTTAAACATAATTGTCATTCATCTTAAGTTGTCCATGTAAAGTAGCTAGCTACTCACTATTCATGATATATATATATATATATATATATATATATATATATATATATATATATATATATATATATATATATATATCAAGCAAGAATATATTAAAATAAACTATGAGTAGTGTCTCATTCTTAAATTAGAGTAAACTACCAAGTTATATCTAAACCTAGCTATCATCTCTCTTTATTATAATACATATAATTAGAACAAATACTAACCTCAAATCACTAAGAACAAATTGATCTAGAAGCACACTTGCAAATCTGTGATATGCTTTCACCAAACTTACCAAAGCTGGCCACTTTCTTTGAAGTAGTGCAGAGTAGACAGATCTGTCAAGATTGGCCTGACGAGATATTTAATAACATGATGTATCACGTATATTTCTATCCATGAACTGTCTATGATAATTATTTATCATAGATGGTTTGTATTAAGAACCGTCTGTGAATTGTCACAGACGGTTCTTAATATGAACCATCTGTAATAATTATGTATCCTAGACGATTCTATCCATCGCTACTAATGTATATAGTCACGTATGTAAAAATGTCTATGATAATTATAACATTGACGGATTCAGGAAATCATCTATGATAAGATATCCAATATGGCCTTCTCTGTAGTAGTGCGATCACCTAGATTACCTTAATTAGCTGTCGTTTTCCATGATACTTCCCTGTGTTGAGAAACATTGTTGATCATCGAATGACAATGCAAACTCACAATACAATCTTCACCAATAATCACACAAGACGTGGGGAATAGAATACTAGAGTTTAGTCTTTATTGATCTTGTGATTGTGTATGTTACATGGCACAAAGCCTCCATACTTATAGAAAACTAAAACAGGGGTATTTTGGTATTTGCCCACATGAAACCTAATTGGTTTCGTAACACTCCCCCATGGGAGAATACCGTGGTATGCACATGCATTATTAAAAACTCTTCCCAAAAACCCAATGGGAGAAAAGGGATAGAGAAAAGAGTACATTGCATCTGTTACTTGTGTCACTTGTTACCTCATTAAAAACCTTGTGTAAGAAAATTTCAGAAAAACTTACCAAGTGTAATATCTAGTTTTTCTGCTATTTTTAAAGCCAGGATTTTAAAAATGAATTTTCTGGAATTTTCTGAATTTAATTCAAGCTATAAAGGAATTTTTAGAATTTTAAAAGATTTAATGTGATTAAAATAAATATTAACATAAGTTGAAAATATTTTATTTGGATTCTTTAGGTCTCAAGAAATTTTTTGGTATTTTTGGTGAATTTTTGGGTTTTATTTGCTATTTTCTAGAGCTCTTTGAAGTTTATTTGAATTTCTGGAAAACGAAAAAGAAAAGAAAAAATTCCCCGCCGCCCGATCCCTCCTCCCTCCACGCGTCGCTCATCCAGCCGCGCCCGCGCCGCCACCGTACCCCTCCTTCCCGCACCGCCCGATCCGCCCCGCGACACGCGTCGCGCATCCGCTCCCGCCGTTCCCGCGCCCGCGCCGCAAACCCTAACCCTAATCCCGCCGCCCGCGCGCCCGCATCCGCGCCGTTGATCAAGCCCCGTGGCGGCACCAGCAAAGCCCCGACCTCGCCCGCTCGATATCGTTGAATGTGTCCACGCGTCTCGATCTTGGCCGTCCGAACCCCGTCCGTCTCGCGCCCGCGCCGTCCCTGATCTGGACGCCTCGGTTCGCGTGATAAAACTGCCGACGCTCCCTCGGTTCGCGTGTCGCCGTCGCCGAACCCTCGTCTGCCGCCGCCGATCTCGCCTCGCGCCTGCACCGTCGCCCCTCGCCGTCGGACTCCGCGCGTCGTCACTCGCGTGCCCGTCGGCGCGCGACTTCGCCGCCACCGCCGAGACCCGCCACCGCCGCTTCATCGCCGGTGAGCCCTCGCCGCCACGCCGCGTCGCCTCCCGCGTCGCCGCTCGGCTCGCCCCGCGCCTCGCCTCGGTCCCTGCACCCAAAACCGCGTCGCCCCCGCGCGCCCGCGCCCACGCGTGACGCTTCGATCATTTAATGTGAATTTTTGAGTTCATTTGCTTATCATTTTATGTGTTTTCTTTGTTTCGGTCGCTTTCTCTCTTGTTAGATTCAGATTCCGGAGGAGCAGATTCTACGCCCGAAGACCAGGAGTACCTCGCTGAGTATAACAAAGGCAAGTCGTGTCCTTTGATCATGTTGAACCCAGTTTGCAATCTATTATTTAATTATTTTGTTTAAACTACATTGCATCGCTACTTTTATTCAAACCCTTGTATCGTTAGTTATCATCCCAATTGAATTTATCCCTCCTTGATGTTTTGGAATGTCATGATACCATTGTCACCATAGATTGGGAAACATACTAGTGATGTTAGATTATTTGTCACATGGGTTGGTACGATTAGACGCTTAGCCATGCTAAATTCACGATTGGTCTCATCATCACATGTTAATTATTAATTTGACTTAAATGATATATGGAACTGCGGTTGGTGCAACGATTATTAAAATTTGTGCACATCATTGGTGTGTCGTTGGCTTGGTTATACAAATTGATTTTTCACTCGGGCGAGTGATCGTGCAGTAAAGGGGGAAGTGCAGATGCACTTCGGGGGATGTGGTAGCCTCGCCCGGGTAATGTTAAGGACTTAACTTTGTGCGCCATTGATCTGAGCTTAATCGTGCAAACCACATGTCTAGTATGGGATAGACCTGGCTGATTAATTTGTAATATTTCAATTCAATTCTGCCATTGTGATGGACATGGTTGCTGATTTTCATATAGCGCAAGGGGGGGTGTGATGCGAAACCCTAGCGAGCAGAATTGGGTTGGGGTAGAGCATTGTAAAGGTCTTGTTGTGATTTCCTGAGATTGAGGCCAATCACATCGTGTGGGTACAGTTGCGCAACCTCTGCAGAGTGTAAAACTATTCGAATAGCCGCGTCCTTGGTCATGGACAATGCTCGGTGATTTCACACGAGGGTTAGTGTTTCCATTTATAACTTGGTGGTTTGTGTTGGAGGTGAACAGGTAGTTCGCTGTTGGTTTAGCTTGTGGATAGGTGTTCACAAGTGGTTCATGTTTATCCCTTTGATTAATAATTGTTTTCAGTTCAATGTCGCTTTTAATCTATTTATCATATTTACTGTGAAATGCCTTTTATGCAAATTAACCTTTCAGCTTTCTATTGGTAAGCCTTGTATGTTATATTGCATCCTTTTTGTTACAAACGACTTGCAGAGTACCAATGTACTCACGGCTTTACGCCTATGTTGCTCAGTTGAGGAAGAGGAGTACTATCAGCAGGAGGTTCCAGAAGGAGAGTACTACGACGACTTCACGGATTAGGCTTCGTTCTCCACTCGATAGCCTGTGGGCTTGTCGATTGACCGCTACGCTTTATTTTGGATTTCCGCTGCTATTTTGTTAAGCCCTTCCGGCTAGAGATATTGTAAGTTTAGCCATAAGGTCGTACCTTGAGATCTATCGATATTTGAGTTTTCCTTTATTATTATCGTGTGTATGGTTGTGATTACATCTATGTTTGACTGTGTGCACTAGCGTGATCCTAGACTAGTGCAGTTTACATAGAGTCCGAATTTGCATATTCGAGTCTCGACAGAGATGGTATCAGAGCCATATCGACTGTAGGACGAAGTCCTAGTTAGAATGGTTGTTTAGCCCAAAAATTTTATTTTCTAAATCAAACCAACCAAATTTGATATTTAGTAATATTTCTATCCTCTTATCTCATTCATAAGGATTCTTGTCTCTCGCCCCATTCTTGCAAAATTTGTTTTCACAAAGTTATAAACTGATCTTTCCTTTATAAATGCATTAGATGTCCCAAACTTCTTACAGCCCGATAGGAGGATGGAGAGCACATCTACGTGTTCTGTTGCGGAGCCTCGTATTGAAGAGATTGCCCGTCTACCTCACCAAGGATGAGAAGCATAAAGGACAATGCATCGGAAGCATCTCCAGGCTATACTTCACCACCCGAGTCGGCAAGCAAGTTCTACATCACAGCTTCAAGAATGCCGGTGCCAGCGGAGAGATGTCAGCACAGGGAGTTGTGCACAAAGCCATCCGTCGCCTTTGCAAGCTATACAAGATCAACATGGCCAGACTCGTCCGGAAGTCAAGGAGCAGTACGGAGCTACCCCTAGACTACCAGAGCCAGTCAGGGAGGAGCCCCGACCGCAGTCGCCAGTACCTCTACCGTCGCCTACACCGCCGAGTCCAGAGTAGAGACATCGTATCACCGGTGATCGTCAAGCGTATCTTCGGCAATTCCACCCAGCTCCAGTTCCAGTTCCAGTCAGAGAGCAGTCGCCGCCGATCCGCAACTCATGGGTTGTCTACAGCGATTCAGAGGATGATAGAAGTGTACCCTATTTGTCAGGACCCAAGTGGGAGCCTTCAGATTAGATAGTGCGAGTAGACACGTTGGATTTTATTTGCAGTTGTGTGCTATGTGAGTTGCAAATATTGCCTTAAAAGCATTATATTGCAATCATGTCAATCTTTTAATGGAATTTCTTTTGTTCAGTTTCTTTGTTAGCCTTTTTGGCTAAGTGTTTGTTTAGTTTAGGATTCCATTAGCAAAACCCCTTAGACGCATTTACCTCTTATCTATGCTTTTCCCCCTCGTCTTTTGCCTTTGGTCAGTCAGCAGTTGTTTCCTTTTTCAGAGCAAGATGGTTGATACCAGGACTTCCTCAGGCCGCAGCCAGGCGAACCAAGATCTAAGCGATCTTTGCATGCACCTGCCACCTACCTTGGACCCCGCCTCGATCGCTTTTTGGTGGCTGGACTCGAGATGATGCAAACCATGATGCAGAGTATGCAGACTATGATGCAGCGACAGCACCAGGAGTTAGTACCACCACCAGCACCTCGTCAGCAGTCCAGCTATGCAGAGTTCATGAGGACGAGACCACCTGTTTTCTCCAGTTCGTCAGAGTCTTTGGAGGCTGATGATTGGATCCGTTCAGTTGAGAAGAAACTGAACTTGGCTTAGTGCACCGACAGGGAGAAGGTGTTGTATGCAGCACACCAGCTTGAGGGACCAGCAACAGAGTGGTGGGAGAACTACTGTGCCGCCCATGAGAACCAGAACAATATCACTTGGAAGGAGTTCGCCAAAACCTTTCATAACGCCCACGTCTTGGATGGAGTGGTCAAGATGAAGAAGGATGAGTTCCGGGAATTTCAGCAGAGGAACCTGTCAGTGAGTGAATATCTCAATAAATTCACTCGGCTAGCTCGCTACGCGCCAGAGGATGTTGCGTCGGATGCAGCTCGCCAGAAGAGATTCAAGAAGGGCTTGAACCCAGCTTTGAAGGTGCAGGTCGTAGGCAACGACTATGCCAGTTTTCAGCAGTTGGTGGACAAGGCCATTCTCATTGAGGAGAGTCACTGCGAGCTCGAGGAGTCTTGCAAGAGGAGGATGATCCAGCAGGGGTCACAGTCGCACCAGTCCCAGAGGCCTCGTTTTGGTTCCTACCAGCCTGCACGAGTGCCACAAAGAGAGCGATGATGTCGTCGGCTTCGGGACCCGGCTCGGACGCCACGTAGTTTGATCGGGACGGCGTCACGGTGGTTCCAGTGGTCAACAGCAGCAGAAGAGCAATAACTCAGCAGCGTCTGTCACTTGCTTCAAGTGTCATGAGGTGGGACACTATGCTAGCAAGTGCCCTCAGAGGCAGGCCCCGACGCCAGTTCGTTTCGACTTGGGAGCCACACCCGGTCGTACTCCTACCCTAGGAGCAGGACGAGGAGCACCCCCGGCATCAGGACAGGCCAGCTGGACGCCGGTGGTGAGAGGTCAGGTGAACCACGTCACCTCAGAGGATGCCCAGGCAGCACCAGATGTTGTGATCGGTACGTTTCTAGTACATTCAGTTCCTGCCACAGTTTTATTTGATTCTAGAGCTTCGTATTTGTTTGTTTCTCGGAGTTTTGCTTTAAAGCAACAATTAAAAACTGTTGCTCTTGGGTCTGTTCTTTTAATCCAATCCTCTGGTTCCGAGTTGAGATCCAACCTAGGTTGTCCAGGAGTTAGGATAACCATTCAGGGAGTTGAGTTCAGGGACGACCTGATTTTGTTGGATATGCAGTCCCTAGATGTAATCTTGGGGATGGATTGGCTTCAGAAGCAGCAGGCAGTGTTAGACTGTGGAAGCAGAGCAGTGACCTTAACCAATTCAGACGGGGTTAAGGTGCGGTTCGCAGCCAGCGAGTGTCAGCCAGAGTCAGTCATGGTTTGCCAGAGCAAGGTGATTCAGTTGGAGGATGTACCCCGACGTATTCCCAGATGATCTTCCAGGTATACCACCGGAGCGAGAAGTGGAGTTTTTGATCGAGCTTGTACCAGGAACCGCTCCGATTTCCAAGAGACCCTATAGGATGCCAGCTAATGATCTAGCGGAGTTAAAGAAGCAAATTCAGGAGCTTTTGGATAAGGGTTATATCAGACCGAGTTCATCCCCGTGGGGAGCGCCGGTGTTGTTTGTCAAGAAGAAGGATAGTAGTCAGCGCATGTGTGTGGACTACAGAGCGCTTAATGAGGTCACCATCAAGAATAAGTACCCTTTGCCCAGAATTGATGACCTATTTGATCAGCTTAAGGGAGCAGGAGTTTTCTCCAAGATTGATTTGAGGTCAAGATATCATTAGATAAGGATTCGCAATGAGGACATACCTAAGACAGTTTTCTCAACTCGTTATAGTTTATACGAGTTCACCGTGATGTCATTTGGTTTGACCAATACCCCAGCATATTTCAGGTATTTGATGAATAAGGTGTTCATGGAGTATTTGGATAAATTTGTCGTTGTGTTCATTGACGACATTTTGATTTATTCCAAGGATGAGAGAGAGCATAAAGAGCACTTGAGATTGGCATTGCAGAGGCTGAGGGATAATCAGTTGTATGCTAAGTTAAGCAAATGTGAGTTTTGGATGAAGGAGGTTGCCTTCTTAGGTCATGTGTTGACAGCGGAAGGAGTCGTAGTTGACCCTGGAAAGGTGAGTGATGTGTTGGATTGGCAGTCGCCCACTTCAGTTACCCAGGTCATGAGTTTTCTGGATATGGCAGGATATTACCGTCGCTTCATTGAGGGATTTTTCAGTGTAGCCAGACCTCTCACGCAGTTGCTCAAGAAGGAAAAGAAATTTACTTGGACGCCAGAGTGCGAGAAAAGTTTTCAGAAACTGAAGGAGAGTTTGACCACAGCCCAGTGCTTGTGTTGCCTGATATAAATAAGGATTTTGAGATTTATTGTGATGCCTCTCGCAAAGGTTTGGGTTGTGTCTTGATGCAGGACAAGAGAGTGGTAGCCTATGCCTCACGCCAGTTGAGACCACATGAGGAGAACTACTCTACTCATGACTTGGAGCTAGCAGCCGTAGTACATGCTTTAAAGATTTGGCGTCACAATCTGATGGGTAATAGATATGAGGTTTATACGGATCATAAGAGTCTGAAGTACATCTTTACCCAGTCCGAGCTTAACCTCAGGCAGAGGAGGTGGTTAGAGCTGATAAAGGATTATAATGTTGGTATATATTATCATCCTGGGTGTAACATCCCAATTTTTGCTTTTATTTCGAAGAAATAATTTTAAATTAATTATTTCCAACTATCTGAATTTTTCACAATTTAAAAGTTATGTTTAAAATAAAAATTTATTACCAAAATAGGTTGGAAATATTTTTCATGTGTTCAAAACATTATCAATGATTTATGTGAATTTTTCTGGAATTTTTGGAATTTATTTGGTATTTTTCTGAATATTTTAAGCCTTCTAATGTTTTCTGGAATCTTCAAAATTATTTAAAATCCAAAACCCTCTCGGGTTGCCACGTGGCGCCCATCTGGCCGTTCATCCGCGCCGCCCGAACCATCTCGGCCGTCTGCGCCTCACACCGCCTTTCCTTCCTTCGCCGCTAAGTGTCGCGCATCCACGCCGCGCGCGCGGCCGCGCTCATCCGAGCCGCCGCTTCCACTTACCGCTTCGCCCACCCTCTCTTCCCTCTCGCGTGACGTGGCTTAATCCGCCGTTCTCGTTGCCGTCTGACAAAGATCTCGCCCGCCCGCGCCACTTAATACCTCTCATCGGCTCAGATTTAATCCAGTTGCGGATTGAATCTCGACCACATCCTTTCACTTACCCCTTCCATCATCATCCAACGGCCCTCACCTTTTCTCTTCGCCACTTGTCGCAAATCCCGCCGTTGCCCTTTCTCTTCTTCCTTTCCCTCTCTCACTGACATGCGGGGCCCATTAGCGATCGTCTTCCCGCCACCTTCTTCCTCCCGCGTCTACTTGCTATTAATGTCGAGAAAAAGCAAGCTTTAAAAGCTTCAGTTTCTTGACCAATTATTTCCCCGCACTAATGCACATTCAAATAGCCACCTTCCCGCATCCATTTCTGGCATTATTTCCTTTAATTATGCATCGCGGCGCCGCCGCCTTCATTCTCGGCGGTTCCAAGTCCGCGAGCTTATGCTGCCGTTACGCCTCATTCCTCTATAAAACCCGACGCCCGAGCCGTGTCTCGTTCCCTTTCATTGTCTCCACCTCCAATTGCCCACCGTCGAGCCGAGCCCTCCTGCGCTTGATTTCCTCCGCGCCACCTTCAACTCCGGCGAGCAATCGCGCCGCCTCAAGCCTTCCCGAGATTCACTGGAGCATCTCGGCGTTCTTTGGTGCCCGGCGATCGCATGCGACCACTTTTTCGAGTTATTGCGACCCGGAACCCCTCCGCCGCCGTGAAGCCCTCTCCGACCGCCGCCTCTTTTGCCGCCTCGTCGCTCCGACCATCCTCAGAATCGCACAAAGTACCAACGCACTTCCGTGTTCACCTCTTTCATTTGGTACCTTGGCGGCGCGCCGCGCTTCGCGAACTCGACTACCATTGGTCCTCGAGCTCCACCGCCGCGATGCCGCCACGTCGGCATGTCGGCCGACGCGCGGCCGAGGTGGCAGCCGGAAGGACGCCACGCCGCCGCCACCTCGCGCGTAGCTGTCCACGCCGGCTTAAAGCCGTGGCGTGGCAGCCACGAGGTAGCCACGCGCGCGCCACGTTGCTCGCCGCCTCCATTGTTAATCCTTAAGAGGATTACCTACCCTTATGGGGTAGGCGGTGCCTCCCGCTCACTTGGCTAACGCCGCTCTCTTCCCCTCCCACTCCTCGCGCGTTCGAGCCCGCGCCGCGCTACCGAGGTTGAGTTTTCTCCGTTTTAATCTGCGGCGACAAGTAGGCCCCACCCGGCGACCACCCCCTGCGCTAGTCAGCGACAAGTGGGTCCCGAGTTCAGTGGGTCCCACATGTCAGAGACTGATTGTATTGCGGACTTACTGACCAGTGGACCCCACCTGTCGGTAATTTCCGAATTTATAGATTTAATCAAATCTGAAAATTTCAAATAGCCATATCTTTTTCATTTTAGCTCCAAATTGGTCCATTCAAATTTCTAAATTCATCTAAAATTTCAATCTTTCAATTGGTATATTTATTTTCAATTTTTGAATTTTTATTTTATTTTATTTATTTGGATTTCTCGATTTACGTGTAGAGACCGATTTGTCCGAGGCTTTGCAAGAGCAAGTTGTGGAAGATTTCAACCAGACACAGGAAGGCAAGTCTCCTTTGACCATTTTGCTCCTATGTTTTGCAAGTTTCCTTTGATCAACTTGCTCCAATGATTTATAAAATGATTAGGTAGTTATTTTAAAATTATTGCATGCTTATGTTATATCAAGTGATAAGTTGATTTAGAAAATTTAGTTAAATACCCAATTTGCTATACCTTCCATTGAAAATTGTTTATCTTGTACCATTGTCAACTTAGGATATCCCTTTGACTCAATAATGAGTTAGTGTTACAATTGTGGAATGTTTAAATACTAGCAAATGCTTAGCGTAGCAAATAAATATAATAATGCTCAAATGAGAGTCATGTTTATCAAATGCTTTGATGAATGATTTGTTTGAACATTGGTAATGGATGTTACCATTGTTAAATGTTTTGTTTGAAAAGTGGTAATGGATGTTACCACTGTTAATTTGAAAATAAAAATGAAATTCAAAGGGAGAAGTTGACAAGGGTGGATGGAAGGTTTGGTGGTGCGATTAGCACGAGAATGTTTGGAATTGTGAATGAGCCACCCCAGTCGTTTAAGGACCGACGCTTGTGTTTGTCCAAACTGAGCAAAACAGTACAACCACAAGTCTATATGGGTACGACCTAGCTAACTAACCTATAAAAGTTTAGCTTAGATATCACCAGTGGTGTATTGGGTGCTAGGGTGTACTGGTTACTCATAGTGAGGGACAGGGTTTACTGTACTCACATGGCGCAAGAGGGGGCTCCAACTCGTGGATTTGAGTTGTGGTGAAACCTTAGCGGGTGGTATTTAAACTATACTGGTGTAGGCGAAAGGCTTTGTGATAATTTATCTGGGTCTTATGCCAAAGGAAGCATGTTGACTATTAAGATAATTTATCTCTTGTGGGTAAAGTGTACAACCTCTGCAGAGTAAAAACTATTCGAATAGCCGTGCCCACGGTCAAGGGCGGGCAAAGAATGCATTCACATGGTAGAAGATTTGGTTTTGATTTCAAAACAAAATGAATTGGAGAAAAACTCGAGAGTGGTATAACTCTCGTGATGTACAGATCAGGGGGTGTAACCTGAGGTTTTGAAAATTGGATGTGATGGCCTGAGATATTAGTGTTGGTAGTTTAACCTTCACTAAAAGTACTTATCCAATTTCGATTATTAAAAACAAGTTGTTTACAAAATGGCTTTTAAAGTAGTTATGTAGATTTGAAATAAAATGCTGATTTGTGCAAATAAACCATATAGCTTTCCTTTGAAAAACCTTACATCTATGTATTTTTCCCAAGACTTATGAGTACATTTTGTACTCACTGTTGCTCTATAAATATAAAAGCAGAGAATGAAGAAGATCAAGCTGGAGAGTATGACTTCTGCGCGCGAATGTGGATGCGGTGGATTATTCTCGGATGCCTAGGATTCGCTTTCCCACCAATTGCTCGTGGCGATTGATGGGTCGATCGTTTATCTTCATTTGCTTCATTGTGTTTATTTTTGCTTGAGGTTACGTGAACCTAGTAAGGCAATGGCCTTTGTAAAACTTCAGTTACTATTGTAATAAAGCGTTGTTGGCAATGTATCATCTTTTCTGTTTGAACTGTGTGTACTAGCATTGATCGTTGGGACTAGTACAGTAATACACAGGGGGTCTAGGAGTTTCTACTCCGGGTCTCACAGAAGTGGTATCAGAGCCATCTTGACTGTAGGACGAGCCCTAGGTTTTGGTAAGCTTTAAGGATTTATATTTAATAAAAATTTATGTACAAAAATATAAGTTTCTTTTGCCTCTACTCTTTTCTTACTTAGTATCTTGTTCTTGTCCTACTCTCACTATTTAAAAATCTTTACTGATCTCTCCTTATTTTCAAACTTATAGATGGCAGGTTCTTCGTCGTCTTCAGCCCCATGGGATCACCATTCTCATGGCGAGAGTGAGGGAGCTTTTGCGACTCTTCTACGACAGTTAATGCAGCATCTGAAATATAATCAACAGCCCATTTTCAGAGGGCGGAACACTAGAGTGATGACTATGGATTCATGGATCATGGAGGTATTCATCTATGCTCCGGATGGACAGCTTGACCCCGCTTCATCGCAGGATTGAGCACCCTCGGACCCATCATGACGGGCGCTATCCGAGATGCGGCCAAGATGGCGATAGCGAGTTGTGCAGAGGCACAAGGAGGAGTTCTGACGATCGCCCTTACGCTTCTTTCCGACTACGAGCGGGACAGACCCACCCCGAGGCTTTCGGATCGTGGTGGGCGACCACGCTGTCTCATCAGTGCAGTTCACCCAAGCATCGTCCGCGACTTACGCCAGAGCTCAGCAGGAGATAGGACTTCTCCGGATGCTTCTGACGTCGAGCTACGACCACTTCGACACCCTCCGAGCACAGCTACTGCAGAGTGAGGCCGCCCACGCCGACGCTGTACAGGCAAGGACAGCTGCTGAGGCAGAGGTGGAGCGTCTTCGAGCTGCCACCACTACACCGACTCCACCGGCTCTGTTGCTTGCTCGGTCGACTCTCGAGACCTCGCACTAGGCTCACTGCAAGGAAGAGTGTGCGACGCCCCAGTCCGCTACCCGACCTCGACATCAGCGGATCCAGCCGAGGACGCCAGCGCTTCCGTTCCAGATCACCTACTTTCAGCCAGAGCCGATCACGGTCGCGTTCGCCGAACAACTGCAGTGGTTGTGGACAGAGTCACTCGTCGGACTCAGAGGAGGAGCCAGAGGAGCGTATCATCATTGAGGACAATTAGATGTTAGATAGACTACCCCCTTTTTCAGTTGTTTATCGATACTAGAACGCTTTTATAATGTTATGATGTAATAAAATGGATTGTACCGAGCCTTGTGCATTTGTGGTACAGCCATTTTCAAAAGTTAATTTGAATTTCAAAAGTTGAGTTTTCTCAATCTGTTGTGTTAATCTTGTGTGTTGTTTTGGGATGATAAATTACCCCGTCTCTCATCTATGCTTTTCCCTCTTTTCTGTACTTTTCTTGATGGAGCTTCAGATGGTGAACACGAGAAGCAACATCAACAACAACCCAGCGCCCAACAACAATGAAGCCCCAATTCCACCTCCGCCAGCCCAAGCTCCCAACATGGAACAAATGATGGCCATGCAACTTCAACTTCTTCAGGCCTTGGCCCAAAATCAAGTCAATCAAGCTCAACAAGTACCTATTCAACCACCGTAGTCTAAGCTCGGGGAATTCATGAGGACCCGACCTCCGACCTTCGCAGGATCTGCCGATCCGTTGGAGGCGGATGATTGGATCAAGGAAGTGGAAAGGAAACTGAATCTAGCTCAATGTGCTGAACATGAGAAGGTTATGTACGCTGCTCATCAACTCCAAGGAGTTGCTGCCAATTGGTGGGACAATTCCTTGCCCGGCACATCGGGATGCCAGAACATTGGTTGGGCAGAATTTTTGGAAGCCTTCCGTAATGCTCATATTCCTATGAGTATTATGGAAATGAAGAGGAAGGAGTTCCATCATCTGCAGCAGAGAAACCTGAGCGTTTCCGCTTATTTAAGCAAATTCATTCACTATCTAGATATGCCCCGAGAAGATGTGGTGGTGATGCGCAAAGATTTGGAGGTTCATGGGAGGATAGACCCCAACCTCAAGGTTCAATTAGTCTCCAATGACTACCCTACTTTTCAGCATCTAGTGAATAAAGCTTTATTGCAAGAAGATGCTCAACGCCAACTCTTCGACTCCGGAAGAGGAAGTTCCAAGCTCGGCGATCATGCGGCGGTTCACGATTCACGCCACCACAGTACAACCGACCTCGATGACGTAATCATATAAGGACACCGATTTACGCACCTCGTCCTTTACCTCAAGCTCCTAGAACTGGAAATGCAACCCAAGCTGCAGCAAAGCAGTAAATGTAGCTGCAGGAGTGCAATGCTACAATTGCAAGAATATGGGACACTATGCAAGAATCGCCCACGAAGCGTCAGCGGTAACCCGGTTCGTTTCAATCTTGACCCTACACCAGCAAGAGCTCCAACCAATGGTCAGGGCGTGGAAGCCCTCAAACTCCCAAGACTCCACAAAACATTAATCGAGGGCGTATCAACCATGTCATCACAGAGGCAGCGGAAGATGCACCAGACGTAGTTCTGGGTAAGTTCCTAGTGAACTCAGTACCAGCAATTATATTATTTGATTCTGGAGCTACACATTCTTTCGTAACAAAGGCTTTTGTTGAAAAGAATAATTGGAAAATTTGTTTGCTAAAGGACCTTATGATAGTCAATCTCACGGAAAAGAATTGAGGACTAATTTGGTTAGCCCTAGTGCAACCATAATTATAAGCGGAGTAAAGTTCCTAGCGAACCTTATTATAATAGACTCCGATGGCCTAGATATAATACTTGGAATGGATTGGTTGACCAAGTATAAAGGGCAGATCGATTGTGCCAATCGTGCTATTATTCTTACCAATTCTGATGGAATTCAGATAAGACATGAGTCCGTTATGCATTCCAGGAAGGACAATATGTTAACCAGTCTAAAAGGAAAAAGCTTAGAAGATGTGACAATAGTCGCGAATACCGATGTATTCCGAAGATTTGCGGGATTACCACCGATCGAGAAGTTGAATTTGTTATAAATCCGTGCACCGTACGGCTCAATATCAAAGAGACCCTATCGGATGTCAGCCGATGATTTAGCAGAAGTCAAGAGGCAGATCCAAGAATTGTATGAGAAAGGATTCATCAGACCAAGTTCTTCGCCTTGGGAGCCTGTGCTTCTAGTAAAGAAGAAGGATGGTAGTCAACGGATGTGCGTTGATTATCGAGCTTTAAATGAAGTCACTATAAAGAATAAGTATCCCTTACCTCGGATCGATGATTTGTTTGACCAACTCATAGGATCAAGTGTCTTTTCCAAGATTGATCTTCGGTCAGGATATCATCAGTTGAAGATTAGACCTGAAGATATACCAAAGACAGCCTTCGCCACAAGATATGGATTATATGAGTATACGGTGATGTCTTTTGGTCTGACAAATGCACCGCATACTTCATGAACTTGATGAATAAAGTCTTTATGGATTATTTAGATAAGTTTGTTGTTGTTTTCATAGATGACATTCTTATCTATTCGAAGAATAACAAAGAACATGAAGGTCATCTAAGGATAGTGTTGCAAAGACTCCGTGAACACCAGTTATATGCCAAATTTAGCAAATGTGCATTTTGGTTAAAAGAAATTGAGTTTTTGGGACATGTGATCTCAGCGAGAAGGAGTATCTGTAGATCTGGAAAAGTTAAGGATGTATTAAATGGACTCCACCCAAGACGATGCCGAGATCCAAGTTTTAGGATTAGCCGGTTACTATCGTCGATTTATTGAAAGCTTTTCCAAGATTGCGGACCTTTAACCCGGTGTTAAAGAAGGAGAAGAAATTTGAATGGAGTAAATCCTGTGAGGATAGTTTTCAAGAGTTAAAGAAAAGGTTAACTTCAGCACCGGTTCTGCGGTTACCCGATATTCGAAAAGATTTTGAGATATTTTGTGATGCTTCAAAACAAGGTCTTGGTTGTGTACTAATGCAAGAAGGAAGGGTGGTAGCTTATGCATCAAGGCAATTAAGACCGCATGAAGAAAATTATCCCACTCATGATTTAGAACTAGCTCCTTGTTGTGCATGCTCTAAAGTTATGGAGGCATTACTTAATCGTAATCGGTGTGAGATATATACAGATCATAAAAGTTTAAAGTATATATTCACCCAGCCTGACCTTAATATGAGACAAAGAAGATGGCTCGAATTGATAAAGGATTATGATGTGGGAATACACTATCATCCAGGAAAAGCTAATGTAGTAGCCGATGCTTTGAGTCGAAAGAGTCATATGAATAATCTGTCTATTCCAGACAAGCAGTTAACCCTCCATGAGGAATTTCAACGATTAAATTTGAAAATAGTTAACAAAGGTATTCTGTCTACATTGAAGGTTCACCCTACCTTGGAAGATCAGATCAAGGCAGCCCAACGAGAGGATGAATATGTTAAAGAAATTAAAGAGAATATGAAGAAAGGTAAAGCGCCTGGATTTTCAGAAGATGAAGAAGGGATTCTTTGGTTTGGAAAGAGAATACTAGTACCCGAGAAAAAGGAAATAAAAGATTTAATCTTAAAAGAAGCTCATGAATCAGGATATTCAATTCATCCTGGAAGTACAAAAATGTATCAGATTTAAAGAAAGTTCTTGGTGGAGCAGTATGAAAAGGGAAATTGCAGAATATGTAGCCTTGTGTGACATATGTCAAAGAGTTAAGCGAGCATCAAAGACTCTTTGGTCTTTTGCAACCTCTGCATATACCGAATGGAAATGGGAGGAAATTGGAATGGATTTCATAACGGGACTACCAAGAACCAAGTTAGGTTATGACTCAATTTGGGTTATAGTTGACCGTTTAACAAAAGTTGCTCATTTCATACCAGTGAAGACTACATATTCGGGAGATAGATTGGCAGAGCTTTACATGTCAAAAATTGTGTGTTTGCATGGAGTTCCAAAGAGGATCGTGTCAGATAGAGGAACACAATTTACCTCAAGATTTTGGCGAAGCTTCATGAAGTTTTGGGCACCAATTTAAATTTCAAGATCTTGCTTATCATCCTCAAGCGGATGGTCGAATGAGCGGTAAATCAGATATTGGAAGATATGCTGAGAGCATGTGCTTTAGCCAATAAAGCCAGCTGGGATCAAAGTTTGCCCTATGCGGAATTCTCATATAATAATAGTTATCAATCTAGTCTGAAGATGTCTCCGTTTGAAGCCTTGTATGGCAGAAAATGTAGAACGCCGTTATATTGGTCAGAGACCGGAGAGAGTCAAGTATTCGGACCGGATGTCTTGAAGTTAGCAGAAGATCAAGTTCGCTAATCCGAGACCGATTGAAAAGCAGCCTGCACCGGATAAAAGAGTTATCCGATAATCGTCGAAGAATGTTGGAATTTAAGCCAGGCGATCATGTGTATCTCAAAGTGTCACCTATGAAAGGGATGCGTCGATTTAAAGTCAGTGGTAAGCTTGCCCCAAGGTATATCGGACCATTTCTAGTTATAGCAAGAAGAGGTGAAGTCGCTTATCAGCTAGAACTTCCTCCTCGATTATCGATGTACATGATGTATTTCATGTATCACGGTTGAAAAAGTGTTTGAGAGTACCAGAGGAGTTGATACCTTTTGAGGATGTTGATTTAAAGGAAGACTTGACGTACCCAGAATTTCCTATCAAGATTTTAGAAGAGGCAGAACGCCGCACAAGAAACAAGACCATCAAATTCTGCAAAGTGCAATGGAGCAACCGTCCAGAATCAGAAGCAACACGGGAGCGAAGAGGATCTTGAGCAGAGTTTCTGATCTATTTCTCAGTTCTTCCGAATCTCGGGGTCGAGATTCCTTCTAAGTGGGGTAGGTTTGTAACATCCCAATTTTTGCTTTTATTTCGAAGAAATAATTTTAAATTAATTATTTCCAGTTATCTGAATTTTTCACAATTTAAAAGTTATGTTTAAAATAAAAATTTATTACCAAAATAGGTTGGAAATATTTTTCATGTGTTCAAAACATTATCAATGATTTATGTGAATTTTTCTGGAATTTTGGAATTTAATTGGTATTTTTCTGAATATTTTAAGCCTTCTAATGTTTTCGGAATCTTCAAAATTATTTAAAATCCAAAACCTCTCGGGTTGCCACGTGGCGCCCATCGGCGTTCATCCGCGCCCGAACCATCTCGGCCGTCTGCGCCACACCGCCTTTCCTTCCATTGGCGCCAAGTGTCGCGCATCCACGCTCGCGCGCGGCCGCGCTCATCCGAGCCGCTCGCTTCCACTTACCGCTTCGTCCACCCTCTCTTCCCTCTGCCGACGCGTGGCTTAATCCGCGCCGTTCTCTGCTGCCGTCTGACATCTCGCCCGCCCGCCGCCACTTAATACCTCTCATCGGCTCAGATTTAATCCAGGTTGCCGGATTGAATCTCGACCACACCCTTTCACTTACCCCTTCCATCATCATCCAACGGCCCTCACCTTTTCTCTTCGCCACTTGTCGCAAATCCCGCCGTCGCCCTTTCTCTTCTTCCTTTCCCTCTCTCACTGACATGCGGGGCCCATTAGCCAGTCGTCTTCCCCGCCACCTTCTTCCTCCCCGCGTCTCGCCGCTGCCGCCATTAATCAGAAAAAACTGAAGCTTTAAAAGCTTTAGTTTCTTGGCCAATTATTTCCCCGCACTAATGCACATTCAAATAGCCGCCTTCCCGCAACCATTTCTGGCATTATTTCCTTTAATTATGCACTGTGCGCCGTCGCCTTCATTCTCGGGCGGTTCCAAGTCCGCGAGCTTACGCTGCCGTTATCGCCTCATTCCTCTATAAAACCCGACGCCGAGCTGTGTCTCGGTTCCCTTCGCTGTCTCCACCTCCAATTGCCCGCCGAGCGAGAGCCCTCCTGCGCTTGATTTCCTCCGCGGCCACCTTCAACTCCGCGAGCAATCGCGCCGCCTCAAGCCTTCCGAGATTCACTGGAGCATCCTCGGCGTTCTTTGGTGCCCAGCGATCGCATGCGACCACTTTTTCGAGTTATTGCGACCGGAACCCCTCCGCCGTGAAGCCCTCTCCGACCGCCGCCTCTTTTGCCGCCTCGTCGCTCAGACCATCCTCGATAGCGCGCAAAGTACCAACGTACTTCCCGTGTTCACCTCTTTCATTTGGTACCTTGGCGGCGCGCGCTTCGCGAGCTCCGACTACCATTGGTCCTCGAGCTCCACCGCCGCCGATCGCCACGTCAACATGTCGCCGACGAGCGTAGCCGAGGTGGCAGCCCGGAAGGACACCACGCCTGCCGCCACCTCGCGCGTAGCTGTCCACGTCGGCTTAAAGCCGTGACGTGGCAGCCACGAGGTAGCCACGTGCGCGCCACGTTGCTCCGCCGGCCTCCCCGCTGTTAATCCTTAAGAGGATTACCTACCCTTATGGGGTAGGCAGTGCCTCCCCGCTCACTTGGCTAACGCCGCTCTCTTCCCCTCCCACTCCCTCGGCGCGCGTTCGAGCCCCGCTCCGCGCGCTGAGGTTGAGTTTTCTCCGTTTTAATCCGCGCTGACAAGTAGGCCCCACCCGTCAGCGACCACCCCTCTGCGCTAGTCACTGACAAGTGGGTCCCGAGTTCAGTGGGTCCCACATGTCAGAGACTGATTGTATTGCGGACTTACTGACCAGTGGACCCCACCTATCAGTAATTTCCGAATTTATAGATTTAATCAAATCTGAAAATTTCAAATAGCCATATCTTTTTCATTTTAGCTCCAAATTGGTCCATTCAAATTTCTAAATTCATCTAAAATTTCAATCTTTCAATTGGTATATTTATTTTCAATTTTTGAATTTTTATTTTATTTTATTTATTTGGATTTCTCGATTTACGTGTAGAGACCGATTTGTCCGAGGCTTTGCAAGAGCAAGTTGTGGAAGATTTCAACCAGACATAGGAAGGCAAGTCTCCTTTGACCATTTTGCTCCTATGTTTTGCAAGTTTCCTTTGATCAACTTGCTCCAATGATTTATAAAATGATTAGGTAGTTATTTTAAAATTATTGCATGCTTATGTTATATCAAGTGATAAGTTGATTTAGAAAATTTAGTTAAATACCCAATTTGCTATACCTTCCATTGAAAATTGTTTATCTTGTACCATTGTCAACTAAGGATATCCCTTTGACTCAATAATGAGTTAGTGTTACAATTGTGGAATGTTTAAATACTAGCAAATGCTTAGCGTAGCAAATAAATATAATAATGCTCAAATGAGAGTCATGTTTATCAAATGCTTTGATGAATGATTTGTTTGAACATTGGTAATGGATGTTACCATTGTTAAATGTTTTGTTTGAAAAGTGGTAATGGATGTTACCTTTGTTAATTTGAAAATAAAAATGAAATTCAAAGGAGAAGTTGACAAGGGTGGATGGAAGGTTTGGTGAGTGCGATTAGCACGAGAATGTTTGGAATTGTGAATGAGCCACCCGGTCGCGTTTAAGGACCGACGCTTGTGTTTGTCCAAACTGAGCAAAAGCAGTACAACCACAAGTCTATATGGGTGCGACCTAGCTAACTAACCTATAAAAGTTTAGCTTAGATATCACCGGTGGTGTATTGGGTGCTAGGGTGTCTTGGTTACTCATAGTGAGGGACGGGGTTTCTTGTACTCACATGGCGCAGAGGGCTCCAACTCGTGGATTCGAGTTGTGGTGAAACCTTAGCGGGTGGTATTTAAACTATACTGGTGTAGGCGAAAGGCTTTGTGATAATTTATCTGGGTCTTATGCCAAAGGAAGCGTGTTGACTATTAAGATAATTTATCTCTTGTGGGTAAAGTGTACAACCTCTGCAGAGTAAAACTATTCGAATAGCCGTGCCCACGGTCAAGGCGAAGCAAAGAATGCATTCACATGGTAGAAGATTTGGTTTTGATTTCAAAACAAAATGAATTGGAGAAAAACTCGAGAGTGGTATAACTCTCGTGATGTACAGATCAGGGGGTGTAACCTGAGGTTTTGAAAATTGGATGTGATGGCCTGAGATATTAGTGTTGGTAGTTTAACCTTCACTAAAAGTACTTATCCAATTTCGATTATTAAAAACAAGTTGTTTACAAAATGGCTTTTAAAGTAGTTATGTAGATTTGAAATAAAATGCTGATTTGTGCAAATAAACCATATAGCTTTCCTTTGAAAAACCTTACATCTATGCATTTTCCCAAGACTTATGAGTACATTTTGTACTCACTGTTGCTCTATAAATATAAGCGAGAGAATGAAGAAGATCAAGCTGGAGAGTATGACTTGCGTAGAATGTGGATGCGGTGGATTATTCTCGGATGCCTAGGATTCGTTTCCCCAGTCAATTACCTGTGGCAGATTGATGGGTCGACTGTTTATCTTCATTTGCTTCCGCTGTGTTTATTTTTGCTTGAGGTTCTATGAACCTAGTAAGGCAATGGCCTTTGTAAAACTTCAGTTACTATTGTAATAAAGCGTTGTTGGCAATGTATCATCTTTTCTGTTTGAACTGTGTGTACTAGCATTGATCGTTGGGACTAGTACAGTAATACACAGGGGGTCTAGGAGTTTCTACTCCAGGTCTCACACTGGGAAGGCCAATGTTGTTGCAGATGCCTTGAGCAGAAAGGTATATTGCAATTCAGCGATGGTTCGAGAGAGTCAACCAGCATTGCATGAGGAATTTCAGAAGCTTAGCCTAGAGTTGGTTGAGCAAGGATTTTTGGTAGCTATGGAGTTGCAACCTACCTTGGATGGTCAGATTCGTCAGGTTCAGTCAGATGATGAGGTTTTTCAGCGGATCAGGAAGAACTTAAGTGAAGATAAAGAGTCAGGATTTACATTAGATGACCAAGGAACTCTGTGGTTCAAGCAGCAGTTGTGTGTGCCCAACAAGCCAGAGTTAAAGGAAGTGTTGTTAAAAGAGGCTCATGAGTCGTTGTTCTCGATTCATCCAGGCAGTACCAAGATGTACCAGGACATTAAGGATAAGTATTGGTGGCCAAGCATGAAGCGTGAGATCGCTGAGTATGTAGCCCTTTGTGATGTTTGTCAGAGAGTAAAGGCAAAGCCTCAGAGACCAGCAGGCTTGCTACAGCCATTGAAAGTCCCCGAGTGGAAGTGGGAAGAAATTCGTATGGACTACATAGTCGGTCTACCTAAGACCAAAGAGGGCTATGATTCGATTTGGGTCATCGTGGATTGATTGACCAAGGTTGCTCATTTCATTCCAGTTAAGACGACCTACAGTGGTGACAGGTTGGCAGAGTTATATATGTCGAGGATTGTCAGTTTGCATGGTGTGCCCAAGAAGATTGTGTCAGATCGTGGATCACAGTTCACCTCTCGTTTTTGGGGTAGTTTCCATAAGGCTATGGGAACCCACCTGAATTTCAGCATAGCTTATCATCCCCAGACAGATGGTTAGACAGAGCGAGTAAATCAGATTTTGGAGGACATGTTGAGAGCATGTGTACTTGATTATGGGTCTAAGTGGGACAGTTGTTTGCCTTTTGCGGAGTTCTCGTACAACAACAGTTATCAGGCCAGTTTGCAGATGTCACCGTTTGAGGCACTTTATGGCAGGAAATGCAGGACCCCTCTCAATTGGAAAGAGATGGGGGAAGGTCAGGTTTTTGGTCCAGACTGTTTGAAAGAAGCTGAGGATAAGGTCCGTTTGATACAGGAAAGGTTGAAAACTGCCCAGGTCAGACAGAAAAGTTATGCAGATACCAGACGTCGAAAGCTGAGCTTTGAGCCAGATGATTTTGTGTATCTCCGGATCACACCATTCAAAGGTGTGAAGAGGTTTCAGTTAAAAGGAAAGCTTGCACCGAGATATGTTGGTCCGTTTAGAATTCTGAAACGCAGGGGAGAGGTTGCTTATCAGTTGGAGTTACATGCGTCTTTCAGTGGGGTACATGACGTCTTCCATGTGTCCCAACTGAAGAAGTGTTTGCGTGTACCAGAGGAGATTGTGCCAGTTGAGGCCATTGACCTGCAAGCGGATCTGTCGTACAAGGAGCACCCAATCAAAATTTTGGAAGCGTCAGAGCGAGTCACCCGGAATAAAGTGGTCCGTTTTTGCAAGGTGCAGTGGAGCAACCATTCCGACGAGGAAGCAACCTTGGAGCGCGAGGAGGACCTCAGAGCAGAATTTCCGAACCTATTCTCTTAGTTGGCCCAGATCTCGGGGTCGAGATCTTATTTAAGGGGGTAAGGTTTGTAACATCCTGTTTTTCTGCTATTTTTAAAGCCAGGATTTTAAAAATGAATTTTCAGGAATTTTCTGAATTTAATTCAAACTTTAAATGAATTTTTAGAATTTTAAAAGATTTAATGTGATTAAAATAAACATTAACATAAGTTCAAAATATTTTATTTTGATTCTTCAGGTCTCAAGGAATTTTCTGGTATTTTTGGTGAATTTTTGGGATTTATTTGCTATTTTCTAGAGCTCTTTGAAGTTTATTTCAATTTCTGGAAAAAGAAAAAGAAATGGAAAAATTCCCCGCCGCCCGATCCCTCCTCCCTCCACGCGTCGCTCATCCAGCCGCGCCCGCGCCGTCGCCGTACCCCTCCTTCCCGCACCGCCCGATCCGCCCCGCGACACGCGTCGCGCATCCGCTCCCGTCGCGTCCGCGCCGCAAACCCTAACCTTAATCCCGCCGCCCGCGCACCCACATCCGCGCCGTTGATCAAGCCACGTGAAGGCACCAGCAGAGCCCCGCCCTCGCCCGCTCGATACCATTGGATGTGTCCACTTGTCTCGATCCTGGCCGTCCGAACCCCGTCCGTCTCGCGCCCACACCGTCCCCGATCTAGACGCCTCGGTTCGCGTGATAAAACCGCCGACGCTCCCTCGGTTCGTGTGCCACCCTCGCCGAACCCTCGTCCGCCGCCGCCGATCTCGCCTCGCGCCTGCGCCGTCGCCCGTCGCTATCGGAGTCCGCGCGTCGTCGCCCGCGTGCCCCGTCTTGCGCCCGACCCCACTGCCGTCGCCGGAGACCCGCCACCGTCGCCCCCCTCCCCCCTCCCGCCGGTGAGCCCTTGTCGCCCGCCGCCCGCGTCGCCCCTCGCCTCGCCCCGCGCCTCGCCTCGGTCCCCGCGCCCGAAACCGCGTCACCCCCGTGCGCGTCGCTTCCCGCAGCGCGTCGGCCACGTGTCGGCAATCGGCCGCCACCCCGCCTCCTGGCCGCGCGATCCCCGCCGCCGACCCAGATCTGAGCCGAGGGCTCAGATCTTGCCGCGTGTCGCGTTCCCCGCCGTCGGATCAAGCCGTCGTTGCCCGCGCCCGAACCGCGCCGCGTCAGCCCTACCCACGTGGCAAGCCACGTCAGCCTTAAGGCCACGTGGCATGACACGTGGTAGCCACGTCAGCGCCACGTCAGCCGCAAGCCGTCCCCCGAGCCACGTGGCAGCATCAGCGGCTGCCACGTCAGCACTGCAGCCACGTCAGCGCCCCCGTGCACTGTTCGGTGGACCGTGTCCACCGTGGACCGTGTCCACCGTGGACCGCGTCCTCCATGCGTCCGGTCCACAGCACAGTAATTTTTCCGTTTTTTCCCGATTTTCTTTAGATTAAATTTTCCGAGAGCCCGTTCTCCTCCGTCCTAGCTCCGGTTGACCCCGTTCTTTTTTCTAAATTCATCTAAAATCAAGCTCTAGTTTTTGGTTCTAGTTTTGTGAATTTTTGAGTTCATATGCTTATCATTTTATGTGTTTTCTTTGTTTCGGTCGCTTTCTCTCTCGTTAGATTCGGATTCCGGAGGAGCAGGTTCTACGCCCGAAGACCAGGAGTACCTTGCTGAGCATAACCAAGGCAAGTCGTGTCCTTTGATTATGTTGAACCCAGTTTGCAATCTATTATTTAATTATTTTGTTTAAACTACATTGCATCGCCACTTTTATTCAAACCCTTGTATCGTTAGTATCATCCCAATTGAATTTATCCCTCCTTGATGTTTTGGAATGTCATGATACCATTGTCACCATAGGTTGGGAAACATACTAGTGATGTTAGATTACTTGTCACATAGGTTGGTACGATTAGACGCTTAGCCATGCTAAATTCACGATTGATCTCATCATCACATGTTAATTATTAATTTAACTTAAATGATATATGGAACTGTGGTTGGTGCCATGATTATTAAAATTTGTGCCACGTCATTGGTGTGTCGTTGGCTTGGTTATACAAATTGGTTTTTCACTCGGGCGAGTGATCGTGCAATAAAAGGGGAAGTGCAGATGCACTTCGGGGGATGTGGTAGCCTCGCCCGGGTAATGTTAAGGACTTAACTTTGTGCGCCATTGATCTGAGTTTAATCGTGCAAACCACATGTCTAGTATGGGATAGACCTGGCTGATTAATTTGTAATATTTCAATTCAATTATGCCATTGTGATGGACATTGTTACTGATTTCCATATGGCGTAAGGGGGGTGTGATGCGAAACCCTAGCGGGCAAAATTGGGTTGGGGTAGAGCATAAGTCATAAAATCATATGGAGAATTCCACAATGTAGAATAATTTTATTTGGGATAAGATTGACCTTAATTGTACATGTGTATTTGTTAATGGATATTTTATTTTATTTCAATTAATTGATTTGTGAAATAGATGTTTTTGTTTATGAAATGAATTGAGATGTGAATTGGATGTATACATGTACAGGTCGATCTGTTTATTTTAGAGGGCATGGCTAGCATTTTCTGAGTGTAAAACTATTCAAATAGCCGCGTCCTCGGTCATGGACAATGCTCGGTGATTTCACACGAGGGTTAGTGTTTCCATTTATAACTTGGCGGTTTGTGTTGGAGGTGAACAGGTAGCTCACTGTTGGTTTAGCTTGTGGATAGGTGTTCACAAGTGGTTCATGTTTATCCCTTTGATTAATTATTATTATTGTTTTCAGTTCAATGTCGTTTTCAATCTATTTATCATATTTACTGTGAAATGTCTTTTATGCAAATTAACCTTTCAGCCTTCCATTGGTAAGCCTTGCATGTTATATTGCATCCTTTTTGTTACAAACGACTTGCTGAGTACCAATGTACTCACGGCTTTACGCCTATGTTGCTCAGTTGAGGGAGAGGAGTACTATCAGCAAGAGGTTCCAGAAGAAGAGTACTACGACGACTTCACGGATTAGGCTTCGTTCTCCACTCGATAGCCTGTGGGCTTATCGATTGGCCACTACGCTTTATTTTGGATTTCCGCTGCTATTTTGTTAAACCCTTCCGGCTAGAGATATTGTAAGCTTGACCATAAGGTCGTACCTTGAGATCTATCGATATTTGAGTTTTCCTTTATTATTATCATGTGTATGGTTGTGATTACATCTATGTTTGATTGTGTGCACTAGCGTGATCCTGGACTAGTGCAGTTTACACAGAGAGTCCGAATTTGCATATTCTGGTCTCGACACCAAGGGAAAAGAGTGCAACTTGTAGATCTTCAGGATCAGTAAGTCTTCTGGCCTTACACAGGATTTGCTCCCCCTGAACCTTATAATTCTCTAAGTCACCTCATACCAATACCTCGAACGCACTTTTGAAAATTGGTGGCTGGTAATGACTTTATGAATAAATGTGGTAGATTATCACAAGACTTACCATTCAATACCTTTATCTCTCCATTCTTTTGAAGCTCATGAGGATAAAAGAATTTAAAAGCAATATACTTCGTGCTATTACTTTTAACATATCACGTTTGCATTTGTGCGACACAAGTGGCATTATCTTCATATATAATGGTGGGGTCTATAATGGTGCTCATGCCATATGACTTCTAGATGTGGCTAACCATTCGTCTAAGCCAAACACATTCTCGCGAGGCTTCGTATAATACGATTATTTCTGAGTGGTTTGTAGATGTAGCTACTAAGGTCTGTTTGAATGACCTCCAAGAAATGGGTCAGACAGATATCCAGCATCTGTATATCTAACTATAGTCAAATCTTTGTTTTTCGGGTAACATAATCTGAGATCTTGTGTACCCTGAAGATATATGAATAGGGTTTTAATGCCAGCCCAATGTCTTCGGGTTGGAGCTGCGCTGTGCCTAGCCAACAAGTTTACTACAAAGGCAATATTTGGCCTTGTGTAGTTAGCTAGATACATTAGTGCTCCAATGGCACTTAAGTATGGGAATTTCTTCATTTTCTATACTTGGTATAAAGGGATCTTTATCTGCTTCTAGGGATCGAACCACCATCGATGTTTTTACTGGATATGACTTATCCATGTTAAATTTCTCCAATACCTTCTTGGTATAAGATGATTAATGTACTAAGATTCCTTCAGGGAGATGCTCAAGCTGCAGGCCTAAGCAAAACTTGGTTCGGCCTAAGTCTCTCATTTCAAACTCTTTAACAAGATAGGAACTTGCTTCCTTTATGTCCTCTGTCATCCCGATGATATTCAGATCATCGACATATACTGAACCCTTGTGCCATAAGTCTCGCTTTGTATCTCACCACCTCGTTGTTTTTGTTTCTCTTCCGGACGAAAACCCATTTGCATCCTACAGGGAATCCTTAGGCAGTGTTCGGGCTATCAGGCCAAACACCTTTCTTTTATTTAGCGAGAGCAATTCTTCCTCAATTGCTTCTTTCTATTTACCCCAGTCTGAACGTTTCTAGCATTCAGCTAAGGTCTTTGGTTCTGGATCCAGTTCAAGGTTTTTAGCAATCTTTGAGGCGAAATAGATGTCGACAACTATGGTTTTCCTCTTGTATAGTTCTCCTGATTCAACAAAATTTGTGGATATTTCATCATTTATCTCATCCAGCTCCTCGTGATTTCCCACAACGATGGAGTCTGGTTGTTCCAAAGTCCCAGTATTAGTTTGTACGCACGCAATTGTACTGGGGTTATGATCTTCAGGATCAATCCCTTCAGGGGTTCTCTCAACTTCAGGTTGAGCTTCTTCAACTGATATGAGAGGTGTCTTATTATCATTTGGTTTCGATTTCTACGGACGTCTCCGCAGAACTAAGGCCTCAATCTCCGGCGCTCTCCCCATCTTCCTTACATGAGGGGTTGGAGTGGTTTGAATATCCTTCTAGGGTATTTCCACTCTCTCTGGAGCATTCGCTGCCGGTATATAAGACTTTGTCACTCCCTTCTGATCAGTGAAGGAATCTAGCAAGTTATTTGTAATTTGTTACAGGTTTATTATTCGCTGAACTTCCAGTTAAGATTCTGTTGTGCGTAGATCCAAAGCCTGAATGCCTGAGACATTCTAGTCTATTTCTCGACATTTATCATCATTTAGATATTTTTCTCCCCCTAATGCCGGGAAATTATCCTCATCAAAGATGCAATCAGCGTGTCAGGCCGTAAACATGTCTCCCGTGGTAGGCTCAAGATATTTAAGGATCGACAGGGACTCAAAACCAACATATACTCTCAACTTCCGGTGGGGCCCACAGCTGTTCGTTGTGGTGGTGAAATTGGCACATATACAACACAGCCAAATTTACACAGATGGGAAATACTTGGTTCTTTTCCACGTACTAATTGTAAGGGGGAAATCTCATGGTATGCACCACGTTGCACCAACATGGCTGCCATGTGGGTCAAGAGCATACGTGGCTAACCACGTGATTGACATCCGGGTCGAGAGGGGAAAGCTACTGGGACTGTTGAATGAAGTTCGGGCAGCTGCGATCACAGAGAAGTTCGGACCAATCCGAACGGTGAAGGAGTGTTTGGACTGTCCGATCAGTGATGGACGGTCGATTAACTATGGAAATGTTCGGACAGTGAAGGGTTGTTCAGACCGTCCGATCGGGAACAAACCGTCTGATCGCAAAGAAATGTTCGGACTGTCCAAGAGTTAAGATGAGCTCAGACCGTCCGATCGGCTATGGATGGCCTGATCGCTATGGAAACATTCAGACTGTCCGAACATCAGGGAGATGTTTAGCCAGTCCAATCGGTCATGGATGTTCTGATCACAGGGAAGGTTCGGACCGTCCGAACATAAGCAAAGGTTCGGACCGTCTGACAACGATGGGCAAGGGAAGTGGTGCGACACTCAGATCCCAAGGGCTCGACGGTGGTATGGGGCATGGCGGCAACTAGAGAAGAGTGTAATATGGAGAGGGAGCGAGGGGATTCCAATGATATACAAGTGCATTACTGGAGGTGATCGGAGGACGGCCGGCGGCAAGGTTTGGCGACGACAGTGCACGGCTCCAAACGGTGAGGCAGCTCCGATGACGCTTGAGACCGGCCGATGACGCAAAAGTCATAAAATCATATGGAGAATTCCACAATGTAGAATAATTTTATTTGGGATAAGATTGACCTTAATTGTACATGTGTATTTGTTAATGGATATTTTATTTTATTTCAATTAATTGATTTGTGAAATAGATGTTTTTGTTTATGAAATGAATTGAGATGTGAATTGGATGTATACATGTACAGGTCGATCTGTTTATTTTAGAGGGCATGGCTAGCATTTTCTGAGGCTAGCCAATAAACAGAAATAGATTTAGGAGAAGAAACGAATATCACATATGGTTTTTTTATAAAAAATCATTTGTAATAGTGATTATCACAGACGGTTTTTCGTGAAAACCGTCTGTGATAGTTGAACATCACAGACGGTTTTAACTACAAACCGTCTGTGATATTTGATTATCACAGACGGTTTTTTGTAAAAACCGTCTATGATAGCTCAATGTCGAGACCCGAATATGCAAATTCGGTCTCTCTGTGTAAATTGCACAAGTCCAGGATCACGCTAGTGCACACAGTCAAACATAGATGTCATCACAGTCATACACACGATATAATAAAGGGAAAACTCAAATATCGATAAATCTCAAAGGTACGACCTTATGGCCAAGCTTACAATATCTTTAGCCGGAAGGGCTTAACAAAAATAGCAACGAAAATCCAAATTAAAGCGTAGCGGCCAATCGACAAGCCCACAGGCTATCGAGTGGAGAACGAAGCCTAATCTGTGAAGTCGTCGTAGTACTCTCCTTTTGGAACCTCCTGCTGATAATACTCCTCGCCCTCAACTGAGCAACATAGGCGTAAAGCCGTGAGTACAGTGGTACTCAGCAAGTCGTTTGTAACAAATGAATGCAATATAGTATGCAAGGCTTACCATGGAAGGCGGAAAGGTTAATTTATATAAAAAACATTTCACAGTAAATATGATAAATAGATTGAAAGCGAAATTTAACTGAAAATAATAATAATAAATAATCAAAGGGATAAACATGAACCACTTGTGAACACCTATCCATAAGCTAAACCAATGGTGAACTACCTGTCCACCTCCGACATAAACCACCAAGTTATAAGTGAAAACACTATCCCTCGTGTGAAATCATCGAGCATTGTCCATGACCAAGGACGCGGCTATTCGAATAGTTTTACACTCTGCAGAGGTTGCGCAACTGTACCCACACGATGTGATTGGCCTCGATCTCAGGAGATCACAACAAGGCCTTTACGATGCTCTACCTCAACCCAATCCTGTCCGCTAGGGTTTCGCATCACACCCCCCCTTGCGCCACATGGAAATCAGCAACCATGTCCATCACAATGGCAGAATTGAATTGAAATATTACAAATTAATCAACCAGGTCTATCCCATACTAGACATGTGGTTTGCACGATTAAGCTCAGATCAATGGCACACAAAGTTAAGTCCTTAACATTACCCAGGCGAGGCTACCACATCCCCCGAAGTGCATCTGCACTTCCCCTTTACTGCACGATCACTCGTCCGAGCGTAAAACCAATTTGTATAACCAAGCCAACGACACACCAATGACGTGGCACAAATTTTAATAAACATGGCACCAACTACAGTTCCATATATCATTAAGTCAAATTAATAATTAACATATGATGATGAGACTATTCGTAAAGTGAAGCAAGGCTAAGCAGTCTAATCGTACCAACCCATGTGACATGTAGCCAAGCATCACTACTATATTTCCCAACCTATGGTGACAATGGTATCATGACATTCCAAAATATCAAGAAGGGACAAACTCAATTGGGTCGATAACTACCAATACAAGGGTTCGAATAAAAGTAGCGATGCAATGTAATTTAAAACAAAATAAATAAATAATAGATTGCAAACTGGGTTCAACATGATCAAAGGACACAACTTGCCTTGGTTATGCTCAGCGAGGTACTCCTGGTCTTCGGGCGTAGAACCTGCTCCTCCGGAATCCGAATCTAACGAGAGAGAAAACGACCAAAACAAAAGAAACACATAAAATGATAAGCAAATGAACTCCAAAAATCACGAAATCAGAACCAAAAGCTAGAGCTCGATTTTAGATGAATTTAGAAAAAAGAACGGGGTCAATCGGAGTTAGGACGGAGGAGAACGGGCTCTCAGAAAATTTAATCCAAAGAAAATCGGGAAAAATGAAAAAGGGTACTGCGCTGTAGACTCGGCACACGGGAGAACTGGTCCACCGTGGACCCGGTGCACGCAACAGTGTCACGCCACGGGTGCAGGCGTGGCTGACGTGGCAGCTGCTGGTGCTGCCACGTGTCACTGGCTGACGTGGCGGCTAACGTGGCACGGAGGCTCGGGATCGGCTGACGTGGCGCTGACGTAGCATCGCCACATGGCAGTAGGGCTGACGTGGCACCGGTGCGGGTGTGACGGCGGTGCAAGATCGGACAGCTGAGGAGAGGCCACGCGGCCGTATCCAAGCCGTCAATCCAGATCCAGATAAGCGATCGCGATGCGGGGCTCGGACCGTTGGATCGACGACACATGGCGGCATGCCGAACGAAGCGTCGCGGACACGGGCGCGGGTGCGGGCACGGCGCGGGCGAGCGCGGGGACCGGGGTCAGGCGCGGAGGGCGCGGTGGGGTGCGGGGTTCGGCGTCGCGTGCGGAGGGAGGCGACGGAGGCCGGCGCGGTGCTTACCAGCAAGGACGGCAGCGACGGCGGGGACGGCGGTGAGGTCCGGGAAGAACGGCGACGCTCGGGAGGCGACGGCGTGGTGTGGTCCGGCGGCGGAGAACAGCGGTGAAACCTCGCGGGGCGGCGAGTTCGGCGGGGCGACGTCCGACGAGCACGGCGGCGCCCAGCAAGAGCGGAGACGGAGACGGCGGCGAGGCGAGGGAGGCGGCGGAGGCGAGGCGAGGGAGGCGGCGGCGAGCCGAGCGCAAGAACCGAGACGGTAGGCACGCGAACTGAGGTGGCGCCGCGATTAAAAACACGCGAACCGAGGGTGAGTTCGCGAAGGAGACGGCGCGGGCGAGAGTCCACCTCGGAGACGACGACCGGGGTCGCGACGCGTGGCACACGGATGGGATCGGACGGCTGCGAGCAAGCGGCGTTAGGGTTAGGGTTTCGCGGCGCAGGCGGCGGGCGCGGGTGAGCGTGTGCCGCAACGTGTTGCGGGGATCGGATCAGACGGTGGGCGCGGGGCGACGCTGAGGGCGGTGCGGAGAGCGGGCGCGCGAGGATCGGGCGGTTCGGAGCGACCAGCACCGACACGCGGCGGCGCGAGCGGGCGGCATGCAGCGCAGCCGGCAGGAAGCTGGGGGGGGACGCTTGCGCGGCGGGGGCGACACGCGGCGGCAGCAGTGGCGGGCGAGGCGGGCGGGCCGACACGCGTCAGCGGGGAGGGTTTTGGGTTTTTAAATCTTTTGTTCTTTTTCCAGAAATTCAAAATAGCTTCTAGAAGCTCTAGAAAATAGCAAATAAATCCCACAAATTCACCAAAAATACCAGAAAATTCCTTAAAACCTGAAGTATCCAAATAAAATATTTTTAACTTATGTTAATGTTTATTTTAATCATATTAAATTATTTAAAATTCTAAAAATTTATTTGAAGCTTGAATTAATTCCAGAAAATTCTAGAAAATTTATTTTTGAAATCCTGACTGACTTTAAAAATTACAAAAAAACAGGATGTTACACTCAACATCACAGACGGTTTTAACTACGAACTGTCTGTGATATTTGATTATCACAGACGGCTCGTAGTTAAAATCGTCTATGATATTTAGCTATCGCAGACAGTTCTTAAAAAATCGTCTGTGATAATCAATTATCATAGACGATTTGTAGTTAAAAACCATCTATGATATTACATTACAGATAGTTCGAAAGCCATTTTGATGATCTCGTATCATTACTGACCTATCAATTCAGACGGCTCACGAAATCGTCTGTGATGACGTTTTCCAACCGTCTGTGATAACATTTTCTGTAATAGTGATACCTCAAGGGCCCATTTATCTATATTTATCATTTATTTCCACAGCAAGTACTCTCTTTATGTGAACTATTTGTTTGGTCCTCTCATTTGTCTAAAACTTGGTCGTGTAGACCTATGTATGACTGCTTAATTTTATGTGCTACTTTATTTTATTTACTCTTGTATGATGTGATCAAATGATATAATATATATGTGATAACTACTGATCATGAGACTAGCATGATTAATACATATTATTCAGAATTAATTTTTGGAGTCCCACAATTCTTAGATCCTACATCAACTTCGGATTGCCCGTATATTAGTTGATCCGTCTCTTTGGGATCCATGCGGTCATCATTTTTAACTTTTACCATCAATATATTAATATATGTAATAAATATATGGAATTCACTTTGTATTTATCTTCAAAATACTTTCATAACATGTATTTTTTATTATTTTGCTAGTCTATCATGACTAAAACGTCAATAATTATTTCATTGCAGACCATGAAATTATTTTTAAAAATACGACTTATATTTGTGGATATAGCGAGGCTAATTACTTTGGGTATAATCAGTTAAAAGTTTTTGAATCCTGTAGATTTAACAAACAACCTAATACCTATATATGTCCCGATCCCCCCGCCCCGCGCTGCCACCCTGTGCCTTCTCTTCATCCTCGCCGGTGTCACCTCGTCGTCATCTCAACGCTACGCCTCGCCATGGCAAACCAGAGATGGAGTTGGCTTTGCCAAAGCCAGTGGGAGTGTTGAGCTCGATCGCCAGAGATGAAGGTGGAGGCGCATCGATCTATCTTCAATCGCACCCAACGGTTACAAATTTGACTAAAATAAAAATACTAGTTGAGTGTTGTGTAGCATCTCCATAATCCTTTTACACTTACCCAAGCTAGGCGTGGGCGTTCCATCAGCCCCATGCATATTTGTTTGCCATGCCACCTTGTGCAGCTGATCATTAGCATGCGCTCTAGCCTCTACTGATGGGACTCTTGCTAGCTTAGCTTGCAACGAACGACCCAGAAATTATTGGCGCGTCCTGAACATGGCATTTTGTGTGGCCGACTAGACGGAGGCGAGTGAAACTCAAATTGATCACTGCGATAGTGTCGCTGCCAAGTGGCCCGTCGACAGTAGAAATTATGGCATGCAGGCATTTGCCACTCAAGACTAATCTGGACGTTTGCTACGTGCTTGTTCACACTTCGTACGGTAAATGGCAACTGCCATCGATCAGAGGCTGCCTCCCTTCTGCAAAAGCAGACAAACGACGACAGGATTATAAATATTGGCCGAAAATTAATGAAAACCACTTCGAGTATAAATTGATCTTAAATGTTTCATTTTACTATGACTTATTCTGATTTATCTCTGATTTACACTAATTTATACTGATTTCGGTCGATTTTCATGTTTATTTGAAAATTTTGATCTCATAGCTACTGAAATTTTTCAAAAATCGGTACTATCGGTCCTACCAGACCCAGTTTTCTTAATAATGATGTAAGAGGGAATAACTTACCGGACCCAGTTTTTTTAGTAATGTTGTAAGAGGGAATAACTTAACCAGTGAGGAGAAGGCCAGAGATTATATATACCCTTGTGTGTACCTTGGCTTCTTGTATTCTCATGTGTGCTACATGCCTTCTTGTAGAGCGTCACCTACACTTCACAAAAACCAACACACACAAGCAGCAGCAACTTCCAAGCATGGATATCCAAAGCTGCTTAAAGGCCTCTCTTCTTGCCCTAAGCCTTCTCTCTATGGTGACTTGGCTGCCCCACATTTATTCCTGCCTACGGACCTTCGTCCTGGTGTCCCTCCCTTCGGTTGCCTCAACCGTCACCGCGCCGAAGTGCCTCTTCGTCTTCTCCAACATCATCGTCGTCTTCCTCGTCAGCCAGTTCAAGCTCGCGCATAGCGGCGGCAGCGAGTCTCTGAACACTGGCGACAACAACGGTGACGTTGTTGATGCAAAGGGTGACATGCTCCAAAGGCAAGAAGAGGAGCTAGTGATGGAGGCTTTTGCGCCTAATGTCGAAGAGAGCGAACAAGAACATAACGTGTTACTAGTAGTAGAACAAGAGGATGATACTGTAGCGGTTTGTGAAGCTGTGGTGCAGACGGACCAGCTTGAGGAGGAGGATGTGGTGTTTGGTGAGGTCGATGAAATGAGGGGAGAAGTACTGAAAGAAGAGGGAGGTGTTGAGTCAATGCTGGAGGAGGAGATCAGAGGAGGAGGAGAGCAGCGTGAGGAAAAGGGGCCGGAGGAGAGGGACCTGCCGCCGGTCGACGAGCTGAACCGGCGAGTGGAGGACTTCATCGCCAGGTTTAACATGGAGAGGCAGCTGGAGGCCAGAATGCTCGTATGCTGCTGTTGAGTTGAGTAGCACGCATGTTTTGGTGTTATTGTTAGGATTTTCTTATGCACAAGAACGTATGTTAGTGCTCATCACTGTACTGAAGATGCTTGTTACCTCTCTAGCGCCCAAGGTGGCTTATTAAGCAGACTTTACTCGGTGAAGCACTACTCTAGTACTGAAAGGTGTTCTGCTATAATATTATTACGGTGTAGGTAAGCATCATTAATTATACAACACAGATTACTATCATCTGCTTACTACGAGAAGTTTCCATGGCAACTCGCCAACTCCCAAGATTCGATGTCTCTGCTTTTCTTTGCATCGAAGGAAGGAACTTCAGTCGTACCGTTGCAAGATTCTGCTTTAACATGATAGAGAGCTACTGTCTCCTTTGTATGTTTTGTCAAAAAAAAAAAAAAGCGAAATTCCATTTCTGGTAGCATCCATGTGTTGCCAGAAAAGAACGCTTACTTCGGATCAATCCGACGCTTTGTTTAGAACGCAGAAATTTTTTTAATTTCCTGTGGAAAGTACTTGAGATCTGTTTGGAACGTGGTAATTTATCCTGATTAATTCATACCAAAACTAAAATGTTTCCCGTGAAATTTCAGTTTCCTATACATGGCCGAACTGTTTCCTGTGAAACTGCTTCTTTCTAGGTAATTAAGAACCAATCAACCTACAAGACAAGTACTCGCGAAGTACGTGACCATAATAATCTTCTAAAAAAGAACCGCATGGCCACTACGAGCAAGCGAGATAGGCATGCAAGCTAGCACCATCACACCATGCAAGCATCCACCCTCGGAAGCAAATCGTTGCGCCGATTGCTGGGGCTGTGGCCGCTGTGCACTGCACAGTATTTTCGCGGTTACGGATTACGTCACTTGTAGGAAGCATGTGGATCGTTTCAACTCCAACAGAAAAGATTTTGCCACATGCATGATCGATGCATGCATTGAAACGTCGACCCAATTCAGCACTCCACAGTAATCCTCCATTTGTTCGTCGGATCGTGTGTTGAGATGAACAAAAGCTGGTGATGGGACAAATATTATCACTTCGAATGGGGTCACCAATCACCAGCCGTTCATTTGTGAAACAGCTGGTTTTGTGCTGTGGTTCCACAAGTAGGTGGAAATGTAGCGGTTGAGCAACTCAAGTTTGGCAATATTCCCTTCACCAACTCTAGATCAATAGCGTGCACCGCAGCGATGAGATACTTCTTCCCGGAAGCATATCCTCTTTCTTTGCATGTCTTGCTTCCGATACCAAGAAACTAGCTATATATATTGGCGCGACCTGAACATGTCGCCTAGATACGAAGTAGCCAAGACAAAATTCAGGCCCTGATCTTTCTTTAAATGTTATTAGGTTAAGAATTGTTGGTACGTGCTGATTGTAAAAATGTATTATTCAAATTTGTCGATTGCTAAAGACCGGTTGACATAAACTTAGAATACAAAGTAACACAATATGTCAACAAATTTTGTTAAAAATATAATGTTATGAAAGTATTTTCTGTTAACAAATCTAGTAATATTATTTTTCCAATTCAATTTTTTTTTGTACATTAGTGGTCAAAGTTTTTAAAAGGATAATTGTACACATTCTAAAATTAACCGCATCTAAAAAGAACGGAGGGAGTATTTATTTCCCTTCTTGCCCTATTTTCCTCTATTAATTCCAACGTGTCACACATCCATCACTTCATTCCACAACTACATTTCTAATAGATTTTGACGGTAAAATCCTTTATAATAATTATTTCAATTTTTACCTTAAAATTATTATTTTAAGTGGCTACCACCTTGCCGACTATCACATTGTCAGCACAAATTTGTTGCTGATTTATTCTAACCGTTGGGAATGGTTTGGATGACACTAGGTACACCGTGGGCTATACGAAAAAGTACTAAAGAAATTTAACAAAATAACTGTACGGAAAATTGTGAATATATCAGATAAAATCATATCGATCATTTGTTAAGAAGTAGACCACGTAGATAGCGCATGAGTTTTACACACTACTACAGAAATCATCATCATAGATGGTTCAAAAACGTCATTGCAGACGGTTTTTTGAACCGTTTGAATTTATGAGTCAGTGATAATCGAATGTTATCACAGACGGTTTGTGAGTCGTCTGTGATAAATACAATAAAGACGGTTTGTAACTAGAACCGTCTGTAAAAAATACTATCACAGATGGTTCTAAACAAAAACCGTCTGTGATACTCACACATCACAGACGGTTCTATTTTATAACCGTCTGTGATGTATGAGTATCACAGATGATTTTTGTTTAGAACCGTCTGTGATAGTATTTTCATAGATGGTAGTGAATTACAGACGGTTTATACTACAAAATCGTATATGATAGTTTATTCTATACCTAAATTTTTTTCTATTTTTCAATTAGCCTCAGCAAATGTTAGCTATGCCTTTTGAAAAAAAGCGAAAACAAGCAAATACGATATTAAACATAGCAGAGAACATTCTATTTTTATTACAATCCACCATTACAACATCACAAGATTACAATCTACCATTACAATACTACAAGATTACAATCCACCATTACAATATCACAAAAAACATAGCAAAAAATATTCCATTTACATTACAAACCGAGCAACCCTAAACCCCACAAAGTAGCTCAGGTAGGCCTTCTTGGCGGCTGCCTCACTGTAAGCTCCCGAGCAGCCCTAAATGACACAAAGTAGCAACAGAATTATCGTAGTTATAGAATCAAATACTAGAAAAAACAATGAAGGGAGGTGCTAGCTGGCTGACCAGGTATACGACCTTCGAATCATCTGCACTCGCTTCCATCAAATCCCCGCTTGTAAGCGGCCCTAACCACAGAGAGGTCGATCGAGGAGGAAGACAGTGAGGAGTCTAGAGAGATTTTGAGTGCATAAAGGGTAGAGGATAGGATCAGGTAAGTATTTATAGGGGAGGGAGAGATGAGACGATCTGTAGGATATGGGTTGATCGGTTTCTATTAGTTGGAATTGGTTTGGGGAGGATTAACAGGCCCAACGGTCAGAGACTAATTTATCATAGATGGTTCTTGGTAAGAATCTTCTGTAATAGTATCACAGACGGTTTGAACCACAAACCATGTGTGGTATTGTCTATATATATACCGATACAATATAAACAACTAGTCTTAAAATATAAAATAACAAAGTTTTGTATGGCTTATATATACTAATTTGAAGGGTTTCGATGAGATCTACAACTTTACAGTTGAGACGAACTCCAAATTTCGAAGAGAAGATTGAAAATTTTGACAAAAATAGATTTTAAAAACTTGCGATGCAAATTTGAGGCTAAAGATGGCAGATTTTAGAGGTCTTAGAGGGCGACTAGCGCAAGCTTTTTTTGGATCAGACTCGTCGTTTGCTTTTCAACGAGTACAAAAACATCGAAAACGGACACCATATGCAAAAGTTATGTCTATTTTACTGAAGGTGTGTTAAAACGGAATCATACTCGAACTCAGGCGGAAAATTATGAAATTTTAAGAATATGCGAGGTGGGTAACATCACAGATGATTTGTAAGTATCACAGACGGTTTGTAATTGTTTGTATTACAAACCGTCTGTGAAGTATCACAAACAGTTCTTACTAAGAACCGTCTGTGATATTCCGTCTAAAATAGTATCACAGACGGTTCTCACCAATAACTTTCTGTGATTGCATTTAACACTGATGGTTTTTGTAAATCGTCTATGATAAAATGTCTAATATAAACTTTTTTGTAGTAGTGATACATTGTTTTCATTAAGGAGTTTGGAGATGACACTCTACAGGTTTTCTCCATCTTATCATTACTAGTACGTTTGGAAGGAGATACATGTGGAAGTAATCCTGGATAATTAATTGTGATCAACTTCCCAGCGTTGGCTAATTAACTATATAGTGTATATATAAAATAATATTTCATTTCATCGCAAAAAAGAATAATATTTCATTGAAATATTATTGTTTTCTACTTTCCTGTACAAACGACCAACAGAGAATTGCAAAAGACTATTAATGGCAATTTTTTAGCGAGCTACCTTTGTCCCTATCAAAAAAAATACATGTTACATGCCTTTGTATCCATATTCCCGAAAGCAAAAACCAAAACCAATTGGAGAACAGCTAATTTCTCTTATCTCCCCAGAATTATAATTTGATGGTCCATAGTGTTTTTACATACAGTACAAAATTTTATCTGATAATTTTACCGCAGCAGGTGTTCCTCAAAATGTTTTTTAAGTTGCATAGACTTACACAAAGACTTGTTCAGCATCAGGGAGCCTTACCATGAAACCTAAAACTCCAGGTCGTTTACACAATCTTCTGAAGCTTCAAGCATATTAGCTCAGGAAAAAAGCTAACAACCAAGACAGCTCTCAAGCGACACATTGTGATGTTTTAACATTTGTAACAAACTATAGAGTAAAATTTTCAATTTTTCCTCTTCAAAATGGTTTTTTTACCAGATTGTGTACGATACAGATATTCATCGTTTATGCAATTCAAAGAATGTTTTCCCGCCTTCTTCCTACTCTTTGGAATGGCAATTCCTTGGACTCTGTCCTACCCTCCTCTATAAATAGAGACAAGTTCTCACGTACTCCACAGAAGGCTAATTCCAAGAAGCGAAGTGCTAGACACCACCATGGGGAAAGACACCAAGCTTCTCCTAGCTCTTCTTCTGCTCCTCACGCTTGTGAAAGGTAACCGCACGCATGATCAAGCATAATTAAAACCATTCTTCAGCTGCCGGTTCTCCTCACATTCTGCTCCGAATGTCGATCGCCAGGCAACTGCCAGACGTGCCCCGTGTCAAATTTGGAGGTACGGCAGTCCTTCACCGGCAGGAAGATCAACCTGCTGGTCTCGGTGTTCGAGGTGACGGTGACGAACCGGTGCCCTTGCGTGGTGGACAACGTCGTGATCTGGGGACCGCGTGGCTTCGGGAGCGTCATCGGGATCGACCCCAAGGTGTTCTCCCACATACGGGGGCACGTCTTCCTCCTCAACGACGCCAACCCCGTCCAGAACTGGCAGTCCCTCACTTTCCAATATGCTTGGGACGACATGCTCGAATTAGAGCCTGCATTCTTTGCGTTTCACTGCTAGAACAGTTCTCAATCGGTTCAGTGCTCGTGCATGAACGGTGAATTGTGTTTCGGTTTGGATGACGATACGTATATACAGGGGCGGAGAGAGGGGGGGCTAGGGGGGCCTGGCACCCCCAACCTCAGGCGGACCCCCTCCTCCTCCTTCGCAGTCCGCAGTTCCGCGCACACCCCTCCCCCCCCCCCCCCGGCGCCCTCCTCCCTCCTCCCCCTCGCTCTCCCCCCGTCGTCCTCTCCCTCTCCCCCCGCCGCCCCCTCCCTCTCCCAGCCCCGCCGCCCCCCGCCGCCCCCTCCCTCTCTCGGCCCCGCCGCCCTCCTCCATCTCCCCCCGCCGCCCCCCTCCCTCTCCCGGCCCCGCCGCCCCCCGCCGCCTCCTCCCCCGTCGCCACCCCCCTCCCCGACCCCTCCCGCCGCCACCACCTCCCGCCTCCTCCCCGCCGCCCCAGGCCCCCTCCCCGCCGCCCCAGCCCCCTTCCTCCCTCTCCCGCCGCCTCCTACCCCTCCCCGCAGCCCTCCGCCTCTCCCCGCCGGCCCCGCCTTCCTCCCTCCTCCCTTCCCCGGCGGCCCCTACTCCTCCATCCTCCCAGAGCGCGCGCGTCGCGCGCGCTGACCAGAAGGCACGCGGGGACGTCAAGAAGCAATAGCGTCGGCGCCTCTGCCCGAGGCACGAACGTCAAGCACCAGACGACGACGGCCACTTGCTGCAGGAGGCACGGCGGGTCACCGTGGCGGTGCTCGAGCTCGTCGTGGCGGCGCTGTCAAGGCGGATCGCCCTGACCGGCTCAAGGTCTGCCAGCAAACGGTCTGTCAAGGTCTACTCCTTCTCTTGCTCTGTGATTGCTCTGTGACTGTACTTGTGGGAATGTGGGGTGGGGAATTGTGGCTGTGCTTGTGGGAATGTGGGGTGGGGAATTGTGGGTTGATGGGAGGGCGGGGGTGGGGGGATGCGGGAGGGGGAGCTGGGAGGCCGCGGGCCAACCCCGTCCAGAGCTCGCAGTCCCTCACTTTCCAATATGCTTGGGACGACATGCTCGAGTTAGAGCCTGCATTCTTTGCGTTTCACTGCTAGAACAGTTCTCAATCGGTTCAGTGCTCGTGCATGAACGGTGAATTGTGTTTCGGTTTGGATGACGATACGTATATACAGGGTGGAGAGAGGGGCGGGGGCCTGCACCCCAACCTCGGCGAACCCCTCCTCCCCTTCGCGATCCGCGATTCCGCGCACACCCCGCCGCCCTCCTCCCCTCGCTCTCCCCGTCGCCCCTCCTCTCCCCAACCGCCCTCCTCTCCCGGCCCGCCGCCCCGCCCCCTCCCTCTCCCGGCCCCGCTGCCCCCGCCGCCCTCCTCCTCTCCCCGCCGCCCCCTCCTCTCCCGGCCCCGCCCGCCCCACCGCCCTCCTCCTCTCCCCCCGCCCCTCCCCTCCCCGCCGCCCCCCCCGACCCCTCCCCCGCCGCGCCCCGCCTCCTCCCCCCCCCGCGCGCCCCAGCCCCCTCCTCCCTCTCCCCCACCGGCCCCGCCTTCCTCCCCCTCCCCGCCGCCCCTACTCCTCCGTCCTCCCAGGCGCGCGCGCGTCGCCCGCACGCTTGGCCAGGAAGGCACGCGCAGACGTCAAGAAGCAACAGCACCGGCGCCTCTGCCCGAGGCATGAACATCAAGCACCAGACGACGACAGCCACTCGCTGCAGGAGGCACGGCGGGTCACCGTGGCGGTGCTCAAGCTCGTCGTGGCGGCACTGTCAAGGCGGATCGCCCTGACCGGCTCAAGGTCTGCCAGCAAACAATCTGTTAAGGTCTACTCTTTCTCTTGCTCTGTGATTGCTCTGTGACTGTGCTTGTGGGAATGTGGGGTGGGGAATTGTGGGTTGATGGGAGGGCGGGGGTGGGGGGATGCGGGAGGGGAGCCGGGGAGGCCGCGGGCGCTGGCGTGCAGCGTGGTGGTGGTGCGCTGGTCACCTGGTCCGTCGCGGTCGCGTGCCTCGTGGTGGTCACGACGTCGTGTCGCCGGTCGCCTGGGCGTCGAGACGTAAAGCCGCAGAGTTCAGACTGGTGACGGCCCCTATATCTAATTCCTGGCTCTGCCCCTGCATATATAGATATGTTATGTCCTGCACGTACGTGGTTTAGCTGAAATATTAAGGATGAGTATAAAAGCCCCAATCTATTGTTGTTGCGTGATATTCAAATCTGTTACGTACATTGCATGCATGATAAAAAGTTTATGAGAAGCTATTGTCGCTTCAGGAAACTTCATGAGATTATTGGACCCACCACGTCAATATGTTAATCGTATTATTTGTTAAGCACACTATAATTTTTGAAATTCTTTGGAATGTTAAGCTAGCGAATGAGAAATTAAGTAAAATGTTACGCTTGTGCCTTACGTGAACGATAGGCGAAAATGTCAATTAAGCATTGTAAATGTTGGTGCTTCAGTTTTTATTTTGTTTTTAACAAAATAGACGTTTGTTGACATATCTGGTGTGATATGAGTCATGACCAAGTCATCACTTGCTATGCGTGGAAGAAGTAAAACATTATATACAATACATTAGCAGAGAAGAATAAATGAGCTTTGCTAAACTTAGGACATCCTAATTAAGAAGCTTTGCATGCTAAAAAATGTTGGCTATGTAATTGGTGGACAATGTTGCAATGATATATATTGGAAGAATGGACGAGGGATTATATATGGAAGAGGAAGTGGCGCACTCAATGTATAGTCGGAAGGTGTGACCAGCGCAAAGTAGGCTGTAACCATTTAATTTGAAAGCCTCGATTGGAGGCGATCGCCTAAAGAGATCGAGATATGAATTTTGGATGAAGCCTTGATTGGAGGGGAAGACTGGTAGCCCTAGTAACAAATGTAGGCCATTTCTTCAAAATCAAATCGTGATAGGTCCTTGATGCTATAAAGAAACTCCACGCGGTGCAAACCATCATTTCTTATTACCTTTGAACTGATCAATTTTATTTCTTTAATTCGCGTTATGCGCTTCTAATGTAGCATTATAAGCAATCCATAAGAATTAAATTAAAACCTACACAATGTTAAAGTTTGGAAAATAATTTTTTCTAATTATAATTTCGATATATGCAAGTTTACCTCAGAATTCTAGTATCACCTTTGAGCTGCACCTTCTTACCTTCTTCATCTTCTTCGGTAGGTAGGGGAGAATATTAATTTCTTCTTAGGGACCACGGTATGAATTTTCTTTCAATTAAGGTTCTTGTCGGTAAAAGTTGGGTGCAATATTTATTACTTTCGATAATATATCTTGAGCGATTTTGCTACTAGTGCTGGCCAAATGGGCTCATTACAGTACAGACCCGTAAGGCACGGCCCACTTAGCCCGTCAGCCTGAACTGGCCATGCCATATCAGCCTGTGGACTGAGGCATAGACCTATGCAACCCACCGAGGTGACGGACTATGCCGTGACAGCCTGGGCCCGATTAGGTTGACAATGCCTAAATCTCTGGACACTTGAATTCCCTTTCTAGGCGGCTTTGATTTGATCTTCTAGGGCTGGCTGTATCTCCATCGCAGCTATAGTGCCTTGCTATATTATCTTCAGGTTGAGCGCTACCGACTCCTCATAGAGTTCATGTTGTTGTTCTTAAACCATAATATTGCTGCAATATGCTTTGCGGCTCAAAGCATCAGCCACTACATTAGTTTTCCCAGGGTGGTAGTGGATGCCTACTAATTATCTTCTTTGTCTCAGTTTGAGATCTGATTGTGCGAAGATGTACTTGTGACTCTTATGATTGATGTATATGTCACACTGGTTACTAATCAGGTAATGACGCCAAATTTTCAAGGCATGTACCACTAAGGGTAATTCCAATCATTGACGTGAGGCATCACAGAATACTTCAAAATCCTTCGTATATCTGGTAGAACTAGCACTAGGGTAGAGACTGATCTCTTCTTTAATTCTTGAAAACTATCTTCACAAGCTTTAATCCATTCATATTTTTTTCTCCTTGAATAAATGGGTTAATGGTCTGACAATCTTGGAGAATTCTTTGATAAACCGTCTATAGTTTCTGGCAAATTCAAGGAAACTCCGCACTTTGATCATCAAGGTAGGTTACTTCTATTCCAAAATAGCATCTACTTTAGCCGGGTTGACAGCTACTCCTTCAGTTGACACAATATGACCAAGGAAAATGATATCATGTAGCCAGAACTCACACTTACTATACTTGGTGTATAGCTGATACTCTTTAAGCTTTTCTAGTACTAACCGCAAGTGCTCGGCATGTTCTTCAGCATTCTTGGAGTAGACAAGAACATCATTAATAAACACCACCATAAATTTGTCCAGGTATTCCATGAATACCTTATTCATGAGCTTCATGAAATAGGGTAGAGCATTTGTCAACTCAAAAGACATGACCGTAAAATCGTATTGGCCATATCGAGTGGTGAATGTCGTTGTAGGAATATCTTCCTCCTCTCATTCTCAAGAATAAGATTCTTGTTAACAAAATGATGAAAACTAGAAAAGTCTTGGATAATCAATTGCATACATAGATCCTCATGCGTTCCTTTAAAGAAGCGATCGATCTTTTCCATCTCATCCGCTACATCTCCTGATGCACAGCTAGCTAGCTGATTAAATTTGATGAGGTATTCATTAACAGACATGTTCCCTTGCTTTAATGCACGGAATTCATTCTTCTTCATTTGCATGATTCTTGTGGGCACAAAGTTGGTTCTAAAGGAAATTTTCAATTCTCTCCAATGAATAGCCTAGCCTACTTGGTTGGTTACCTCTTCCTCTTTTTCTTCAGTTTCTACGGTTTCTGCAACTCCTTCTTGTTCTTCAATCTCTTTTTGTTCCTCTTCCTCATAGTATTCCTCAGCCACAGGGCTTTCTTCACCTTAGGCAGCCAAATTATATTCCCACCAGGCAGTTGTTGTCCCTTTGAGCTGATGGGTGGTGAAAACCATCATGTATTCTTTGGCACATTTGGCCAGTCATAGCTTCTTCTTGGTGTCATGAAGCCAATCTTCCGCTTCAAGTAGCTCATCGATAGAAGAAAATGTTAAGGGCTGAGTCCTTAGAAAATCGACCAGCTTCAAGCTACAGTTGATGGCACTTGCTTGTTGGCTAGTGTAAGTAGCTTGTAGGATTTGGGTTTACTGAGCCATAACTTGCGCTGTGGTGGGGTTGATGTAACATCCTCATTTTCAGTGTTATTTGAAACCTTTTAAAATAAAATTCACCATTTATGATTTTTTTGTATTTAATTCAAGCTTAAATTAAATTTTTAATAATTAAAAGAATTCAATATGAATAAAATAAATATTAACATATGCTGGAAATATTTTATTTGTGTTGCTGGTGTCCCAAGGAATTTTTTGTGAATTTTTTGGATTTATTTACTATGTTCTAGAGCTCATTTTATTTTCTTCTAATTTCTGAAATTAGAAAATCCCCAAAAGTCTCTACATCGATCGGACCAGTCCGATCAGCCACCATCATGCGTCGACCATCAGCTGCACGCCGCTCGTCGCGAGCCGTTCGATCGGCCATCTCGTTCGGCCGGTCCGAACATGCCCGAGGACTATTCATTTGTGCCATCTCATCTCGGCCATCTGTTCCCTTCCCGTGCCACACGTCGCCCATTCATCGGCGGAGTTATTGTTTGTTGTCTTCCTCTCGGTCTCTCCACTGTCGTTCACCTCTGATTCGGCCTTGGTGTTCGTGCCTAAGTCGGACTCCGTCGTCGTCCCCGCTCCAGGCTCTCTTGGCCACCACGCTTAAAAGCCGAGCCAGGAATCACCCTCTGCATGCTGCACCTGGTCGTCCTCATCGAGTTCTCCCATGTGCCACCTCTTCCCAGCCGCCGTCATAGTCTTCATCTCCTGCCAGTAGCCGTCGTCGTCATCTTCGCCACTCTAGAAAAAACATACCGCCCAAATTTTTTATACTTCTAAGGTCCGGTAGTTCCGTTTTAGAGTGCGATCGTACCGCTTTGCAGTAGTTCCACTGTTCATTTTCTGATACTACTAATATTAGGGAGTCTAAGCGTTCAAGTGGGTGCTCTCTAGAAAAACATACTGCTCAAAGTACCCGTGCTTTCGAGTTCCGGTAGTATCGCTGTGTTCACGCTGGTACTCCGGAGTCTGGTAGTTCCGCTAAACACACTTCGGTACTTCTAATTTTCTTGACAAAGCACAGTTGACCTTCAAATTTAATTCTAAGCGCATACATGATCCTAAATTGATCAAAATGGCACAAGAACATGCTTGCAAGTTAATTTCTATGATCCCTCTTAGTATTATGACAATTATTCTATAATCCTGTCTTCCAATCTTTCTCTCAAAACCAGTAAAAACAAAAAGAGATCCTAGACTGCTTATACCTTTGTATTGAACCATTTTGATCCTCGTTTTACCTTTATCATACATTTCATTTTGTCATATTCATCATTAGGGACTAAACCTATGTGATACTTAACAAACACATTAGTCCCATATTCACATATTATCATTAATTATCAAAATAAGTTTTAAGGACCTATATGTTTTTAATCTCCCCCTTTTTGATAATTGATGACAATACCAATTCATTTGAGAGGAATTTAGTTTTGAATATACCACTAGTTTGAGAACAAGTTGTATATTCTTTTCTGAATTTGGAAAAACAATTAATTCTTGCAATGAACTCATATGAGGTTAAAGAATTAATTGCTTTCAAAGGTCAATTTAGAAGAACTCCCCCTAAATGTGTGCATATAGAGATGATGAGATACATTGTAGGCACATGTTAAGAGAAACTTTTGGTGGAGTTACCTTTGTTTCTTGAACTTTTGAGGAAATAGATATTGCAATAATACAGATTATATAATAAAAGAGCATAAGTTGCAATTGAAATTCAACTTCAAAATTTTATAATAACCACAACTTCAAGTTCAACAACACTTGAAAATAAAAAAATATCACATGGTTTATTACACCATAACAATAATACATAATATTAAATAATAAACTTGGCATCTCCTCCTTTAGCCTTTCAATCTTTCCTTGTTCATTCCTTTTCCATTTTCTTCTCCCCCTTGGCATCAAAATATCAAAAAGGTTAGTCTTGTGGCTCTTGAGGAGACAAGGCACGACGGCGATGGTGTCCAAAGAGAATGAGAGATGGAGGACAAGTGACTGCTTGCTCAAGAGATGATACTCGGTCGCTGATAGTGGACACTGTGGTAGCCAAATAGGTGATTTGTCCTTCAATTCTAAGGGCTGTGGAGTAAAACTGAGAAAGAGTGACCTCTTCCTCTCCTTAATGCTCTGCTACAGCCTCTTCTTGTTGAGCTCTAGGATTGGGAGGTGCAAGAATGGGAGGACCTTCCCTGGGCTTGTATGGCTTATAAATTGATCCTAGTCCACCTCGGTATCCTGTCTTCCTGATGATCAGAGAAATAATATAGGGGGCATAATTTATCATTTTGACTGTCATTTTTGGAGGTAGCAATCTCCCTGATAATAAGATCAACCACATCAAATTTTCAACCAGTCATTACGTAATGTATCAAGTTCCACGCATAACCATGAATACCATCAAAGTTCTCACTCTTGGGAAGAGTAGTGTGGTTGATGATTCTGTTCACAAGACTTGGAATGGGGAGGAAGCCTGAGAGCTTGCCTGGCACATTTTGATCATAATACTCTGTGCAGGTAGCTAGCTAAAGAGCGAGTCTATCATACACTTTCTCAAAAGCCCTGGACTCAGTATGAAGGGCTTGCTCAAATTCACATTTATTGGAGTCCAGGTACTGATGTCCAGTCATCCAAGATATATGCTCATAGTTTGGAGAAATGTACAATGTAGCATAAAATTGTCTGATGATCTCCTCATCATAGTCAGACTTTAATGCTATAATGTGATGGATATCTGCTTGCTGACATAGATGAAAAGTGCTATCATATTTCTCAATTTGAGCTAGGTGATCCCAATCCACATATTTGTGATCAATAAACTACTTGGAAGGACCATAAATTTGCTCATACACTTGCTCCTAAAATTTTGTGTGGAATCTGGGATTTTGACTATTTCTAGGAAGCACAAATTGACTTCTATATCTCAGAATAGCATAATCATTGCTGGAAATGGTTCTGACATCAATTTGCTGCTCCTCTAGCTCAAGTATCTCTTCGTCTAATGACTCATGAGATGGACTATCATGATATTCTGTCTCAGTTTCAGAGTCAGAGGCTATTGCCTTTTCTCTATCCACTCTTGCCTTTTGGGTGGATTCTTCTTGAGCACTCGGTGGCATTTGAACTGAGGGTGAAGCTGGAATGGCGTGAGACCCTTATTGAGAAGACACTTGCCCAGAAGGGTTGTCGCTCCTGACAAACACCTTCCTTGCAGCATTTCTAGTCCTCAACATCTTCAAAAAGGAAGAAATGGTATCAAGGATAAGGTATGTATCGAGGAAATTTAGTTTGAAATGAATGAAACAATACTGCTATTTTATTAGAAAAATTAGAAGTACCGACGTTCAAAGTACGATAGTACTGAGATGCAGTAGTACCGCTGTGTAAATTTCGGTAGTACCGTTCTGCAGTAGTACCACACTTGTCAAGTGGTAGCTTCGTTTTCCCTGATATTTTCTAGGGCAAACAATGTATGAATTTAAATTATGTTTTTCTTGGATTGAATCCATGAAATAGATGAGTAGACATCACACACCACCAAATATGGCCATTTGCTTAAGAAAACAACTCTAAATCGTTCGCATTTCAAATCAAAGTTAACCTCGACCTAGAGTTCTTAGCTATTCAATGAGTGGAGTTCTTAGCTGATCTTGTCGTGTTGGATATCTAATCTTTAGATGTGATCCTAGAAATAGATTAGCTTAAGAAGCATCAAGCAATGTTAAATTGTGAAAGCAGAGCTGTTAGCTTGACCAATTCAGATGGAAGAAAAGTGAAATTTGAAGCCAGTATGAGTTAGCCAGCGAAGGATATGGTTTGCTAGAACAAAGGGATCTTGTTAAAGAATGTACCAGTTATCAAAGAGTATCCTGATGTGTTCCCAGATGATCTTCTTGGAATACCACCTGACCGAAAGGTTGAGTTTTCGATTTGGTATCACTATCTCATAGGTAACTATTGTGAAATCTATACGGATCACAAGAATTTGAAGTATATTTTCACCCAGGATGATCTTAATTTCAGGTAACAAAGGTTATTGGAATTGATAAAGAACTATAATGTTAGGATACATTATCACCTAAGAAAGGCCAATGTGGTAGCAAATATTTAGAGCATAAAGGTTTATTGTAATACGATAATGATCAAGGAAAGCAAGCCAACTTTACATGAGAAATTTTAGAAGCCTATCTTGGATTTGGTAGAGGAAGGATTCCTAGCCACGATGAAATTGCAGTCGACTTTGGATGGTTAGATTCATCAAGCTCAAATAGAAGATTAAAATATCCAACGGATCAAGACTAATATGAGTAAAGGTAAGGCATCATGTTTCATAGAGGATGACAAAAGAACCATGTAGTTTAAGGAGCATTTGTGTGTGCTGAATAAAAAGAAGTTAAAAGAATCATTACTCAAGGAAGCTTACTAGTCGTTGTACTCGATTCACCTAGGTAGTACCAAGATGTACCAGGACATCAAGGATAAATATTGGTGGCCAAGCATGAAGCATGAGATAGTAGAGTATGTTGCACTTTGTGATGTGTGTCAAAGAGTAAAGGCTAAGCATCAGAGACCAGCAGGTTTGCTACAACCACTGATGATTCTCGAGTAGAATTGGGAAGAAGTTGGCATGGATTTTATTATAGGATTGTCTAAGACCATGGATGGTTTTGACTCAATTTGGGTAATTGTGGATCATTTGACAAAGGTTACTGATTTTGTTCTGGTCAAGACAACCTATGCGGGTGACAAGTTAGCAGAGCTATAGATGTCGAGAATTGTGAGTCTACATGGAGTGCCCAGAAAAATAGTGTCAGACCATGGATCGCAGTTCACTTTATGATTTTGGGGGAGTTTCCATGAAGCAATGGGTACTTATTTGAATTTCAGTATAGCGTATCATCCCAAACCGATGGTCAAACAAAGCAGGTGAATCAGATTCTTGAGGATATGTTAAGAGTTTGTGTGTTAGATCATGGAGCCTAGTGGAATAGTTGTTTACCTTTCGCAGAGTTCTCTTACAACAACAGTTACCAGACTAGTTTACAAATATCACTGTTTGAAGCTTTGTATGAAAGAAAATGTAGAACCCTTCTCAATTGGAAAGGGGCGGGGGAAGGTCAAGTCTTTGGACCAGATTATTTAAAGGAAGCTAAGGAAAAGCTATGCAAATACTCATCGTCAAGAGTTGGGCTTCAAACCAGATGATTAGATACAAGATTACGCCATTTAAAGGCATGAAAAGGTTCCAAATGAAAGGAAAAAACTTGCACCAAGATATGTGGGACCTTTCAAGATATTAGAATGCAAGGGAGATGTTGCTTATTAGTTGGAGCTACCTGCAACCTTCAGTGGAATACATGATATCTTCCATGTGTCTTAGTTGAAGAAGTACCTGCGTGTGCTAGAAGAAGTAGTGCTAGTTGAAGCCGTTGATCTCCAAGAGGATCTATCTTACAAAGAGCACCTGGTTAGAATCTTGGAGGTGTCAGAGCGTGTGACCATGAGCTAAGTTGTTCATTTTTACAAAGTTCAGTTGAGCAACCATTCCGAGAAGCAAGCCACCTAGGAGTACAAGGTGGACCTCAGAACAGAGTTCTCAAACCTATTCTCTTAGGGAGCTCGATATTGGGGTCGAGACCCGTTTAAGGGAAGAGGTTCGTAACATCCTGATTTTTCAGAGTTTATTTCAAGTTTTTAAAACAAAATACACCATTTGAATTTTTTTGGATTTAACACAAGCTTAAAATAAATTTTTATTAATTAAAAGGGTTTAATATGAATAAAATAAATATTAACATATGCTAAAAATATTTTATTTAGGTTTATTGTGTCTCAAGGAATTTTGTGAATTTTTTGGATTTATTTGCTATTTTCTAGAGCTTATTTTTATTTTATTTGAATTTCTAAAAATAAAAAACATTTAAACAGTACAGGGCTAAGCCTATTACTATTCATCCCGGTCCATTAAACCTCAGCCGTCCATTCTTTGTCAAAGACACGCGTTGTCCATCCGACCGAGTCCACCTCAACTGTCGAATCTTGTTTGGCGCCATGTGTCAAAATCCCAAGCTGACCCTGTACTATTCATATGTGCGTCTGTAACAGCCATAGGATCACCGTCGTGCCACGTGTAAGCAATCCGAGCCCCGACCACTGTTCATCGTCGTATTCGAAAGGGACTCCGCCGTCACATTCATCTCGGTTTCTGTGGTTCAAACAAACTCTATCGCTGACTCTGTCTAGGACTTCCTCGATGTCTGTGCCATATAAGCCGAGCCGTCACCTCATTTCCCACATCATCGAGCCGCTCGCTAGCCACACTATGCACCGCCGTCGTTTGCACCGAGGATCGTCATAGTAGAGTTCATCGACGTCTTCACCATCACCTTTGTTTTCAGCTTCGACTGTAGCCGTTGCTGCAGTTGCCGTCCACTGAGCCGCCTCCGGTAAGTTTCCACGCTGGCCGGAGCCTCGCGTCGCCTTGCCTCGCCACTTGACCGTCCCCTCTGGCCAGCTTCGTCGTTCACCGCTAGTGTTTGCTTGGTCGCCTGATGAGTCGTCGCCTTGGTTCGTGAGCCCATCGCCTCAATTCGTAAGCCACCATGTTAGACCGCACCACAACTCCATGACTCTTTGGATTCTCTGTGAACTGAGTTCATATGCACCCAGTGTCTGACAGATGGGTCCCACATGTTAGCAACTACTATTCCATAGACTCGTGAACCAGCCTAGTTGAGTCAGCATCCACGTCAGTGCCACATTAGCGCCACATCAGTACTCGAGCCATCCCAGGTGTCACGTTAGCTTACCACATCACCATTCACATGTTAGTCCACATCATCCTGCCACATACTAGGTGACAGGTGTTAGCCACATGTCTGCCACATCAGCCCTGGCCAGCCACATCATCAAGTCCAGTCGCACCATTCACTGTTCCATGAGCCAATTTCACCGTAGACCAGCTTTTTCGTGTACTGGGTTCATAACACAATAAAATTCTCGAATTTTCAATATTTTCTTTAGATTATATTTTTCAAGAGCCCATTCTTCTTCGTTCTAACTCTGATTGACCTTATTCTTTTTTCTAAATTCATCTAAAATCGAGCTCTATCTTTTGGTTCTAGTTTTAAAGTTTTTAGAGTTTATTTGAATTTTATTTAGTTTTATTTTGTTCCTCATTTGATTTCTCTCTCATTAGATCATGTCTTCGAAGGAGCGGAACCACAGCCAGAGGATCAAAAATTCATAACTAAGCATGGCTAAGGTAAGTATATCCTTTGATCATATTGAACCTAGTTTTCAATCTATTATTTATTTATTTTATTTTAAATTATTATGCATTACTATTTTATTACAAACCCTTGTACCTAATAGTTATTGTCATAATATTTGAAGTCCCTCACTTGATAATTTTGAATACCTTGTTACCCTTGTCACTATAGGATGAAAAATTATTTAGTGATACAATACTAGTTGTCACATAAGTTATATGATCAATATGCTTAGCCATGCTTATAGTTACGATGAGTTCATCATCACATGAGATTAATTAATTAATTAATTTAACTTAATAAGATATTGAATCATAGTTGGTGTCATAATTATAAAATTTATGTGCCATGACATTGGTATGTCATTGGTGTTGATTATACAAAATTAATTTTCACTTGGGCGAGTGATTGTGCAGTAAAGGGAGAAGTGTGGATTCACTTCGAGGAATATAGATGTCTCGTCTGGGTAATGTTTAAGGACTTAACTTTGTGCACCATTGATTTGAGCCTTACTGTGCAAACCACATGTCTAGTATGGGATAGACATGGCTGATTAATTTATGATATTTTAATTTTGATTTCGCCATTGAGTTGAATATGGTTGCTGATTTCCATGAGGTGCAAGAGTGGGTAATTATCGACTAGGTGGTTAACCTACTCGACGGCGAAACTATAGCAGGCGAAATTGAGTTGAAATTGAGCATTGTAAAGACCTTAATGTGATTTCTTTTAGTGCGGGGATGATCACATCGTGTGGGTACAGTTGTGCAACCTCTACAGAGTGTAAAACTATTCAAATAGTTGTGTCCCCGGTTATGGACAATGTTCTGTGATTTCACATAAGAGGTATATTTCTTATAAATTTGGTTGAGAAAGTCGTGGAAAGTAAATGGTTAGTTTATGGGTGGTTTATTAAGTGAATGGGTAATTCACTTATTATCTATTCAATTTCTTTAGTTATTTATTATTATTTTCCTTAAAGTTTACTTTCAATCTATTTACCGTATTCACTTTAAATTGTTGCTTTCTGCAAAATAACCTTTCAGTCATCCATTGGTAAGCCTTGCATATTATATTGTATCTTTATTACAAAATGACTTGTTGAGTACCAATGTACTCAAAGCTTTATGTCTACTGTTGCTCAGTTGAAGAAGAGAAACCACATCAGCAAGAGATACCTGAAGGAGGATATTTCGATGACTTAGCCGATTAGGACTTTGCTCCATAGTCGATTTCCTGTGAGCATGTCGAATGGCTCCTATACTTATTTCTGTTTTTTGCTGCTAGTTTCTTAAGCTCTTGAGGCTATTAATTGTAAGTTTGACCATAAGATCGTACTCTGATAATTAATAATATTTGAGTCTTTTTCTTTATTAATTATATTTATGATCGATATTTTATCTATGTGTACACTATGTGCACTAGCGTGATTCTGAAGTAGTGCGGTATACACAGAAATTCCAGAGTTGCATATTCAAGTCTCGATATGATGTGAGTGCATGCATGTGTTGGTTTGTTAATAAGAGTCAAGTGCATGTAATTTGTGCTCAGAACAGCTGCTTGGTCTTTGATGTGCAGGGTGCTTGGTGATTATTGAGGTTAACAGTAAGACCAAGGCTACGAAAGGTGTCCTAAGGCCATGGCATATCACGTATGTCCAAGTGGAGTATCATCTCAAGCGGAGAAGTCGGGAGAATGACAAGGATTGTGACGAGGCAAATATTTGCATGTGATGTACCAATTAGGCCTATGCGCTTCAAGTGGTGATGGTCTTCGAAGCAGGCGTAAGATCTTGGCAGTAAGTAATTGGGCATCACGGACTGTGTTGTGGTGTGATGTGCCATACAACTTCAGACATTTTGAGTGGTGATGGTCCTCTAGAGGAGGCATATGATCTTAGCGATAAATCATTGAGCATCACATTTTCATTTGATGGTTACTTTGAGGAGAAGCATCCTAAGGACTGTTAGGTAGCAATTAAGAAAAATTTTCAAAACTAGGTGGAGAGGTGATTTGTGAAACTGTGGTGGTGGCCTAAGTGGTTTAGGTCACGTCTTAAAGGATGGAGCGTCGTATTGGACTATTAGAGTCATGTGGAAATTACTCATTGAAAAGTGTGCAAGTGTGTAAGTGTAAAACCCATTTGTGTATGGGTTACTAGGTTTTCCCATTTATCAGTGGTTATATCCACTAAGTATGTGCTGATTGTTAGGGTTTGGTGAGAGGTGACGAAACTCCACTATATAAGCCCTTATGTGTGTTGAGAGAGAGGACTCTAGTAGAGAGAATAGTGTTTTCTTGTGTTGGATCATTATGTGTGTGCTCTAGAGTTAGAACTCTATCCTCCATAAAGGAGTGGCTATAAAATATTCATCTTCAAGTGAAATGAATCTCTAAAGTTTATCCAAGTAAGTTGTGTCATAGATTCCTCCTTGTGCTTTTGATTTTGCTTAACTTTCTTGTATGGATTTCATCTCATTTTGATCTTTTTCTAGTGCCAAGGATCTGTAAGAGGTAGAGATATCTTTTGAAGATTAGATCCCATTATGTAGGCACTTTGTAGGGGGAGTTCTTATGCTTGCCCAATTTTCTTCAAGGGAAAGATGATTTTGGGATTTGGATCTTGAGGGCGATTTGGTCTAAATTCGTGCTATGATCTAGCTTACTATGACTTACGAGAACCCATTTAAGGTCACCTGGATCATCAAAGACTCACGAGCATAAGTAGATCAAGGTTTCTCTTTTTTATTTGATTTTTGTGTAATCTTCTTTGTTTTGGATAAATATCAAAACTTTGCCATTAATTTTCACAAGCCATGATTAGGATAGGTTCCTAACATCATAGGGAGGATTTGTATCAAGTTTCATTACATTTGAATCAACGGTTTAAGAGTTATCATTTTTCTTGGATCACATGCAGTGTTGTTACGTGCATCTTCTTTGGCGAGTGGTCAAACCGCTCTGGTCCGAGCGGTTAGACTAGCCGATGCCGATCAGACCGGCGACCTAGTGGTTAGACCAGTGGAGACTACGTCTCGGGTGTTCTTTGGCTCTTGGTTTTAGTGAACTTGTGAGTTTATGTTTTCGCTGCATTGAGATAGTAATACCAGGGAAAAGATTTTGAAGAAGTCATTCGTCCCCTCCCTCATCTGACTTGACATACCTTGATCATACAACTCAACATGTAGCATCTCTTCTGGATGCAATGATATATACAGGGTAAAAATTGGAGAATGTCACCATTGCTTGGCATCTGAGCAACCTAAACGCCCTACCTTGTAGGAGCATTACTTCAGATGTTAAGATAAGTACCTTGCTTTACTTCGTTTCATAAGGGAAGGAGTTTCTTCAGCACAAATTCGCCGGTGCCATTCATACAAACTAATTTTGTGAAATTGTTATGAACAGTCTTTGACGAGTAGGACCAGATAAATTACGCGGCCTGTAAACATGGGTGGTGCTTGAGTGCTTGTAACAAGCTAGGTGTGTTCTTTTCCTTGATAGGCCCATCTATGAGGTTTTTTCTTTCGCCAAGGTATTAAGTGAAGAAAGGGAAGGAATTAGGGCCAAAGTAATGCTTGTCTTAATGAAAGAGCAAGCTCCAGGGACAATCAATGGGGACCAAATAAGACTGCCCTCCGGCTGACACTACTCACAGTTTGAGCACAAGAAGTAGCTGCATTCCAGACCAGACGGCAGACTTAGATGTGCATTCCTTTACAAAGAATTTACAAGCAGCAGCCTTGATTTTTCTGTTCTTCCTGAACAGGCTGATCAGGTTCTCTCAGGTACAAGATACAAACACCCTTTGCTTGTTACATTACTTGATATGTACTGCACAATGCTATTTGCAATGCTAGATGTTTTCTCTTTTCTTTATATGATTATTCATTCTAACATAAATTTTGTTCATTTACATAGTTCTAGCTAGCACTGTACGCGATTGTCGATTGATCCCTCCAATTTATACAAGTGAACGTCCACAGGTTTTCAATCTTGAATCATCGGCAGGAAAATTCCATGAATCCAAGCAATTCTTCCGTTTCTTTTGGACTTTCTTGAGCACTGCATTGCTCTTCAACTGATGGTAAGGCGCTTGCATCTACACTGCCTGCCATGGGCATTTGTTTTGCTTTCTTTCTGATGATACAACTTTTGTAACCAAGATTTTGTTTGCATTGCATTTGTACTAAGGCATGTATTTTTTATTTTCTTGTTTAGATATGGCATTCGTTCTGTGATCATATATGAAACTGGACACCAACAATTATCATTGATCTCGACTATCTGGTACTTCTGTTTGGATCCAATCCATAGGCATCATAACTACAAAGGAGCAAGAAACAAGAGTGAGTATGCGCAACTATTGAAGATTGAAAAGAATGACGTGAATTTAAGGTTCAACAGGAAAGATATTTGATATGTGTAGCAACTAGCAAGACAGAGGAAAACAAGAATGCATAAAATTTAAGGAATACAAAATTCATTTTATTTTATTTACCTTATGCTAAGTCTCCTTGTCTTGAAAAAAATTCAAGGCTCACTTCGGCCCAGCCTAAAATATCCCATTCAAGCCAAATTACTTGTTCTGGGTTCACCTTGGGTTAAACCAGATCAGATCATGAACAATCAAGCTTTTATTAGCGACCTGAGTTAGACAATAAACTGCTCAAGTATAATCTAGACTAACATCATATTGGAAGTTTTGCAACTGGATTTCCTTTTCCTATATCACAAGGTGTAATTTTCAATAAATGTTTTATAAAGATCAACAACTTTTCTACCACAAAAACTGAAGCCTTCCAAGAGGGAAGATGGTGGCCTGAAATAGGGGCTTAATGTCCAGACTCGACAGAGAATTTGGGTAAAACTTACAGTCTGACTCCAAGGAAATATTGTAGTACACGACACTAAATATTTAACATGATATATTATAATAGTGTAATAGTATGTGACAGAATACAAAAATCAAGCAAAATATCTTCTATGACTTGTTTGATACAGTTGTTCCACAAAGTTGATACCTCTTCAGTCTTTCCTCTTAATAATCCATGAATATGGGATGAATGTGGCCATATTTTCTATTTGCTATATATATTGCTGAACCAAGGATGTTTTTAAAAATTCCTACAGTACTGTTTAAGCTACAAAACAAGGAAGACTACAGGAAATTGATGGAAGGCCCAGGCCAACTTTACAGCTAGTCAGATTAACCCACTCATTACTTTGGTGAGTCCGTGACATGTATTATTTTGAAGACTTGGAGTAGATACTCTCAGCTAGGACACATTGACAATAGAAAGAACAGACGAATTGTTTAGAAATGTAAGTGTCATTTATACGAAGCCATACAACACAACACAAACGCCTCATATCACAAAGCTATGGCTCATTACCTGGCTAACAGCAGTAGTAATGTTCAACCAGACCACCTCTATGTCTTCTCCCCGTGGACGCTAACCTGCCCTCTCTCTGAGGGTTATCATGATGACGACGTTGAGTTGGATGCTTCAATGCTGCATGGGGACCCTAAAAAAAATAAAAATCAGTTATCAAGCTTCCTTACAAAATCCAATTTGCAGTTCGCAAGGGAAAGTAAAAAGAAAAAGAAAAACAAAAGAGGAAGCATCTGGTATATTAACAAAATGTACACCCTTTCGTTCGTCATACCCATGAAAGGAAAGGCCATTGAGGAGAATTCAGGTAGACATGAGGAGCTGGATTATTTGACCAAGTATCTCCAGCTCCAACCCAGAAGCTGTGAGTTTTGTATAACCTGGCCAAAAAGCCCCTAACACCCAACATCCATACCGACTCACATCTAACCATAGCAGCACCCCCTCAATGATGTTGCCTCTCTTACACTCCAATCTCATGGGTTTGAGCACTTCTGAGGGTGATAACCTAGTCCCACCGATTTCATAGGGACAGTCCTATTAGTTAGAGACTAAACATGTAACCTGAAATATCTAACTATAACAGAAGATCCCAGCAAAATATATTTTCTGTCTCCACCGCTGCTTGTTTGGGTTATGGAGAACCAAGCTGTGGTGGATCCATAATTTTGTAACAGTCTAATATACAATTATATATTAAAGTGTTGTGTGTTCATTTAAAATCCTATAATGGAACAAGTTTTTAAGGATGGCTATGGTACAAACACTTTTTGGCTAGAATAAGTTTTTCAAGAAATGAAAATTTGTTATGTCAAGGAAGGTAATAAATTTGCTTTTTCAACCAGTATTACATGACGAGATCTTTAATGATATGAACAACTAAAGTACAAGCTAAATATGTGGGGGGATATATACTCTTCTATAGTTGTAATGCTAAAAAATAATCTTGTGAGAGTAACGGGTTCAAAGCATTCATTGACATGACGATCCTTCTTATACTCACTTTATAAAAAATAACTACACTAAAGGTAGCATAAATGCACATGTTTCTATTTGCCTCCTGTCATATAGTTACTACAGCATCACTGTCGAGACCCGAATTTGCAAATCCGAACTCTCTGTGTATGCTGCACTAATTTAGGATCACGCTAGTGCACACAGTATAAATATAGATGAAATATTGACCATATACACGATTAATAAAGAAAAAGACTCAAATATTAATAATTATCAGAATTACGACTTTATGGCCAAACTTACAAATAATACCCTAGAGGGCTTAAGAAACTAGCAGCAGAAAATAGAAATAAGCATGATAGCCACCAGACATGCTCACAGGCAATCGACTGGAGAGCGAAATCTCAATCCGTGAAATCGTTGAAATATCCTCCTTCAGATATTTCCAAAAGATATAGCTTCTCCTCTTTAATTGAGCAAGAATAGGCAAAAAGCCATGAGTACTTTGGGTACTCAGCAAGTCGTTTGTAACAATGATGTAATATAATATGCAAGGTTTACCAATTAATAGTTGAGTGTTTACTTTGCAAAAAACAATAATTTAAAGTAAATACAATAAATAGATTAAAAGCAAACTTTAATGAAAACAGAAATAAATACATAATCAAAAGAAATAAATAAACCATAAGAGAACTGACCATTCACTTCCCAGAGTTAACCCAAATCAAGTTTTACGAAATATCTACTCTTCGTGTGAAATCATCGAGCATTATCTATAATCGGGAATACGGCTATTCGAATAGTTTCACACTCTGTAGAAGTTGCATAACTTTACTTATACCATGTGATCATTTCTACGTAAAAGAAAATCACAATAAGACTTTTATAATGTTCAACCTTAAACTCAATTTCGTCCACTAAAATTTTGCCGTCAAGTAGGTTAACCACCTAGTCGATAATTGCCCTCTCGAAGTGCATAAAATTAAGTTCTTAGACATTACCCAAATGAGGCATCAATATCTCTCGAAGTGCTAACCACACTTCTCTTTTACTGCACGATCATTCGCCCAAGTGAAAACCATTTTATATAACTAACACCAATAACACACCAATATCGTGGCACACAAATTTTATAACTGTGGCTACAACCACGATTCAATATCTCATTAAGTCAAATTAATGAATTACTCACATGTGATGATGAACCCAATGTGACTATAAGCATGGCTAAGCATACTAAACGTACAATCTATGTGACAACTAGTATTACATCACTAGAATATTTTCCATTCTATGATCATAATGGAATTATAGCATTCAAATTATCAAGGTAGAATTAATTAAATTGGACAATAACTACCATATACAAAGGTTTGTATTAAAATAGTAATGCATGATAATTTAAAACAAAGTAATAAGTAAATAGATTTGAAACTGGATTCAATATGATCAAAAGAGATGACTTGCCTTGGCCTTCAGTTAATCACTCTTAATCTTCAAATCTTACTTCAACTCCTTCAATACATGATCTATCGAAAAAAACAAAAGGAAGCACAAATAAAATTCAAATAAACTTCAAAAACTTTAAAATCAGAACCAAAAGATAGAGCTCAATTTTAGATGAATTTAAAAAAAAGAATCGAGTCAATCGGAGTTAGAACAAAGAAGAACGGGCTCTTGAAAAATTAAATGGCTGGAAAAATACTAAAAATTGAGAAAAACTACTGTGATGTGGACTCATTGCATGAAATAGCGAGTCTACGATGAATTCGACTCACGAAATAGTGCGCATGGGATAGGCTTGCTGACATGACGGCTAGGATTAATGTGGCAATGACATGGTAGGACACGTGTACATTAGGGCTGACGTGGTAACTAAGCTGGCATAGTGACATGGTAACTGACGTGGCATATGGGATGGTTTGGTTGTTGACATGACACGCATGTGGACGGACACATGGTGGCCACGTGGGTTTAGGGCTGACGTGGATGCTTGCGTAACTATTGACTCAACTCGACTTGCTCATAGGTCTATGGTACTATGCAACTGACAGGTGGGACCTAGCTGTCAGTTATAAGGCGCACGGTGGACGGGGTCCATGGAGAATGCGAAGTGACACGTGGCACGAGTGCGGGGTGACGCCGGTGAGAGCGCAGATCGAGGTGGCCCTTCGGGCTACCGAATGGACGCACGGCAAGGCAGTAGGGCACACGGACCGGGGGGCAGCGCAATGATCGAAGCGGAGCAAGGCGGTGCGGCTCGTTGGTGGGAACTCACTGGCACGACGGAAGCGCTTACTGTCGAACAAGAAGACGGCGAGGATGACGGCGGCGGCTCGGTTGGCAGTGACGATGGAGGCGATGGCGTTCAGCGGCGGTGGCTCAATAAGAACGACTACGGGGTACGGAACACGAGGGAGCAACACAGTTTTATAGCACGAACGCCAAGGATGGCCAACTCGAACATGGCTCAGAGTCCGCGGCGGACAAAGGAGAGCGGTGATGGCGGCGTGCCGAATACGAAAAAGGGAATCCAGGTCGAGGATGATGAATAGTGCTAGGATGGGCGGATTGACGATACGTGGCAGCGAGGAGATCGGATGGTCGACGATGAATGGCACAGATGAACAGTGCACGACACCTCTGATGCTTGACATGTGTCCCTATGGCCAGATGCGGCGACTAAAGCAAAGGATGGCCTGGATGACTAACAGTAGCTGGTGGGGGCATCGGATGGCGGAGGCTTACTGGGCTAGAGGATTTAATGGGTTTTGGCCCATTTGCTATTTTTGGATTTTTAGGGATTTTTCAATTTCAAAAATTGGAAGAAAATAAGATGGGCTCTAGAAAATAGCAAATAAATTCAAAAAAATTCAGAAAATTCCTTGAAGCGCAAGGAACCCAAATTAAATACTTTCAACAAATGTTAATGTTTAATTTAGTCATATTATATCCTTTTAATTACTAAAAATTTATTTTAAGCTTGATTTAAATCCAGAAAAATCTAAATGTTGAATTTTAATTTTAGAAGTTTCAAATAACTCTGAAAAACGGGATATTACAATCACGAATCTTATTTATTTGTGTTTTTTCTTTATGCAGCACTTGTTCTAAAAAAATGGCTGAAGTAAGTTTGTTGGGCTTTGCTACAACTACACTCACAAAGGTAGTCACGTTTGCTGCTGATAAAGCTATCAACGAAATCAAACTTGCGTGCACTGTTAAGAGCGAGCTGGGAAAGTTGACGGACTCAATGAAAGCTATTTGTGCCGTTCTTAAAGATGCTGAAAGGAAGCAATCTACATCTGGTTCACTCAAGCTATGGTTGGAAAATCTCCAAGATGTCGTTTACGACATAGATGATGTTCTTGATTGCGTTGGAACACAGGCCTTGAAGCAGAAAGTTGAAAAAGGTTCTATAAGTACTTTTTTGGCTCAGCTGTTCATTTTTCCTTTTCAATTGGGAAGAAAAATAAAAAAGGCCCGTGAAAGGCTAGATGAAATAGCAGCCATTAGAAGCAACTTTGCATTGACAGAAGAACCAATAGACACGCCCATAGATGAAAATATCCAGACAGAAACGTACTCCATTGTAGATGAGCGAAAAATTATTGGAAGAGAGAGAGCTAAAAATGATATTGTGAAGATGATTTTAGAAGCTGCTGAATCTAATTCTGATACTCTGTCAGTGCTTCCACTTACTGGAATGGGAGGCATAGGCAAAACTGCCCTAGCAAAACTGGTATTTAATGATAAACGAGCTAACAAAAAGTTTGATAAGATTCTATGGGCGTGTCTATCTAATATGTTTGATCTCAGACATATCTTGGATATCATAATACAATCAGATAGTGGTGAAAGCTATAAGCATCTAAGTCTGGAAGCACTACAGAAGAAACTTCATGAACTTTTAAGGGACAAGAGATACTTGCTAGTGCTAGATGACATGTCAAATGATCATGTTAATAAATGGGAAGACTTGATAAACCTACTACCATGTGGTCGAAGCGGAAGCGTGATTTTAATCACCACGCGCAGTAGAAAGCTTGCATCAATAGTGAAGACCATGGAGCCATATGAAGTGGCAGAACTTCCACCAGAAGAATGCATGCAAGTATTTGTTCGATATGCATTCAGAGGTGACAAAATAATCGATCCTGAGTTGCTGGAAATTGCAAAAGCCATTGTAGAGAAATGTGGTGGTCTTCCTTTAGCAGCTAGGACACTGGGATCCCTATTGTTTGATAGTCGAGACATTACAAAATGGCGACAATTTAAGGAAAAAAAATTGTGGAGTATCATTCAAGACAAAGATGATATCTTGCCAGTATTAAAATTGAGTTATGATGCACTTCCAGCAAATTTGAGAGCTTGTTTTTCCTGCTTGTCAACTTTTCCAAAAGACTATGAGATTTTCAGAGAACTTCTAATTATGTATTGGATGGCACTGGGTTTGTCGAGTACAACAAGCATGGGAGAGAAATACTTTAGTGACCTTGTTGGAAGATCTCTTTTCCAAGAATGTGTTTTCAGTCATGATGGCACTATTTCATATTGTAAAATGCATAACCTTGTTCATGATCTTGCAATGTCTGTGTCCCAAAAGGAGCATGCCATTATTAGCAGTGAAAACAGCAGTGCCTCTGAAAGAGTTAAGCACCTAGTGTGGGGCCACAAGGGCTTCTCAACAGAGCTCAAATTTCCTAAGCAACTGAGAAGGGCAAGGAAGGCAAGGACATTTGCAAGCAGACACAACTACGGTACCGTGAGCAAATCCTTTCTTGAAGATTTCCTGTCAACCTTCACACACCTACGTGTCTTGGTTTTTTCTGAAGTTGACTTTGAGGAGCTACCAAGTTCAATTGGAAATTTGAAGCACCTAAGGTACCTGGATCTACAATGGAATGCGAAAATCAAATTCCTACCAAATTCTCTGTGTAAGTTGGTGAATTTACAAACACTTCAGCTTGCTTGGTGCAAAGAGCTAGGGGGGCTACCAAGAGATGTGCAAAGACTTGTCAGCTTGAGATACTTAATCCTCACATCTAAGCAACAGTATTTGCCAAAAGATTCCCTCAGAGGTTGGACCTCCATGATATTTCTACAGCTTAGTGGCTGCCCAATGTTAACATCACTTACAGAAGGATTTGGCAGCCTAAGTGCACTGAAAGAGCTCTTTGTCTTCAATTGTCCAAAGTTGCCTTCTCTACCCGATAGCATGAACCAGCTTGTCACCCTTCAGAAGTTGGTGATTCATAACTGTGATGAGTTGGATTTGATGGAATCAAAGGAAGCAATGGGTGGGATGAAGTCTCTTCAATCGATTGAACTTGTTGGGCTTCCAAAGTTTGAGACCTTTCCGGATAGCTTTGAATCAGCTTCTTCCTCTCTTCAATATCTGAGGGTTAGTGACTGCAAAGAATTCAAGAAGCTGCCCGATTTCATTCAAAGGTTCACTTCTCTGAAGAAAATTGAGATCCCTGAAAGACCTTCATCTATCGGTACAACTTGGGTGTAAAAGTAAGTGCATTTTGGTTCTAGAATGCTCCACAGTCAATCAATCATCCAATTACTTGCTTTCTTTACTAGTTCACTTCTCGTTTTATTAATGATTATATAAAAAGCTTTTGTTCACTTGTTTATTTAACTCATTTGTCTGCATGCAGATCAGAAGTTGCGATAATTCCTGGCTGGAAAGGCTCCTGATGAACTATTGTGAGAATAATCTCTCAGCTCAGATATGCTGTGTGTTGTTGCTTGTTATTTGTTTTAAATAAATGGATGCCTGCTATGTGTACTAAAAACAAAATGTATGCTGATATGCACTTACTATATTGTCGCATGATAATGTGTCAATAAGAACTTGTACTAGATATGAGTGTTTGCAAGTTTATTTTAAGTTATGAATTATCACATTTACTCTTAAGAACCGAACATGACTATGTGCTCTTCCAAATTATAAGTAATATGAGTGGATTTGAAAGCAAATGGAATTGCTTGGGAGGCTACAAGCCTACAACGGTAAATACTTCACTTGGTTCTCGTTTTAATCTGATTGTACTATTGCAACTAGTATGATCCTTTTACTTGTTTTATTTCTGATGCCATTGAGTAAGTGGTAATGCCACTGAATCAGTGGACATGTGGTGTATTGGCCACTTATAATGTGATTGAGCAATTAATTTAATCACATTATAGAATCGAATTAACACTAGTATACTGCAGGTTCTTCGATCTAAAATTCTTTTATCTAATCGCATCAATGAGCTATGGAATCGAATTTTCCTGCGACTGGCTGCAATTTGAAATGGGGAGGGGGAGGGAGGGGGAGAGAGCAGCGGATGGAGAGAGGCAAACCGTTGCTGCCGCCTTGGATGCCGACCCCGCGGCGGGCGGTGCCATCGTCGCTCGCCATTCGCCGCAGCCGTGCGTCACCGCCTCCGTGACGACAGCTCGCTCCATCTCCGGTCGCCGCCGACTAGGGAGCGAGAGTTTGAGGAGAGAAGGATCGGAGGGGAGGCGGCTGCCGAAAGGAAAGAAAAGAATACCACTCTGTAGAATCCACGACTATACGCCGACAAGTGGGGCCACCGCGACCTCAGAACGGTCTGCAGCTTTTTTTTTTCTTTTTATTTTTGCGGAAACTGCGCACCCACCTCCGAGATGACCACGCATAGAATTCACCAAGCCTAGGGCATGAATTCATTCCCTCAATTGTACAGAGATGAGTAGGCGGCGATGGCTACGGGTTCGAAGGAGGAGGACGGTGTCGGCAGTGAAGAATTTAGGTTGGACGATAGCAACGGAGAAGTAGAGGCAGTGTGGTAAGACGGTGTCGGATCCTTTTTTTCCCCCTTAAAAATGAATCTCCTTTGGTTTCTTTATTGAAACCAGATATGACAGCTTGTAAATAAATCTCTTCTATACCACCTACAGGAATGAGAAATGATAAGATAACCACGAGCAGTAGCTACTTTCAAACTGCACATGCGCATATTAACGCTCTTATTTTTTACTATAGCTGAATTAGCTTATTTGACATAATTAAATTTTTAAAAAATAAAAAATATATTAGCCTATCACGAACAATACAGAAAAATACGGTAAAAACAAAAAAAATAAAAAGTAAAAAATATCAAAACAAACAAAAAAATTAAACAGTGAAAAAGAATCCAAACGCCACTGCCCCACAGTAGATCTGAGCAGGGCCTTAAAGCGAAAGGAATCTGCGCTCAACCAGGGTGCCACCATGATGGCTTAGCTAAATAGCTCCTACGGTTTTTGAATTTGCGCACAACCCCAAGCCAAACCAGTCGCCTCGAGATGTTGCACTCTCCCTTTTGCAGAAAGGGCCTCATAGTTCTTGAAATTCGATTAAGGCCACGCATGGTTCTACCCATTCCGATCGGCGCCACAAGCAAGATCCGATCATCCACGCACGTGCTTTAGCCCCATGTCCTATCCCCTCTCCCAATCCTCTCACCTCACAGAGGCCGCAGCCGCCACCTCTCGCTTCCGCCTGTTAGGAAGTTTGATCGAGTTGCTAGTTAGTAGTCGTAACATTCGTAGTTAGTAATTGTTAGTAGTAGTCAATTATTCTAGCAGTTATAATGTAGTTGGTCAGTTACTAGTCGTAGGACAGTAACAAGTCATTATTAGCCAGTTACGACTGATTGTGGGATAGCACGATTAATAGTCATAATGTGTGCATTAATAACCATGATTCAAGTGACCACGTCTTCGCAAATTTTGTCCTTTAAATACTTGAATAGAATCAGAAAAAGAAGAAGAGTTGGCGGCGAAGAAAAACCGAGCAACGCAAATCCTCAAAAGTGTTCCTGAGTATAGAGTTCCCCCAGTGTTGATTTCAACTAAGACTTCCTAATCATAATCAAGTACGAGTTCCAATCGTGGTGGACTTCTTCGACTTTGGGTACTATATGGTCGTAAACGACTTTGACTTTGGGAGGTCGTTCGGACGACTACAAGAGCATCGACTGCCTGGTCGGAGGAGCACATCGACTGCGTGGTCGAACGACTTCGAGTGTATCGACCTCGGTGGTCGTAGGAGGCTTCGGAAGGTCGTGAACGATTACGTGGTCATACGACTACGAGCGCCTCCACTTAAACATTTGGTATCAGAGCACTAGGTTTGCCGATTATCTAAAAGGCATGTTTTCATCATGGGCTTTGACAGCAAGGTAGTCAAGGACTCCTCCACGGTAGATCTGTCTTCACTCGCCTTTGCCACCTCCGCGCTGATCGCAGCACCGTGATGACGGTGGCCACGCACCCGTTATCCAGTGCATTGTCCGGGAGGCTACAAGCTCCGTCGTCTACCCTATGATCACGTGAATGAACTACAACGACTGGGCACTGGCCATGCGAGTCAACCTTTAGGCACAAGGTCTCTGGGAGGCCATCGAGACCGACAACGTAGACTACCACGACGATTGGCTCGCGCTGTTAGTGATTCACCATACTGTGACGGCTGAGATGTTGTTGACTGTCGCCGTCAAGAACACGGCGAAGGCTACCTAGGAGGCCATAAAGACCATGTGTGTGGGTGTCGATCACGTACATGAAGCTAATGCCCAGCAACTATGCAAGGAGTTCGACAGTATCTCCTTCAAAGACAGTGAGTCCATCAACGATTTCTCGATGAGGATCTCTGGGCTTGCCAACAACCTCCACCTACTCGATGATCCCATTCGGGAGGAAGAGGTGGTCAAGAAACTCCTACAGGTGGTTCCTGACCGCTACCTTCAAGTGGCCATTTCCATAGAGACACTCCTCGACATCAACACTCGATCGAGGAGGTGACCAGTCGACTCTGAGCAGTGGAACAGTGCTACTCCAACCGTGGCACTGACGACAAGTGGACTCGTTTGCTTCACACGGAGGAGGAGTGGTGAGCACAGGCGCAAGCACACGAACGAGACAGATCGACAACTAGCAACTCCTCCACACGCCATGGCAAGCCACACGACGAGTGTGGTCGAGACTCCTCGAATAGTGGGAAGGAGACCCGTACTCGTGGCGGCCCCGACAACTCCAAGAGGGACTAATGTAGGTACTGCGGCAAATTGGGGCATTGGGCTCGCGATTGCCGCAAGAAGAAAAGGGAGGAGGTGCATCTGGTGCAGAACACCGATGATGAGCTGTCTCTCCTGATGGCCCAAGTAACAACGGTGGAAGAAGACATCGCTTGGGCGCCCGCCAAGTAAGAGCAAGTCGGTGGGTAAGTCTTTCTCAACAAGGAACTCGCCAGATTGGTCCTCGTTAATAAGGAGTATGGGGAGACCTCCTGGTTTCTCGACACCGAAGCGTCGAATCACATGACGGGTTCTGACGTAGCATTTTCTGAACTCGATCGCGGGATCTCCGGCTCGGTCAAGTTCGGGGACGGCTTAGTGGTCGAAATCCACGGGCGCGGCACTGTGCTATTCTCGGAAAAAGGGGATCAACATCATGTCCTCACCAATGTGCACTTCATCCCACGACTACAGAGCAACATCATCAACGTCAGCCAGCTCGATGAGGGCAGCTGCAGCGTGTTGATTGAAGATGGCGTCCTGCGCCTCCGTGATCGACAACGCAAACTCATCGCTAAGGTGAAGAGATCATCAAATCGGTTCTACAAGATCGCTTTGAGCATAGTACAACTAGTCTATTTGAGCTTGCAGGTCGACGACTAGGCATGGCGCTGGTATGCCCGCTTTAGGCACCTCAATTTTGACACACTCCGAAAGATGTCGGTCACAGGCATGGTAAGCGAACCTCCTCGTGTAAAGCACGTCAATCAAATCTGCGATGGGTGCATCGTCAGTAAGCAACGCTCCTCATCAGATCTGGTAGTTACTCCGTCCTCTCGATCGCCATGCTCCTCCTACACTCAGTGACGCGACTTCTACACTCGGCGGCGTGACTCCTACCACTCAACGACATGACTCTTACCGCTCGACCTCCGGCTAAGCCTACTATGCCATACCGACTTCTCGGCTATTCCCTAACTACTCGGCCGCTCTCTGACTACTTGGATGCTCTCCGGCTACTCGATCGCTCTCTGACTACTCGAGTGCTCTGACTACCTTGCGGTTCTATCTCCTCTTCCCTGCTCTCGACTCCCCTTGTTTCGATTTTTACTTCAATACTATTACTATTTTTACACTTGATTTACCACACTCGGTTTTGGGAAGTCCTAGTGTTCATGCCAACGAAACTTGGGCTTGGGTTTTTTATGCCCGAGAGCAGTCCCCCAAGCTCGAGGGCACTCCACGGTACTAGGGTGGCTGCCGGTTGCTGTGGTAGCCGCCGGTTGGGCTCGGTGAGCTTGTCCTTCCTGCTTGACTGCTTGGCACAATCGGGCGAGTCGAGGAGGAGTAGTGTCGAGCGTCGTGTGTGCTTAACCTGGATGAAACCAAAAAGGGAAGGGGTAAAATGGGAGGGAAAGTGGGCCTACTTGCTTGCCGGGCTGAGAACGAAAAGTGCTTGGTTGGTGGGGTTGTAGTGTGGTCCTCACGCGGTTGTGGTCAGGGACGAAGATGCGGTCTGCAGGACTTGTCGTGGTCGTGCATCGCCCTGTGGTGGTCCACCTGGTCGACCTCTTTGCTCCTTAGTCCTTGGGAATGGTTGCTATCAGTGGTTTCTGAGAATGTAGTGGGCATTGAGGCTGAATGGTGGTTTTGAGGCTTATGAAGCCTCCTCTCTCAGCTGGGGCTGGAGCAAGGCTGTGCATAGCTGGGCATCTCGCCCTTATCCTTCCCTGAGTCTTACTTCCCTGTTGCTATGGACCGAAGGTCCTGAGAGTGATTTGTGTACTATTGAGGGTGTGATGGGCTAAGGTAAGTTTGAGAAAATCCTGTGAGCTTTGGGCTTTTACATTTGCCAAATGATGAGGCCCACTATGGGTGAGAGGTGCCGACCGGCCCGAGACGGTCTAGGAACCTCGAAAAACTCCCTATAACTGACCCTAGCAGCCCAAGGGTACTGATGGCAAATTCTTCCTTATTTCCTTTTATTCTCACATGGACTGATATTTGCATTGCTCTTTGATTACAAAAAGCAAGGCTAGTGTTTGGCTTGGGGGCGCTAACGTCATCTATTCGTAGGAACATGGCAAAGAAGAAAGAGCAAGCACCACATAGCTTAGCTTTTTAAATTACTTAAGCTGTAATTTTAAAAATTAGCTTTTTCTTATACAATACCTTTTGTAAAGAAGTTGTAATTATTATTTGAAGTTGATTTAAAGGATGTAATTCAATATTGTAATTACCATGTTGTAACTATGCTTTATTAAGTTTTATTATTGCTAATTATATTGCTTAGCGAGTAATTAGGGTTACGGACGTTCTTTCATTTGTGCTCTCTGTGCTCTTTGCTATACTTTGATTGGTTCAGCTGCTGCGTTGTAAGGTCATATTTACACATGTTTGAGAAATTGATCTACATCAGACAAGCAGTTTGCACTCTTTAGATGATACCTACCTATGACCAGTCTAAATTTGCAATAGTTATTACTTTGTTTTCCCTGACAACGCTACTTTATTTGTGCTTTTATCACTGGTTGGGTTTTATTTCCCAATGATGTTCATGAATCGATTAAGATGCTTCAGCTTTTGTTAGAAAATAGCAGCTAAGGTGCTCAGGTACATACATGCGACTGTTGGTCTATCTTTTGCTAGCAATACCATCAAACTCATCTCGATCCCTCCTGGTAATCTCTTATTGATGCTTTCTCAATCTTTCCTTCAAATTTAGCCTTGAGTTAACACGTGTATTTCACTTTAGTCATCAATAATAACATATGAGTTAACTCAGTCTGATGTTCACAGGTTCTTAGAGTCAACATTGCCACACTGCTTTGCTTATTTTCATAGACTAATTTCCCCAGCAAATCACATGATTCAGTGCCCAAAGTCCAACTATAGATGCCACACTAGGATGTGAATCTTGGTGAGCAGATCAGTTGTAAAGGACAATTGCACTTGATTCCTGACACACGAATGGCCAAAAGGTGCTTCGTCTAAGGTAACATCTTTACCTAAAGCTTAACAACTATATTTTGATCAAAACATGCATCTTCACAGCCCCTAACTGTGTTGCCCATATTGGGTACCATTTACATTTTGTTGGATATATTTCCTTTTGTTAGAATCGATTCACCATGTCTTATATACAAGGTCTCATTTAGATTTTGTTTGTGTGAATTTACTTTCTCTAAAATTGATTGGTTTCATTAGAAATATATTGCTTGAAGAGTTGGCTTTGTTTTTGTTCCATGTTAGGTAGTGATGAAGCATGCCTACAAATTCAAGACTCACATCCAAATTCTCCAGGTTTAAACTAGAGAAGCCTCCTGTGTAAATTTAAGTGAGATTTCTGCATATTAATCATTTATAAAGTGTTGTTCTATACTTCTATGTCTCATGGAATACATCTCAGTCACATCTATATGTAGATATTGCACAGCAGCATTGATCTCCATTCTGGGAAGTGTGATTAGTTAATTATGTTCCTTTGATTCATATATGTTCTTAGGCCTAATGTGTGTGGTTTTCTCGTTATACACACTTGATGGTGCAGAAATGGAGGCGTGGATAGAAGCACTTCTGTTTGGTAAGATACTATCCATGACCTTTTTTGTGTGCAAACTTTACATGAGGTCAAGCTGTTGGTTATATGCAGATGATTCGTTGATACATTTCAGACTATGTGGTACAACGATGTTGTAGGTTGAACAGTCGCCTGTATCAGCTTTTCGGTTGTATTTGGAGCTAATATTGTATTATGATTTTATTCAGGTGTGGAGCTAATATTGTATTCTGGTTTTATATTATATATTGTATTCTGATTTTATTAAGGTATGTGTCATATTGGGATGTCTGCTTCAGCTCATTGTACTCATATGCATGTGCACTTCTTCCAAATGTGAATAACACCAAAAGTAGATTAATTAGATGTTAGACTGACCTACCCTACAAGCATAACTTAGCATAGTTTTTCTTTAGCATAGTTTTCTTTTCTTCTAAGTTGTGCTGCTGCTTCTATTGAACTAGCCCATGGTCCCTCCTTACCACCTGTCATGTGTTGCATAATGCCTCATTTATTCCCAGAAAAAATCAGGCAGAGTTAGCAAAACTCTATTACAGATACCAATTTCTGAGTATATTCCCCAATTTCTTCAGTTGCAACAGTATATGAATAATTTAGTTCTAACCACTAATTTATTTTCTTTTATCTTCTGTTCATATGCTGCAGCTCTCTATATTCCAGATTCTAACAGCTCAGGGGACTGGTATGTCACCAAAAAGTCTGTCCCAAACATGATAAGAATAATAAGAATTAGCAGCTGCTCCTCATGTAGCGTTCAGTTTTCTGAATATCTGTTTGAAGAATGCACTGTATTTTCTATTTATCATAGAAGTATTTTCAGGGGATTAGCTAACCTTTTCCTTGCCTTCTTTGCATATGATGCAGCTTTCTGCATCCTAAAAGCTCAGAGTGGGATTGATTCATATACTCCAAACGTGGAACAATAATAAGCTTCAGCGGCAACTCTTGATCTTGCAGATAGCTTATGGCGCTCTCATTTCCTAGGATCAAGTTAGTTTTCCCATTTTTATTTCTTTTGCAAGTGAAAAACTCACACAGGTTCTTGGAGCACATGTTGAGGTGTTCCTAAGATTACTTAAGAAAATTTGTTGTAACTTCGACGGAGTATTATATCCTTTTGCTGGCATTAGGCCTTTTAGGCAAAATATTTGACTATGAAGTGGCACCAAATTGTTTCACATTGATAACAAATGCTTTTCGACTTCACGTTTTAATTCATAGGCGCAGTGTAGCGCGCCACCGCTACCAAGTCGATGTTTAATAACAAGCAATATTAGAGGACATAGATTTGTAGTTGATTCCCTCAGTTCTTCCCAAAAGAGAGTGAAGGAATGCTCAAAGTGTTGTAAATTTTGTGAAGTTGGTTTTTGATTTTACAAAAGTTGGTAAAATTCAGATTTGCTGTTAGTATAGCCAGTCTGACCGGTATGCGGGACCGGTCAGACCGCTAGGCTGATGTGGTTCAACTGCTGTGATTTTGAGTTGGGTCTATGTTTTATTTATTTCATCGTAAATTTTAATTTGTAGTATTTTATTGTCATTATCAATCTTCGCACTAATATTTATCTATCCCATTTGTTGAAAGTTATGGTTTTACCAGAGCCACTCATGGATGACGGGTGACGCAGTTGGCCCTCCGCCCTTCAAGCTGTGGGGAGGAAGAAAACATTGGGAGTTGGATGAGTGCTAATCCTACGAGCCACAGGCTTGTTTCCCTTTGCGAGGTTGGTCTCCATCGGACGCCAGTTCACCATTAACGGCAACCTGCTCATGACACTGGTGGACAGGTGGAAGCCCGAAACACACACATTCCACTTTAGGTGGGGTGAGATAACGGTCGTCTCGTTCTTGACCGGTCTTCCTCTCCGAGGTGACGCACTTGTTCCAGCTCCTGCACTGATGGACTGGAAGGAGAGGCTAGAGGACCGATTTGGCCTGGCTATCCCGGAGGGTGCTCGTGGCATCCCCCGCACTTGGTTGAAGATTTTCAATGTGTGCCCACAGGATGTACCACTCGAGGTCGTCAAGACGCACCTTGTCACGTACCTTATTCAGCTCTTCGGTTGAAGCATGTTTCTAGCCACACATTGCAATATTTGTAATGTCGAGTTCATCCATCCCATCGAGTCTTTGGTTGACGCAGAGTTTGGAGCAATGCCTCAATACAGCTGGAGATCAGCCGTCCTATGCAGCACATATTCGGGGTTGTGTGACGTTTACCAGCGTGGCACTGCTAATACCCCCAACCTGGCCATCTGCTACATACTCCTACAGCAGTGGAGTTGGGAGCACTTTTCTGTCAGGTGTTCGGCCATTGTGACGCCAGTGCACCCGTTTGGCCAATTCGTCGACCTGATAGACGAGCCCACTATGGGCTTTCGATGGATTGATGCCTGTCTTCGTTGGGCCAAGGGCAGACCATCGATGTGCTACTTACTGTGGCACAACGAGTTCGAGTCGTTACACGACAATGACATCATCTAGGGTCCACGGACTATAGATTTCGTGGATCGTGTATCACCGTACAAGCTGTCCCTACAATGCTTGTAGGATGCGGAACAATTGGCGCCGATATGCCATCTGGTGTTCTTGTACATGGTGGACAACCTGAGCTACAACCATTCGATAGAGTATGTCGTGCACATCGGGCACCCAGTGGGAGCACCATGCTCACCTGCTAGGTCATCATGACCTAGCGAGTCTGGCCAGCCATCGCAATCTACCGAGTCTGCCAGGCGTCATAGTATTAGTAGTTGATCATCTACGGGCCGTATCGACGAGGAAGTAACTTATGTACGAACCTATATTTATTTTTCTATTAGACCTTACATTCTGCTAACATTATGTCGTTCTCTCGCCGCAAGTTCGTCGTCGAGATGCATCACTTTTGACCTCCACACCACCTACATAGACTACCGCTCCTCATCGTTCATCTTCGCTACACATCCGGGAGGTACAAGATTCATATTCTACTTCTAGAATATTTATTATGACTAATATTATTTCATCTTGCAGCCTTCAATTCAATGTGAGGATGACGTCGAGTCCACCGATGATGATACGGGCCTCCCGGATGCTTCTAGGAAGCAGTACACAGCATCAGGGTTTGCGGCATATGCAAGGCAAATCTCATCATTGACACCATACGTAGGGTTTGGAGACTTCGGTAGACAGAGCCCTTCGGCTTTGCTAGCACATCATACGGTTAAGGCCAAAGCTCCTTTGCACCACGAGGGGAATTTCTAAAGTTCTTCATTCATGATATTATTGCTAGCGGCCCGCAATTCGGTATGTCTCAATAGAAGGACATCGACGCTTACCAGACCAGCCTGCTGTACCTCAGCCTACTGCACCACAGCCGACCACTCAACAACAGAATGGTCTTCATACCTCCTTTGAACTGAGACGTAAGCTCCGGACCGGCTGACATACCCTATGAGACATACTCGTGCTCAACGGAAGACAAGGCCACACATGAGGAGGCAGACGCAGTGAGGAGATAGCAGTGGCTCAAATGAGTGAGCTATATCGCATCCTGTGTGATGTGTTTTTTGTACTATTACATGTACTTCTATAAATATTTATAATACATAAAATTATCAAAAAAATAGAAAATTACTACAACTATGTGAAAATACTGCACATAAAATTATATAATTTTTTGAGTTCATTTGCTATATTTAATAATTTAAATATTACCTGGTGATACTAATGTTTAAGCAACATTCACAGTGGATAAAATTGTAAAAAAAATTATACAGCTAAGTACGTTGTGTCAAGAGGCTGCACATAAAATTTCGTAATTTTTTTAATTCATTTGCTATCTTTAAAAATTTAAATAAATAGTATACAAAAAAATTAAGATAAGTAATTAAGTCAACTAGTTAGCTAACTTAATTACATATGCAAGCAGTGTCATAAATGCTTTTTTTTTCTCCGGTGCCATGCTTTTAGGGAAACTAACTTGTCTCCGTACTGTACGCGCATCCAGTACATCTGTAAGCATAGAGAATCTTAAACGCAGTGTGTTATGTTGTGTGTTAAGAGATGAGCAGTACTTTTCTTAAAGATTTTGTGTTTTATCTTCAATTTTGTCGTGAAAAAATGTTCTTTTTTTCTCTGAGATTCGTGAACATATTTTCTAATTGTTGGATCTGCATATTCCAAATCTTGCAGCGCTGTGACTCTGTGAGCATGCGACATTGTTTTGGGTGATTTAAATCGGTTTTAATAGCCTTAAAGTGTTAAACTTCTAGTTTAGACGACGTTCGTTTTAACGATGGCTTCTGATTTTTGATTAAAATTTTACTGTAGTTAGCTTTTTTTTTACTATACCTGATTTAGCTTTTTGGGCATAATTAAATTTAAAAAATGTAAAAATAGAAAAAATATGTTAGTCCATCACGGACAATGCAAAAGAACACGGGAAAAAAAGAAAAATGCAAAAAAGCTCAAAAAATTTAAAAAGATTCAGAAAAAGACGAATTACTGAATAGTGAAAAAAAGCTGAATCTAGAAGCTGAAACTGAAAAAAAAAAGTTAAAACGAGCGGAGCAACAGAGGTTGATTTTCAAACTCGGACAACAGAGATATATCAGACCTATTTCTTTCTTATCCTTAATGTACATGTGGCACGGTTCTCCTATACCGTCCTAAAAAAATCAAGGAACATTATAGGGCGAGGACTAGCTTCAAACCTCTTCGATTGTTACCCATTTTAGGTAGTGTTCAGTTTAACTGTAGCTTATGACTTTTTTTATTGTATCTATCTTATTTTTTATTGTATTTAAGTTGGCTTGTTTGATATAATTAAATTTTAAAAATAAAAAAATAAAAAACATGTTAGCCCATCACGGACAATACAAAAAATACAGAAAAAAAAGAAAAGATAAAAAAGCTCAAAAAATTAAAAAAAAATCAGGAAAAGACGAAATTACTGAATAATAAAAAAACAGAAGTCAAAAATAGAAATTAATTTTAAACCGTTTTAAGCGGTGCTTTAAACTTACTAAAATTTGGCACGAGAAACAGGGGTCAAGAAGGGGCAGGAAAGAAATTTCGATGACGATGCCGTATTAGCCACCTGAAACACACCACCCTACTGTGTAGTACAAAAACAATGGTCGACGCAACTGTCTAACCAGGAGAAGCAATGTCACATGTCTTTGCATGCATCCAGGGATCTACGAACAAATATCGGAGGCTTAACACAAGCACGCAATTAACTATTGTGAAGCGGTGGTCAAATCGGACAAGCCTTGGTCAGACGGAGAGGCCAAACAACGTGTGATTGACCAACGGTGCTTTCCTAGTGCGGTGCGCTGAGGAGACGGCACTCCTAACGTTGACCTAAGCAATTTCAGGGCAAGTCGAGCATGGCCAAAAGTACAGTGGTTTTCAATCAACTTGATGAGGCTAGACCTAAACTCCACTATACACGGTGAACGGTCTTTTTGTCCTCTTTCATTTTTTTACATTATTGTATAAGCCACTCCCAAGTTTAGGCAGCGCTGACAAGCGTGTTGACGGTGACGTTCGGTTTCTGCGTTTGCTTTTTTTTATTTTTTGGTTTTCCGTTTTTCTTTTTTTTACTGTATTTCTTTACATTATTCATGATGGGTTAATATATTTTTTCTATTTTTAAGTTTTTTAAAATTTAATTATGCTAAATAAACCAATTTAGTTATAGTAAAAAATAAACTAGTTATAGTAAAAAAAGTTATTAAACCACTGTTATTTTGAATACCCTTTTAATAAATATAGTTAGGTATATTAAAGATGCAAGTCTGGACCTCCATGTTGACAACAACCTTGCAAATGAGACGACCTATAGCAAATACAAACTTTTAGATAGTGGAGTATACAAATTTGTTGAGTAAATACAAGATAAGGCCCTGTTTGGAATGGGGAGTTAAACTTTCCCGGTGAAATTACTGCTTTCCAAACTATTGGTCTACATGTTAACCATTGAAAATTGTGCCGTTCACTTTTAAAAAGAACATTTTAAGCACTTCCCTCGAACAGATCCATTACTCTCTTGAAGGCTCAAGGCCGTTCCTTGTTAAGACGATTGCACCAGGCACCTCCTCCGTTACGAAGTAGGAGCGGGGCGTATCTAGCACGGGGGCTTGGGGCCTCGAGTTAGTCACTGTAGTTCTAATTTCAATTTTATGAGCGAGGTCACACTTTTTGTGTACGTGAGAGAGGGAGATTTATAGGTTAATTTGAGAGACTGACATTATGAAATTTTGTATATCAATTTTCACTTTGAAAGGGCATCTATATACTGAATTTGATTATTTGAAGATAAATACCTGAATGGGGGCACTATCTGACTAAAAAATTGTCGACGAGATGAATTTAGAGAATGAATTTGTTTCCTTTATCTATCTAGTTTTAGGATTTATTTTAGTCTAAAACTATTGTCATGTGAACTTCGCATGCATGATGCATCAATCGATTTGTTTGTAAAAAATTAGCTATATTTAGGTTTGTTCTAGATAATTTTTTGTCTTTCGTTTGTCACTGCCGGAGCATTAATTATGAAAATATGCAGGAGCATCAATATGCAGGAAAATTTTTAAGCACTTCCCTCGAACAAATCCATTACTCTTTTGGACAAAAAAAATTAATTATGAAAATATGTAGGAGCATCAATCGAAGATTAATTAAAAAAAGAGTAATTCTGAACCTCAGGAGTTGTCCCACACACATTAGAGTACAACATAAACTTAATCATAAGCTCAATAGCAATGGAAGGTTAAAACCACCAAAGTTGTGCCACCTGTATTGGAGTAAAACATAAACTTACTGGTTAGCTTGAAAGCAATGAAAGTTACAACTGAGCTGTTGAGAACCAATTCAGCGACTTCAAATGCTTGAAAATGCGCACAACTAAATCTGAAAGTAAACCAAAACTTTTAGAAAACACTAGTCTTGTCATTATTATTGTTACTTGAATATGATGATAGAGGTGATGGTTATGTAGATACAGTCTTAATAATAGTGATATCTTCATCATCATCTCCCTCTTGAAAATGAGTCAACCTCGACTCTACAGGGTTAGTAGAACTAAAAAAAGACGATAAATCTGTAACATTAAATGTAGCACTAACACTGTAATCTTCGCTAGGCAGTTCTAACTCGTAAGCATTATTATTTATTCTTTCAATTCTGTGGGCCAAATTTACTGAACTTTTTTGTGAAAGTTTGTGGCTCTATGTAGAAGGTCTCCACCAATTTTAACTAGATTTGGCATTAGTTTGCTATGCTTTACAATTTTTCAAATAGTGACCACTTTTTGGAAAGTTCTACATGATTTCTTTGTGGAATTCCGAAATGAACTCAATGGGAGGCTATAAAAATATGTTGTACATGTCCAAGACACTTGCAAACACAAACCCCAGCACCGAGACAAGTTACAGTTGCAAAGTTAGAAGATCAATCATATCAGATTTTAGATTTTAGGAGATCCAACAACTCAAGAATGGTAAGAGAATGTTTTTTGTTGTGATTTAGAGAGTTTAAACCACAATGATTTTTTTATGTGGATTAAAGAAGTTCTACCTCATAAACTATCTATTTGTAGATGTAAAAACTAAGAATCCTAAAAGAATGATTAAGCAATGTGAAGGAAACACGAGATGTAATGGATAGCAACTATGCAATTGAAACTAATGGATTAAAAACTAACAAAACTCATCAGATGCAAACGAATTGAAAACTAAGGATATGATTTTTTTTGGCTTTGTATATAGGATAGAAAATAAAATTTAATTAAAGATAAAAGATTAATCCTACCGTGTCAACTTGGCTCTCTGATACCAAGATGATACGGGGGTGCTCAATCTTCATGACATAAGATCGCTCTTAAATGGTAAATATATGGCTAACCTAAAATCCTGTGGATTCTGATGAACGAAAGCATACGATTGTTTGTCTCGATTACAGACTCTCATATACCAGAATTCAAATAGCAACATGCTCTGGATCTCCGTCTTCTCACCACACCAAGGAGGACGACTTTGCTAATCTGTAAGGAACAATGAGAACACTAGTAACCAGTAATTTGGTAGAACACTAACTATTCGGCTTCTCAACTCCCATGGTAGTACATGGCATAAACCAAAGAGCAAAACATTGCTTTGACTCAAAATTAATGTTCGAGAGTTACAAGGGACGGTGGCCAAGGCTTTATACTCTCGTACAAACCTAGTTGGACTCGAAGTAGGAAAACAACTGGAATTCTATTCTAATTCCTAATTTAAACTGAAAGTAATAAGAAGTGACCGGCTGGTTGTCTTAGTTTGGACACCCATGAGGTGGGCTCCACGTGGTAGCTGGCCCATGAGGGTGGCACACAACTCCATTGTCAATAGCTTAATTGTTCTTGTGGCCCAAGTATTTGTTTTCAGCCCATTTAAAGCTTCAACATCGCCATCACATCTAAACTGAACCAAAATGAATACTAAAACCCAAAACAATCTTAATATGTCTTATTATAAATATAAAGTAGCCCATAACACATGGAACATGGCCAAAAACTCAAACTAACTCAGAATCGAAGATTAGATACAATCGAGCTTCTAAATCGTAGTCTTCTCCAATCTTCAATTTAAAGTTTAAAAACTTGATTACAGCATCTTGGTCGCATTTCCCACTGATATAGTGAAGTGTCATCGTCTTCTCCTTTTGAACTTTCTCTTGTTGCGATGGCCTCCCTCACCTTCTGCTTGGTTGCACCAAGTTTTTGCTCTCCTAATAACCTGAGAATACATAAAGTAGAAGTATTATGTAGCAAGCTATCTTTAGCAATGAAATAAAAGGAACTTAGGATTAGATTCACATATTTAGTGAGTTCCCCTATTCTAACTCGAGTGATTGGTCTCTTGTACAATTGCTGCAAAGTTTTAGCTATTGAACCAACACTAGTCTTGTCATTGTCATTATTACTTGAATATAATGATAAATGTGATGATTGTGTAGATGAAGCCTTGATAATAGTGATATTCTCATAATTGAGCTCAAGGTGAGAAACTTGACATCCTATGATAACTCGATCTTTCACTCGAATCTGTAGTGGATTACTCAATTGTGATTGACTCCTCAACCACATTCGGTATGGGTATGCACTTCCTTAATCCAATCATATCGAGTGGGCTAGAGATATCTCTCCTGCTATATAGGAGGGGCAAATTTCATTTTAATCGCTCATATTTCTCTGCATGTTTCATAGTAAACTTGAAAGCTATCTTTATGACTACCCAATTATAGAGTAGTGTTTGATAACTCCTAAGTAAACTATTATACATGTAAAAAATAATGACAATATTAAGTTTAAAGATCCTATATACACTATATATGAGACCAACTGATAATATTTAAGAATATAATAATTCTCGTAATATCTTATGATATGTCGATCCAACATTATGTTCTCTAACATGTGTCCACATTATTGATTTGATATCCTATATCCGTGATCCATAAAACATGATCATCAATCAATACATGTACTGATCTGTAAATCATAATTATCCCATATAATGATATAAGATTAGGAATAATTTAAAATAACATCAATACATAAATAAAGAGTCCCACAAGCAATCATATATTTGTTGATCAATATTAAAAATATTTATTCAAATGACAAAATAATATATTATTTAAAAGATCATAAACATAGAAGTGATACAATCATCTCTATAATTGTCTCTAGGACATATCACTAACAACACCGGCATGGATCATGCAAAGGTAGCAGATGTTGTCTGTAGTAGGCAAGCTCCCATCGAGACTCCTAAAAATTAGAACCACCACCGCCCTGTATTACTACCATCACGATGCCAAGCTACTGGCAATGAAGATGCACTGGCACCAAGGAGTGTTGCTCAAATTTCTAATCTGGATGGGTACTCAACACCACATGAACTAAAAATGCAATGTAAGTTTGTAATTCAGTCAGACCTACTCATTAACAAATGAAAAAAATGCTAAGCAGTTGGTTATATCCTCTCCACTCGAATGAACTAATCGCTATGAAAGAGAACAATATGGTTTTTCTTTCTCGACTCCCCGAGCCTGAAGCAATCATTTAATAATCACACGTTGACGATCTAAGGATCCCATATACCTGCACAGCACTGGCGGTGGCATCCATAGGAACATGACAGCTGTTGGGATACGGGTAGACTGCACTAGCGTAAATTAAAAAAATTCTACCGCGTAAATCAGGAAGCCATGCGAGTAAGAGATCATAGATCGTTACCACTAGACGTGCAGTGCAACGGAAGTAGAGTTGAAGCAGCCGATTCAACGAGAGCGCGTCAGTGTAAGCGAAGATAGTCGATCGTACTCTGGCCAACCGTCTCCTCCTTGTGATCGTCTTGATCAGCGCCACAGTCGTAGCAGCGCCTCTACCGAGATCCACACGTCTAGAGACGGAACACCGTGCGTCAGTGTGTTAGCACCAACGCGCACGGTAAGAGTTATGAGAGGTGGCGGCTCGGGTTTTTGGATGTCGCCCTCAGCTCCCGCACCTCTCATTATATAGCCTCCAATCGAATTCTTATCCAATACGAGTGGAGATCGAATCCCACTTGAAAACTATCATCCGAACACTTATCGTTCTAACCCATTAAGTATGTGATCCTGTAAGTTCATGTACATTTGGTCATGGGCCGAAAACTCTCTTTTTGGTATATAGGTCGATAGCGGTCCCTAGCAGGACATAACGACCCCCAAATATACATAAAGATCATATCAGATGAACCTCTATAATACTTATGTACCGATCCCTTTGCCTCACGTTACTAGATCGAACTCAAGGCGAGAAGTGTGCCATCTTATGATAGCTCGATCCTTCACTCGAATCTATGATGGATTACTCAGTTGTGATTAACTCTTCAACCATATTCGGTATGGCCATGCACTTTCTTAATCCAACCACATCGAGGGGCCCAGATATATCATTCCTATTATATAGGAGGGGCAAATTCTATCTTGATCATTTATATTCCTCCGCATGACCATCCAGTCATGGAGTAGTGTTTGATAACCTCTAAGTAAACTATTACACATGTAGAAATAATGACGATATCAGGTCTAAGGATCCTACATATACTATATATGGGACCAACTGATAACACTTAAAAATATAACAATTTCCGCAGTGTCTTATGGTGGGTCAATCCAACATCATGTTCTCTAACATGTGTCCACATTATTGATTTGATATCTCATATCCGTGATCCGTGAAACATGATCATCAATCAATACATGTGCTGATTTGTAAATTATAATTATCCCACATAATGATATAAGATTAGGGATAATTTAAAATAATATCAAAAATATAAATAAAGAGTTTCACGAACAAGTCACATACTTGTTGATCAATATGAAAGACATTTTTTCAAGGGATAAAATAATATATTATTCAAAAGATCATATACATAGAAGTGATACAATCATCTCCATGATTGCCTCTAGGATATATTACTAACAATCTTCCACTTACACTAGATTCAATCATGCAAGTATCTAACACCTATAGCTCTTGTGTGCGCCTCATACTTTGGCTGTGAAAGAGGCTTTGTCAACGGATCAATAATATTCAAATCCGTGTGCATTTTGCATATCTTAACATCACCTCTATCTACAATCTCGCGAATGAGGTGAAAATACCGAAGTATGTGCTTAGATTTTTGATTTGATCTCGACTCCTTGGTTTGCGTAATTACTCAACTATTTTCACAATAGAAATTCATTGAACTAGAAGCATTAGAGAACACACCTAGCTCAGAGATAAATTTTTTTTATCCAAACAACCTCTTTCGCAACTTCAAAAGCCGCAATATACTCAACCTCCATTGTAGAATCGGCAACTGTATTTTGTTTGGAACTTTTTCAGCTCACTACTCCTCCATTACAACAAAACACAAACCCAGACTGCGATAAAAAATCATCTTTATCGGTTTGAAAAGTAGCATTAATGTAACCATTTACGACTAGCTCTTCCTCACCTCCATAAACAAGGAACATATCTCTAGTCCTTCTCAAGTATTTCAGGATATTCTTTACAGCTATCTAATGACCTTCACCTAGATCTGACTGATATCTGTTCGTAACACTTAGAGCATATGACATATCTAGACGTGTACAAAGCATAGCATACATGATAGACCCAATGGTAGAAGCATATAGATTCTTACTCATCCGGTCTCGCTCATCTGGTGTCGAAGGATACTAAGTCTTGTAAAAACTAATACCATGTGACATAGACAAGAAACCCTTCTTGAAATCCTGCATGTTGAACTGCTTCAACACTTTTGTCAATGTACGTATCTTGGCTTAATCCAGTAAGCATTTTAGTTCTATCTCTATAAATCTTTATACCCAAAATATATGCTGCCTCTTCTAAGTCTTTCATAGAAAAACTATCGGCTCAAGGAGTATCTCGCTACCAATGCCTAGGCAAAATTACTCGATGGGATTGTGGCCACATGTGGGAATGACTGAATAAAGGAACCAAAAATAGTCGTCTTGAATTTAAAGCAGTACAAAATCAGAGATTGAGGTGTTGGGCTGCTAATGGGCTTGGGCCTGTCTAGGTTTTTGGATCAGGCTGGTCCAAAATTGTAAATGGATTAGATCAAATTTGGACTCTTCTTTATTAGGCTAGATTTGGGCTAAGATTGGACCAGACTTTAGGCCTCATATTTTTGTAATAATTACTAAAGGTAGATGAGAGCTGATTCTAATTAGACAACTAAGAAGGTAGAGGTGCTTGGTCTAAACTAAAGCCTAGATTTGTTTTTGGACCTGGATCAGGCTTAGACTTACATAATTTAGGCTAGACATGGACTAGATCCTTCTCAATTTTATTTGGATTTGGATTAGATTTGGAGCAGATTTCGGTCCATTAGCAGCCCTGTTTAGGTGCCAATTTTCATATGGAAGTTGGGTTAGAAAAAAAAAGCAAATCCAATATTTTGGACCACTCGTCGCTTGCGAAGAAGCACTACCTTCCCTAACTTTGGAGCCACCATCGTTGATCCATAGATCCACAGAGCCACCATTACGGAAAAATATGCGCTACAAGGAAGATCCCTCCAAGCAGTGGCTACGCATGGCAGCTTGGGGCAGTGGTAGTGGTTACACAGGCACGGTTGTGGGTGTGCGCGTTGTGCAGCAGCGAAAGGAGGGGCCAGATAGGGGTAGGAAGGAGGGTAAGGTGAGGTCGCCGCCAAGAAGGGTGGGGAGACCGGTTGGGGCGGACAGGGAGAGGGAGAGGGAATGAAGGGGGGTCACTGCTGCCATTGCCACTCAACGAGGACTGCTAGAGCGAAGGAAGAAGTAGGCAGCACCAAGCTTCAGATAATTTGCACCTATGTGCCTTGACCTGATAATTTGCACAAAGTAGTGTCTCTATACCCGAAATCATATATAGTAAATTTTAGAAAACTTTTATGGTGTGAACACGACTTATAAATTTTAAATACCGAACTTTTTTAAAAGTTTTCTAAAAAAGTTTGTTGGTCACACCTATGTATCTGAGCCTAACAATTTCCATAAAGTAGCGTTTCTATATCCTAAATCATCTATAGTAAATTTCAGATAATTTTGTAAAACTTTTATAGTGTGAACGTGAGTAAGAAATTCCAAATACTAAACCTTTTTCAAAAAATTTCCATAAAAACTTGCTTGTTCCATCTGTGTGTCTAGGCCTAATAATTTGCACAAAGTAGTGTCCCCTTACCCGAAATCGTCTATAATAAATTTCAGAAAATTTCATGAAAACTATTTATGGTGTGAGCGCGAGTTATAAATTTTAAATATTAAATTTTTTAAAAGTTTTCTATAAAAGTCTGTTGGTCCCACTTTTATGTCTAAACCTAAAAATTTGTATAAATTAGTATATCTACACCTCAAATCATCTATAGTAAATTTCAGATAATTTTATAAAACTTTTATGGTGTGAGCGCGAGTTAAAAATACCAAATACCAAACTTTTTCAAAAGTTTTCTATAAATGCACTTGCCCTTACACATAGTATATTAGTAAAGAGTTGGTTGGAAACGGGTTTGAAATGGGTTGAAAATGAATTTGAACTTATTTCAACCATTTGGGTTGTGTTGAAATGCCATATAGGTTGGGTTAGGTTATAGAAGATACTTTTTGGATTAGGTTGGGTGGTGTTTCGAGCTTTAAGTGATTATGTTAGTTTGGGTTGGGTTTTAACCATTATCACCCCTACCTGAAGGCCACGCTTAGCTTCAAGAATCACCGTGTTCGACATTTGGCGATGAGCGTTTTTTCACTATTCATTTTTTCTTTTTTTATTTTGTGTTTTATTTTTTCCTCATATTTTTTTGTATTGTCTGTAATGGGCTAACATATTTTTTCTATTTTTAATTTTTTTAAATTTAATTATATTAAATAAGTCAACTCAACTACAGTGAAAAATCAGTTAGATATAATAAAAAAATTATAAGTCATTGCCACCGAAATTCCCTCTCTTTTGATAATCAATCAATAATCGCAGCCGTCCATCCATCCTGCCCAAGCAACCCCTCACGCACGCCACTGCCCCCTCGCCCACTCCTGTCCTCTTCCTTCGCGTTTCTTCTATAAATCCGTCGTCTCCCTCCTCCTCGTTCACCTCTACGGCCAACCGCAACGTCACCTCACCTGAGACATTGCCGCCGGTCGCCAAAGCTGGACCTCGCGGGCGAACACGCACGCAAACAGTCGCCAAGAACCAGCGAGACACCAGTCCGTACCCTTCTTTCCATGGATACGAAGGAATCCATGGCGGCGAGGCGGGTGGCGTCGGACGCGGGAGGGCCCCACGCGCGGCTGCCGCCGGGGTTCCGGTTCCGCCCCACCGACGAGGAGCTGGTCGTGCACTACCTCCGCCGCCGCGCGCTCGCATCGCCTCTCCCCGCCGCCGTAGATATCCCCGACGTCTGCCTCCTGGCCCACGACCCCTCCGACCTCCTGCCCCCAGGTGAGTCGTCAGCCACTAAACTCGCCGCCGCCGCTTTCTGTCGGCGTCCATCCACCGTTCCGGTGAATCTTTCGAGTCTAGCTTGGGCTGATTCCTGTTTGGTTAACAGGGTGGAGTGAGCAGGAGAGGTACTTCTTCACGTGCAAGGAGGCCAAGTACGTCAAGGGCCGCCGCGCGAACCGAGCCACCGGCGCCGGGTACTGGAAGGCCACGGGGACGGAGAAGCCGGTCGCCGTGGCCCTGCCGGCTCCCAGGGGCGGTGGCGACCGCCAGACCGTGGTCGTGGGCATGAAGCGTTCGCTCGTGTTCTACCGAGGGAAGCCGCCTAGCGGCAAGAAGACGGACTGGGTCATGCACGAGTACCGCCTCGCCGGCGGCGGCCTCGCCCCGTGCCGCCGCTCGCAGGGCAGCGATGCCCCCGCCGCGCGCCCCGCGGAGGGGTGGGTGCTCTGCCGCGTGTTCAGGAAGAAGGGAGCAGCCGCGGCGGGCCCGGCCGGCTCGATCGACGCCGACGACGCGCAGGGCCCCGGCGCCGGCGTCCGGTTTATCGACTTCTTCGCTAGGGCGGACGCCCTGCGGCGGCGGCGCGCGGCGTCGCCGGTGTCGTCGAGCTGCGTGACCGACGCCTCGGCCGAGCATTGCAGGGAGCAGGAGACCACGAGCAGAGGAGCCTGAGCTAGCAAGCCGATGAGTGTCAAGCTTTGTAAGTGGTAGCGAGCTGTGCGGTGTTGGTTAAGATTTGTAAGATTTCTTAACGAAAATTGCAAATGCAGTGCAAGAGAGGCTTCAGTCGGTTCAGTCGGTGTAGCCGCTGGAACTATGTATCTGATTTATCTTCTCTTTTTATGTCAGTGTCACGGGCCTTCAAATTCCAATCCTCCTCGCTTTTTTTTATAATTCGATTGACCTGCGCTATTTCATTAATTCGGCCATGTTATTTTAAATTTTTGACTTCTTCAAAAAAACAAAATAAATTGAACGATTTTTTAAAACGAATTCTCCCAATGGCTTTCCGAACCAAAAAAACTTATGCATCATCTGTATTAGTGTCTTCATCATCTATTGGTAACTCGAAAAACATATACAAAAACTATAAAAAAAACTTGGACCATAAGTTGGCATAATAGTGTTTCTGCACCCACTGGCACAGGAAAGGTTTAGGCTATACTTAATTTGGCTTTTATGGTTTATGTTTTTTTACTGTAATAAGTTTATTTTGCGTTGTAGTTATTAGTATCTTTTTGGTGTAATTAAATTTTAAAAAATAAAGATAGAAAAATATGTTAGCCTATTATGAACAATGTAAAAAAATACAGAAAAAATATAAAAATATAAAAAAACTAAAAAATCAGATAAAAATATAAAATTAAGAAATAGTGAATAAGAAAACAAATTCTAAAGGTAAAGCCTAAATGAGTAAGACGCGCATTGCGTGGCTCCAAGAAGAATCATAGGCGACAGCACTGGTCGAGATGGGAAGGGGGAATAGGCAAAATCATGGCAAACTAGTTTTGGTTTTTGTTGTCCATTTCTTGGACTTGGAAAGGCGTGCAAGTTGATGGTAGAGCATGGCTTGCCTTTGCTTGCGAATCGCAATGCAGTCAAGAGTATTTTGCACCATGGGCCCCTTGACACCGAACTCATCGTCCTGCTCAAGAATATTCTGCACAGATCCTGCCTGTGTTGACCGCGGGGAGGCGAGCAATCACACGTTGCACGAAACGGTGGGTCCACAAGGTGGTTATTTTACACGCCGTCGGATCGAGATCCAAGGGGCTAGGGGTGACTCGCCTTGGGTGGTGTTGATCGGGCGCCGTAGCAGAAAATGCTGTAGTCGATGTAGTGTTCGGGGGTACCGTAGAACTCAACCTAGGCCCTCGGATCGTCGAGCCGACGGACAAGATCTTGTACGGTTAGAGTAATAAGTGTGTGTTCCCGAACTTAGTGCACGATTTTGGTGGTGAGCGTGCACAAAATCCTGAAATAACAATGCACAAAAGTAGGTGACTTTCTGGGAGAGGAAATACCCGGGCAGGGTCGTTCCCAGTTAAACTGCCGTGCGTGACAAGCAAGCAAAGCTGCATCAGGGCATTTCCCTGCCAAAAGCTACTACAATCCTGGGGCCATCAGCCATCACCACAAGGTGCAGTAGTTTGAAGAATCAGAAGGGAACCTTGTTAATAGAATCGTGTGGATCAACCCATTAATTTCCCGTGCTCATAAAGAAACCAAACACCAAGCAAGAAACTCAAGGACATCACATGGGTTTTAGTTATAGTTTATAGTTTTTAAGCTATTTATTTTAATTTTGATTTGTAGTTTTTAGCTACAGCTTATAACTTTTAGGCTGTTCATGAGAGAATACGAAATAACAAAAACTCACATACAACAATATATATTATAGTTAATTTATAGACTCTGTCCTAAAAACATACTCTTCTAAAAATTAGTTAATATAGAAAAATCCAGAAACAGAATTGATAGACCGAAAATACGAGACCATAACAAATAGATCGATAGCCATGCATGCCTGCCGTGTCAGCAAAAACACAGGTCACAAAAAGGAAGCTCACCTTGCACACCATCCTGACCATTCACTCCAACAATCAGCCAGTCAAACTGCATGCGTTTCCCAACAGGCCAACAGTGTTGTTTCCACGCTTCTCGAAGTTCTGCCGTCGTCACAACAGTGAAAAGGTGTCCTCTCTGCACATTTCTGTATGTACGGATGCAAGCCTCGTGCAGAGATAAGCGGCTAGCTGGTGTTTTTGTCAAAGAACCAATGGTACACGTTACAGCGAAAAACGGACAAGACCCAAAAGATTGACGGCAGCATTGCTTTGGTAGAACGTTGACGAGCAAATGGTCACCGAAAGTTGAGAAGAAAAAGGGGAAGATTGTACCAAAGGCGCTTTCCCAAATTTTATTGTACCCAATCGGGCACCCGCACCTGAATGTATCTAGCCAAACCTGTCAAATATTTCACTTTGCATGAATCGAGCTCCTCCACCTGAATTTTATCTTTTCATTTCAGACCCCTCTCCTTGGCAACGTTGTTGGACCAGACCGCTCTACCTAGCGCACCTGTTAACTGGTCCTCAGTAACATCCATTTCAGGAGGACAGCATTAAACAAAACCGGCTGAAATGACCAGAATTGAATTAGAGCATGTACTGATGATTAGAGCATGACCAAAATTGAACAAAACCGGTATGCACACATAGGCGCATACTGATGATTGATTAGAGCATGTACCCAACGCAAAAGTAATCGATCGAAATGAATAAACCTGGCCGGCCTGCTCGCGTGCTTGGAGGGTCAGTTCACGGCACCCCCGGTCTCGTACGCAACCAGAGCATTTTCTGATTCCGTCCATGGACCGCTTCAAGATTCAACGAAAACGAACCTAGTCTCCCCATACGTCCCCGTTTTGACCGTCTCAAAACAAAAAAAAAACACTGGAATAGAAAAAGATCCATATCCTTTCAAAGTTTCGAATCCAGTAGCGTCGGAGTTTCGTAGGATCTATATCCTTTCAAAGTTTTCCTTCGATACAGCTTCGATAGAGACCGTGCCATCCTAAGTTTAAATTTGTCATTAAAAATATTATTATAATATTATAATTCTATTAGTGTATTTTAACGTAAAATCATAAGAAATAGCAATCGAATTCGTATTTTAAGACCGTGCCATCCTAAGTTTAAATTAACGGACGTGGACCATCAGCGACACATCTTGGGGTACCCACAACACGTCGGCGCGCATGCACGCACGCACTCTCGGCCACTCCCTATCAGCCATTGTTGCCCTATCGGTCACGCAAGGCAACCCGGAACGACCACCGATCTCTCCATGGAGAGCGATCGATCGAGCGCATGGCGAGGACGGAACGGAACTGCAAACGCGACCTCCTCCGGCCTTCGTGCAATCGTGCCGACATTGCTCATGTGTGGGGCGGATGGAGTGCGAGTACGAGCGAACTCCACACGCTCTTGATTGGTTGCTTCCTTGTCGTCTTGCTCTTGTTTTTTTCCATCGTACTAGAATCCATGATTCCGTATGGGTGAAGAGCTTCGAGGCTGGTAAGTACCTATTGTTTTTCTCTCGTGGTCCCTGTGGTATTTTTTTTTACAGATATGGTACTTGAAGACGTTTTTTTGTGTTTGTCCCCCTCTCAACAGTGGAACTACCGGCGAGTGACGCGTGGTAATTTCACGGCCCAAAGGGCGCGGATCAGCACTCGGGTAGTGCAGCTTTTGGCAGTGCTCAACTCAGCGATCGGCGACAGCGTTCGACGTCCACTGCGCGTTTTGATTACTGTAGCTGTTTTGTTTGCTTGCTTTTTTTTTTGGTATTTTTATATTTTTTTCTCGTATTCCTTTGCATTGTCTGTGATAGATTAGCATGCCGCTTTTATTTTTATATTTTTTTAAATTTAATTATGCCCAAGAAGCTAACTCAGCTACAGTAAAAAAATAAGTCAGCTACAGTGAAATTTTAGCCAAAAACCAGAAACCATCGCTATTCCGAACACCCCCTTTGGCTCCCCAGGCGAGCACACGTGAAATGGTGGGCCCGCCAGGAGCTGCGGTCGGAGAGCACGAGGCCACATAGATTCTGCGGTTGGGGTGGGCGGGAATGCGTAGGAGGGAGCGGCACTACTGAAGCGTGGAAAAGAGGTGCCAACGCAGAAAAGGAGGGCCTCTGTGCTGTTCGGGAACAAAAAAGCCGCCATTCCCGCTCCGACCTGTCCGCCTTTGCTAGAGAATTTCGCAAGACGGTTTATTCCCATTGATGCGCGCACTTTTGGCCCCCTAAGCCTGCTGCATTTACTGTCATGTGTCAGCTCCTCCTCGCATGTCCCTGGCCCTGTTTGTGCATTGCGATTTGTTGGGCAATAAAATGGCTCATGCGCATATAAAGTTGGCATTGCGAAGCATTTCCTTGGTCCTGCCAGAGGAATTCCAGTAAACCGAGAGAGGAAGAGAGATTTGCGCTGGTTCGTTTGGAGTTTGAAGGTGGTGTAATTACGAAAGTTGTAGATCGGCCTACGAGCATCAAGAATAGGTAATTGTTTTGCACTTGCAGTACATTTGTAGTAATACAATTAGCATGTAACTAGCTACACAGTAGGTTGTTAGTGCAGAATAGCAGCAGTAAAAGAAGGGTTGAGTAGTAGCAGTTTAATTCATGATGTTGTCTAAGATCGTGTTACTTGACTTGTTCGAAGATTATTTGCGATATAGTATGCCATTTGATTGGGGGCACATGACCTTGTCATGACATGGTTAGCAGCATGCACATGTGAATATAAATTTATTTAGGTAGTTAAGAAGGTTGTTTTTCCTTTTTTTTTTCTTTAGAAGTAGCAGAACGTAATTGGTGGTAGAGTATGGATAGTTTCGACAAATATAGTTTGTAAAAGTAGTATTGCAACATAATAAGCGAGATTACATAAATTCACTAGCATTCGCATGGCAAAGTTAATTAAATCTTGATGTTACGTGTAGTTAATAATAGTAGTGAAATATAATTATATATAAAAATCCAGACACGCATAAATTTAAAGTAATAAGCGAGAGTATATAAAATAGTAGTGAAATAAAATTGCAGATTTAAAATAGAATTTAATATAAAGTAGGCTATGCAACATAATAAGCGAGAGTATATAAAATGGTAGTCAAATATAATTGTACATAACAAATAGAATTTAAAAGTAGAGTATGCAACATAATAAGCAAGAGTACATAAAATGGTAGTGAAATATAATTGTATATAACAAATAAAATTTTATTTAAAGTAGGGTACATAAAAGAATGAGCGAGAGTACATAAAATATAGTGAAATAAAATTGTACATAGCAAATAGAATTTAATTTAAAGTAGGCTATGTAACATAATAATACATAAAATGGTAGTAAAATATAATTGTATATAACAAATAGAATTTAATTTAGAGTAGGCTATGCAACAGAATAAGTGAGAGCACATAAAATAGTAGTGAAATATAATTGTATATAACAAATAGAATTTAATTTAAAGTAGAGTATGCAATAGAATAAGCGAGAGTACATAAAATAGTAGTCAAATATAATTATATATAACAAATAGAATTAAATTTAAAGTAAGTATGAAACAGAATATGCGGGAGTACATAAAATGGTAGTATAATATAATTTTTTGTAATAAATAGAAATTAATTTAAAGTAAGGTATACAATATAATAAGTGACAGTACATGAAATCGCACCGTACGAGGCATACGCGACGGACCGTATGGGGTGGACCTATTTAGTTGTGACCGGATCATGATCCAGGCATTGGGTCTAAAGGACATGGGCCTGTTGGAGCTACGGAGATGCGTGAGCTGCTCGTTTGATCACATCATTGCAAGGAAGAAGCTACGCATTGAGGCGATATATGCCTCGACGCTTGTGCTGCAGGGGCCACATTTTGGCAACTTGTGAAGGTGATAAGTGACGCGTCATGGGCCAATTGCATGTAGGTTGTGTGCAACCCAATCATTGCAATATACGCTAGGCCGACGGTGTATGCTCAGTTTGTGGGGAGGATAGAATCATCCCGCACGGGTGGTTCCGGTGGAGCTCTTGTTGATAAAGTGTTTGGGTTGGGCTCCGGTGCTGATGTAGATGTTAGGGTTGGAGTGGACGCCGGTGAGCAAGCTGAAGATTTTCTAGCTGAACGAAGGTGTGGGGAGATGGTGAGCAACCCGCATTGACTGCCACGAGTACATTGCCGATAAGGTGGGAGAAGTAGAAAGTAAGGAGGAGGAGGAGGATGATGTGGAGATGTTTAGCTCTAAAGGCGAGGAAGATGTAGATGGTGCTACAAGGGGTGTGGTGGGTTGTGTTGTCACCATCGATGGTGGTTATGTCTCGTCTAGACTAGATGACATAGCAGCGGCATCTCTGGTTCTGCCATAGCCAGATGAGCCACAGTGGGGATTCAATGAAGGCACCATTCTCTTAGGACAGCGCTTCCCTAACAAGAGCGCTGCCTAGTAGGCCATTACCAGATACACCGTTAGCATTAGCCTGTCGTATCGAGTGTGAAGGTCAAACCTAGACACCTCCATCGTCAAGTGTGTAGATGAATCTTACCTTGGCAAGGTCTATGTGTAGCGATCGAGGGACGCGGCCACGAACTTCCGAATAACGATGATGAAGAATCACACATGCGTGCTTATTGAGCCACTTCACAGGCACTATAACATGATATCATCATATGTTGCGGGCCTGATAAGCCACCTCATCATGGCAGATGTTTCTACTTCGCCGAAGGTTCTATTGTAGATGTTGCTAATATGGTCGGGTTGCAGGTTAGCTACCACATGGCATGGTGGTAAAAAGGAAGGTCCTGGAGAGTATGTACGGTACATACGAGAAGGCCTACAACTTAGTCTCAAGAATGCTCTATCAAATTGCAAAATCAAATCCTAGTACATACATTAACAAGTAGGAGTGGCCACATCCTACCAAGGGTCTAATTGCTTTGTTCCTGATAGAGGCTTCTGGGCCTTCCGTCAAACCATCAAAGGATTCAGGTACTACTATCCCATGTTGACAATGGACGACACCTTCCTCTGTGACAAGTACAAGGGTACGATCCTCACTGTGGATGCAGCTGATGAGGATGACCAGTTACTCCCTGTGGCCAACGCACTTGTGGTTCCTGAGAATGAGAACATGGATAGCTAGTTGTGGTTCCTAGCCAATGTGAAGCAAACGGGTTGTTCATGACCGGCCAGATGTTTGTGTCATCTCAGACCGTAATGCTAGGTTGCTGTCCACATTGACCACAATGCAGAATGGGACAGAGCCACCATTGTAGTGCAACGATGTTAGGAGCATTGGTGTATGAGGCATCTCGCAACTAACTTTCACACAAGGTTTCGAAGCAAGGAACTGACAAACCTGTTCAAGATGATGTGCATGCAAAACTAAAGGCAGAAGTTCGAGGCCGTGTGGAGATGCCTCAATGAGGAGACTGGCAAGCATGTAAGCCATTCTGACGCAGGCCAAGGGGAACACATAGGAGGGTCTGCGAGAGTTGGGGAGTTCACTATCGGACTCTGAAGCAATGACTCTAGGATCCTCTGTGTAAATCACACTAGTCCAGGATCAGTTAGTGCACACAATGGATAACAAAGATTCATATCATACATAATAACATTTATTCATTAATTAATTATGGGCCTAATGGCTAAAGTTTATATCAATGATTCATAAATCAAAATTAAATATAAACAGTGAAAGAAGAACAATAAAGTAGTAGCGCATTCGAGCCTGTCTATAGGCGAATGACTGTAAGATGTGGCCTACTCGTCATTATCCTCACCGAAGTTGATGAAGGCATCCTCTGAAAATAGCGAATGAAGCAACATGGGTACATAAAATACTCCACAAGTTACACCAAGAGGTTTAACAGAGTTAATGTATGCATAAGGGTTGACAATGGAACTCATAGTAAGGTTAATTGAGCATAAAGCGAAATTAAAGTAAATATTGTATATAGATTCAAAAGCTAAATTTGATACAATATATAGAAATAGTAATTTAACAAAATAATATCATTAGTGCAGGCTCTGACCAAACACTAACATATCTACAGGTATCCCACCTGGTCCATCTTTCCCAAAAAGACTCAACAATTTCCATCAAAACTAGTTTTTGAAAATAGAAAGTCTAATCTGTGAAAAACTTTACTCAGCTTATCTATGACCATGGGCACGACTATTTAGGATAATATATATACTCTGTAGAAATTGTACAGCTTTACCCACAAGATATGATCAACCCATATTTGCACCAGATAAGCATATTTCCTTTGGTATACGGCGAGGAGATCATGACAAGGCTTTTACATAGCATATGCCACGCTCACTTTCAACCTATAGCGAGACTCAGGTTGGGACCTACAAATTACTCAGCCAAGACTATGTCATACCAACCTTATAGTATTATGAAAAGGGCTTTATAGCAGTAGCTCACAGACCGGTCCTTAATTTGGCTTAGGCTCAAACCACACACTTCTTATGCCTGACAATCAATATTATGTTACCGAACAACAATGCATGCTAGAACCCACCACCTAACTATTAGTCTAGGTTCAAATCAAGTTTTATATTTTATTTTAAAATATTTCATATACCTTCTTAACTCACCGAAGTCAAGAATATATTTCAAAAGTTTATCATTTTAAGTGAAAAATGTATCTCCAACCTATGATTATTCTAAGCATGGTTAAGCTTTTCTATAAAATTTCTAGTCAATACTAATGTACTAATTAGGTTTTTCTCTATGGTGATAAGGTATAGGAAGTTCAATATCAAATTTGGCCATAAACAAAGAATTTGGATATAACTAGAATTTAAATCTAATTTAAACTAAGTTTGAATAAAAATATACATGCATAACAATTTAAAAATAACATAAATAATTTAAATTACTGAGAGCAACATGATCAAAGTTATAACTTATTTTGCTTTATGAATTAGTGACAATTGTAGTCAAAATTGCACTTCATTGGAACATCGCAGTCTATACGTGAAAAGCGACTAAAACAAAATAAATACAAATAAAATTATAAAATATATACTGAGAGATAGATTAAAGGTCAGGCGTGCATTTGGTGGGAAGGAGTCCTCTCAGCCAGGACCCCTGCCCAAGGTGCAGCCACTTGGGAGATCTTCGTAGAGCATTTCAAGGTGAAGTATTACCCAGAATCATTTGTGGAGAGTATGGAGGTTGCCTTGTCAGCCTTTGTGCAGGGAAGAATGATCATGGCAGAGTACGAGGTAGGGTTTAACAACCTGATCTGTTTCGTACCATTGATCGTGAGTAATGACTTGGAGAAAGCCAAAAGGTTTCGCCGAGGGCTCAATTATGAGTTTCAGCATGTTGTGGGAGCTACGGCACCACGTGACTTTAGATCCGTGGTGGAACAGGCCAGAGAGATGGAGATGGAGATACAGCTCACCAAAGGGTTGCAACCCTCCGGTGGTCTGGGTGTTTTTGGTGGTGACCAAAAGAGGAGCTTTAATGAGAGGGGTGGGTCATCCCAGTGGCCCAGTTCGAAGAAGTCTAAGTGGAGTCAGTGTTCCTTATAGTCTTCCAAGTCTATATTGTCAAAGTCTTCCCATGCACCACTGGTACTGCATCCTATCCCAGGGCAGGGCATGATCTGCTTCAAGTGTGGTGGTGGGCATCGAGCTGTTGAATGTACCTAGACAGGGGAATGTCGGCACTGTGGCCAACCAGGCCACATGGAGAAGGTCTATTGTCATAATTCCTCCAGTGTCATTAAGCGGGAGCCGACATCTGCGTTACCAAATGCTTCATCTCAGGGGTCAGTCTAGGTGTTGTCGGCTGCTCCTACCCCGCAACATCCTCCTTGGAAGCTACCTACCGGGTACTACTAGCCTCTTGCACCAGTCACCCCACTTCAGTACGCTACATCACCTTCAGTTTCGATGCCGCCAGAGCAAAGCGTCGAGGATTCCGTCGCCTTGGTGTTGCCCGGAGTCTACACATTGCCTGTCGCTGAGTCCGCAGGTCAATAGGACGTGATGACAGGCACCATATTAGTGCATTCATACAGTGCTCTTGTCCTTTTTGACTCCGGTGCCACTTATTCCTTTATTTCCTGTGAGTTTGCTCGAATAGCATAGTTGAGTATGCAACAGATTTCGTAGTCGATTATAGTTAATTCTCTGGGAGGTATTATTGCTAACTCTAGGGTATGTCTCGAATGCATGGTCGCAATATATGGCGAGGATTTTGTGGCTAACCTCATGGTTATTCTGATAGAGTATTTTGATATCATCCTCGGTATGGATTGGTTGCATCGTTACCGGACTGTGATTTCCTGTTTTTGGAGGACGGTCATGTTGCAAGCCCCTTCAGGGAAGAAGATAATGTTTCAGAGGAATGCACCTTCGTGTTCTCTTTTTGTGTTGACCAGCTTGTTCCCTGGCCGACGAATGTTCAAGTCTGGGTTACTTCTACCACTTGCGGAAAAGCCAAGTGCGCCTTTGCGCATTGAGGGTATTCCAGTGATATGTGAGTATCCTGACGTATTTCCTGAAGAGTTTCCAAGGATGCCACCTGAAAGTCATGTGGAGTTTAGAATTGATCTTGTTCCAAGTACTCGACCTATTTCTACATCTCTGTACCGTTTAGCACGGCCACTCCAAGAAGGGTTGAAGAAGCAATTAGACGTGTTGCTGTCCAAGGGATTGATCCACCACAACGTATCGCCGTGGGGAGCCCTTGTCCTATTTACTGAGAAGAAGTATGGGAGTTGGCGTATGTGCATAGACTATCGTGCTCTTAATCGAGTGACCATCAAGAATAAATATCCGTTGCCTCACATTGAGGACTTGTTTGATCAATTGAAGGGAGCCAAGGTGTTTTCTAAAATTGATCTTCAATCTGGGTATAATCAGATTCGAGTATGGGAGTAAGATATTGAAAAGACAGCTTTCTTCACGAGGTGTGGGAACTATGAGTATAAAGTTATGTGTTAGACTATGTGGCCAGGTCTAGGCTATTTTAGATGATGAATAATTGACAATGTTAGTTATGATATTACTTATGGTGTGTTGCGTGTGTACGGATTAACGTTGGTCAAGTTCGGACGAACTTGTACCGAAAAAATATTCTTTGGTCTTTGCATGTGCAGATTAAAGCATGGAGGTGATCGTGGTCGATGAGGAGGAGAATCGGGACTAGGATGGGGAGATCCGAAGTCAGGAAGTCGAGAGAGTCACGAGATGGTCAAGCTCATGTTTGGGCACGTGAAGATCAAAGGTGGATGATGCGTGAAGAAGATACAAGAGGTACGGTCCTGAAGGCCTCGACACGTGATAAGCTAAAAAAATCGGAAGCGTAAAAACAATTAAAAAATCCATGTTATGAAGTGTTTTGGGTCACTTGAAAAGTAGTAGGTCAAAAGTCTGATTGAGGAAAAAGGCCTAAGACGAGTTGTATTAGGGTTTCTAGTGGTAACCTATCATATATATTTGGTGGCTGGCGGCTATGTGTGTGTCATAGCTTTTGAAGAGAAATAGAAGTGGTGGTGGCCGAGAGTTTCTGAGACAAAAAAAAAGAGATTGGCTGGTGGTTGCCCTTTTTGCCGTGATAATTTTTCTTTGAGGAAAACAAAACTTTGGTCAGCTAGAAAGAAAAAGTTCAGGCGACTGTTTGGCTTGCGGCTGTGCATCTTTGGAGAGAAGCAAATTGGCAGCGAGAGAAGACGAGACGCAGCGGTGGCTGTTTTGGGCAAAGCTGTGATTCTCGGAAGAAAAAGGGCAGTGCCGTGACCGTATAAAAAATCCAGAATTGGCAGCGGTTGTTTTCTTTGGAGTATTGGTGATTAGTTTCGAGGTAAGAAAAAAATCTGCACGTTGAAGACCTTCGCATGATTTTCTTTTCTCGTGATATTTCTTTTAAGTTTTGTTATGGCCTGCATGAGGAGTATTCATGAATGTGAGGTGTGGTGAGGTGAGGTTTCTCTGAACCTTTTGATTAAAAAAATTTTCATGTTGTACAGAAGTAAGCTAGTGAGCATACTATTCCTTACATGAATCAGTGCTAACGAGCATAGTCTTCATTTTACTTGCTTTGCTGTTTTTGTTTTCTTTTGGTTTTGTTGTGAAAGAGCAAAGAGCAGAAAACAGCAGGTTTGAGAAAAAGGTTTCCGCTGTGGATCATAATCATTCACCCCCCTCTGATTACCATCGATGATCCTACATTATGTCCTTTGGACTGACAAATGCCCCTGCTATCTTTATGGAGACGATGAACAGCATGCTACACAAGTATTTGGGTGACTTTGTAGTTGTGTTCGTTGATGATATCTTGATTTATTCCAAGACGGAGAATGAGCATGAGCGACATTTGAGGCTCGTGCTTGAGACTCTAAGGGAGAACCGGTTCTTTACCAAGTTAAAAAAGTGTGAGTTTTGGATATCTGAAGTGGGCTTTTTGGGTCATGTGATTAACTAGGAGGGCATTTCAGTAGATTCAATCAAGATTTTCACAGTAGTAGATTGGAAGAGAGCAACTAATGTTAAAGAGGTGAGAAGTTTTCTTGGCTTAGCGGGTTATTACCAGCGTTTTGTGAAAGACTTTTCCATCATCGCCAAGCTAATGTCTCAGCTCACGCGGAAGAGGGTGAAATTCCAGTGGACCGACGAAAGCGAGCGCAATTTCAATACTTTGAAAGAGAAGTGAGTAACTACCCTTGTTCTCACTCTTCTTGAGCTAAGAAAGTGATTTACGGTCTACTCGGATGCGTCGCAAGTGGGTTTGGGTTGCGTGCTTATGCAAGATAGCAAAGTGGTCGCGTATGCCTCGCGGCAATTAAAGAAGCATGAGTAGAATTATCCCACTCATGATTTAGAGCTTGCTGTAGTAGTTTTCGCTCTAAAAATTTGGAGGCATTATTTGTATGGAGAGTCCTATGATATTTTCACTGACCACAAGAGCATCAAGTACATCTTCACTCAGAAGGAATTGAATTTGAGGCAAAGAAGGTGGTTGGAACTAATCAAGAACTATGATCTTACTTTCTAGTACCATCCAGGCAAAGAAAATGCTTTTGCAAATGCCCTTAGTCGCAAGATGACACCCTCCACTCTAGGCTGTCTCCTTGCTGAGTTTGAACGGATGGGAGTTTCGTATTGTTATGCTGGTACCGCACAGGTTGAGATGCAGTTGTTGCTGGAATCAGCGATTCTAGAACGAGTGAGAGAAGCACAGCAAAACGAACGGTTGTTCCAACAAGTGAAGAAGCGCATCGATGAAGGGAAGATGGGGGATTTTAGCATTGATGAGTCGGGCGTATTGCGGTTTAAGGGCCACCTCTACGTGCAACAAAAAGCTCAAGTCAAGGATGAAATATTGAGGGAAGCTTATCGTACCCCGTACACGATACATCCTGGTGAGAACAAGATGTATCGAGATTTGAAAAAGAGTTTTTGGTGAAAAAGAGTGAAAGTGGATGTGGCTCGCTATGTAGTAGCTTTAGATGTCCCTAAATGGCCATGGGATGATGTTACTATAGATTTTGTGGTCGGCTTACCTCGTACTCAGCGAGGTAAAGATGTGATTTGGGTAGTGGTGGACTGATTCAGTAAGTCCGCGCACTTTATCCCTATTCGTATGACGAACTCGGCAAGTGATTTGGCACCCATCTATGTACGCGAGATAGTGAGATTGCATGGTATGCCCAAAATGATAGTTTCAGATAGAGATGTCAAGTTTGTCTCCAAGTTTTTGAAAAGTTTGCAAAGTGCTTTAGGCACAAAACTTTACTTTAGTACTACTTTCCACATACAAACCGATGGGCAGTCTGAACACACAATTCAAACACTAGAGGACATGTTGAGGTCCTGTGTTTTATCGTGGAAAGGTAGCTGGGAGGATTAGTTGGCACTCGCAGAGTTCACCTACAATAACAGCTACCACTCCAGTGTTCGGGCAGCGCCATTTGAAGTTCTGTATGGGCGGAAGTGTAGATCACCATTCTATTGGGACACTGTAGGCGAAAAGGCAGTTCTCGATCTGGATTGGGTCCAACAGACAATGGAACGAGTGGTGAAGGTTAGACAGAATTTACTTGCTGCCCAGAGTAGGCAGAAGAGCTATACGGATGTCAGGAGGTGAGATTTAGAATTCGAAGTGGGAGATCATGTGCTTTTGAGAGTGTCACCCACTAAAGGGATTGTGCGATTTGGTACCAAAGGGAAGCTTAGCTCACGGTACATCAGGCCATTTTCGATTCTGGCACGAATTAGAAAGTCGGTATATCGTTTCGATCTTCCCGAGTCTATACGAGGAGTGCATAATGTGCTTCATGTTTCTAAGTTGAGAAAGTACTTAAGGGATCTGGAGCATAAGATCGCTTTAGAGCCGTTGTCCCTTAAGTAAGACCTCATCTTCGAGTCCCATCCAGTTCAGATTTTGAATAAATAAAAAAAGTGTTGAGGCATAGAACGTTGAAGTATGTTAAAGTACAGTGGACGCATCAGTCTGAGCAATAAGCAACGTGAGAATTGGAGTCTCACATGCGTGAGAAGTACCCGGAGTTGTTCTCCATGGGTACAAGTTAGAATTATTTTATGTTCAATTCAGTTTGTTATATTTCCTACGTAGATTACTGAGATTCAGAATTCAGGATCGAATTCTGTTAAGGGGGAAGAATGTCATACTTGAGGCCCATGGAGGCCTAGCCCAGCCCATATCATGACCTATAAGAGAGGGATGTCGACAGGGAGAGGAAGCAAAGTTGGCATTTGCTTCTCTCATGCTCTGTCGACTCTTGCCTTCCCCCGTGCTCACGCTGCTGCTTGCGTGCACGCTGCCGCTGCTGGCTAGCCGTCGGCGCCGCCACTCCCCGGGCCGTATCTCCCCTGGCTAGCAATCATTCACGCATCATCCGCCAGGCTGATAGGCAAGTGCATGGTAGAATAGTACAGTGTGGTTAATAATTATTATTTATGTTTCCACGCTATGATTTACAGTGTTTATGAGCTGAGATACATGATTATGAGTTAGGAATATACTGATGAGTGCAATTTATAATTAAGCGCCAACATTAGAAGCATGTTCATCATATATTGCACACATACATAGTGAAACAAGGCCTACTTCGGTACAAACTCCACGAGAGTGGAGGTTGAACCCCCGTTTGAAAGAGGACAGGGCAAATGTGTGGTCTATCGATAGGTAGACACTCCGCTATACCGGTATAAGCTACAATTATAGATGCATCGCATGACACTGCATTGCATGAAAATGAAAGAGATGCAACAGACAGTGATATAGTTACAGAAATATTGGTTTACAGTTCATAGTAGATTTGGATTATAGATTACAGAGATAGAATTGAATTACGGCTTATAGTACAGGGTCATTGCTTTACAGATTACAGTAGATTGGCTTTATAGTTCACAGTAGACGTGATTTATAGTTTACAGTCGTTTGGCTTTACAGTTCATAGTAGATGTGACTTATAGCTTACAGTCGTAGAATTGGTTTACAGTTACAGATATGGATTGATATATTGCTTTATTATGTGCTTTCTGAGTCTTCGGACTCACTCTTGCTTTGTTGTTTTTTTGGGTGATCCGGAATGACAGTATGCATGGAATGGGAGTAGTTCCTTTTGCACTGCACATATGCAATAACTACTTAGTTATGCACTGAGCGTTATGTTTAAACTTTTGTTAAGAAGTTTGTGTAAATTTTCTAGTTACAATATATTTTAGGAGAACGGATTCTCCTGTTAATACAGTTCTTGTGCATTAACTCTGTTTGTAACGCACCTATATGAGATAGTAACAGTGTGATCGTAGCATCTTGGGCCCTGTGGAGGGTCGGGGTGTTACACAACCTTCCAATAGTTGGAGAAGACAACATCACCAAGGTGACGACTGGAAGCCTCAACCCGCTCCAGGACCAAGATTCAAGTCACTACCTTATCATTATTTTCTCCTTACCTACATGAAGTAATCGTGAATCAAATCCTTGCCAATCAGATGCAATGGCTAATATCCAAACGACCACCACTAGTAGAAGTAGGAAAATAAGACCAATAGTGTGACTCACCATAAACTGCCACCCAACCCTGGTCCACAAAGGAATACTAAAAAGGAGCCATTGCAACACAAGAAACCATAGTACTACACCAAGCAAACCCCTAAAAGATGTTATTTGTAGCAACTTAGGACATTACGTGTAGAGATGTCCTCAAAGGAATCTAGAAGAACAAGCGAAGGGTGCTATTACCACCAACCACAGCCTCAGCGAAGAACTTATCAATCTCAAGAGCCCAACTAGGAGCAAGATGCGCCTGCGGAAGTTCTACTACCTGAATGGAAGCTTCGCCAAGTGCTACCTGCTTTGACTGTGGTAAAGTAGGACATGCCACTCAATCATGTCCTCCAATATGATAGACTACAAGAGGAGCATGCTTCACGTGCGGACAAACCAGATACTATTGCTAGGTGTGCCCAGTTCCATACTGTTCCTACTGCAAGAAGCACCATCAACTTGAAGACTGTTCCAAGAACTAAGTAGCATGTCAATATTGCAGAGAAAAAGGACATCGAGCAAGCCAATATTCTAGAAACTACCCCAATTGTGATGAAGATCACCAAATGGGAGAGTTCCCAATGATCAAGGGCGCATGTTTTCTCTGTGAAGGATAACAGCTCTACCCCAAGATTGCTCCCTAAACCTGTTGCTAACCAAGGCAACCAAAATACAACGGATGAGTCTTCAAACCGCCATAGGACTTGCCATGCCAGGAGCTAGAAAAGACAAATAATGATGGTTGTCACTTAATTGAAGGTGGATAGCCAAAATACATAAAAATGCTGAAGGACTACTATGATGTATAATTACCTTTTGGAGATACAACAACTTGCATTAGAACTAATCAGACCAGTATAAGAGAAGTCACAAAGCCAATAATCTTATGGTGGTGATGATTTCAAGTGACAGAGAGTTTAAATTACCATGTTTAGCAAAAATATGAATAAAAATTGAGACTCTAATAAGGACAAAAGAACCACAATATAGATGTGCCCATCATCATATCTGCATCCCTAAGGCCATCTACCGCTTCAAATATGGACCATTAGTGCCAATCCATCAATAGGAAACACGTAGCCATCCTAAGTCCAATGGACGATGTACCCATTGCACTCTACGAAGATGTGAAGACGACAATGTTAAAGAGCAAGCATATGAAAATCTATGACCTATCTAGAAGAATAAGGTCTCTCTCTTCCCTTTGATTTCTCTAAGTGTTAACCCCTTTTGTGCAGACTCCCATCCTTCCTCTGTGAGCTAAAGGACGGTATGTCAAGCAAGATCTAGAACCTACTGCTAGCTAGATTAACCCCATCTCTTTCTTTCTATTCTATCAGAATCTCGGGCTCGAGATTCATTTAAGAGGGTAGGTTTGTAACATTCTAAAATTTCTAATGCTCAAAATTACGAAGAAGTTAAAACTTTTCTTATATTTTGTTGACATTGAAATTTTGCTAAAATATTGTTTGGATTTTTCTATACTACTGTGCCAATTTATATTGGGAAATAATTCTCAAATGCAAATAATAACAATAAAAATAATAAAAACATGAAAAACTTGCAAGCAATGAATTATGAATTAAAATGTGAAAAGCTTATATTTACATTTGTGTCAAAAAAATCAAAACTCAAAATTTAATATTTTACTTATTGGCGGAAAGCCTGAGCTCAACAGAAAAATTGAAAGAAGGAAGATTATAATTGAAGGCTAATTTGTAAAGTGAATTTAAAATTTGATGAAGATAAATTATAAACCAATTTCTGAACTAGTTTGATAGTACAAATGAAATTCAAAATGTTGAATATGAATCAAAGCCAAACAATATTAAAAATTTGGTATCCAAATATTTTGAGCTGAAAATTCAATTTCAAATTAAGATTCAAATTCAAACTCTCCACATTTGACAACATCCCCATTTCTTCTCCTTCTCTCCTCTTTTCTTCTCTCCCTACCAAGTGGGCTCGGCTTCTTTTCTTCTCCCTTTTTCTTCTCTGGTAGCCAGCCCCTCCTTCATTCTCCCTCTCTGCCTTGTTTGTCTGCTCTGACAACCCATAGCTGCTTTGACAACCCATAGCCCTATCGTGCCTCCCCCTTGTGACCACCAGACTCCAGTGTGCTCCTGCGCCCATGCCATTGCATCAGCCATGTACGCTGTCGTAGCTCTGCCCTCTCATCATCACAGTGTGCGGTTGCGTCTGGCTCCTCCCTTTTTAACTTGCCGCCTGGTCGAAGGACGAAGAGGCGCCGCTCGGACCACCACGTAATGCTTGCTTGGGTCAGCCACAGGGTGTGCCCACACCACCGTGACCTGACGCCACATCTGCCTCCGTCAGCGGCCGCTCGCTCACCACACCGCTGTGCTACGGCCCCTGCATCACGCATGTGTCACCTTGACCACTCACACCGCCTGGCAGCTCTTCCCTAAGCTGTCCTTTGCAGCCCATGCCCTTCGGTGCGCCGCCCCACCGCTATGTGACAGCCATGCCTTGTAGCGTGTCGCCATCAATGAAGTCAAGCTTAAGTCACCAGGCGCTGTAGCCATGCCAAGCTGCGCCATCCGCCATAGCTCCTTCCGGACCCCTCACATTGCCAGCCCTTTTCGTCGGCTATAAATCCCTACTCATGCCCCTATCCTCATCGCCTCACCATACTCCTCCTCCCACTGCAGTGAATTAGTCTCTCGTGCACCCACTATCCACCGCCAACTTCATCTTCCCCAACTCCAGTCATTGGGCAACCCGGTGACTGGAGCCACCGCAAGCCAATTCCACCCTACTGGAGTATCCTTGGAGCACCACAACGACATCCCCTCCCTCAGCTAAGCCTCTCACCACCCGAGCAGAGCCCGCACCATGCGCTACCTCTGCTCGTCACCGTCTCACACCGTCAAACTACCATCGCCACTCCTGAGCCACACCAACCCCTGAGGTAGCTTCCTCTCCATGCCTAGATGCTCCCGTGGTAGAAAATTGGCTTTCAGTGTTGTGTACTGCCAGATCCCCACCTCCCCTATCCCACCATTGACCGCCACTACCATTGAATTGGCCGGTGGGTTCGAGGTCGGGTACACGTGCAGGCATGAGCATCCCATTTTTGGAATGCTCATGGCCAGTTGCCATTCCCTCCATCGGTGATGAGCTTGTTGTTCTTCGGCGGGTGGACAAAGCCCCATAGCAAGGTCATTAGGGATTTAATCATGATTAATTAGAGATAATAACGATTGATTTAGCTAGTTAGCCACTGAAAGTGGGTCCTTCAAATTAATTAGTGTAACACTATGACAAGGGACCCTATCTGTCAGTCAAAGAAGCTATTCGGATGGTCCGAACGTCCATCAGCTGATTGGACGGTTCGAAAGTCGATCGGATGGTCCAAACGTCCATCAGCTAACCGGACGGTCCAAAAGTCCTTTAGACGATCGGATGGCTGATCTGGTGGTCTGAATGTCCTTCGGCTGATCAGATGACCCGAACGCACTCCTTCAACTGGACTGGTTTAAATGTTTACCGTAGGCCCCACCTATCAGAGAGATCTCTCCCACCATTTTTAATTTTTGACTTAATTCAAACCAAGAATTTTAAATAGGCATAACTTATTCATCTTAGCTCTGAATTTGGTGAAACAAATTTCTAATTTCATCTAAATTCAAGGTCTATCTAATGGAACCAAAATAGTGAATTTTGGAGATCAATTGAATTTTGTGTAAACTATAGAAAATTAAATTTCAAATGCCACGAAAGATCTTTTGAATAGTAACGAACATAAATAACTATTAAGTTAAAACTAAGGAATTTTTCCCAAGCACGATTAGATAGAAATGAAGGTTATTTAGGAAGCTAACCAGTAATTAGTTTAGAAATTTGTATGCCCGTCGAAGGCCCTATTAAAAGTATACCCTATCGTTAGCAGGCCACGAGTAATTAAATCTTGATGGTAGATTTGACTAATAATGATATTTGAAATATAATGATATATGTACATAAAGTTAGGAACCACGTAAATAAATCTTAATCAAAATTTAACTATGCTAGAACATAACAAAAGACAAATAAAGTAGCAATGATATTTAACCTGAGATCGTCTCAAGTAAAGATCATATTAAAATACAATTTCATGTGCCAATTAAAATTTAGCGACCCCTGGGCCATCAGTTATCAAAAGTAATCCTACTAACCTACGCTTTAATGAACAAAGTGATACTAAGATAAATAAATTAGACCATCAGTCGTGGGTCAGTCATAAATAGAAATCTACTAAAGTTAACTATTAAATAGCAATTAGATAATTTAATAATCCCATACTTAAATGAATTGTTGAACTAAGCACATGATGAATAATTAAAATAATTGGCAAATAGAATCTCAAAAAATACCACATATTATGTTGCGTGAACTACAGACACTAAAGGTTAATTGAATAAACTAAACTCATATAACTATCCATAGGTCTAGCCTAACTCATGGAACTTCCTTAATAAATGTAAGAATGATAGAAGAAATTATTAAATAATAGATCAAGCTATGGTATTCTATAATCGGCTATGCCTAGCCATCCTTGAGCTCGAACAAGAATGTTCCCGTGAAGATTTCTCTTGACATGAACCTTCCTTGACATCTGTCTCGACGAATTTTTCTCTTGCCATTCTTCACTTCGCTCAAACCCCCATTTGGCCCTGTCAATACTCTATGCCTAATCAACCCTACCTCAAATCACCCATTAACTCATAATAAAGCTAAATTGAGTTTATTCAAAATTATTTGGACTTTTGAGTTATTTGCATTTATTTGGATTTAGTTGTTTAGCGCATAATTAGAAATTGGAGTTCTGAATGCGTTGAGAGTAGCCCTGCCTATGATGACATTGTACAGATATGGGAGGTCCACCACGTCAAAGTTGATAACCTCCTTTCTACTTTGCTCTCCTTGGCCGAAAGCTACCTCAATTGCTAGCAGCCCTAGCACGCTGACTGGGTGCCCTTCGAAGCCTTGTAGAAGTATCCCTGGTGGCTCCAGCTTGCTTCAAGGGATGCCCAGCTAGTCAAAGGCGCTGATGAACAAGAGGTATGTGGAGCTACCTCCGTCCACTAGGACTCACCTCATATCACACCCCAACGCTGGTCTTGATGACCAATGGGTCTTGGTTAAGGAAGTCTACTCCCGATATGTCCTCCCTTGTAAAAGTGATATCTACTTGGACCCATGTCGAGAGCACTTGTGCTGGGTATATGGCGACGTGGTGTATTCAGCGTGCGTAAGCCCTCCGCTGTCGCTCGAAGGGGAATTCAAGGGATGACCTACCCGTGATGGCGTTGATCACATGGCGGGAGCCAACCTCGGGGGCTTATCTATAACACGTTTGGTGGGGGGCTGGATGGGTGGTACTTCTGGGGGCTGCTACACGTGCACCACCACCGGCACCCTCACATCTAGGACACGCTCCTTGGCTACACTTTTGTGGAGCACCGTGATGGTGGGGCAATCGCATGTGAGGTGCTCTCCCTGATCGTGCACCTCGCACCATGGTCCTTGCTGATGCCCATCTTCTCGACCTCGCCCCCTTCAACATCCAGAACCCCTTCGGCCGCGACTGTGGCCTCTCGAGGCATCATTTTCTTCAACACCCCCTTTGATGCTGAGGACATACTTTGCCCAAAGTCCATTCGCTGCTTGCAGCTGGAGCATTCTTTCAAAGCCACTAGGGCGGGCTTAGCTTCAGAGGCGGGAGCCACAACATTGGCCTCGCACCACATTCCCTTCTACTTTTGCATATTCCTCAATCTTGTTAAAGGGCTTAGACACTGTTCTTATGGGCTTCCGTGTGTTGTATTCCACAAGCGGCTCATTCTGGAGGCAGTGAATGGCTGCGTTGATGATGGTCATCTCATTGACATCTTTTACCAAGCAGCAGACCTTTGCAAAGTGCCTGCAATACTCTCGCATCTTCTCCCCCATATTTGCCTTATTAAAAAGAGCTGATTAGCGTCGACCTGCTCCACATAGTTGTGTTGAAAGTTATCGTGCATGAGGTCCCAAACTTGTTCCCACGCATATACGGAACCGGGTGCGATGGTGAAGAACCAGGGCAATGTGACTCCTTGGAGGGCAAGCGGTACCTCCTTTGCCTTCATTGAGTCGCCTCCCCGCGGCTTCTATGGCCATATCATAGACGTGTAGGAATTCGCTGGGGTTTGTTTCTCCCTTATACTACTATACCATGGGTATTTTAAAGTCCTCGGATCAAGCGCTCCACTGCAAACCTACACTGAGGGGTTTTTGGAGTTCACTCATCGGGAGGCACTGTGGGCACCGGCATTGGCCTCGCGACTCTCCGTCCTTTCCACAGCCACCTTCGTCACTACCACGGTTGAAGTCTGCTGACTCTAAGTCTATTGCATCTCGTGCATGGCCCTCTGCAGGTTTGTCAGCTCCTGCTGCAATGTTCCACAGATCACCTCTAAGGCGCCTTGGCTCGTGCCCGATGTAGGGACCAAGGTGCTCTCTGTTCTCTGCGTTGTGACAGTGAGGGTGTCAGGGACAGTGGAGGCCGCCACTTGGTTGCCGTCAGCATTGCTAGGGACTGCAGTCAGGTCCTCCATTTGCAAGGCCTCCCACTTCGTTGCGCTGCTGCCGGAGAGCCGCCCTTGTTACTTGCCACGACCCCTGACATGGCCGTTCTGGTGTGCCGTTGCCATAGGGGCAGGGGCCTTTGACCACCGACTTCCTTGCTCTCACCGTGGCGATCGTAGAGTACTGATTTTGATTAAATTAAATTAAAATTGGGAAGCCAACTGGGCCGGATCAATAGCCCGGTCGAAACTGATTACCACTCGGAAATCCATGGCTTATTACTACATTGCTCCGGCCCACGCTCAGTCCCGAGCGAAGGGTCCAAATTCGGCCACGCCCCAGCACTCCGTGGTCACGTGAGAAGCGTCTCCTCGGTGACAGCGGCGGCGGCTGATCGTGGGAGCAGCCAAGCAGAGAAGCGTCTCACCGTCTCCGGCGCCGGTACCCCGTCTCCTCCTCGAGCAGAGGAAGCCAGGTTATGTGAAAAGAAAACCGTGGCGTTTGATTCCTTTTATAAGCTCCTCGATTTGGTAGGCCTTGTGGCTTCCTTATGAATTATGATTGTCCCAGCTACCGAGCTCCAAGTCCAACTATGATGAACTGCGCGTTCGTATGCGTTATGTTTAATGTCAAATGATTACGTCTGGTGCCGGTAGTGGCATAGCTATACATTCTGGATGTTAATTCGTGGTTAGCATCATGATAGCTTGAAGCCATGTTTTGTTGGAAAGTAACTGGCATATATTGTACTTCATGTATATATTTTGTTTGGTCAATTTGTCAAGAGGGCCTGGTATTTCGCCTGGGGAACGAAGAAATAAATAAAATCGGTTGGTGTCTCGAGTTCCGTAGTTTAAAAGAGCAGGATTACAAATGCAGCTCGTGAACATAGGAATCAGATCCTTAGCTGCCGGCAGTTCTGTACTGTTCTGTGGTACATTAGTTGGATTTAGCTCCTACGGGACCTTCCTAACAAAACTTCAGAAAGAAACATTCGGGCGAGTATATTAGGCCAATCCAGCACCTTGCGCTCAGTGGCTAGTTTAGCATGAACTATCCATTCAGTTGTAAATATTGTGCAATACTGCAACGCAATGTGAAGATTGGCAATAATTCCAAACTCCGTCACATCTGTGTGTTTCGGTTCTCAATTCATATGAAGAACATTGTCTCGGTATTGTGCCATTTTTGTTGCATAGGGAGGAAATCGACATGCTTGAATACCATCAATATAGTTAGAGCATTCATAATTATCTAAACTCATTGTCCATTAGGCCATTACCAACATGGATGAGTAGAGTACTAAAGATTATCTATTAGTATGTTTAATTTAGATAACCTTATGCTCCAGTTTGTCCATGTTAACTTTGTGATGATTCAATGGTATTCTAAAGGGTCAATAAAATTAAAATGTACTGAACTATTTTAGTAATATCAAATTAGGATGCTCACACTGGAGTTTTGAATGCTCAATGGCCCTATCTTTTCATCTCTGTGATGTATGGACTTTATGACCTATGGATAAGCCCAAAAGTCTTCTTTAGGTTGATCCAGCTTTTAAGTCGTCCACTTATAAGACGGATAAGGCACCATCCCCTGGTGTAAGCTTCAATTTGGAGGTGGGGCTTAATCTTATGAGGAAAGTCAAAAAAAAAAATCCAGATATGTGATATGTACCTTTTCTAAAGCTAATAAGCTGTGTCAGCCCAAGTTAGTCTAAACAGGTCTTATTTGACAAACATGAGTTAGTGATATTACATTGGCCATGTAATTGAGTTACTATGCTCATTATCTGGCTGACCTATATATCATACTTTTTTTGTATTTGCACAATTGCATTTATTTGGTCGCTTAAGGTCTGTGAAAATAGCAATTGTTATGCCATTAAACAAAGGAAAACAAGTCGTGCTTCCTTAACATCTGCATTCTAGGGCATGTTCTTACCTCTGAGGGCACTGCACAAAAACACCACCTGTTGATAAGCTTTTTCCCTAAAATCTCTGTCAAGTGTTACTGATCCAGTCTATTGATGAATGTAGAACTCATGGCACGCCTGCACAATCACCAAAGTTGAATTATGATTTATGCTCATTGGAAATGATCTTGCCTGCAATACTTTTCTTTTGTCCTTTAGACCTATGGTAGCCTTGAATCTTCTGGTGACATCATCTCGTTGCATTTGCATTATCAGAACGGTATTCTGCTGTTTGTAATGGTTTGTTGTGCTATTTTGTCCTTTGGACCTGTGTTCTGCACTATGGTTTGTTGTGTTATGCCTTAAACAACAAATGTCAGAATATGTACAGAGCAAAATTACTTACAATTGATATGACTATGTGAATGTGGAGAAAATTACCATTGTTGTGATGATCCTGCACTTCATGTTTGTTCCTGCTCTGCTGATATATCTACTGGTTTTCGTTAGGTTGGAAAGATGAGGAAGGGACTACATCCTCAGACGCAGTGGATTTCATATGTGACGCAAAGTGGCAGGCTGATGAATATCATGATGACCAGGATCGGCCGTGCTGGCAAAGTGTACCATATGAGAGCGAAGCGTCAAATGGCTCAAAGCCTAGGTCAGATTGCCAAGTTCAAGCGCCGATATAAGATGGAGGCTCACGAACCCCAATAAGAACTTAAATTTGAATGAAATTGAGATAATTTCATAAATCTATTATTGCTTACATAGAAATTTGTAAAACTATTGGTACATGATACGGTAGAACAGTACTAAATGGTACATGATATGGTAGAACAGTACTAAATGAACCGGTATACTATTGATTATACCAAATTATATTAGACCAGAAAGAAGATACTTATGTTTTAGACATGAAGATGAATCAATTTACGTGTATAGCGAGGACATAGGAGACATTCATATTCTCATCTATACCAATCCCCTAATAGAGAAATCCCCCACGGATTACTAGGAGCGCGTCCCTTCTTTGATCCAGGGAATGGGATTAGACAAATGGCAAAACGCTGTGGCTCTTTGGCACTGCAGTTGCAATGACAATCGACGTACTTATAGCGCAATTTTGCAAGTCTAAACACTTTAACCTGTGCTGCACCTTATCGCAAAAAAAAGTGCTGCATCAAGTATCAATTTCGTGGAAATTTCTGGGAATGCACATGTGCAAATTGTTACGAAAAATAAATGTGAAGTAGATAAACGGTAACACAATTCTTAAACATAATCCTCGAAGACAATCAATCAATCACACAAGACACCAGAAGAATAAGACACCAGAACCTAGGCTTTATTGATAAAAGATTGATGTACATGATGCAATACATCTATATTTATAATAGAAGAACCACTAGGGGTAGTTTAGATATTTGCCCACATCAGAAACTCTTTAGATTTCGTAACACTCCCCCTTGGGCTAATACCACGGTATGTACATGTCTCATCAAAAACTCCTCCCAAAAAACCTAGTGGGAAAAAAGAGATAGAGAAAAGAGTACATCGCATCTGTTATTTATGGCACTTGTTGCCTTATTAAAAACCTTACGTGAAAAAATTTGAAAAACTCATAAAGAGAAAAAGAGTACAACATTTAGATCTTCAGGATCATGTAAGTCTTCTGGCCTTACATATGAGTTGTGTTTTAGGGGTTCGCCCTCTCTGAACCCTGTAATTCTCTAAGTTATCTTATACCAATACTTCGAACGCACTTGTGGAAACTAGTGTCTAATAGTGATTTTGTAAATAAATTTGCTAGATTATTATGAGACTTAGCCTTCAATATATTTATCTCCCCATTCTTTTAAAGCTCATGAGGATAAAAGAATTTAAAAATAATATGCCTCGTGATATTACTTTTAACATAGTCTATTTGTATTTATACAATACAAGCGGTATTATCTTCATAGATAATTGTGTGGTCATTAATGGTGCTCATACCACATGACTTCTGGATATAGTTAACCATTCGTTTAAGCCAAACACATTCTCGTGAGACTTCATATAATACAATTATTTTTGAGTGGTTTGTAGATGTAGCTACCAAGGTTTGTTTGAATGATCGTTAGGAAATAGCTGTACACCCACAAAAAAATAAAAATCCTATTTGGGATTTCGCATTATATGGATCAGACAGATATCCAGCATCTATATACCCAACCATAGTCAAGTCTTTGTTCTTCGGGTAATATAATCTAAGATCTTATGTACCCTGAAGATACCTGAGTATGATTTTAATGCTAGCCCGTCTTCGGGTTGGAGCTGCGCTATGCCTAACTAGCAGGTTTACCGCAAAGGCAATATCTGGTCTCGTGCAGTTAGTCAGGTCCATTAGTGCCCTAATGGCACATAAGTATGGGACTTCTAGCCTAAGAATTTTCTTATTTTTCATACTCGGTTTAAAAGGATCTTTATCCGCTTCTAGAGATCGAACCACCATCGGTGTTTTCACTAGATATGACTTATCCATGTTAAATTTCTCTAATGTCGTGGCTGCCAATCTGCTGCTGGCTGTTGTCGCGGTGAGTGCTCGGCGTCCGGCGGCTGTCACGGCGGCGGCTTGGTGCTTTGGGCACCGAAGGAGAGCGGCGGGTCATGTGGTGCCGCGGCGGCTGCCATGGTGGCCGATCTACTACCGGCGGCTGCCGGTGGTTGCTGTGGTAGGCGACCCGTGTCCGACGGCTGTTGTGCGGTGCCGCGGCGGGCATCCGGCCGTCGGGGTTCGCCATGGTATGTGGTCGGGGTGCTTCGGGCACCTGGCAATTGTGGCTGGCCACCGACGACTACCGTGGCAGACATGGGAGTAAGGGCGGCGTCGACGACTTGGTGGTGGACTCCAGCGGGCTAGTTGTAGTGGTTCCGATGGCTGGCGGCTTCGGGCCGGCCACGCGTGGAACTTCGAGATTTCGGTGGTGGCCGAGCTCGGCTTAATCTTGTGATTGAATCTTATTTCCAGATCATGGTTCTAACATGTTTATCTAGTATGTTCATGGAAAATCTAAAGACCATGCGGCGAAAGAAAGCACCGAGATCAATCCCATATTGTTTCTGATTCTAATACAAGATTTCAAACCGATCTAGATTCTAGTCTTTTAATCTAATGAATATGCATGTATACAAAATACATATCAAACTTAAGACTAGTATTAATTAGAACACACCTGATATAATCATAGCATTGCGAATATTTAGAATTCAATCTAGATTGATCTACCAAATCTCAAAGAATAATAGATTGGTTCTCGATTTGCATACCGTGCACCTTGTACAGCTTCGTACTGATAACGTGTTGCGAAATCGATGTGGAGTAGATGAACGACAACACAATTCTCAAACATAATCGTCGAAGGCAATCAATCAATCAATCAATCACACAAGATAATAATAGAACACCAAAACGTATGCTTTATTGATAATAGATTGATTTACATGATATAATGTCTCTATATTTATAGTAAAATACCATCAAAGATAGTTTAGATATTTATATCCTTTAGATTTTTGCCGTGGCTCTTTGGCATTGCAGTTGCAATGACAATCGACGTACTTATAGCACAATTTTGCAAGTCTAAACACTTTAACCTGAGCTAGTGAGCTGCACCTTATCGCAAAAAAAAAGTGCTGCATCAAGTATCAATTTCGTGGAAATTTCTGGGAATGCACATGTGCAAACCAGCTTTTGCCGTCACACGTGGACGGTTCCTAGTAAAAGAGAAGGCAACTAGACAAGCCACACGAGACCTCCACCTGTCCCCATTTCCCCAGACTTCCAGCATTCAATGGACGACTCCGCCGGGCCCCACCACCACCGCCGTCGCCGCCTCCGCCGGACTCCGGCAAGCGGCAGCACCGCCCCAATGTCCGCCTCCGGCTCCATCCCCCTCCCCTCGCACCTCCCCCACCCCCGTCGCATCCCCACTATCCCCGCCTCCAGGCCCCGCAACCGCAAACCCCACCACCACAACCCCTCGGAAAAACCGCAAGCCCCCCCAAAACCCTCGAGCCCCACCACCTCCGACGACGTCGACGACCTCGTCCTCGCCGCCGCCTTCCCCCGCAAGCCTAGGGTCCTGGAGGCGGAGGCCGAGGAGGACGGCGAGGAGGAGGAGGTGGTGGTCGACGTGGCGGAGTGGCTGTGGGGGATGGGGATGGGGCGGTACGCGGTGGCGTTCGAAGCGCACGAGGTGGACGGGAAGGTGCTGCCCTGCCTCACCATGGAGGACCTCCGCGATATGGGCATCGGCGCCGGCGGGGCACGCCGCAAGCTCTTCTGTGCCATCCAGAGGCTGCAGCCTCCGCCGCCACGGAGGTGAAAACGTTCTGGCCTTCCTGTGGAGTGCTAGCTAGTTCGACCGTAACTTCCTAGGAAACTTAGCATGCGCATGGGTGTTACAGTGTCAGTGTCACAGCTTTGGAGGTGTAAAAAATGTAGAAATGAGAAGCTTTGGTCTTTACTTCTCTGTGAAATGGTAGGATGGTCAGTGGTAGTGTCACTGGTGTGTAAATTTGGAAAAGGTGAAATGGAAATGCTAACTCTCATGTTTTGATGTTGTCTATATACGAAAAGCTGAAATAAGGATGGGCTAGTGGCATGGTGGGGGCGAGGGTGTTCGTTCCCTACACAATGTGCATTATTTATTCACACGCTTAGTTGGAAAGCGTGTGCTTGCGCTCCGTTAGGTTCTGGACCGCCGCGATCCTTGATGTGTGTAGTCAAACGCACATGCCTGTGTGTGCGTGCATGTGTGTGTGGTCTAAAAAAAATAAAAGAGTAAATGGAAATGCTGCTTTGAAGTTGTGTAATGCTGTCTTTAATGCGCGAGATTGGACTAGTTGAAATAGCAACATGTTCTGATATTAGTGGAACAATAGGATTCTCCTTGGTAATGTGGAAATATTAAAAGGTGAAATGAAAATGCTAACTCTCATGTTTCGATGCACGTGGAAATATGTTACAATGCATGGTTTGTCCACTGTTTTCTTGTATGCAATTGATCGAATTAGGTGGAATTGCAACATTCTTTCATGTTAGTGGATATCAAACCATGCATTGCAAGTACATTTTGCTATGAAATATTGATTCTGCTCGTAGGTAAGAATTAAAGATAAAATTTGTAGAAAGGGGAGTTCATATTGAGCATTGCTTTTTACAAATTTGTATGTCTTAGCAGCAGTACTGATCATAGTGGGTATTAACAGGTTTGGATGATTCAATGGTTATTAGAATTTAGCATACAGGTTGGATGGAACTTGGGTTATGTTGTATGATTTTTGCTTAGCTGATGGTCTGCTTAACAAAGTTCAAATATTGATGATTCCATATCTGCTCTACCTTCTTGAAATTAAATTGTCAATCCATCATCATCCAGTAAAAGATTGCTTTTGCATTTGTGTTGCAACAGAATTTTGATTTGCTTTATAGCCTTGTAGATCAATTCCTTGGATGCTGAAATCTGATATTAAGTGTCTGATTTGATATTCCATTCCAGTGTTAATGCTTAATTCAGGGTGTGCAGCCGATGAGGCTGTAGTACTTAAAATGATAACATTGTTGTTTACTCCTTTGGAGTAGCATAAACTGATAGTAATTTTGGAATTGCTAGGATCATTAAGTCTGGGGTTTTAACTATGTTAATGACTTTGCACTTGATGTCTGTAGAATATATAATGTGGGGCTTTTAGAACAAAATGTTATGTATCTATCATAATGCTTAGATGATGAGTCCTGATTTAAGTACACTCAACCATCCTAGGGGACTTGAAAGTATTTCATACATGTTGGCACATGCCCAAGTATTCATGAGGTATTGTGGTTGAGCTTCTTAAGAAGTAAAAACAAATTATTAGTAAGGCAAAGTTTTAGTTCTTTAAGGCTTTTGACCTTGCAGCTTTCTGAAACTTTGAACAACAGAAGACAAATTTCTATGATATTGTGTGCTAATGCCCAAAATTGTGTGAATTTAGAATTGAACCTAGCAGCGTTCAAATTACAAATTCTGATGTTTGTAACCCTTGAATCATGTCCATTCCGTTCAATATTCTGATTCTGTCTCACTTTCCTTAATCCTGATTGATAAGGTGTTATTTCGTTGCTGTCCATGTAGATAAACTGTGAACAGCTCACATGATTGGTTTTCTTTCCTGTTCCAAATTTGTAAATTATCTTATTTTCATGGCCAGTTTTGTTGGTTTTCAGATTACCTTTTGCATCGCCAATGTTTTTCTGAGTTCATGGACCTCCTTTTCTGTGTGTTACTGTGTTTTCCGCAGCACAAATCCTAAAACATTTGAAATCTGAGTTGTTATCTTCTTCTAATCTCTTGTTTGATGTTTCATTTTAACGGTGGAATAGTGGGACTACTGTCTTATTGCTTTTGTGTTCAGGAAGTTTAGATTGTTGCCAACAGTGTATGCCAGTTTATCATTTCAAAACTTTTAAACGTGTATAATTCTTTGGATGCTTTCTGAGGTTGCATGTGCACCTTTGGGTTTTTCTCCTACTGGTGTGACTACTTGTGTGATGCTCTTTAACACCTGTTTGATATTGTTTGCTATTCTATCGATCTTTTGTGCTTAGTAATTGTTCCAAGTAAAAACTTTTACTGGATGCGACCAAAATATCAAGCATATTTATTAGCATAAAGTTAATTGTCTCTGGCAGGCACAGAATGCTTGTGCAGTTGTCCATCATGGAATGTTTCTTTCAACAACTTTTAGACCCTTAGCGAAAACAAATTACTACTCCTATCAAGATGAACAGTGTAACGACATGTGTTTATGCCAGGGAATGAATGAAGAAATCAATAAGAAAGAGAGAGGAGTAAATCGATGGGCCCGAAGTCCCTTCAAACTTAAATACATGGCTTATGTAGGACACTCTGCGGAACTTTGTTCAAATGTCTCCTACCAGCTTGTTTTGTTGCGAGTTGATGCCTACACTGTGGCTTATGTATGATTCTAGAGCTGATTAAGGGAGCGCTCATTCCAGCTTTTGCCCACGCGGTGGCGATCGGCTTTTGCTTTGAAATTACTGTAGCGCTTTTGTCTCTTTCCTTTTTTTTTGTTTTTTTGAATTTTTGAGTTTTGTTTTTTTCTTGTATTCCTTTGCATTGTCCGCTCTAGATTAGCGTGCCGTTTTTATTTTTACATTTAATTATGCCCAATAAACCAAATCAGCTACAATAAAAAGATCAGCCAACTATAGTAAAATTTTAGCAAAAACCAAAAGCCATCGTTATTCTGAACTCCCCCTAAATGGAAGCACACTTCATGTTGTTGATGGTAACTTTTCACACTCGCTAGGACTAGTCACTGGCAATCAGTCCTTCAAGTAATTATGGGTCATCTCTGAAGCAGTTATTTCTTTTTTTTCCTTTCAATGATTTTTTGTGATTTAATGTAGCATCTAGCTGTATTCATGGTAAATTTGCAGAGACAAATGAAGGACAAAACCGATCTTAATGTCTTAAGCAAACTTAAAATCACTGTTTTTTTAACTAGTTTTCATGCTGTTCCCAAGCAAGTTGGAAATCGTATAGTTTGAGCTCTGGAAGTTCTCAATCAGTACTGCTGTTAATAATCTAGGAACTTATACTGGCAGCCATAGGGAAACGGCAATTTTTAACACCTTTTTTTGAAGCCATGTATGAAATAAAGGATCGAAACGTTCTGAATGGTGTATTTTATTTATAGGGGGAAAAATTAAGGCCCCCTTCCATCAATTGCAAACTGGCCAAGTTTTTGTGGCTTCTTTTACTATATTTGTTTTTGGGGGACTAATTATTTTATGTTGTTGGTCAGATGTCAAGGAGGCAATGAAATGTAATGTTTGCATCACGTGGAATTTATTTAGGAAAATATTATAGAGTACCTTGGGGGTAGATTAGAAGGCTAGATCCACAACCAAAGGCCTGTGTCCAAGAGCCTAACGAGGGGGAGGGGGGGGGGGGGGGGTGCAACTGAGGGAAGTGGAAGAGACAGGTACTCCAAAGTCATGGTTCTGAGTTTTGTTGAGGGGTATATGGATGAAAAGGACAAATTTCACGGGGGATGAGCAAGTGAAATGGAAAATGAATGGCATTGAGGTTTTTATGTAGGCTATTTCCTTGGGTTGTAAGGTGGAAAAAACATGAAGGATGCTCAGCAGAGGACCACTGGATGCTCTGGGTGTATGTCAGGGGAGAATTAAAGTTTAGGGTGAATTACAAATTAGAACATGTTCCAATCAAATCTCTTGCCCTTCGTCTCCGGTTTTCAATAGGAACAAGTGTCATCCTGTTCTCCCATCGTTTGGATGGAACATCCATGTCGAGCTGACCTTCACTTCTCAGGGACAATGGCAAGCCGAGTTTTTTTGCCCTCCCCGGTTGTTTTCTGGAAATTTCACTGGATGGGCAGCCTTTTTGGAGACCCTGGGTGGCTCACATGGACTTATCCCCTCTCGGTAAGCCGAAGACCGTATTGTCTGAGTAGCGATGTATCCTGGGACCCATTGTTGATGAGGTGAGATGTGCATTCTCTAGCATGCCCTTGTATGAAACAGTAAGGATAACGGTGTTTCTGTAGGTTCTCTTCTTTGATATTGGAAATGAAGTCAGTAAGAACAGCCTGGATGGTATGAAGTTTTTGCTAGAGATTTCTTCGACAAGACTGACGGTTACTCCCTGAAGGTCATCTACTGTTCCTTTTTTTCAGGTAGCCTAGTAAAAAAGTAGGAGGTGTTCGATGGACCATGGTTATTAAGGCGTCGAGATATCGGCGATATCTTGTTGCCATATCGCCGTGGTAGACCGGAGGTGTATCCTGTCTGGACGGCATGGAGATGCGCTTGAAAAAGCAAGGAGGGACCGAGGGAGGCGTCGCCGTCGCCAGATCCGTTGCCGCCGCCGGATCCGCGGTCTCCTCCGCCTGATCCGCCGTTGCCGCCGCCGGATCCACGGTCTCCTCCGCCAGATCGGGCCTTCTTTGCGTCACCAGCCGGCTCTCCGCTGCCTTCTCCAGTCCGCTGCCGCCTCCTCCAATCTGCCGGCAACTGCTTGGAGGCAGTGGAGAGTGGCGACGGGAAGAGGGAGCGGCTGCCGGCGAGCTGGTTCGACCTCGCTGGTGCTGGAGGTAGAGGAGATGGGGGAAGGAAGAGGGAGAGAAGAGAAGATGGGGGCCGAAGGAAGAAATATGCTGAGCTCAGGCAGGCGGCGACATATGAGTGATTTTGGCATTTTGCGATTGAACCCTCTCAAGTTTTTGAAATTGCAATATGGTCCTCTATATGTATTTCTTCTGTTTAGACCCTCAAGAAGTTTGATATTATTGTTTGTATAGCGTCATCACACCATGCCCCCATAAACAATATTGTTGTGTAAAAGTAATAGTCATCACATCTTACCGCACCGTCTTAATAACCATGCGATGGACAATACTGCAATATAGCTCTGAAAGGTCTGGCTCGGTTGCAGGTCTCTTCGCATCACATTCATATGTAAATGTAGGCCCAATCACATGTGAATAGATTGGATAGGACAGGGTTATTTACAAGAAACAGAATAGTTGCATACAAAAAAAGGCATTTCTTAGAGTAATGACATGTGCCATATTTGGATTGGGCCTGCTCCTGATATGATGCAGGGAACCCTGCACTCGAACATTTTCCTGACATGTGTAAAGGGAGTGTCATTCTAATTTTGATTTACAAAATTAAATTTTGTTCTGAGATTTCACCACGTGGCACTAAATGATGTAGACAATTTAATATACTATTGTTGTTACAGTCTTGAACCTTATGTATTTGGAATGTGATGATAATTTAACCTTACGGACCACCTTATGTTAGTATGTGGAACAAAATATTTTAAGTCAGTGTGGTCATGTGCCATACCGATGCTTAAGGAGGCTGATTAGTATATACATGCTATTTTTTTTATTGAAGTGCTTATCACTGTGTGTATATAGTGTTATACTGGTGTCAGTGGATTCAGGTGGTGGGCATAAAGGGCTGCACTGCGGATCGTCTGGCACGTCGAGGACTGTAACATCTTTCACGCTGCTTGCTTTGTGACCAAGAAGAGGAAACCATTAACCATATCTTGATCTGTTGTGTGTTTGCCCGTCAATTTTAGTTTGACTTGCTTCAAAAAGTGAGATTACAGAACCTCTTCTCTCAACCGGGTGAGCTCTCCTTCGAAGACTGGTGGTCCAAATCACACAATGCAGTTGATGGTTAGGTCCGGCAAGGCCTCAATTCCATCATCATTTTGGGGGCATGGTCTCTTTGGAATCTCCGCAATCACTGTATCTTTGATGGGGTTGCACCGGACATTAGGTCTTTCTTGTCTCTTGTCAGTGAGGACATGAGGATTTGGGGTCTGGCCGGAGCAAAGGGTATTTCATACCTAACTGCTCCGCCACAGGGTTTGGTCTAGATCCCTTCTTGGTAGAGGTCGACCTTTTTCCTGTAACATAGGCTAGAGTAGGTGCTGGAGGTGTTGGGTGTGTTTGGGTCTGTAATGTTGCTTTCAAACCCTTCTTAATATAAAGATACGCAGTTCTCCTGCGTGTTCGAGAAAAAAAAATTACGTGCTAAGAAATTATCACTGCACCTTATATTATTATTTTATTTTCTTTAAAATAAAGATGAACAGCCATCTGTTCTTTGAGGGATGCTGGAGTCTGCACTAGTGCCAGACTTCATCATTTTTACGTGATCTTTCGCCTGAGAACTGCTGTCTTCAATTTTCATTATCATAATTGCAGATGTTCTTCATGTAATAACCAAGCAATCGTCATAAACTAACTATTTCATCCTTTTCATCTGATTTAGATATTGCCTAGTAAATATTTTCAACTGAATTGTTGTCTCCTTTTCTTGCAAGATGGCACACAGCTATGCTGTCAAATCAAAATGCTTCGTTGCTTCTTATAATATTCTTGATGTATTTATGTTTTTTTATATACTTCTGGTGATAGCTACTTGGATGGAAGTATCTTGCCGGTACTGCCAAGTAACTTTAGTAAGTAGCTAGTCGAACTAAAGCTTGCCTTGTGATCGGTTGTGATCTTTTCCTTTTCATCAACTGTCGGTGTGCGCTGTAGCTGTTGCTACTGGTATTGGTGCTTCGTGTTGTGTTTGAAGGGGGTCCCACCCCACGTGCCTCAACTTTGTCTTACTCATTCCTGGCATGCTACATTGGAGATTCTTAACTACGTTTTCTACCATCAATTAGCACCATATTTTAGTATATCCTCTGTCGGTGAGACCTCTGGTGTTGGAATTATGATTAATGGTAGTATTGATTGTGTTCATGCTCCAGTATTGGTCTACTTTGTTTTTCCTTCCCACGTAGCTCTTCTGGATACTCCACATGCCTCTCGTTTGTATCTTGTCAGTAATAGCTTACACACTTCCATTGTACTTGATGCTGACTTCCTACTTCCCCTTCGCACTCTTTCATTGACCCTGACTTGCCACCTGAACGCTATGCTGCTTCGTGGCGCTTCCATTGTGCTACATTGCGGCATCATTAGGTCATCATATACTTTTTTCCTTTAATCTTTGCACTTGTAGTTTCCTGGTGTTGTAGGTGTATTTCCCAAATCCTGAACAATGTAGTTAGGCAGGATCTTGTGCCTTCCTTTTCTTTCCCTTTTTTATTTTTGAGTTGAGAATATGTAACAGCTTAAGAGGCCATCTGGTGTCGCTGCACCTCCAATATTTGAACTTATTTATGCATAAAAGCAAATCAATTGGAACAAAAATAATATCTTCGAATTATATAAATATGAAAGAATTATTTCTCAGAGTTTTGGAGTACACTTACATTTGGGTGTTACCTATAATCTAGTATCCTTGGTGTACTACTATTCTTTCTCAGTGAATTGTGTGGTGAGGATTAGATGTTAGAGGAGGGGAAAAAAGGGGTATCAGTGCCTGTGGGCAGTGAAAACTAATTACAGTATGAAAAGTTGCTGTGTCTGTCCACTCTCCAGGTGCTAGCTCCTGCCGTAATGCAACGTCATGATCTGGTTCGTGCTCGGCGAGCCGGGGGCCGGCAAAACCGCCGCGGCCTCAGCCGGCGGGGGACGCCAAATGGTGTCGCGGACGTGCTGCAGTGTCATCGTCGGGAGAAGGCGCTGCCCTCGACAAGTAATCTCTAACTGCATATCATACATAGATACATGTCATTCGAGTATTTACTGCTAACTGTGTTTGCTACTGCTACAATTGTTGAAGAAAGAAAGGTGATCACTCATGTCCCTACGATAGGTTATCATTTATGTGCAAGCAAATACTAAAATCTGTAGCCTCTGTTTTTCAGTTCGAAATGGTGTGAGATATTTTCGTGTCTCGCTGGCAAACGTTGAGTTGAGGCAACGAGAAAAGCTAAACATCTGGGGAAATCTTTGGTGCATTAATTTCTTGCTTTGCCTAGATCTTGGTTAACCTATTTTTTCGTTGAAGGGTTCAAGTGGTTGAAACAGAATGCACGCCTGAATCGCAGTTACTAAAAGGCTAGCTGGCGGTAAGTTCACTCCTTGAGGTCTTCGTTTTGTTGCGTGAAAGTTTTAAGAGCGGTGCGACTGACCGTATGATGACAGTCCGACTAAACCGATGTCGAGTGGTCTGGCCGGCATGGATGTCGTGATTAGACCGATTTCTTTGTTACCGGAGTTTGACCAAGGTTGACTTAAGAGGTCTAACCGGCTGTTGGTTGGCGGTCATACCAGCTAGTGCTGAGTTAGTAAGCTTAGTTGTCTCGGTTGTGTTATTGCTTTAGAGCTTTTTGAGAGTCCTTACAAGGTGTTAGTTATGATGAGAGTCTATATAAGTATTAGTCATAATGAGAGCTTGTGCATTGTGTTAATCATGGCCAAGAGTGTCATGTGATGTTTGCTAACAAGAATCAAGTGCATGTCATTTGTACTCAGGGTGATTGCTTGTTCTTTGACGTGTAGGTCACTTGGTGATTGTTGGCGATCAACGGCAAGATCGAGCCTATGAGAGAGTCTGAAGTTATAGAGAGTCGTATAAGTCCGAGTAAGGCTACATATCAAATGGAGAAGTACGGGAGAAAGATAAGAATCTTGATAAAGCAAGTGCATATGTGTAATAAGCTTGATAGCAAGTTATTAGGCATCATGGATTTCATATTGGAGATTACTTCAAGGAGAATCATCGTGAAGACCACTGATCCCCTTGAAGGCCATCTAACTTGCCTAAGCGGCGCCTAGGCACTAGGTCGAAGGGTGGCGCCTTGTCTGCCTAGCCGATTGTTCCCGCCTAGGCGGCCGCCTAGCCCGTCTAGGTGGCTATTAGGCGCTAGGCGCCAGTTCGGTGTCTGACTAGCGCCTAGGTGAATACTGGTGAAGGTCGATGAGTGACAATTGTGTAAATTATCTAATACCGAGTGGAGAGGCGGTTTGCAAAACTGCGAAGATAGCCTAAGGTGGATTAGGTCACGTCATGGAGCATCTTATCGGGCTATTTAGAGCTATGAGGAAGTCGTGTGTTTTGATAAGTATGCAAGTCTGTGAGTGTAAAACCTATTTGTGTGTGAGTTACCAGGTTTTTTTCAATTGTAAGTGGTTGTATCCACTAAATGCATGCTAGTTGTTACAGTTAGGTATTAGGAGAGGAGTCTCTGCTATATAAGTCTTTGTATATGTTGAAAGGAAATAGAGGAGTCTTTGCTATATAAGCCTTTGTATGTGTTGAAAGAAAATATCTCTTGCGGTATGAGAGGGAGTTAGAGTTAGGTTTTCTTATATTGGAAGCTGTGTGTGTGCTTTTGTGAGAGTTTTGTCTTCCAAGGTGTGAAGTGGCTATAATCTTTTATCCCTTTATGGTAATAAAAGATTAAATTTGTTTATCTTGATCCCCTCGTGTTTTTGTTTCATTTTCTTGCCTTCTTGAGGTGCTTTGAGGAATTTTTTGTTTCTCTCGGTTCCTCCCTCTTTTATGCTTTGATGTAATTTCCTATAACATGTGAACATCTATGGTCATCTAGATCATCAAGGACTCACGAGCAAGTCTTTCTTGTTTTTTTTATAAAGGTCAGAATTTTGGCTACGATCTTTACGATCAATGATTGAAATAGATTTTTGATATCTTAGGGAGGGTTGTATCAAGTTTTATCTTGTTTGGATCAGTGGTTTGAGAGTTAGCCTTTTTCTTAGTTGTGGGCAGTGCTAATTTTGCCTCTATTCATGGAGCGGTTAGACCATCCCTAGCATCCGGTCCGACCGGCCAAGTGGTCTGACCGCCCTCTAGTTGGTGGTCAGACCGGTGGGACTAAATGTCTCGGATGACTTTGTGATCTTTAATTTTTGGCTTTGGTGTAACTTGTGGGTTTGTGTTTTCTGATGTATTGTGTATCTAATACCTAGGGAAAGATTTTAAGAAGTAATTCACCTCTTCTGACTTGTCATATTGGATCCTACAGGATCCTTGAAATTATTTCACATTGTACATGCGCACTTGAAGATTGGAATAGTGAAATAGCTACCGCATCCAACAGATATCTTAAAGATACATAGTTGATTATCGTATACATTATAGTGACTTCATTTATATCGGTTAAAATCGTACGCGAGTTTATTTTACTCTATATTTTTTTCTTATAAATAATTTAAAAGTTATAAATCACATTCATAAGTTATAAACTAAAAAGAATAGACCTTCCACGACACATCTATGTTCCTACCAACCATGACACATCTGCGCTCCTCTCTTGATGCTATCCCTGTAGATCACCAGGTTGCATCATCCACATCCTTGCTAGGCATAGCTGCTAATGGTGCCTTTGGCGCCTCACCATTTGCCTCCCACTCAACTACCACCTTCGCCACAAATACGGCTGTGCCGTGTGTCACCTAGTCCGTGGCCGCCTACCCAAACATGTCAAATTTGGAGCGTTCTACGGTTTAGAGCAAGCTAGGGCTTAGTGCACAAATCACAAAGCAAACATACGGCTGAAAAGCTTGACTTTTGAAATCAAGTACTACATGGCAACCAGCGAAATCCTTCAAATACTTGCAGGCAAGATTTTAAAGAAATTAAGTGTCCTACCATAGCTCAGTGGTTAAGATCTTAGCTAGGAAGCATGAAATCCTTTGTTTTGTACGAGACGTTATGTCTTCGATGCTCGTTCGCTTTAGATGTCTACAAAAATCCCTACAATAACCCTTCAATTAGCACAAAGAAATTTTTTTTAGAAATTCTCTCATTATTCGAGAAAAAAGAGAAGATTTACATCACTTATTTTGCTAGAGCCAAAATATAATGATATAGATTAATCATATAAATGTATAATAAATATAATTATATTTTTTTCCAGAAAAATTAGAGTCATAAATAAATATAATATATTGTAGCATCTAGCCAAACAATTTTACTAACAATTCCGCTAGCTATGTAGATGGTTGTTCTCTTTTCTTGCATGCGTGGGTGTAGTAGGCTTGAAATACGAAATTAGCAACAGATGCTCCCGTTCCAGTTGGGACACTACGAAGCAGGGTGGACTGTCCCTTCGAACGAGGTCAGATGGCCGCTAGAGCTCCCTCGCCGGGCAGACCCCCCGCCTCCCAGTACCCACCGGCCACCGGCAACGGCCAGGGTGCCACCGTTCTCTTCTTCGTCCGTGGGCTCGTGGCTTCGTGGGCCTGTCCACTTGTTGGTTGTTTAGTTGGCCGAGCGAGTCGAGGCTATTGAGCGACTAGCGAGGGCAAGGCAGCAATTCCCAATCCCCTCACGGCTCCTCCACCTCTAACCCTAGAACAGCGGCGACTCGTGTGGCCAGAGCGGCGAGGTGAGGCCGAGGGTTGGGGCGCGGCGCCACGGCGGGTGGAGGACGCGTGGCGGCCAAGGGGCATAGGCCACGGGGCGTGTAACTCGAATTTAGGGGAGTTCAGAATAGCGATGGTTTTTGGTTTTTGCTGAAAAAATACTGTATCTGACTTATTTTTTTACTGTAGCTAAGTTAGTTTATTGAGTATAATTAAATTTAAAAAAAATATAAAAAACGACACGTTAATCTAGAGCGGACGATGCAAAGGAATACGGAAAAAAAAACAAAAAAACGGGAAAAAATTACTGTAGCATGCACAGTACACGCTACAGTAATTTGATCGCTCAACGCCCATCGCTAGCGTTGGTAAAAGCCAACCTGAACGGGCCCTTAGTCCTGATTGGCCACTTCTACGAAGGCTCTACAAAGCCTTAAAAAATCATGGATATGTGATGCACTAAGATATGCAAATTTGCATATTTTCGGGGACAAGAATGTACTGGGACATACAAAACAATAGAGATGGGACCAAAATATTTATAAAAATGCATATGTCTTGAATTTTTTTTGTGTACCAAGTTTCCCCTCGTATGGTCACGAAAGGTACACATGACATAACATGTCCATGCATGTTTTAGAATTTTTTTTAAAAAATTTCTTGGAACAGTCATCACGTCCCAATCAATATAATGGGAGCCGACATCACTAATAGTGAAAAATCGATGTCCCGTTCTTTCCGCCAATCTTCCCTCCCACCTTCCACAAAGAAAAAAAGAAAAAAAACAAAATCTAATTAATATTTCGATCTAAAGTTTGAGCACCAATAGATAGGCCCTCACGGCAAATCACACACAAACGTAAAAAACAAAACCCAACCAAGCTCGCAACAAATTCTTTCTCAAAATAAAATTCATATCCGTACATATATATGATACTCGCTCTACTTTTTACCTGTCGTCGTAGAATGTGTGTAATTAATATTTTATAATTCTAACCACCAATATACGTAAAAGTGTTTTGATTTATCACATAAAAGTGATATTAGTATATTTGTTATAAAAATTACTTTGATACCACTATATTTTTAATAATTTTTTTAATATATACTCCCTCCGTTTCGTTATATTTGTCAATGGCCTCAGAAGTCGTTTCAATATTTTTATCCATTGAGAAAATCTAGAGTTTAGTTATTGTAATGTTTTACACTTTACTCCCACTGAAATGCTTCAAAAGTTGTTAAGTGGTTGTAGTATGTCATTAATAGGGGTATGGATGGTAATTTATCATTCCCTATTTCTTATATTTAGTGTTTTCTTGGTCTATGTACATAGTGGTATGTAGGGGTGGACAAATACAGTAAAACAAACGGAGTAATTAGCAAACGTAATGGTCAAACATACGTACTGGAACTGTGCCGAAGTTAAAAAATAATGAGTAAAAAAGAACGGAGAAAGTATATAGTATCATTGAAAATGATGTTTAGGTAAATTGCAATAACATGCACGCCCGGACTACTAGAAAATCAAATCTAGATTCAAAGTTTCGAGTTTCAGAATTCCTAGACGATGTACTTATTAACAGTGACAGTCCCCAGTCACTACTGGGACTATAAAACTTGACGCTACACCTAACCATGCATCAAGAGACTAGCTAGTAACACGAGAAGATGGAAATGCAACCATCTAGTGGCTAAAAAGAAGATTAGAGCTTGACCATCTAACTTCCTTGCAGAAATTAAGAAGGGATTAATCATTAGAAAAGGGATGCCAAATATACATTATTTTGTAGTGATCGATGCATGCATGATTGGGTCCCTCCAATTGTGATTTTCTTTTGAGGTTGGAAAGGCAAAAAAAGTTCAAATATGCAATTCACAAAAGGCCGAGGAAAGTACTGTTGCGATTGAGATGTTTGTTAAGAGGAACCCATCCACCTAATCTTAACTATAGATTATCATTGTTATCTTGGCAATTGACGTTTTCACGTGTTACTTGCGTACAAATAAATAAACACTTGGGAGGAATAATAAGATACTAATTAATAGGACGATGTGGGTTAAGAAATTAAACAACATGCATGCGTACTGATCTTTCTGAAACTCTTCATAAAATTCCCCAATCTGAACGGTACGAGTGAGCTACGATTTTGTAAAGCATACTTCAGTTACTGACATACTTACGCCGGACGTTGTAAAAATAGATAAAAAGAGGTGATCTCTCTTGACAATTCTATCTTTAATCCTGGACCGTCCAATGAAACCCTAAAATCATTTTGTAAGAGAGAAATTAACTGTACAGGTGTAGTCTTGCTCATGTTTTTCCTTTTTTGGGTCATTTTGCCACCTCAAAATATGGTCCTTAATTTAGGGAAATGACGTACACCAAATAAGCCATGCTTTAGCTCAGGGATTAGCTCCTGACAGGGGTGGCAAAAAAGCTCAAGGCACAAGAATCGGCTCGGCTCGTGGCATTAACGAGCTGAGCCAAGCCAAGGTTTAAACTCAGTTGTCTAACGATCCGAGCCCGAAACCAGCTCATGAGCAGCTCGCTGGCTCAAGCTCAATAGCCATGCCCTCTTCTCCTCCTCTAGCTCCTTTGTGCCATCCACACATTTCTTCAATTCCCGTCACTCATTTCCTTAACCCTCTCCACCGCCGCTGTTCTAGCACACCCCCACCCCTCCTCCCCCCTCCACCCACCACTGCCTCCCACGCCCTCATGTTGCCTCCCACAGCTCCCCACGACTGTCCCCTTTCCCACCTGGTACCCTCCGCCCCCATCCACTCACCGCCGCCGCTCACTCCCACCAATCAACGGTCACCGCCTGCACCCTCTGCCCCCCTCCACTCACCGCTGGCCTCCTCCACTCATCATCGCCACCTACAGCACCCCCACTGCCGGCCCTTTTCCCAACCCTTATTCACTGCCCCCACCCACCAGACGCACGCCACCCCAAACCAGCCGCTCTTAGAGACCGCCAGCCCTAAATTCGAGCGCCTGCTTCCTCTCCCAATCCTCAGCCGACAATACCACCTGGATGATGTAGTCGCCACCCCCAAACCCCTTTGCGGCGTGTCATTCCAGTCTGCTTGCATCGGTAAGTAAAGCTACTCACTTTATTTGCTTAATCGGTTTTCTTCTCTTCTTTACTGCTAAAGCTGGTCCTTGATTGGGATTTTCTTCTTGTTTCCATCTTGATTGAGATTTTCTTCTTGTTTCCATCTTGTGATGTAGCCTATCGAGCTGAGCTTGAGCTTCCTACCGAGTTGAGCCGAGTTATCTTTTCAGCTTGTTAGCCTAACAAGCCGAGCCGAGCCGATTCCCAAACGAGCTTTAACGAGCCGAGCTAAGCCGGCTCGATATCCACCTCTAGCTCATCACCGACAACCCTTTGCAACTTTTGAGTTGCATGCCTCTGGACTGGTGACAAATACGGCACTATTGGGTGGGTTCTTTTGACTGTGTTGTGACTTTTGGCTTATGAATTATGTTTGTTCGTGAGAGATAATACACAGAGAAAAATAATCGTACATGGTTTTAACCGGTATAGCTAAACTTAGTATAGTGTCTATTATAATTACTTGTAGATTCTGCTTTTAAAAATTGCACCGTTTAAAAATTAGTTAATATAAGGAAAAGTAAAGAGCCAAGAGCAAACCTTACCGAACCCAGCCAACTATGCTGTGGGCCACATTTTTGGAGGAAACAAATTTACAAAGAGTCGCAATCACACGACACACCAACCAGCTAGGAGTAAATGGACACTCTAAACAACAGATTTCTCTCTGTAGTTTCTGCAAAATTTATACATTGGAATTGAACTGTTTGGTACGATTTTTTTGCAGTTTCAAACAGAATAGTTTTGCTTTCACTTCATTTTTGAGGTCCAAAAAAATAAAAATAAAAATCGAGCTTTTTTTTGACAAGTGGCGCTTAAAGGTTTGGCCCACCGGTAGACGAAGGTTATACTTAGACCTAACTACCTAATTAGGGTTGTTGGCCTCTTGGAGGGTTTGTAACTCTAGATGCATGCATGATAGCTGCTCAAGTTCCTGCTATGGAAGTAAGGTCAATGTCACATGCTTAACGACATTAGTGACAATTAGTAGGAGTTACGTACGGCCAAGAAAACATAGCTTTTTTATGGAGAGAGATGCATAGTTCTACTCCCGATCTAATATAGTACAGTACTCTAGTTTCTAATCAACTAGTCGTATCCATATATCTGTTCAAAATTATTGTGATAAATATGGCTGGATAAATCTTTTTCTGGAGCTGTAAGATTTGCTAATAAATCAACACGGCCGTTTAATTCTAGTTTCGTGTCATAATTTCTATATAGCCAAATCGAAACTAGAAGAAAAAGCCCAAAAAAGAAACAAATTTACTGTAGTTGTGAGTGGTTATTCTCTTCCCTAATCACTACTAGAAAACGGATCATCCCTCACGGGCTTTATTTTTCCTGACGGGCCCGCATAGACCGTGAGGGATATCAATTTTTGTGATGGACCCATATATCACCGTCACAAAAATACATTTTCCTGTCGGGCTCCTGAAGCCGCTAAGGAAATATACGATTTTTGTGACGGTATTAAGCGAACCGTGAGGATATTTGAAGTAATTCCTGACGGGCCCGCGTAGCCCGTGAGGTTAATTATCCAGCCCGCCCGCTGATTTCCCCAATTTTCGTCCGCCCGCGTAAACCCTAGTCTGATTTCCAAGCGCGCGCGCTCGCCGCAGCCTCCCATCCTCCCCGCAGCCTCGCTCGCCCCCGCCTCCTCCTCTCCCTCCCCACGCCGCCTCCCCTCCCCGCCGCCTCCTCCTCCCCCCGCCGCCCCTCCTCCCTCACTCTCCCCGCCGCCCTCCTCCCTCTCCCTCCCCCCGCCGCAGATCCGATCCCCGCCGCCTCCTCCTCCTCCGCAGATCCGATCCCCCCGCCCTCCTCCTCCCCCCCCCACCGCCCCCCTCTCCCTCCCGCCGCCTCCCCTCGGTCCCGACGCGACGACTCCACGGTCTCACGGACGCGCCCTCGCGGACTGCGCGCCCGGCCCGGCCTCTGGTGCGGTGGTGCCTCGCCGAGTCGCCGCACCGCCTCCTCCTCGCGGCTCGCGGCCTCCAACTTTGCGAGGCGGGCTGTCGGCTCGCGCTTCGGCCGCGCGGTGGGGTGAGCTCTGTTGCATCCAATCAGCTCGGTGGGATCGCATCGAAATGATTTTTCTTGCTCACACATGCCGCTCACCGTGGAGTATCCGGATTCTCGATGTTCTTTGCTATACTACATAGTAAGTTTTGTATTCTTTGGATTCGATCGTTGTTTGTACAAAGTTGATACATTCTAATCTAACAAACTTTATCATTATGAACACAATGCACGATGTTGCCGTCAGGAGCCAATATCTCGTGCAGATTGATGTTATTCATGTTAAGAAGGCATTGATTCTGTTCCAGTGGATGGGCTTGAATGCGCTTATAGTCTATGTTATTCAAGGGTTCTATTGGCGGTCCGCTGAGAACAACCTGGTATATATCTCATGTATAAATGCATCCTGCCATATTTGTTGTAGATTATCTGGTTCATATAAATTTATTACACATACCCAATATTTTAGTACTAGTAATAATCTTACATGTTGGTTATGCATTTGTTGGCCAGAAAAATAATTTGCCAAAGCTGTTGACCCCTCGATACCTGATTGTATAAGAAATATGCTTTTAATGTTGATCACAGGCAGGAGCAACTGTACAAAGAGGACTGCTATATCATACAGTACATCTATGTTGAAGATGGAAAATATTATCTTCTGTTCTTTGCTTGGTCTTGACATAATAGTGTAAAGGTGTGTTCTTTGGTAATTTCCTTGCTAAGAGCCATATCACATTTTCATATAAAAGGAAGGGCCGTTAAAACATGTTCCACTGCAGTAATGTTCCAGATAAATTGCTAGGTCAGTTCATACATGCATATTGCGTGTTTGTCAGTATTTTGCATGTTGCTTAACTTAATCTCTGCATTTGGTTGCAGGAAGATAGAGTTGCCGCAGCATCATTAATGTCAAGCATGGCTGATTTAGTCAAAGGGCAAGCAGTTGTGGTCAGCTACTTCAGTCCCTTACCTTTGAACAAATCCACAAAATTCACACTTCCAACACAATTTTCTTTACCATGATATTATGCAGTATCACTTATTTGCAAAATGTTATTGTAGGCGCAAGTGTTTGAGGGCGGAGAACCAGATTTGTTTTTCCTAGTATTCAAGTCATTGATCATATTCATGGTATATGTGGATACTTTGTGTGTTGTGCAGTTCATGTACTTGAATATTAATTAAGAAAAGGATGTATACTTGGATATAAATACTGGAGTGTGTTATATCCTTCCGTTTTGGGGCGTAAGTCTGCATATATATAAGAACTCCATTATACTGAGCGATAGAAATGAATGGTGCTGGAAAGATGGGGCTGCCTTATTCGGGTTCAAGGCACGTACATGACCAACATGCTTCTACAACTACTACATGCTGCAGCTCTGCTTGCACTCCTGTGGTTTAATGTTCTAAACTTGTCTTAATTTTGCTTCTGATGCTTATGTAATATGATAAATGCTTGATGAATGTTGATATATATATCTTGTGTGATGGATGAATGATGGTCTGGTTTGTGCAATGTTAGAGCTATTATTTGATATGCAGGTTTACATTATTGTCCTTTGTTTAAGTCAATATTCAATGTTGATATGCAATGTTAGAGCTATTATCAATGTGCAATGTTGATATGAACAAATCTGTTATATTTTTTTGTTAGTTTGTGCCAATTTTCCTCACGGTTAGTACCGTCAGGTTAAATCAATTTTCCTCACGGTCGGTTAGTACCGTCAGGTTAAATCAATTTTCCTCACGGTCGGTTAGTACCGTCAGGTTAAATCAATTTTCCTCACGGTCGTTAACCGACCGTCAGGTTAAATTTCCCTGACGGGTAAGACCGTCAGGTTAAATATCCCTGACGGGTAACCGTCAGCCAAATTGAATTTCCCTGACCAGCCAGCCCTGACGGGATTTGTCTGACGGGAACCCGTCAGGGAATATTAACCTGACGGTTTTTTGTATTTTTTTGACGGTTTTGAACCGTGAGGGATTATCTCTTTTCTAGTAGTGAATATAGGATTAGAGGCCCTATATGGGACGGCTAGAAGACAATAAATAAGATAACCTAAAAGTGTGCATAGTCGATAGATGAGATAGTCTTTACCTTACGAATATATATTTTAGTCTTCTTTGGTGAAACATTTCGTGTTCTCATAATTCTGTAATTTCATGCTCTCTTACAGAGTTATAGGGGCTTATCTCTAAAATAACCACAGAAATAAAGCCTTAGAAAACAACAGAGGAAAGGACAGAAGAAGTGTACCATCATCATGAGATTTCATATAACTGCTTCATTGACTTTACAAAATAAATGAACATGAATTGTAATTTAATAACAACATACATTTCCTTTTATTTTTTTTACTTCAAAATTATTTGAACTATTGTTTTTGGAGAATCTTTCACGGTCATGGAGAGTGATCGCCAGTTATAAGAACACGCTAGGGCACCATACAAGGTGGAACCAATAATATATATATCTCTTCAGGTAATGTTGGGTGAACTATTAGGAGATGTTGGGTTAGTAGAGCACAAAGGCATTCCTAGTGGTGGACCAAAGTATGGTTGCATGGAAGCAGGGCGGCATCCATCAAAAATTTTGCATGCAAGCTCACAGCTCACAAGTATGTCTGGCCATACTTTCAAACATGTCTAATTGGAAATAAATAAGGTACACATTTGTCCCTTTAGCGCAATGCTCCCACAACTACCTGATCTAGCCTTTAAAAAGATGTAAGCTTGTTAATACTTCAAAAATCCCTTTGCAAATAAATATTCATATATATGTCATGCATGAAGGGGATCTGCTTGAAAAATTATACAGAAGGAGCTCCTGCTTAAGGCTCCATTTGAAACATGAGAAATTTATAGGAATATTGTAGCTAGGAAAGGTAACATTCACTCTCACTGGACATAGAGTTTTCCTATGAAATTCCTGTGTGAATTAATTCTGTGTTATAAACAAGGCTAAAATCTCTAGCTTTCATGCGTTCTAAAGGAGGCACTCAGTTGATAAATAAAGTGTTTATGAACTAGTAGAATTTTTATGCCTAGCTAGGTATAGCCGTAGATAGCAGCGACATCATATTTTGAGGGTACCGGTTACAAAATTCGCAAATACAAAAGCAAATAAAAAAAATGAAGGGTGTTGACGAAATACAAGCAACAATAAGATACTATTCTAAAAATGAAGGGCATCATGTACTGTGGTTAGATATTGCTTTCTCTATCTTGTAATGTAAGTCTTTATTCTTAGAAAATGTTGTTCCACAATATAAATCCATTGCCAAGAACAAATATGTAATTATTGAAAAGTGGATGAGTAGTTGTAGTATGTTATTTAATAGGAGCATGTACGGTCTAATAGCATTAATATTTTTTTTATATTTAGTGTTTTCTTGATCTGTACGTATGGTAGACTATTAACTTATATTGTGATGGAGGGAATAGCTCCATGCACAGTCCGTCATAAAATCATGGGAGACAGTGTCGGTGGGAAATATACAAGTACATATCTTCGCTACGTAATTACGGAGATTGCGACAATGCGATGGCACTACTATTATCTCGTAATGATGGTAATGATAATAATCCTTTCTTCCTTAAGCTAGCTTAAGTCAAGGGCAGCCATTGGTGAATAGCGTATCGTAGTGTATGTTGAGCTGATCAAGACGTCCAAGGATAGAAGCGACCAAAAAACGTACTCGGCCGGGGGGAATGTGTGGACCTCTTTGGGATTATTTATTCATTATCCTAGTCCAATTTAGTGGGAATAGTTCAATGTCTACGTGTTGATGTGAGTTTCTATTTTAAATACCGCCAGTTATAAGAATTCTCGTGGGTGCAACAGTGAACACAAACTTGCGAACCTACTGACCCAAGTTAAGCCGGTAGCCAGTTGGAGCGGTCGGCTTCTCTTGCATGGAGGCAAAAGCCGTAAGCCAGGTGATGCAACACGGAAAGCCATACACCCTCCACTCCAGCTTCTTTCCCCACGCAGCGGCGGCATTGTGTTCTTCGTCCCCTCGGTCACCCTTGCATCCTCCCGATGCCACCGGCTGTGCCCGCCGTGGCGAATGGCATGGGCCCACATCCGCGCTGAGTGGTCGGGGCCGTGAACATCGGCGCCGTCAACAAGCACCCCTCCCTATCTGCACCGCGTTCGCTGTGGAGTTCTCCCAGATCTGACGGTGTCCCCGGCCTCCCAGTACATCCCCTCTGTGGTTCATCCAGATCCGGCGCCCACCACCACTGGCACATCGTTGCAGCACCCATCTGTAGTCCGGAGTGATGTCACGCAATAAGGGCTCCGACAACGGTAAGGCACGGTCAAATGTCCTGTTCATCTTCCGCCTCTATGTGTAGTACTTTGCGTGATGTGTAGTACGACCGGTGAATGGTACTCCTTTGGGTTAATTTTGGCTCCCCTTTGACGGTTTGTTATTACGATTTGGTGAGCCCGTCGGTTGGTGCGAAGTCGATTATTTTCGTTTGTTCACTCAATTATTTTTGTTTGTTCACTTCTTTGATGGTCACGCCCGTTGTGTATGGCTGTGTTCATTGTGTTTGGCTCTTTGGCTTGGGGGCTTGCAGCATGTAGACTCCACATGCACGTTGTGGAGCAATGAGGTGACTCGTGCATTCTTAGAGATTTGCACCGACGAGGTCGCCACCCAGAACCGCCCTTACAGTTGTCTGAATAGGGTGGGGGTACACCAACCTTGGCCTTAAATTCGTAATTCGCACCTGCCGGTCTTACATGCACAAGCAACTCAATAACAAATGGGAGAGTCTCAAACATCAATTCACGACATGAAAGAGCTTGCTCTAGTGCACCTCTGGTCTTGGCATCGACCCAGAGACGGGCATGATTTTAGCAGATGATGCGTGGTGGGTAAAGGCTTTTTAGGTTAGTACCCATGAAGTTCCAGCAAACACTTTCATGCCCATTCAGTTCAATCCTTGTTCAATGCAATGCCACAGGGTAACTAATGATTGCTTGAAGGCCAGAGTGCCATCCAAGTTTAAAAAGGGGCCCCTATGCCACCAAGAGCTAATGGAGCTGTGCTTTGACAATATATAGCACCTACACCAGTGCGTATGCTTTCGTGCCTGGGGTTGACACGCTCAGCTTGGACAGCAACGGTGATGACGCCGACCATGCATTAACCCTGGAGGTAGTGGGTAGTGGTGGAACCTTGGGTAATTCCCTTGGGAAGAGGCATTGGTCATCACCAACCCCACTATCGGCCGCTCCTCCATCAAAGTGGAGCGATCAAGACGCGTAACTAAAGTGCCTCATCGACATATACGATAGGACCCACACAACCAGCACTTCTGCCACTTCCCTCGAGAAGGACACGACTAAGGAGGACTTCATGCGGCTGATGAGTATGGTTGAGGACGCCAGGGGCCAGCCTAGAGAGCGACAAGTACTACTACATGACTCAATTGTTCATCATGCCAGAGTACCTCATAAGCTTTCTAGCCATGAAATCAGACGAGGGGTGGCTCCATTGGCTCCGGCTGATGTAGGGGGGGGTAGGATGAAGAACAATCCATGATCACTGCTTTCCTTGCGTACTCTTGTTTATCTACTTCTTGTCCCTTATCGGCTGCATGTTTCATGAACTAAGGTTGTTCATTATTGATTATTAGTTCTTTATTATGCATGATTGTTAGTTCTAGTTAGTTGTTTCATGCCTTTTATGATGTGCTACTACTATGTTACCAGTTGTTTCTTATTAAGAGCTTGTGCATTGTTGGGTCAGGTAGTATGTTTTTAGTTCTCTGGTGTTTGTGTGCTTACTTCAAATCTTGTTGCTATGGCCGTCTGGTTTTACTGCTAGTGACTTGTGATATGTTGGCTGCTCACAGGTTATCAGAGGTCATCAATCCTCTGTTTTTAGTTTTTTGCTTATGAGTGCTTGTCTGTCTACTATCACAGTGTGTGCTGTTGCTCTTTGTTGTGCTTTGGTCTGTGCATCACACAACAGTGCGTACTGAATGTGGTGTTGTGTTGTGTAGAGATGAGTCGAAGAGGGCAGCAGGGTGGAGATGGGGCTGAACAGTCATCTGGCTTCGTCGCCTTCATGGCCCTCATGACGTGTGAGTCAAGTGATGATGAAGTTAGTTCGGGGAGCATGCCACCCTAGATTCCCATAATGAGTGGGTTATAGTGGGTCGAGATGCAATTTGCAAATGACCAAAAGTGTTACAACATGTTTAGGATGTACCTGCCTGTGTTCAAAAAGTTGCACGACACACCGTGTAGAGCTGTGGCCTTAAGTCTACCATGGAAGTCACCTCAAAAGAAGCACTCGTAATCTTTCTATGGACATGTGGAGCACCTCAATCATAGCGTCAGCCGATGAATAGATTTGAGCATTCAGCTAGTACAATAACTAGAAAGTTTAATCATGTGTTGAAGTGCGTGTATAAGTTTGTAGGTAACATCATTAAGCCAGCAGATCCTACATACCAGACAGTTCATCCTAGGTTGTTGAACGAAAGGTTCTATCCCTACTTTATGAACTACATAGGGGCAATAGATGGCACACATGTGAAAGTCACAGTTCCAAATGCCGAGTGTGTGTGGTATTTCAACAGACATGGGTACACAAGTTAGAATGCGCTTGCGGTATGTGATTTCGACTACAGGTTCACTTTTGTGTGTGCGGGATGGCCAAGATCAATACATGACACACGTATCTTGCATGAGACCATGGCGAAATATGGCGATCGGTTCCCACATTCCATCAAAAAGGTAACAATTTCCCACAGTTATCATTTGTATGAGGCTAAATTTGTAGCTAACTCCGAACCATGTTAACAATGTAAGCAAGTACTACCTTGTGGACTCAGGATATATATCCCAACAGGTTGGGAAACCTTGCTTTGTATCGCAACATCGGTACCACCTTTCGGAGTTCCAGAATGGCTCATAGCCTTCGGGGATGTAGAAGCTTTTCAACTTTTTTCACTCATCCCTGAGGAACACTGTCGAGCGTTCATTTGGCATGTGCAAGATAAAATGGTGCATTCTTGACAATGTTCCTAGCTACGAGGCATCTAAGTAGAAGGCAATAATTGTGAGTATGATGGTACCGCACAACTTCATTATTGACTGCGCATTGCCTATGAGAGATATTGAAGAGCCACAGGGGTACGCAGGCCATTTAGGCTTGTGCGGGGCCACGTTACCGCCCCTACCACATGGAGCATCTTTGGTACTCGTGAACCTCACATGGGATTGGATAGCGGCTTTATTGTTGGCGAGCATGTAGGTTCGGTATTGCGAAAGAAAAATAGCCGTGTATGTACGACATATGTGTACTTATACTAAAATAGTACTAACCTATGAACACGTGGGATTGAATGCATGTACCACATCATGAATGTTTCATAACCAGTGCTCCAAAAATCACCTCAGCACAACGCAATAAGCCATAAGCCATTTGGAGCACCTCAAAATGAGCCTCACCTTCTTTCGGCTGCTATAGTGTAATTTAAGCCAAAAGTTATAAGCCAGCAGCTGTAAGCCGAAGTCATAAGCCTGTTGGAGCGGGGCCAAGCTTCTGCCTTATAGAAATAGGTTTTTTTCCCGTCACATCTCAAAAGTACTGTAGATTATAATATATACATGCATGGTACCCTTCAACCAAAGTTTAGTGCTTCACTAGTTGCCATACAAGTTTTATTTGTACTTTATACGCAAAATAAACTTAGGATTAATCATTATGGTGACATATATGACTAGGTCTCATTAGATTCTGATTGTGATTGTACCAAAGTGAAATAAGATAATATATCTTGATTTCTTACTTAGGAACAACCACGACTTCACCCGTGTGCAACAAGCAATTAATAGGTAAACTCATTTTCTCTATACATAACTCTATTGTAGTATTATCAATATTTGCAATGGTCGAGGCTAACTTTTTGGAATCACGTAGGTCGTTCAGCGCTTACGTTGCCCATGGAGGGAGACACAAGGAATCTAGTGCCACACTACGACACAGAGTGCGATTTCTAATACCTGCTACAATACAACAATTCTACATCACACTTCATTATAATGATTCTACAACTGACAATACTTATATATGTAATTCTATTTTTGCAATACCACTAGCAACTACAGGGCAACATATATAGATACTACGTTTGCCGCCACATAGAGGAAATCATGGACACTAAAACGAATGATCCAGAGATTTGTCAGCCTGTCAATAATTATTTTGTGATTATCAATATGTATATGTATATATGCTAATGACTTAACACTATTAGCGACAGCGTATGGAATTCGACGAAAGTGCAATCAATATTGACAAACTCACCGAAATTCGAGGAAAACTCTCCGAATTCTTAATAGTGGAGGTCATAAGCAATATTGTAGAGTTCCACCTTGACGATAATAATTAAATGTTGAAACATTGGATACAATTGTAATCACTCAATTGTGTTTAATCAAACAATTCATTCAAATGATTGTCATGTACTACATTTGTGATCTGTTTGCGTTATTTACTTCATTTGTGAGATCTGTGTAATGATTATCCTGTGCTATATATTTGTGAGATCTTCTGTTTACTTCAGAGGACAAGGGTAACATTTCTTGAGTCTAGCTGAAAAATAGAAAATAATGTAATTTTTAAATAGCCATCATAAACGATTTGGAACATATATCACAGACGATTTTTAAAATAAACAGTCTGTGATATTTCTACTATCACAGGCGGTTTTTGATATTTCTGCTATCACAAATGTTTTTTAAAAAAACATATGTAATATGTTCGCTATCACAGACAGTTAATATAAAAAATCATCTGTGATACCGACATATCACAGACGGTTCGGGAGTCGTCTGTGATAACCACATATTATCCCTGACACATAAATTCAGATGGTTCGGAAACTATCTGTGATGACGGTTTTGAACCGTCTATGATGACCTTTTCTGTAGTAGTGATGTTTTCGATGGACTGTACTTAAAAACGGGTTTTCTTCCTATACTAGGTATTTGGTCTGTTCTTTTTAACTGCGGTTTATGATTTTTGGTTGAAATTTTTGAATTTTAGCTGTTTGCGACAGAGATTACAGATAGAGAGATACTCGCTTACGATTTTGGATGGTACAGATGTTAGGTTTTTAACGTGTACTATAATTAATTTGTAGACTCTATCTTAAAAAAGTACTCCGTTTGAAAGTTAGGTACTGTAACAAAAGTTAAAACTGTTTTAAGAAGTTGAAAAGAACATACCTATTTTCTACTTGGTTTTTCTCCTGGACTGATCCACTAAGAAAACCGGGAGCATGGAAGGCCGACGAACGACGCTCATTAAAGAGTAGCATACCATATATTAAATCAAGAGTGCAATTGTTGCAGATTTGTACCCTTTACTTTTGAGTTCAAACAGGAAACCGAGTGGTAAAACAGTTTATTCTGTGATAGGAGATAAGATCGAACACTTGTTATTTTTTTCTTAATTTTAGAGCTTCTTGATCTGTACACATATATAAGATGTTTAGGCTAATTATTAATACTGTAAGACATGTGAGCACTATTTTTAAAATGGGCCATATCGCATAGCGCTATAGCTCTAGCTAGGTGACTCGGTTTTTTCACCTTCAACTTCTAGTTTTAGTTTTTTTCACTATTCAATAATTTATCTTTTTCTAATTTTGTTTAGATATTTTATGCTTTTTTGTATTTTCTTTTTTTCCCGTATTCTTTTGTATTATCCATGATGGGCTAACATATTTTTTCTATTTTTCTATTTTTTAAAATTTAATTATGTCTAGAAATATAACTCAGCTACAGTAAAAAAAAGCTAGGTACAGTAAAATTTTAACCAGAAATCAGAAGTCATCGCTATTCCGTACGCCTAAGTCATAGTCTGTGTCATTAGCCCTTAAACCTTTACTGTATCATCAGATCAATACTGGATAGAGAACAGCCTCATATAAGATCCTCCTCATAGAAAAGCTCTTCGGCCTTCCTATGGTATGTACCACCTTTGCCCCCAACTACCTCTTTTTTTACTGTCTGTTCGAATTAGGTATGAGTTAGGGCGTGAGAACTTGTTTTTTTTTAATAATATGGCTGAATCTTAAATCAAGCGACGCGCCTTTAATTTTTTATGTTAGCATTTTGGCCCTTCTTTTTCATAATTTTCTAGTTCAACCACTGTCTTGTCTACATGCATATGCATATCCTTACAAAATTAGAATTACTACATATATTCCCTTAAACAGAATTACTACACATACATCCATGCATGCATGCACACCATGGGATTTTGATATCGGTTTTGCTATTGTACAGTCGACTAAAATTTTTTTATCTCTTACTCACCTAAAATTGCATAGTACTAATTTTCCCTTCAAAAATAATCTTCCTCCAAAAAAAGAATCGGTTGAGGATGTCTATCCAATAAATAAAAAAGTAATGAGAATAAAGAAAAAAAATAGTCGTCTGTACAATAGTCAGTCCCTTTTAAATACGACCTCCAAAAACCAAATTACGTTTGAAAAATTAACCTTGCAAATAACTATGTATACTTTTCTATCTACTCCATCAAAAAAGCAAGAAAAAAGTGTTGCAGACAACGGAAAGGCCAACGGATCGATGGAGTGGTGGAGGGGGTTACGTTACGCTGGCACGAATGTGCATCTGTAGCAGATGGCAACGCTGCTGCTGCCGCTACATACGAGCGATTAGCGGGAACCGGATTCCCTGACTTCAGCATGACTTTGCTTCTTAGTCATCGGATCAGAAACAAAGTCTGAGATGGATCCGCATTACTTCAGCAGGACGAGGTGACATGTACTGTAGAAAACACTGTAGCTCGTGTGCTGTAGCATCTTGGCTGTAACGTCTAATCAGGATCATCTTTTTTTGCATCGGACGAATCGAGAATCTTTCAAAGTCACGGTCATTTTTCTTCAATGACTTGACTTCACGCAGATATGTTAATCTACGTTCAGCGCGGATGCGAGTAGATGTGGACAACAGGCACCAAATGGCTGGCAACATTCTAGCGATATCCTTAACGTCGGCGTGCACGCATGTAGTAACGGAGAGCTGGTTTTTCCGTCCATGACCGCAAGGTCGTTAAGTTTTGCTGAAGTGGTTTTTGTTGGAGAAAAATAGCAAAATCCGGTCCTTAGAATAGGGTTGAGCAGGGATAAAAACCGTTTCAAACCATTACTGTTGATTTTTATTTTGCTAGGAGAAACTATATTTAACGGTTAAGCTGAAATTAGAGGAGCACGTGAATACGTGACCCGTGATATATATATGCACTCAATTAATCCCCCAAACCATTACAAAAACAACCCAATTAACTAGCTACTAATTTATGTTTCTTTAGTTAATAGCTAGGTTGTACCACCCATGATTCCATGAGCTTGCACCACATCAACCAACTAAAAGGACACCTTATATAATTGAGGCTTGTTGACCCTACAGCATATATCATTCCATGCCTATCACGCGTGCCTTGTACGCACATGCACGGAAGGAGGCATATGCACATACAAATCAAGCAAGCAAGCATGCACATATGCACGTGCATGCATGGTGCAAGGTCACGTTGCCATGCGTTCAGCAGCTGCATCTCCTGGCACTTGCATACAAAAAAAAACTTGAATCGATCGCTAGCATCGCATCGCGAGGTGGCTGTTAGGTCTCGCGTCCATTTCCGAAAGCTCCAACGTGGCCACCGATTTATGCGGACGTCGCAGACACCAACACATTAACGCTAGGCTCTGGTCGTGATCTGGTGCAGTAGTGAGCCTAGCGACAAGTGGCAACTACTTTTAATAATTTCCAGTCGCTAATACAAGTGAACGACGAAGCTAGGACGTCCACTTCACAGCCTATTGCTCTATTGTGTAGTTTACCGGGTTACAAGCTAGCAGGGTACGCAAAAACAGTTGCAAGAACGTACGAACTTTGATTGCGCCAAATCGCGGTTCTTGATCTCACGAATCAAATCTCAAAACTTATATTAGGCTTTGGTCATGGTCTGCTAGCTGCAGTACTGAGAGTCTAGTGACAAGTGACAGCTTATAATTCCATGTCGCTAATACAAGTGAACGAAGCTAGATGGGACGTCCATTTCGTGGTTTACCGGATTGCAAGCTAGCAGGGTACGCAAACAGCTGCACGAACGTACGCACTTGACTGCGCCAAATCGCGGCTCCTGCTTAATACTATTTTTGTTTACTGTACATGCATTTTTTAGAGGGTTTTACTGTACATGTATACGCCTAGGATGTTTTAGATAGGTTTATCTTAACAGTTCAGATGAAATAAAAATTGTATTTTACTGTGCATATATACCTTTATTTTTTCAAGATTGGTTTATCTTAAAAGTTCGGACGAAATTAATTTTGCAATATATATGGAGTAATATGTACGTTTTAACATATTGATTTATGGCGAACTATATTGTAATGCTCTCATGAACAGTTATAACATGACCATCCTAATTAATAAGAGATCACCATTTTGAAAAAAAAAAAGAGATCACCTTAAATTGAATATCCTAAAAGCAGCAAATCGAATATTTAGCCAGAAAAGATACCCATATGAATAAATTTATTCTCTTTTAAAAACCATAAGCATAGTTAGTTAGTTTTCAATTTTCTATGTATGTTATAGAGAAATAAATGCTTTTTTTAGTATTAAAACAGTGGCCTTTTTGGGAACAGTGGCCTTTATTTTAGTATGAGAATACTGTTCTCTTATATCATATATTTCACGATTACAATGAGTTTTTTCCTGACTTACTTAAGTATAATAACAGTGGCCTTTATTTTAGTATGAGAATATTGTCCAATTGCATGTAAGAGGAAATATAGCGCGAGGGCTCAAATCAACAAAATTAAGCTCTAGGGGCTCTAGGGTCTATAGATGGTTGAGGGGCTTGCAGTATAATTTTACCCACCATAAAAAAGTGCACTAAGGTGTTGAATACGAATTATGGAGCCTCTGCCCCTTTTTAATCTATACACTTGAACTCTTAGGCTAGCATTTATACAATGGTTTGTGCAAATATGAAACTCTTTTTTTCACTGAATTCATAGATGGTCTTTATTACATTAAGAACTAGACTAATCGATCACACGATTTTTTTTATGCCTCACAAGATGGTGATCACAGCAAGATGGTGATCACAGCGTTACACAAATGCTTGGTGTGGTATGTATGTACAGAACAGAATCCATCAAAAGCCAAGGCCAGTCTAACAAAAAGATAGCAGGAAAGAAAGGAAAGAGAGGAAAAGAGAGAGGGAAAAGATGAGAAGGCAAAGTTGAGCCGGCCACCTACTAGAAGATGTCCAAACATAAAACAAAGGGTCTATACATGCATGGCTCACCTAACACCATACAGATAGATCAATACAGAGCGTATTAAAAGTGTGGGGGAAGAACCATGCAACATACCGACTGAACAAAATAAAAATCAATTCAATAATTTAGCAGAAAGTTACAGTTTGACATTTTATGATATAATTTTGATATGTAAGAAGCCAAAGCAAAACAAAAAAAATATGTACAAGAGATAGTGGGTTTTTTGGGCGGACAGCTGTAGATTATAATTTGTTAAATTTCATTGGCTCTAGAGAGACTAGCATGCACCTAAATTTGATATAGGCAGGGCGTCTAGTAATTGAAGTGCTTGAGCTTATGCAAGTTAAGAAATGAAGTGACAATAAGATCTTTTAGGCAAACTGTAAAGCAAGAGTTTATTCAGCCGTGAAAAAGGCGTAACATAAAGTATTACAAGCCCTTGTGCGAACCAAGTATTATTTATACAAATGTTTAAAATTTATATATATTTATTTAAACATATTAATATTATTACTATTGTAGTAGGAATTCAAGAAAAACGGAACAAATGTTAAACAAATTAAAAATGAGTCCAGCTAATTGTTTAAATTTAGCAGAAATACAATGTGTATCGTTGTAAAGCCGAGTAATAAAAGGGAGTGGCATATATATAGGTATGATTTTGTTTTATGACGAATGCAAGCCAATTTTTAGTATATTGTCAACCCCTATGTTTAAAATCACGTGTACATTTTATTGGGATTGTCGTTTAGAAATTTCTGTCTATGGAGGAAATCTCGAATATAAGTTATAAGTTTTTGCACCATCCACTCCTATTCCCATCATTTTGGATTTGTGTGTTAGAGAAGACTTGGTGGTTGGAGTATTCCATTCAACAGAGGTAGTAAGTACCTCCCAATATTAGTAAATATTTCTTAGCTTTATACCTCCTTCGCTTATGCGCATAGTGTACGTGTGGCCAGCAAGATATTTTGGAATCAATGAGCAATCTACTAGAGGTAATAATAAGAAGATTGGGAAACGAAGAGGACGTTTGAGAGTCAAATTCAGTCTAGCAGCTTAAAAGATGTTATGAATTGAGTGCGCAACAAGAAGAATATGGGTTTATTCTTTTTGGTTGTGGCTGATAGCTTTTAGCTGCGGTTGATGGCTTTTTGGCTGTTTGCGACAGATATTGCGGAAAGAGAGATACTCGTTTGCGATTTTTGATGATACAGATATTAGTTTTTTAATATGTATTACAATTAACTTATAAATTTTATCTTAAAAAAACTCTATTTAAAAACATGTATAATGTTGAAACAGTACATGGAATTCAGGTGTCAGAAGGCACTGCACATACATATATTTTTTAAAACGAGATGGAATCAAGTAATAGATATGGTCCTACTTTCACAAGAAAAAGTGTTAAGAAGAAGAAAAGGTAAAAGCCAGTACAATGTAGGGCTAAGGAATCATTAACTCTCCTGGGTCGGGATCGCTCAGAAAGCACTTGCTGTAAAGATTCGTCAAGCACTACAATAATTGTTGGATTGAAATCAAATAACATACTATAGACACGTGATCAGTTTTCAGAGTATGGTAATTTATAATTTTGTACCACATTAATTGAGTACTATTCTTAAGTTCAGTTTTGTTTTCAGGAGAGTTGTGTTATGTCTTTCAATTTTCTCCAAAATAGACTGAGAAATGCAGCAAATACTTTCGAATTCCATGTATCCGCTTGACATTTTTGTCTTTTGCAATTGACTTCCTGTTGTGTGTTGAGGTGATGCATGCACCGCAAAGTGTTCTGTCATGCAAATGTTTGCTTCGACCAACAACCACCCATGCAGCACCGACAATCTCGATCTAGTTTGCTGCGAATAGTGCTTTGAGATTGGGATTTTTAAACCCACCGGTTTTGACCAACTACACTAAAGATTTAAGTATTCATGTTTCGAAGAATGGGTTATTTATGGGCTGGGTTTTTTGGTTACCGGTGAACGAAATAATTTTTTTTGAAAAAACAATGGTTACTGTACTAAATACATTGTTTTTTTAAAAAATATTATAAAGAAGCAATAACTAACATCGCTTTTATGCAATTTATAAATACTTGGGAACTTGGGAGACCAGTGAAATCGAAAGGATGTCAATGTATATAGAAGAGTGAAAGTTTTTTTTATCTAAAAATTATTTGTATGTACATTAGCAATCCCATGAGAAGGATTAGTAATCTTCCAAAGTTGCGATTCGGTTAATTCCTATACATCAGTCACTATATATACTAGATCTACATATCAAAGTAGCATCATTAATTATATCATCTGTTGTAGTTCTCTAACTCCAATAATTCAATATTAACTTCTTATCACAGAAACTAGCTTCAATTAGCAGAACAAAATACCAGAGGAAGCTATCAACTTCCTAAAAAGGAAGACAGCTGCTGTTTTGTATTTGCTATATATGCTGGAGGCAAGATGTCAAGACTCAAGTCCACCAGGCCGGCTGGGATGCAACAAGGATCCAGAGACCGTTATGATGAGATCTTCCCCCCACAGAGATGTACATGTATGCATCCATGGAGGTTAGCTAATTAAGCTAGCTAGCTTACCAGGCAGGCAGGCAGGCGGCAGGCATATATGCCACAAGCAAAAGCATACATTGTGGTATAGGATGGTGCATGACTTTCATAGAATTAGGTGAGACATGGCCTTTTTTTGGGACAGTAATATCGTCAAGTAAACTCAATACCCCTCACACACTTCCTAGCAATTTTCTGCGAATTATAGCCTTATAGGTGCCACGATCCCGGCCCGTACTATATTCCAAATAGAATCATAGGCACGACAAACTTAAATCCGTTAGGATTTAATCAGAAGAAGATCAACTGAAATTTGATGAAATTTAAGATTTTTTTAAACCGAACTTCTTGTAACCGTATATACTTGAATTAAACATAGAGTTTTGTTTCATTGATTAGGAGCAGAAGACAAAATTACTCTGCATTGATCTACATAGACAAGAGAAGAGGAGGACATGACTGTACATAATTGGCTTCTTGGGTTCCTGCCTTTTCAGGCAAATTTGTGAAAAGCTAAACTTGCCACGGTACATGGCCAATATATAAACCCTGGTAGGGCTTTCGCCAACCCAACACCTGGCAACTACGACAACGTTTTTCCCCCATTGGCTGGTATGGTAGTGCTGGTATTTCCTATTGTTAAGGTCCATGTCCAGGGGACAACCAATTAAAGAGAGTACACAAAGAAATTAAGCCTGCTTAAGCAGCCACAAAAGCTAGCATGCATTAGAGGTGAGCGAAAGAGAGCGGTAGAGAGAGAGAGAGAGAGGAGCCCATGATGTAACGCCTGGACGCACACCCCTCACCTACACCATTTGGTCCATTTGTCACAACAACAACAAAGACCTTTGGGAATCCCGACATCTAAACTACTGCCAGTACCTCTAAAGGTCCTCTCACCAACCAAAATGTGGCGCTGCGAGGCAAAGGCAGGCAGGCACTCGACCGCTCCGCCATGGAAGTGATACAATATATGGTGCCTGCCAATAGGTCACTTCTAACCTCCCCCTGCCCTTATTTGTGCCATCCTACCTGTCACTTCCAGCTCTTCCTCCAAACTTGTTCTCTCGTGGCTTCTCTAGCCTGAGAATTGCGTCTATTATATTTCACACCGTTTATTAATCAATAGGGATAATACATTCTTGAACTCAATAGAGAATATGCGGAATTTTTTAGGAGGTAATATCTGTAGGGGAAAAATATATTTTATTTGTGGATTTTCGCTGTCAAACTAACTGACAAGCTCGCCTCCGTAGTCCACCCATGTACCGAGTGAGATGTTGCCAAATTTCGTAAAACAAATTTGTGTGTGTATATATATATATATAGGTGTAGAACTTATAATGTTTTTACGTATTCTGGCTAACAAGTTTTCTTTTAATCGTGTGATGGCTCGACGGTAAAAACTGTGCGTTTTTCCTGGGAGCCCACGGACATGACTCGCGTTGGGGCCAGCTCAATTAGCAAAGCTAACTCAGGTTATCCAACTCAAAGTCGTAAGAAAAACAGTAAATTAACAAGCATTGCTCCAGCTATTCCACAATTAATAGAGCACACATGGAGAGGAAAAAAGGACAAGGAAGGGTGAAAAAAAAAGCAGGGAGATGCATGCCATACCTGTGAATCGTCCTCAAGACCCAGCTTGTTAACCAGGTAGCTCATCACTACTCTAACTGTGATCCTCCCGTCTCTACTGACCATGCATCAACAACACACACCACAGCAAGTCAATGTGGCATGATCAATAGCATCAAACCAATACCAAAGAAAATAGTCAAATCCCAAATCAAGAATCAAGCCATTAATTCATATTAAATATCCAGGTTAATGATGCAGAAGACATGTTTAATTGGAGAAAGGAATCTAGAAGCTAACCTAACCCTCAGGTATCTCCTGGGTATCTGCGGCAATGGCGGCTCCCTCCTGCATGGATCAACGGCAACCACATGAATTAACCACCCACATTGCCAAACCGACGCACTCGCGGCACGTAGAATATTTTCTTTGGTGTCGTACTCACTGGTTCTGCGCCGCCCCGAGCACGAACCATGTGCCAGCCTCGTGCGCGGGCGGTGGCGGCGCCGCCGCAACCACTGCCCCCGCAACCGCCGCCGACGAGGACGGCGACGAAGAACCCGGGAACAGGGATAGCCATAGCTGCGGCGGCGGCGGCGGGGGAGAGCCCGGCTGTACGGATGTCGAGGGGCCTGCTTCATACTCGGTTCTTGGCCGTTTCCGGCGTGGCGACGGCGGAGACGGTGAGCTCGGGGATGGACCGAGCCCGAGCTGCAGCCAGGTGTCGCTGCCACTGCTGCTGCTTGTGCTGGGTTCCTGGACGTCGCGCGGCGGCAGCGGCTCTGTTGCTGGCGGCGGAGGCGGCGCTGTTGCTGGCGGCGGCGGCTGCTGCGTTAGCTCTTCCTGCTCGGGTTGCTGCTGCGGCGGGGCGGTGTCCTTGCTTTGCCGGTGGGGGTGGGAGGGGTCCTGTGCCATGGGCCTCAGGGTGCTGCAGCGGCAAGGGAGCAACGACGACGGCGGCTGGCGGTGGCTTCTCTGGAGGCGAACGTCAACGGCGGCCGGCCCATGGGCGTGGCGGTGTGGCCAGTGGAACGTCACCATCCTCTCATCCCTTCTCCTCTCTTGTGGAGTTGCGCCGCGCCGCGGCCGACACCATGAGAGGGAGAAATGAAGAGGAAGAAGAGGGAGAAGGTGCAAGAGAAGGAGAAGAATGTTCAAAGGGGAAGGATGCCTTTCATATAGATAGAGAAGGCCAATGTACATACATTACACCTCAGTCACCTCCCCCCTCTCTCAGTGCTACTAGAGGAGGGGGAGGTAAGATGTCAAGGGCATTTGTACAGGGGACATATACGGTGAAAATAGGAGTTTTTTTTATTGATTTTGTAGGACTGGCAATGGCAACGGAGAGGATAAATGATGCATTCTTAAAATATTCTCCCAGATGAAATAATCTTGCCACGGTAATGTTTCAGTGTTGTTGACGTTCAGGATGTCAAACCATGTCAAGTCGAGTCTTAGTTGTTTTCTGTTTTGAGTCCGAGTAGTTTCCATATAGAGATAAGATTCAGTTTGGTATTAGTTTCCTTGTTTAGTAGATAGAGTTCTTTGTTAGCAGATAAGTTGTTTTTAGAAACAGTTGGTTTGACTTGATCTTGTAATCAGTTTTGGAATCCTTTTGCTATTTAGCAAGAAGAGGAAAAAAATTAGAAAAGGTATGTCTTTCTTTGCTCTGTTCGCCCGAGTCTCCTATGTGGCGTTTCTCTATTGCGATGGGTTTTCGGTAAACTGTAGCACATCTGGCAATCTGCCGTCTGCTGCAATTTGGTGTGCAAACTCCACCCGAGAGGAAGCAAGTGCATCCAGTGCATGATTTGCAGGGTTTGATCCTGGTGTTTTTCCAACACTTGGTATTAGAGCTATGGGAGAATCATCGAAGGCCAAGGAGGGTTCAGTGTCACCGCAATACCCACTCCTCACTTCGGATAATTACTAATTTGGGCCATGAAGATGAAGGCCAATATACATGCCCAGAGAGTCTGGGGGTGCAGTCGATCCAAAAGTGGTCAATGCAAAAGGGAAGGGTATAGATGTTGATGATCGTCTGGACCAAACGGCATTGGCCGTTATCTACCAAGCTGTACATGATTCCATGATGCGGCAACTGATTGGAAAAGAGACATCACATGAAGCTTGGGTGGCACTTTAGACAACACACGAAGGAGTTGAGGTGAAGGAAGTTCGGTTCCAGTCACTACGGAGCGAATTCAAAGCAATGCAGATGGAAGAAACCTAATCGGTGGAGGAGTACTTCGCTGGGAAATTCAATGCAGTTGTTAATGAGAACAAATCTCTTGCAGACAAATTGGAGGATGAAGTTGTCGTGAAGAAGTACTTGCAAGTCTTGCCGAAGAGGTTCCTTCCGGTAGTGACTACACTTTTGTACTCCCAAGACCTTGGGAAGATGAACATAGAAGAGGTGACCTGGTCGCTCAAGGCACATCAGCAGCTCTTGAAGGGGTACCAAGTGCGTAATGAGCAAGTGTTACTCACAAAGGTGTACGTCAGGAGTGTGGTAGGCCGAATCATGGAGAACCATCATTCAGGGGTGGCCGTGGTTCATCTTTCGGCCGTGGACAAGGGTGTGGACACGATCAAGTTGGCCAGAGAGGCCGAGGCTCTCAGTTTGGCAGAGGTGGCAGTGGAGGCCATGGAGATAGGGCAGGGCGAGGTGGTGATGACAAACCTTGAGATAAATCACATATCTAGCGCTTCGAATGTGAGAAGTTTGGCCACTACTCCTCTGAGTGCCGAAGTCATATAAAGTGTCACAGCTGTAGCAAATTTGGCCACTTAGCTGTAGATTGCCGAAACAATAAAAAGATTGAGGAGGATAATCTCATTCGTACCTATGAAGATGATCAGCCGACTTTGCTTCTGTCCCTGTATGTGGAAGTTATGCCATCCATGGTAATGTTAAATGAAGAAAAGGTATTTCCAAGTTTGTTGAAGAAGGGAGAGGAGACTCAGGTGCAGTCAGCAGATTGGTACCTTGATAACGGAGCAAGCAATCATATGATGGGCATATTCTCCATGTTTCATGAGCTTGATGAGAAGATACTAGGGCAGGTAAAGTTTGGAGATGGGTCAACTGTCCAGATTAAAGGGAAGGAATCAATTCTCTTGATGTGCAAGAATGGAGAACAACAATTGTTGTATGAGGTGTATTACATACCAAACCTTTTCAGTAATATTATTAGCTTGTGACAGCTGACCAAAGAGGGGGTGCAGAATTGAACTAAAGAACATGTATTTGAAGGCCTTTGACAGGAGAGAACAACTCCTAATGAATGTGAGAAGATTGGGAAATCGGTTGTACAAGATTCCCCTTGAAATCTGCAAGCTAGTTTGTTTAAAGATCTCTGCGGAGGACTTGGCATGGCTATGGCTTGAGAGACTTGTTCACATAAATTTCCAGAGTCTCGAATCCATGGTAGACAAGGAGATGGTGGTCAGCTTGCCCAAGATTAATCACTCGGTTCAGATTTGTGAGGGTTGTTTGGTGGCAAAACAAGCTCACAGTTTATTCCCTTCTCAGGCATAGTTTAGAGCTTCTCATCCATTGGAGCTTGTTCATGTTGATCTATGTGGACCAATCAGACTATGGACAGATGTTGGAAACCAGTACTTTATGTTGGCGGTGGATGATTACTCTAGAGCCATGTGGTTGTATAGGTTAAAGAAGAAAGAAAAACAAAGTTATGTTTTTAGAAGTTCATTGCATAGGCTGAAAATGAGAGTAATCACAAGGTGGAGGGTGTGAGATCCGATCGAGGAGGGTAGTTCTTATCAAAGGAATTCAGCATGGTTTGTGAACCAAAAGGCATTGCAAGGTTTTTCATGGCTCCATACTCACCTCAACAAAACAGAGTCGTGGAAAGGTGGAATAGAACTGTGATGGCTATGACGCGTATTTTGTTGAAGAGTAAATTTCTACCTAAAAGATTTTGGGCTGAGGCAGTGAGGCATACTGTCTATATACTCAATCGTGCCACCACAAAAGCACTGAACAGGGTCACACCATGTGAGGTTTGAATGGGATGGAAACCGAACATTATTCATCTAAAGGTGTTCGGTTGTCTTGCTCATGTGAAACCGAACACACATTTGAGAAAATTTGATGACAGGAGCAAGCAGATGGTTTATCTTGGCTCTGAACCTAGGAGTAAAGCTTATCAGTTATACGATCTAGAGGCAGGGATAATTCACGTCAGTCGGGATGTAATATTCCAAGAAGATAAACATTAGAAGTGGGAAGAACATCAAGGTATGAGTTATAACATGCAAAATTGGGCCACATTTGCCGTAACACAGATAGGAACTAAGGAAATCAGAGATAACAACATGGAGGCAACATGTGCAAGTGATACCCAACCATGCCCACGTCGGGCATGAACTCTCCAATAGCCGTTGGCACTTCCCCAACTATATCCACATCGGGCACAAATTCACCAACTACTGCTGACTCTCTTGCTGGTTCACGCATGGGATCAGCCGTGACTTCATGTTGGGGTGAAACCAAAGACTCTCCAAGAGGCCATACATAGAAGATGAGAAGTATTGATGATATTTATGCCTAGACTGAACCCATAGAGGCTAAGGAAATGTTCTTCCTTGTTATGTGCAAAAATATGGGGTGGACTATGAAGAAGTATTTGCACCAGTGGTTCGTATGGAGACAATCTGTGTACTCATTACGGTGGCAGTCCATGGAGGATGGGATGTCCACCACATGGATGTGAAATCAGCTTTTTTGAACAGGGAAATTGAGGAGGGTGTATGTAGCCCAACCACTAGGATTTCAGAGTAAGACTAAGCCGAGAAGGTGTTAAAACTAAACAAAACCTTGTATGGGCTCAAACAAGTGCCACAGGCATGGAATGTGAAGCTTGACAAAAGTCTTTTGTTGCTAGGTTTCAGGCAAAGAAAATATGAACATGCCATGTATACAAGAGGAAATGAGAATACAAGGTTGATTGTAGGTGTTTATGTGGATTATTTGATAATTATGGGAACTGATCTAAAAGAGATTGGGAAGTTTAAAGAAGAGATGATGAAACTGTTTAAAATGACATACCTGGGGCTATTGAGTTATTATCTCGACATTCAGGTGAAGCAATCCATAGCCGACATCTCTCTTTGTTAGTCAGCTTATGCTCTGAAAATCTTGGAGAAGTGTGGCATGGATGCTTGTAATCCATGTCAAGTTCCAATGGAGAACTGGCTAAAGCTTAGCAAGATGAGTTCCAATCCCTTGGTTGATGCTACACAATATAGAAGTGTTGTTAGAAGTCTGAGGTACTTGGTTCATACTAGCTCGGACATTGCTTTCGCAGTGTGGGTTATATAAGTCACTTCATGGAGAACCCCACAAAAGAGCATATGACAGCGGTGAAACATTTACTAAGGTACATTCGTGGCACAACATACCCCAGCTGTCATTATGGGAGAGCTGGTGGTGATGGTTTTCAATTGATAGGATACAGTGATAGTGACATGGCGGGGGATGTTGACGATCGAAAAGGCACAACAGGTGTAATGTATGTGCTTGGAGGAAGTGTGTTCATCTGGCTATCACAAAAACAAAAGGTTGTGGCGCTCTCTTCTTGCAAAGCCAAGTATATAGCAGCCACAACAGCTTCGTGCCAAGGAATTTGGCTAGCCCGGTTATTGGGAGATCTCATGGAGGAGGAAGTCATGAAGGTTGTGCTCAAAATAGACAACAAGTCAACTATATCTTTGAGAAAGAACCCAGTTTTCCATGATCAAAGCAAACACATAGATATGAGATATCACTTTATCAGAGATTGTGTTGAAGAGGGAAGAATTGCAACTGAGCATGTTAACATAGGTGAGTAGATGGCAGATATATAGACAAAACCCTTGGCCGCAGTAGGTTCATGGAGATGCGGAGGAAGCTTGGCATGGTAGAAATTATCGAACAAGATTAGGGAGATTTTGATGAAAATAATCTTGTCACAGTAATATTTCAGTGTTGCTGACATTCAGGATGTCAAACCGTGTCAAGTCGAGTCTTAGTTGTTTTCTGTTTTGAGTCCGAATAGTTTCCATATAGAGATAAGGTTCATTTTGGTATTTGTTTCCAGTTTAGCAGATAGAGTTTTTTTGTTAGCAGATAAGTTGTTTTTAGGAAGAGTTGGTTTGACTTGATCTTGTAATCAATTTTGTAATCCTTTTGCTATTTAGTAAGAAGAGAAAAAAATCAGAAAAGGTGTTGTAGTTTTGCACGCATGCTTTGTCTTTCTTTGCTCTGTTTGTCTGAGTTCCCTATATGGCATTTCTCTGTTACGATGGGTTTTCGGTAAACTGTAGCACATACAATAATCTGCCATCTGCTGCAATTTGGTGTGCAGACTTCGCCCGAGAGGAATCAAGTACATCTAGTGCGTCTAGATGACATCCAGTTAGCATGTTTTGTAGGTTTTGATCCTGGTGTTTTTCCAACACCCCCAAGCATTCAAAAATCTTTCACTCTAGTAGCTAAAGAGCTAAGAAGATTAGATTTAATATCCTAAATCCAAACAACAACCCAAAATAGTAAGGTCTCACAGATTCAACACCTAACCGATCTTACAGGCCACAACCGCCCCCTATTCTCAGAACAGAAAATCAGCCTAAGCTAAATCCAAATTTGGTGCAAACTTCAAAATCCATAACTACATGATTTAACATTTTGCACACATCTTGCTGATAGTCTTGGAAACCTATTCCATCGAAGGATCTAACCTTTGCTCACAACATGCAAGGTTGCACTAAAATTGGACAAATCTCAAAAACTTGAGATACAACTTGGTCTTGGGTTAAAAACAGTCAAGATGGATCTAAATAAATTTTCACATGTCACAGCAAGTAAGACCACCTAAAAATTTGAACCCAAAACCCTTAGATCAAGATTTGTCAAGAAAGACTCTAAACCAAGCAAGAACCGAGCAACTTCGTAATCTTACAAATCACAGTGCCTAGATGGATGGAATATGATCTAAATAAGATATCTCCATCACTTACACATTATTAGCCCACAACAAGATCAAGGAGGAGAGAGAAGAGGAAAAGAATCAACAAGAATATGAGGAAATCAACCATGATAAAACACTTCATGAGAGATGAACAAGATTATCTTTGCTACTTGAAGATGAAGGTTTCACAGCCACTGCATAAGGAGGATAAGAGAGCATAATAAAGTTGGTATTATTGAAGTTTAAAGTTATTTCGTTCTAATTTCTAAACGTAAGGTGGGATATTGAATCTATGTTCATAATTATTTTTATGATTGCAAAACAGGGATAGGAGATTGCTTCTATGACAAAAATAATAATCAATTATCGCCAGTAATAACTAGAGTGCAATCAATTTGTACTAAATTAGAGTTGAGCATCAATAACAATTGAATATATGAAATCTAATAAGAGATTTATACTAGCATGGTTTGTGAGGTTGTTATATTCTAGTATCATCTTGTTAAAGAGTTTTGTTTTAATATGGTGGCTTATGCACTAGGTTTTTCCTAGATTAAGTAGTTGAAATTTTATTTAGATAATAAGAACATGATGAAGTGATTTATGGTGTTCCTTTTGGAAAAATAGGAAGGAGTAAGAGGATATGGTGATTCTTGCAAAGAATATTTTATCTTATTGTTAATACAATTGATAGCATGTAGTTGTGATTATGGTGTTGAATGTTTTATAAATAAAGAAATTTATTAATTCCATGATACCAATTGAATTAAAGGATTTGAGATTTGCAGTTGAGATCTTTTTTTGGACCTTATGACTTGTGTGGTAGCCGAGGTTGCGTTGAGTATAGCGATATGTTGAATGATTTTATTGGTTTTTATCTGAATCATATGTTGTGGTCTTCAAACATCTTTTGTTGGAATTGGCGGGATGTGGTAATAAAAAATTATTATTTCTTGTTTAAAGAAAAGAGTGTACTAGAGGTATTTGAGGTACGGATGATCTCATCTTGTGTTTTCCAACCTCATTGCTATTTATTTTTCTCTTGATCTTATGGCTACTGTGAATGGTAGTGATTTTCTGTGTGCTAAAATTTATTTCTTTTTACCTCTTCTTCTAAGAAAAGGGTAACCGATTTGAGTTGTGTAGTTTTCTTTATTGCGTGATGGCAATTGGATAGTGGTGGTCTAGTAGATATTTTGTGGAAGCCTTAAATATCATGATGTTTGTGGTACATTGGTTGATATATTGTTTTCGTAGGATAATCCTTGGGAAGGATTTGATTTAAATATAATGTTTGTCTTGGAGCTGAATGATTTGTTGATGTTAAAAATTGAGTGCGTGTAAATTGTGGGAATTGTAGGGATTTCACCTGAGGATTTTCCTATCTCTATACAAGGAGTTTGTTGTAGGAGTCTTGAAAGCTGAGTCTAGGTTTTACCTTTTGTTATGCTAGAACCTTAGAGGTCCAATGTTTCTGTGTAGGAATAGTGAATCAGAGTGGATTTCAAATAGTGTGAGGATTGTGGATAGCACCCTTGGGGTGTAGTAAATGGGTATGTGTGAGTGTGAAGTGAATTTTTGGAGTTGTTATCCTTAAGGGATTGAGGTGCATTAGGAATTATCTGTCAAAGTATTTCTATTGGTTGAGGTCTTAGTTAGAGTATGTTTGTGGGCGCAGTGGGTCTCTCTACAAGGGTGTAGATGATGTACTCAGTTTGAGCGCATTGTTAAGGTTGCCAATTTAAGATAAATGAGTTGATGTGTTGGGCGATGATTTGAAAATCTTTGGTTCTTTGAAGGAAAGTTGATTGCGAGTGGGTTGCTTGAGAATCCTTCATTTCCAGTTGGGTTCTGTTTATAAAGATTTCTACACGTTCTTCGAGTAGAACAGCGTGAGTGGAATCTGCGATCAAATTCTTTTAAAAGGGTATAATGTATCATCCTGATTATAATAAATAGAGGAAAATATTTTAAGAAGGTGGATGGTATTAGATAGTGGTTTAATAGTTGTGGTGGGGAAATTTGCGAGAACGGCAGAACCCGTTGGCCGCTCAGAGCCGGTAGAAGAGTTGTGGGTTCTCGGCGTCGACCAGCGCGTATCGTGGACTCGTCAGAGTTGGTCATGAGGAAGAGGGCCATCAGGTAGGTGAAGGTTCTTTGGACGAATCAGTTCGAGCGGGAGGCGATGTGGAAGCTTGAAGATCAGATGCTGAGGAAGGACCTGAGCTCTTCGAGGTGGGAGAGTACCCATAGTTGTTGTACCCTTGAGATGTTTTATCCTTTGGTTGCTCTTTCTTTAATTGTTCTTTTGTCTCATGGATTGAGAAGTTAGATTCGAGGACGAATCCTTTTTAGGTGGGGAGAATGTAATACCCTGAACGTCGTTTCGACGTCAGTTTTTAAATTAATCGTGGAGTCGCCCAGATTTTCGGTAAATCACAGGAAGAAAAAATAAAATTATGGAATAGTCTAAAATAAATAAATAAATAAAAACTTCTAAGTGGGCTGTCTGGAGGGTGGGCCTACCACCTTAGGCCAATAGGCCTAAGGGGTGGCCGCACCCCCTAACCCTAAGCTGCCCCGACCCCCTTATAAACCCCTTGGACGTAGGCCCCCCCGTTTTCCCCCCTGGCCACCACCCCCTCTTCCCCATTGTGCCTCCACCAAGTTCCCTGCTGCCCTATTCTTTGGAGCAAAGGAGAAAGCAAGGAGAAGAAAGGAGGAGGAGGAGAAGGAAGAAGAGGAGGAAAGAAGACGGGAGATCCCAAGGGATCCCCTAGTAACTTTCTACCATTCCAAACCCTTCTATTTTTGCTGTGATTAGGGTTCTTAGCACAAGAATTGATAGGGATTAGCAAATTGATTCACCGATTAGGGATTTCCTGCTGTCTGCGTGTAGTCCAATTTGTACTTTGCGGCTGTTTGTGTAGATTAGGCCTACAAAACGATTTTTCCTGTGGGTCTGGCCAAAAGAAAAATTGTAGAGGACATCGAGATCTATCTCTTGTATTGTTTTCAGATTTTTTGGCCATGAGGTTTAGGCGCAGAAGGGTCGGGAAAACTGCTGTCTGGTAGAGGTGAAATACGAGACAGATTACTGTTCGGATGTAGATTCGAAGTAGAAGATGATTTTTATATTTTTCTTCCCAATAATGAAAGTTCTAGTGAATATTATGATCTAGTTTCTATAAAAAATCATAATTTTTAGGGTTTTGTTCTATGGTTGGGGTGCGTTAGAAGCTGGCTGCCCAGATTGCTAGAACAGAGTATGTCCTCTGTTTTGCGCGTTAAATTACACCATGTTAGTAACAAAATAAAAATAAGAGATCTATTTGAAAAGTGAAGGTATTTAAGTGTAGATCTTATAAATATATCATTAGTTGTAAATGACTTAATAGTTTTAAAGATACAAAAATAACAAGCAGCGCCGCTACAGTGGGCTGGGCGTAGGATCGTCGGGCGGAGTAGGGATTGTCGGGTCTGGGGTTTTAGCGGCGTTTTTATTTTTTTAAGTCACAATTACTTTACTGTAGTCGTGTTCTGAGAGGTATCTTTGGACAGGTGACTTCGCTCTTGACCGCGTATGATCGCTTCGCTTCAACGGTAGAGGCAAGTAAATGTAGCAGATGTGCTACTGTTTAACTTGTTAATCATTCTACATTCACATTAGTTAATTATCTTAATTTGAGATGTTATGCCATGGTTACATGCTTCCTTAATGTGGTCTATGTGGTAGCAATTTAGCAATCAATTGGTTATGCCTTGATGAAATATTTGTGATTATGTGGTATAGTTCTTAATAAAACAAAAGTGGTTATGGGGTAGTATTCCTTACGAGGGTATTGAGATCTTGGTGGTAATACTCTTAATGATCATATTGTGGGCTAGTTGGTGGTATTCTTAACGAATAATTTGTGGCATATGTTGTAGTATTACCTTTGGATAGACTGATTTTGGTCTTGGTGAACCAAATGCGGATTATGTGGTAATATCCTTATTGAATTATAGCTGCGACCGTACCGGTACAATATTGTATATTACCGTAGTACGATTGACACTCTTACCTTATTGGGTAAGAGTGCGTGGATAGATCATTTGCATACTTATGCAATGTGTTGTGGTTGAATTATTTGCAAACAAATGCAACTTCTTAGTTTTTATGTGGGATTGGTTGATGAGAGTCAAATGTGGTATGAGGAATGTGGATGTGGTCATGGAATGGGGTTCATCTACCCCTTGTAATGGGGTAGGGGTTATGGTAGTAGCATAAGGGGTTCTCTTGTGGTAACTGTTGTTAGCGGTTGTGGGTGTGAGAATTAATAAAATCAGTGGGAAAAATTATGTTAGTGCTAAACTGATATTGGTAGTGTTAGTGGTTGAAAATTTGAAGTAGTCAAACGAGATTTATTTGCGAAAGTTTTACCGTTATTGGCAGTGATTGGGGTTGAGGTTATAAATGTAGTAATGGTGGAAAATAATTGTTGATGCTTAAACCATTGTAGTTTAATTAGCTTGTTAAACAGTTTGCTTGCTGAGATTTTTATCTCACTCTTGTTGTTTTCCCCCCTTCCAAGTGATTCTCGAGTATGCATGAGAAAGGTAGAGCGGCACATTACTGTCACACACCATATCATGTTTCATACTGTAATAAATAAGTGCAGTATCTAGTTATTCATTTTTTATCTCTCGTTGTTGATCATTTTTAATTAATAATGTTAGGTTGTGGTTCGCTTAATTGTTTAAAATTATTAGCGGTTGTTCTTTAATTACTAGTGTTCCATTACCTTTATTTTAGTATACTTCCGCTTAGCTTATCATGATTTAGAAATTGCTGCCAGTTTATGTTATCTTGTAAATTGGCTAGCTTGTAGAGTGGTTTAGTGGCATCCTAGGGTAATGTGGGTTCTGGGGTGTTACATATACGTAGGCTCAGGATGTAAAGAGCACTAACTAGAACAGCGGTGTCTGCATAGATGCATTCAGTACCGATGGGTTGAGGAGCTCCTACTATGGATTCATAGAGGAGATTTGAGAGCTCGACTACGCACTTTTCAAGATCCCCCTATTTCATACCGGTGAAGGTCGACAAGTACGATGCCACTACCGTGGACCTCAAACGTGTCAAATACAAAGATGAACCTTTCATACTCGCTAACCAAGTTGTTCAAGTTTTCTATGTAACCGACTAAGCAAATAAGAAGTGACATGTAGTTTTTCATGAAAAAAAGAGAATTGTCAGAGTTGATAATGTAGTGAACGAGGAAGAATACTATCTATTTGATAAATTGCCTCCTTTCAGAAATTGCATAAGGGTTGAGGAAGAACAACGTGACGAAACTAACTATATACACGTCCATCATCGTAAAGGGCTAATTTTTAAAGGAAATAAGCAAGTAAAATGATGAATAAAATGTTTGTGTGTCATATGTTCTGTATTTGCATTTTTGTATATGAGAATGTGTGATACATATGTGAATTTGCATTTATGTATATAAGAATGTATAGTATATATGTGAATTTGCATTTATGTATATAAGAATATGTGATATATATGAATTTGTATTTATGTATATGAGAATGAGTCATTTATATAAGTGAATTTACATTTATATATATGACTTCACAAACGGTTCTAAAGCATATCCATCTGTGATGTGAATTTATCACAAGCGGTTCTAAATTAGAACTGTCTATGATGTGTATTATCACAGATGGTTCTAAAGTAGAACTGTCTATGATTTACTCGTAAGAGTACTGTGTCATTTGTGGTCATAAATCATACTCATAAGAGTATTGTAGCAGTCAGAGCGTCCGAGTAGCGGTCATAGACTAAAGCATTCATGATCATAAGTCATACTCGTAAGAGTACTGCAGCAGTCGGAGCGTCCGAGTGGATAGACATTTCTAAAATAGAACCATTTATGATGTGAATTTATCATAGATAGTTCAAAATTAGAACCATCTGTGATGTTTATTATCATGAACGATTTTACTTTAGAACTATCTGTGACGTTCAACATATTTGTATTCAGACTATAGGGTTTGCTTGTGCTCCCATGCACTCGGACTCCTCCCCCAAGCCGTAACATCCTCCCCAAACACACCACCTCCTTCAAAAGCATGCCACCTCCTCCCTGAGCCCATCTCCTCCTCCCCGAGCACGCCTCCTCCACGAGAACATACACTGCTTGCTCCCCTGATCACACCGCCTCCTCCCCCAGGATGCCGCCCTCCTTCCTAGCACACCTCCTCCCCAAGCAAGGTAGTTACCTTGGTCATGACCTCAGTGCTCTTCTCTTTCCTCATGGCTCATGGCCTCATTGTAAGATCAAGGATGACCGACTAGAAACGGGGTGAATAGGAGGTAATAAAAATCTTACAAGGTAAACCTAATTTGACACAACTTGAAGCAATGCAAGATTTATAGCAAATTAAACCTACACAATTTAAATAAACCTAAGGCACACCGATCACTAGTAGCTACAAATAACGCTATCACATGTAATTACACAAGAAACACAAGTGGTAAAGAGGGACAAAGAAATATCCGATTTGACACATAATGTTTTGCCATGGTGATCGAAAACTTATCGATTTCCCCTAATCCATGTTGAGAAAAGTCCAAACGGCTTGGACCGGCTCCACGAATTAAGTCTCAACTCCTCAATCCACTATGGATTGTCCTTCCTTCGCTCTGGAGATGGTAGACACAAAACCACTCACAAATTTGGCGTTAGGCCTTTTCACAATGTTCTTGAAAAGATCACCTCGCAATCTTTTATCAAGTTGTCTAGGTGCCGACAAGCACCAAGAGTAACAGATTACAGCTTCGCTTGACAACGATCAAGTGTCAAAGGATCAATCTAGAGATGAATTGCACTTGATGTGGCTCAACTACCTCAAATGAATGCACAATGTGAATTGAGGTGTGGAGAGGATGCTCAAAGTTCAAAGATGTTCAATAATATTTCACCTATCTGTCTTTGAGCAGCTGGGGGAGTATTTATACTCCCACCAACCAAATATAGCTGTTGTATAAAATAATTCTAAAAAATTAGGTAAATCGCTAGTACCGCTGTGCAATTTGTAGAACTACCGCATTGTACTATAGCAGTGTGTAACGGCTATGTTAGAACGTTAGAACTAGCCGTTTGAAAGTCGGCGTGGTACTACCGCCATAGAAATCACGGTAGTTCTGATTTTTGGTAGTTTCAATTTCTGTCATAGTACTATCGTTTGTTTTGGGGCCAAAAGTTGGTCATTTCTGGAAAAAAACATACCACTTGAATTTTTAGAACTTTCGAGTTCCGGTAGTTCCGATTTGGAGTGTAGTCATACCGTTTTGTGGTAGTTCTGCTATTCATTTTTTGGTACTATTGATCTCAATGAGCCTAAGTGTTCAAGTGGGTGCTCTCTGGAAAAACAAATATACCGCTCAAAGTGTTGGTGCTTCTGAGTTCCAGTAGTACCGCTGTGTACACGCCGATACTTTCAAAAACTGGTAGTTTTGCAAGACACACTCCAATACTTCCGATTTTTCTGATAGTGCAAAGTTGGCTTTCAAATTTAATTTTAAGTGTATGCATGATCCTAAATTTACCCAAATGGCACAAGAACATGCTTTCAAGTTACTTTCTATGATCTCTCTTAGTAGTATGGCAATTAACCTATAATCCAGTTTTTCAACATTTCTCCCATGATCGACAAAAATTAAAAGGAATCCTATAGTACTAGTACCTTTGCCTTGAACTATCTTGATTCTCATTTTGACCTTTAGTATACACTTTGAGTTTGACATACTCAATTAGGGACTGAACCTATGTGATACTCAGCAAATACATTAGTCCTATATTTACATATTATCACTAATTATCAAAACTATTTTTAGGGGCCTCAATGCTTTCAACCTCCCCCTTTTTGGTAATAGATGACAACCCTCATATTAATTGAGAAAAATTTAGTTTTGAATATACCACTAGTTTGAGAACAAGTTGTATATTCTTTTCTGACTTTGGTGAAACAATTAATTTTTACAAAGTACTTCGATGAGGCCAAGGAATTTATTGCTTTCTAAAGTTAGTTTAGGAAAGCTCCCCTAAATGTGTGCATATAGATGACAAGATGCATTGTAAGCACATGTTAAGAGAGAATTTTGGCAGAGCTTCCTTTGAATGATGAACTCCGAAAGAATAGGCAATTGTAAATATATATAGTGAAAGAACATAAGTCGCACTTGAAGTTCAACTTCAAACTAATAATCACAAATTTAAGTTCAACAAGACATAACAGGTGATGAGGACATCACTTCGACTGATATGAACACTCCTCTTGCTACCACCTTGAATGATGTCCAAGGTCCAATTACTTGAACACATGCTCGTCAACTAAATTATCAGGTAAATTCGTTTCTAGGGCTGAGTGTATCACTTAAGAACTCTGTGATGCTGTCTAATAGAGATGATTTGTTTGTGCTTAGGAATCTAGTACGGGACAGCAAGGAGTTAACAATATGCATCAAGGAAGGAGAAGGCAAGAACAATGGCCAAAGGAGATGAAAAATTTGTGGCCTTCAACTCAAAGAGTTTCGATCACCCCTTTACTTGGTGCTGCGTCACCTTTTGGGCCGAGAGCCTTGTATCACCACTTAGGCTTGGGCCGGTACTGTTCACGTGAACAGTACTGCGATCGTACTGTTCACATGAATAGTAATCATGAATAGTATCATACCCCTTTTCATTAGATAAGTGCGGCTTCTTCCTTTCCTATTTAAGGAGGTCGCACCCCTTTAGTTTTCCTTGGGTTTTTCTTAAGATTATTCTGCTTAGCAGTTTCACCGCATGTCCGGTTGAGGAACTCTAACTTGTGAACTTAATCCTTATTTGCAATACAATTTTAGATTGCATCTTTTACTCTCTTACTTGTGTTCTCGATTCGCTTGCAGGAGATAGCCTTCTTGGCGAGATTAACCGTGTTCGGCACAGTTGATAACCATCGGAGCAGTGGTGTAGTGATTGCGAGGGGTTCAATCTGTTTTGGTCGGAGCCTTCGGATCATCAACGTCGTGTTCTTCACAGTTGAGTTATCAGTACCTTTCGGAAGATCGTGCCATCGTCACATTAACAGGACACTTAAAATATAAAACATTATATGGTTCATTACACCACAACAATCACATGGTTCATTACACCATAGCATTATTATTACATAGCATAAAACGATAAACTTGGCATCTCTTACTTTTGCATCACAAGATCAACGTTTTCCTTTCCTTCTCCCCCTTTGGCATTAAAGTACCAAAAAAGTATAATTCTGCGGCTTGATGAGAGGAGTCAGGACGGCAACGACGCTCGTAGCGAACTGGAGATGAAGAATGAGCAACCATGTGCTCAAGGGAGGTTACTCGGTCCCCGAGAGAGGAAATGGCAGCGGTCAAAGAGGTGATCTGAGCAGTGTTTTCTGCCACATGTCCATCGATGCGAAGAATAGCAGAATAGATTTGAGGGAGAGAGACCTCTTCCTCTCCTTGATGCTCTACTGTAGCCTGTTCTAGTTGAGCTTTGGGACATGAAGGTATGGGAATAGGAGGACTCTCTCTAGGCTTATATGGCTTGTGAACTGAGCCTAGACCACCTCGGTACCCGGTCTTCCTAATGATCGGAGCCATGATTAATTTATCCTTGTAACTCTGTCATTCTTGGAGGAAGCTATCTCACTGATAATGAGATCAACCACATCAAACCTTTGACCAGTCATTACGTAGTTGATCAAGTTCCATGCATGGCCACGAATAGCACCAAAATTCCCACTCTTGGGAAGAATAGTGTGGTTGATGATTCTGTTCACAAGACTCGGATTAGGAAGGAGGCTTGAGAGCTTGCCTTGCACATATCTGATGTTTTGATCATAGTACTCAGTGCATGTAGCAAGCTGAAGAGCGAGTCTGTCATAGACCTTCTCAAATGCATTGGACTCGGTATGAAGGGCTTGCTCAAAATCATGTCTATTGGTGTCCAGGTACTGATGTCTAGTCATCCAAGATATGTGCTCATAATTGGGAGAGATATACAGTGTAGCATAAAATTATTTGATGATCTCCTCATTGTAGTCAGATTTTAATACTACAAGGTGATGGATGCCAGCTTGCTGAAATAGATGAAATGCTCCATCATACTTCTCGAGTTGCGCCAGGTGGTCCTAATCCACATACTTGTGATCAGCAAATTGTTTAGAAGGGCCATAAATTTGCTCATACACTTGTTCCTGGAACTTTGTGTGGAACATAGAATTTTGGCTGTTCCTAGGGAGCACAGATTGACTTCTGTATCTCAGAATAGCATAGTCGTCGCTGGATATGATTCTGAGATCAATATGCTGCTCCTAAGGTTTAGACATCTGTTCATCTGAGGACTCATGAGATGGGCTTTCTTGCTGTTCAGTTTCTGTTTTGGAGTCAGATGCAATTTCTTTTCCTTTGTTCTCTCTTGCCTTTTGAGTAGACTCTTCTTGAGCAGCTGGTGGCATCTGAACTGATGGAGACGTTGGAACGGCGTAAGATCCTTGTTGAGAAGAAATTTGTCCAGATGGATTGTCGTTCCTCGTATATATCTTTTGAGTAGCATTTCTAGTCCTTGGCATCTTCAAAAAGGGAGGGAAAAATGTCAAGAATAAGGTGTGAATCAAGGAAATACGGTTTGAGATGAATGGAATGACATTGTTGTTTTATCAGGCTGAAGGATCGGAATAGGCAACAGAGGGGGGCTATAGTAGATATGAAGTAAGAAAATAAATGCTAACAGTAAGCTGAAAAACAACCTTGCCAAAACAGAAGGATCTCAGAAAATTAATTTAAAAGAGATAGCATACTTTTGATTTTGCAAGTGCTATTAACAAAATCAGAAATAGTAAAAACTAAAAATATCCAGCAGGTAAGGAACAAAATAAAAGCTGAAAACTTGAGCCCAGATCAACTATAAAAACAGCAAGAGGAACCTAGATGATCTGATGGCCGAAAGATGAAAATAGACAGGCTTCTGGCCGATAAAACTGGACACAAAAACTTCTGAGAACCAAAGAGCAATAGATGCTGAATATCAGTGGTTGAACAGAGAACAGAACAGGCCGAAAGCAGACCTGTTCAGTAGGGGAGCAAAAACAACAAAAAGGACTGCAGCTCTCTCTCTTCACCCGAAAGAAAATAGCACAAACTACTGTTGAGAACTGGACCGAAAACCTCATAGGAGAAGAGGAAATTGTAGACAGCCGAAAGGAACCTGGTAGCAGCCGAATACACACAAGAAGACTGCAGAAAACAAGAACTGAGAACAGGTGATAGCAACAAACCGAAACTGCAGTCCACTAAAAACAGCCGAAAAGCACCAAAATTGAAAGTACTGCTGACAAGACTTTGTAGAGGACACTGCTTAGATTAAATGCTCTCAGGAATATACTAGCCAAGGGCTTTGAGGAACTATTCCTAGTTCAGAGACAATCATTTCTTAGCTCCAAGAACACAGATTCAACTCAAAATCAAAATGGGCAAAAGAAATAAACTAAGAAAACAAAAGAGAGGGAGGAGGAGCAAAAGAACCAAAAGCATAGCACAAAGATAACCAGAAAATCATAGCATCTTACACAAGAAACTTCATATTGAGGCAAAGAGATGAATGATTAAAATGAGAAATGATTACAAAAGGTTTGTCATCTCATATCTTGGGCAACACAACACCCATAGAGACAACCAACAACCAGATTTTCACATAGAAATGAAACCCTAAAACCTATACTCCACTAGAGAACACCCTCTCTATTTATAGCCTTCACTAATAGGTTTACAACACACTTTATCCATGAAGGATCGGAAACGGCAACAGAGGGGGGTGACTGGTGCCTTTTAAAAAATTCCCCCTAGTATTCTCACGATTTCTCAAACTTTTCTTCTCCAATTTGAAATCAATATCAGCTGACAAAAGAACATACCATGATGCCAAATCTCACAGACCAAAAAGAAGAGAAAACAAACACAAGAAATGCAAACCTGAAAACTGAATAAAGAACAGAAAACTGTAGCACCAAATACTTCAAAAGAAATTACTTTTGCTCCCAATAAAAGGAGAACTAAAAGCTAAAAAAGAACCTGTAAAGAAAAAGCAATCAGTGTACTTTTAGCTGCAGTAAAACAACCTGCACACTAGCTGTCCAGAGCAGCCAATCCTGCCGAAATGTTGAAAAGAGTAACTAGCTGCAGCCAACAACCACCAAATGACAGCACAAAAACAGCCACAGCCGAGCACTGAAATTTCCTGCAGAAAACTGGCCGAAAGTATACTAAAAACTGACCAAAGACAACAAGGAACAGCAGGTTAAGACTAAGAAAAGTGATGGTGCTTTCTGCTGGCCATAAACTGAAAGGAGAAACAACAGCCTGATGCTGCAGAACGTCAATAGCATAGCAGAACAGAGGCACGCAAAAACAGCAAAAGAAAGGAAACTCAAGACAGCTTCTTGCTGGCCGAAACACCAGTACCAAGACTGCTTCCTACTGGCCGAAACATCAGCACCATTACACAGAATAAGCAGCAGTAGTAAGGACTTCAAACTGACTGAAAACAAGAAGATGCTGCTGCTTGACTGAACCGAACCAAGGAAGACAGGACCCTGCAGCAGTGCTGCAGCTTCCAACTCCAAAACAGCAAGGGAAATAAGATGTGGACTGCTGCTACTGAGGACCGAACCTAGAGAGGAACAACCGAAACAGTACTAGCAGCAGAGAATAACCAAGAGCAATACATCCTGGAGAACACAAGGAAACGAATAATCACTCTGCAGGTTGCAGCCAAAACAGCAAGTCCTACTGCCTACTGGCCGTAAGAAACAACAGACTGAGCAAAATCTGAAAGCAAAAACAGCCCAACCTTAGGAAATAAACCAAGACCATAGGAGCAAGAAGAGAGGTTCTTTAATTCAACTAAAAAGCTCTTGGGTTTAACTGACCAAAATAGTCTTGATATAAGTTCCCATCACAGAGCCAAAATAACACACCCAAGACAAGGAGCTTTAAAGATCAGAAAATAAAAGAGACACCACAAACTGATTTGAGAGCAAAACTAAACAAAGATCAAGGTCTTGAAAATTTGCTCTTTGAGATGGACTTGGTCAAATGACCTTGAGGCTATCTTCTCAACATAGAGCACATCACAACTTGCAACTACTTGACAAGAAATCAACTCACAACAGAACATAAAGGAAAATAGCTATAACAAAAATAACACAGGATTTCATAAAAAGAGGAAGAGAGATGAACGATTAATAACACGGAATGATTACAAAGGGTTCCACATCCAACTCAAGTCAATCTCGTATCCTGGGCAACACATACACCCATAGAGAAAACCCTAACTCCTCTCTCTCAAAACCCACACATATGGAGAGAAATAAAAACCCTAATTTTTAGCACAACTCTCTCCTAGAGCACAAGCATTAGAAAACCCTAACACTCACACCTATCTCTCTTTCTCCCTTTCTCAAGTACTCAAGTACACTTCTCCCACTAGAGAGCACCTCTATTTATAGCCTCCACTAATGGATTTACAAACACTTTACCCATCAGGTCACACCAACTCTCCACTAATGGATTTACACACCATTTTACCTATTAGGTCACAACACCTCTGTACTAATGGATCATCTCCTAACAAAGTCCACTTTGCCCATTCTTTCTTAATCCAATCGCTTCCTTTTGTGCAGCCTTGCGTATTTACCAAAATGCCACTCCTGCACCTTCCTGGAAGTTTCCTCATTTCTTGCCGCGTACGCCTCGCAACCACTTCGAGTCCTTGCCGTCTTCGACACATCTCGATCGCTCTGACCTCAGCACTGCCTGCGCCTAGTCCGGTCACCCGTGTCTCGCCACGACTCCGTCTCAAAGTCCTGCAGTCGTCATCGACAAGAAAACACATCACATAGCACCGTACAAAATATTATAATGAAATATTTGCAACGGTAAATAGCACACAAATGCTTGAAACAAACTCAAACTTTCCAGAACACGAGTCAATTACTCATCACACAACTAGGGACACCTCCACATGGTCTCTCAACCCATTAGCTCTCAACTAATTTCAGCACTTTACCCATTAGCTCTCAACAACCAACACTTTACCCATTCTCTCCTAACCCAATCCGCTTCCTTTTGTGCAATCCTGCGCATTTACCAAAATGCCACTCCTGCACCTTCCGGGAAGCTTCCTCCTTTCTTGCCGTCCAAGCTTCAAGCAACTACGTCGAGTTCTTTGCCATCTTCAACACATCTCAACCGCTCTGACCTCAGCACCGCCTGTGCCTAGTCCGGTCACCCGTGCCTCGCCACGACTCTGACTCAAAGTCCTGCAGCCATCACAGACAAGAAAACACATCACATAGCACCGCACAAAATATTCTAATTAAAAATTAGCATCCGTAAATAGCACAAAATACCCGAAAACAAACTCAAACTTTTAAGAATACGTGTCAATTACTCATCACGCAAACGGGGTTACCTCTACATGGTCTCTCATAGGCAAATCAGAAGTACCGACGTTCAAAGTGCGATAATACCGATATGCTGTAATACCGGTGTGAAAACTCCGGTATGACTACTCTGCGGTAGTATTGTATTCTTCGAGAGGTAGTTTCGATTTCCTTGAAATTTTCTAGGGCAGACAATATGTAAATTTGAATGGTGTTTTTCTTAGATTGAATCGATAAAATAGATGAGTAGACATCATACACCACCAAACATGATCATTTGCTCAAGAAAATAGCACCAAATCATTTGCATTTCAAATCAAACCTAACCTTGACCTAGGGTTCTTAGAAACGAGATGAAATGAGAGTTTTGATCCATTTCACCTTGAGGATTGAAGGAGTTGAACTCTTAGGATGAGAGAGGTCGCCAAAGTGTCAAGAAAACCGCACAGGATTTGGAGATCAAAATGTGGAGTTTGGGTGGTTTCTTGAGAGAGAGAGGAAGAAAACTGCATACGGATTTGAGATGAGAGGTAGGGCTGGAGAGAGAAAGAGAGAAGAAGAGATATAGGGGCCAGACCCTGGAGTTACTGTGCAAGCCATCTGAAATCGATAGTTTTGAAATTAACACTCCGATAGTTTCAAAAATCGGAAGTACCATAATTTTAACGTCGGTAGTACTGGAAATCGATAGTACCGCAAAATGTAAAGCGGTAGTTCCAATTTTTCTAGGACTGAACTTGATTTAAGGAAATATGCAAATGATCCTTAGTTTTGCACTCAATTGAGAATTATTCAGAATCATTATACATTAATGAACCTAGGAGAAGTCTAACAACATAGTTTTTATGAACATATAGGATTTCAGCAAAAAATTTTAAAAATACCCTTCAAAAAGTATCTTAAACAACACCAAAAGAACATAAAGACGTGAGGCAAGCGTTCAAGTAATATTTAAATAGTCTAAGATATTTAATTCATTCCTCAACTTGCATAAATAGCTTCATCTAAAGGTTTGGTCAAAATATCTGCTAATTGGTCTTCGGTCCGGATGTGGCTAATTTCAATATCTCCCTTGCTCATATCATGTAACAGCCCAGCTGTTTATTTCAAAAAAAATATTTAATTTAAAATAAAATATTTACTTTTGGTTGTTTAAGTTTTTAAAAATTTAATTGTCTGATTAGCAGCTTTAAAAAAGGTTATTTTTATGAAATGCAATAAAAATAAAAATAAAATAAATAAAAAATTAAATAAGTTAGTTTAAAAAATTAAAGTTATTTGGGTTCTTGAAATTTTAAAATTTTTGCCAACCTGATTTTCTGCTAAAGAAAAAAGCCTTTCTGTTAAACAAAAAATATTTTATAAAGAAAAAAATCTAAATTTTAGTTGAAAATATTTTTATAAGTTTAAAATAGCTTTGGAAACTTCTACGAATTTTTCTAAGATTTTTAAGCTTTATTTGCTATTTATTGTATTATTTTAAAGCTAGAAAAGAAAAAAATTTTAAAAATTAAAATAAACATAAATTAATTCCGAAAATATTTTATTTGTTCTTTTCAGGTTTCAAGGATCTTTAAAAAATTAAAATAGCTTCACCTCGTTGCGTTCTACGCGGTGCTTACCTCGCCTTCACTCGAACTTCACCGGAACATCGTCGGCACCGTGGGCCAAATCAGGTCCGCGTTCCTCGCGTCGTCACCGGCCGACCGTGCATGCCCGACAAAAACAAACGTGAGCATCACAATCCCCACGCTCTACTCTTCGATTCGCCGCAACTCTTGCATGTTAATTTTTCTCCATTTGTCCGGAACGCTAATATCAGTCTCTAGGCTGCATAAAGTCTTGACCACCGTGTTCCCCTAGTCCGTTGGCCGAGCCATCTGCGGCGTTGAGTTCCTCTCGATGCGTTCTACGCCGTGCTCCCCTCCGTTCGTCCAAAAACCTTCCACAAATATTTGAGCCCGACACCTAGCCATGGCCGCAAATGGCAGTTCGTGTCCCCGCCTGTCCGGGAATGCTTTCAACAATCCATTCACGTCAAAACGTGCCAAACCATTCCAGGAGGCTACGTTTCATACGGTTTTGGATTCGCCGCACCGAGCGCGAGGATATTGTGTTTTTCGTGTTTCGGTACCGTCGTCGTTCAAACGACTATTGCGTCGCCTTGAGTTCCGGAGAGTTTTCGGCTTAACCGATATTTTTTCTAGCCTTACCTCACCGCGTTCTAGGCCGTGCTCACCTTACTTCTCCTTGTTCTTTGCCCAAAAATTTTTCTTCTCTCCACACCCTATGCCGTTGTCGTTGTCCGCGTCGTCACCGTACTCCGTTTGACGTGCCGTCACTTTCTACATGTACCTCGGGTCCTTAGCAACCCATTGGCTTCACCTCCCGTGCCTTCACTCGCCAACGACACGGCCAAAAACAATGAAAAGGGCTGCTGTCCGTTACTGTTCACGGAGGAATATTCCTTCGGAATATTCCTGATTTTTCCTTTTTCAGCATTTTCTGATCCGATAATCTTCCAATCGCTCGTTCTCCTCCGTCCGAACTCTGAATCAGGTGATTCAAGTTTCTAACTTTATCTAAATTCATAATCTATTTTTCAATATATATTTCATAATTTTTGGATTTTTTTGAACAGCTATTGGCTGAGTCTCCTTACCGTCGGAACACCGTCGCCGCCGCCGCCCGAGTTGCGCCACCACTTCACCTCGCCGCTAATCATCTTCCAACCACTACCGGTATTGCACGAGAGCACCAATGCACTCCTCGCACTTTCTTATCTCTTTTTGCACCCCTCGCCATCCCCACCGTGCCTCGTATCGCCAGCGAGCCCACGGGCTTCGTGCGCCGCACCGCCGTCCCCGGGCTCAGCTCCACTGTTCCCCTCACCCAATTGCCCTGGTTTCGCTCGTAAACCTGTCGCACTGAGCGACTTCTACCTTTCTTCGTCTGAGGAGCTCTGGCGAGGAATTGCCGGTGCCTCGGATCTTCTTGCGCCTCGCCGACGCCACCTATAATTGTACCCGGCTCCGCTACACCCTCGCCGCCAGCCAACTCTGTGCAGCCTGAACCTCGCGCCAAGGTAAAACAGGACTCATACTCTTCTCCCTCTGTTGTATATCTCCCCGGTCTTCGCCCTGTTGGATCACTCGGATCTCATCACGTGAAGCCGTCCAACTTCTCCCAACCATCCGATTCTTAGACTCCGACATTCAGAGACTTCCTAAGACTCCGCTATCCGGAGGCTCTTAAGACTCTGCTATCCGAAGGCTCTTTAGACTCCGCCATACGGAGGCTCTTTAGACTCCGCCATACGGAGGCTTCTTAGACTCCGACTGCTCGGAGCCTTCAACTTTGACTTCGACCTTCAACCCTAGAGACTTCGAAATTCGACGACTCCGATTTTGACTTTGACCTTCGGAGACTTCGACTCCAGCCTTCGACCTTCGACCTCGAAGACTTCGACTTCGGCCTTCAATCTCGGAGCCTCCGACTTCGACCTCCGTCTTTGAACCGACTAAGGCTGTTGGACCATTTTAACCTCCGCACCCTCCGACCTCTCCGAACCCTTCAATATCTCCGACCACTCGAAGCCGTCCGATTCTTTCGACCACTCAGCATAAATCCAATTCTTCCGACCACTGTACAATTTTGACCAGGTCTTCGACCGAATCTTCGACTTCCACTGCACCCGTACTTGGAGTCTTTGCCTTCAAGTTAGACCTCCGCATCTTCAACCGTTGATTCGACTATGGTTTTGACCATGTCTTCGACTACGCCTTCGATCATGGTTTCAACTATACACAAATATTGTAACTTCCGACCACTTTTCCTTCACAAAGAAAAGAATTCCAATAATTCCTTTTATTCACTTCTCTAAAATTCAAAAGTCGTTCTCTTTCGCCCTAACTCCAATTGGACCTATTCAAATCCTAAATTCATATTCCATCTCCCAGCGTATATTTTATAATTTTTTTGGAGTTTATTTGGATTTTATTTGAATTTTGTTTGAATTTCTTTTGTTGTGGTTCTTTGCAAGTAGAGTTTGACGATTCGGGAGTGAACGACTTCGGTGTTTCGCAGCAGGACTTCGAGCAAGGCAAGTTATACCTTTGACCATGTTGAACCTAATATTTCAAATTTAGTTATGTTGTTTTACTGTATATGCATACGTACTTTTATTCAAATATAATTTAAATTCAGTTTAAACTTTAGTTATGCCCATGATCCTTTGATTATAGCCAACTTGAATCTCGAACTCATACACCTTGTCACCCTAGGTGAAAACTTGTTAGTACCTTAGTATTAACTAGAAAATCTATAAAATTGCTTAGCCTGGTTTAGTATAATTTTAAGTGGGATCAACTCTTTCACATGAAATGTCAGACTTTGAAAATGAAATCTTGACTTCGGTGAGTAAAGAATGGTTTATGAAAATGGTTTAAAAATGAAAATAGAAACTTATGATTTAGACTTAGGCTATTGGTTCGGTGGTGGGGTGCCGGCATGCCTCATGTTTGGTGACACCTGGTTGATTGTCGTGCATGTGGGTATGTGGTTGAGCCTAAGTCGGATTAAGGACCGTTTCTGTGATTCATTTTACGAAGTCACTTCGTACTACTACAAGTCCGATATGGGACGGACCTAGCTAAGTAATTTGTGAAGTTCCAAATACGGTTTCGCTATAGACTGAATGTGAGCGTGGCGTAGGCCGCGAGAAGTCTCACATGGCACAAGAGGGGGCTCCAACTCGTGGATTCGAGTTGTGGTGAAACCTTAGTGGCGGCGTGACTGTTTTGGCTATGGATCATTGTAACAGCCTTGTCATGATCCCCTCGCCGCACACCAAAGGAAGTGTGTTAATCTAGTGGCAATATGGGATGATTGTGTCTTGTGGGTAAAGTTATACACCTCTGTAGAGTTTTAATCTATCCTGGAGAGACGTGTCCACGGTCATGGACATGCTGAGTAAAGCTTTCACAGATTAGACTTGGTTTTAATAAAACTTGATTTTCGGACAAACAACAGTAGTTTTGACAATGGTCCGGGTGGGATGCCCGTGGTTAGGTTAGTGTAGGTCGGAGCTTATACTAACGATAATACTTTGGTTAAAATATTGTTTCATATGATGTATTAAAAATTCAGCTTTTGCACTTATGTTACTGTATTTAATTTCAGTACTGCTTTTCGCACAAATAAACTTAATAAGCTTTCCTTTGTTATCCCTATGCATGCATTCACTCTGTTAAAACTCCTGGTGTAATTTACGTAAGTACTTCATGTGCTTATCTTGGGAGTACTTTATGTGCTCACCTTACTAAAATCTGTTACCAGAGGACGATGCCAACAACTTCGGTGAGGATGGTGACGACTAGGCTGCGTCTTACAGTCATTCGCCTGTGGGCAGGCAGGATGGGCTGCTGCTTCATTGGTTTTCTTCCGCTGTTTTATATTTATTTTTGATTTATGAACCATTGATATAAAATTTGGCCATCAGGCCCATATTTAGTTAATGAATAAATGTCATTGTGCATGATATGAATCTTTGTTATCCACTGTGTGCACTAGCTTGATCTTGGACTAGTGCAATTTACACAGAGAATCCAGGAGTTGTTACTCCAGGGTCCGACAGAGATGGTATCAGAGCTATAATGACCCTAAGACATGACCGTACATAGAATAAAATGGTTTGACCTTAAGGACTTACCTTAAATAATAAAAATATTTTCAAAAGGCTTTGCTTATCCTTACCTTTCAATCTGTGCTTACTCTTATCTCTCAAATCTCTCTCATCTTTGTGTCATTACATGAAAATATATTTCTATCTCTCATCTTGTTCAAACCACTATAGATGGATGTTTATCAAGATGCACCGAATGATGGGTGGAATGTAGGCCTTCGTCGACTACTCCGTCATTTGGGATTCCAACATCGAGCTATCTACATGCACCGAAGAGACAACCATGGAAACCAGACGATGGGACACCGCTTTACTTTTCTCATCACCAAGCGAACTGGACGAGGAAATCTTCGCTACCGCTTTAAAGGAAGCAGTTACTCAGTTGAAAAAGCCAAGCAAGAAGCCACTCAAAAAGTAGTCCTTCATCTCTGCCAGCATTTCAATCTTCACATCGAAGTATCGCGTTTTGTACCCAAAGAGCCACGAAGGATCACACCAAGGAAACCCTTGCCCCTTTAGGATAACTGTTAGGCAGCTATTAGATGATGTTACGAGCTATCAGGTTTTCTCTTTTGTTGATAGCCATAACTGTTATCCGATATTATCTTAATAAAGGTTTTTTCTAGTTGGTATTTTGTTGGATTGTGCAAAACGACCCCTATTCCTCCTTTGTCCTAAGTCTCTTCTTCCCCTAATCTTTGGAAGCACCAAGTTGGAGCACCGATCGCCAATACCCTTCAGACAACGAGCAGAAGGCTATATAAGTTTGCGAAAGGATGTCTGAACTAGATCAAAGCTCAAGCCTTGCAGAGCAAGATTCAAACATATTTCTTTGCTAGCCCGTGCGAATCTCGGGGATGAGATTCTCTTTAAGGGGGGTAGTTTGTAACAGCTCAGCTGTTTATTTCAAAAAAAATAGTTAATTTAAAATAAAACATTTACTTTTGGTTGTTTAAGTTTTTAAAAAATTAATTGCCTGATTTGCAGCTTTAAAAAAGGTTATTTTTATGAAAACAATAAAAATAAAAATAAAATAAATAAAACATTAAATAAGTTAGTTTAAAAAAATCAAAGTTATTTAGGTTCTTGAAATTTTAAAATTTTTGCCAACCTGATTTTCTGGTAAAGAAAAGAGCCTTTCTGTTAAACAAAAAAATATTTTATAAAGAAAAATGTCCAAATTTTTGTTGAAAATATTTTTATAAGTTCAAAATAGCTTTGGAAACTTCTATGAATTTTTCTAACATTTTTAAGCTTTATTTGTTATTTATTTTATTATTTTAAAGCTAGAAAAGAAAAACATTTTTAAAAATTAAAATAAACATCAATTAATTCCGAAAATATTTTATTTATTCTTTTTAGGTTCCAAGGATCTTTATAAAATTTTTTTGGAATTTTTTGAAATTTTCTTTCTCTTTTTCTTTTTTTCTTTTCTCTCTGTTCCTTTTTCCTTTCTTCTTCCTTCCTATTTCTCCAGTGAACGTTACGTTCCAGACGCCATGAAAAAAACGTTTGAGGATTCTTCAATCTCTTGTATCTTTTGATTTTCTCAATGGATTTGCGTAAAATAAATTGCATTCAACTTCCCTCATCAAACTCTTTCATTCCTCCGCCGTTTCTCCTCCTATTGATGAGCATTTTCGCGGGATTTATCTCATGCCATTGATGGATATGGTTGGTTGATCTCCCCCCTCGGGCCTCCTCAACCCGATAAAAGAGAGCCCCGTGAGCCCCTCCTCACCCTCACTCAACCCCTAAAATCTCAAGTCCCCTCTCCCATTCGTTTGGCCGCAATCGAAATTTTATTTTTGTGTACCAAGCGTCGTTCTTCGGCCTTTTGTGCCTTGTCTGGTGGAGCGCCGCCGCGTTTGACCACACCGTTGGCTTCGCCTCGTCGCGTTCTACGCGGTGCTCACCTCGCCTTCGCCGGAACTTCACCGGAGCATCGTCGGCACCGTGGGCCAAATCGGGTCCGCGTTCCTCACGTCGCCACCGGCCGACCGTGCATGCCCAACAAAAACCAAGGTGAGTATCACGATCCCCACGCTCTACTCTTTGATTCACCGCAACTCTCGCATGTTAATTTTTCTTCGTTTGCCCGGAACGCCGATGTCAGTCTATAGGCTGCATAAAGTTTTGTCCACCGTGTTCCCCTAGTCCGTTGGCCGAGCCATCTGTGGCGTTGAGTTCGTCTCGATGCGTTCTACGCCGTGCTCCCCTCCGTTCGTCCAAAAACCTTTCACAAATATTTGCGCCCGACAACTAACCATGGCCGTAAATGGCACTTCGTGTCCCCGCCTGTCCGGGAATGCTTTCAACAATCCGTTCGCGTCAAATGTGCCAAACCATCCCAGGAGGCTACGTTTCAGATGGTTTTGGATTCGCCGCACTGAGCGCGAAGATATTGTGTTTTTCGTGTTTCGGTACCGTCGTCGTTCAAACGACGATTGCGTCGCCTCCGGAGAGTTTTCGGCTTAGCCTATATTTTTTCTAGCCTTGCCTTGCCGCGTTCTAGGCCATGCTCACCTTACTTCTCCTTGTTTTTTGCCCAAAAATTTTTGTTCTCTCCACACCTTATGCCGTTGTCGTTGTCCACGTCGTCACCGTGCTCCGTTTGACGTGCCGTCACTTCCTACATGTGCCTCGGGTCCTTAGCAACCCATTCGCTTCACCTCCCGTGCCTTTTCTCGCCAACAACATGGCCAAAAATAATGAAAAGGGTGGCTGTCCGTTACTGTTCACGGAGGAATATTTCTTCGGAATATTCCTGATTTTTTCCTTTTTAAGCATTTTCTGATCCGACAATCTTCCAATCGCTCGTTCTCCTCCGTTCGAACTCTGAATCAAGTGATTCAAGTTTCTAAATTTATGTAAATTCATAATCTATTTTTCAGTATATATTTCATAATTTTTGGATTTTTTTGACTGGCTATTGGCTGAGTCTCCTCACCGTCGGAACACCGTCGCCGCCGCCGTCCGAGTTGCGCCCCCACTTCACCTCGCCGCCAATCACCTTCCAACCATTACCGGTATTGCACGAGAGCACCAATGCACTCCTCGCACTTTCTTCTCTCTTTTTGCACCCCTCGTCATCCCCCACCGTGCCCCGTATCGCCAGCGAGCCCACGGGCTTCGTGCGCCGCACCGCCGTCCCCGAGCTTAGCTCCACTGTTCCCCTCACCCAATTGCCCTGGTTTCGCTCGTAAACCTGTCGCACCGAGCGACTTCTACCTTTCTTCGTCTGAGGAGCTCTGGTGAGGAATTGCCGGTGCCTCGGACCTTCTTGCGCCTCTCCGACGCCAGCGATAATCGTACCCGCCTCCGCTACACCCTCGCCGCCAGCCAACTCTGTGCAGCCTGAACCTCGCGCTATGGTAAAACAGGACTCATACTCTTCTCCCTCTGTTGTATATCTCTCCGGTCTTCGCCCCGTTGGATCACTCGGATCTCATCACGTGAAGCCGTCCAACTTCTCCCAACCATCCTATTCTTAGACTCCGACATTCAGAGACTTCCTAAGACTCCGCTATCCGGAGGCTCTTAAGACTCTGCTATCCGAAGGCTCTTTAGACTCCGCCATACGGAGGCTCTTTAGACTCCGCTGTTCGGAGGCTTCTTAGACTCCGACTGCTCGGAGCCTTCAACTTTGACTTCGACCTTCAACCCCAGAGACTTCGACCTTCGAAGACTCCGATTTTGACTTTCACCTTCGGACACTTCGACTCCTGCCTTCGACCTTCGCCCTCGAAGACTTCGACTTCGGCCTTCAATCTCGGAGCCTCCGACTTCGACCTCCGTCTTTGAACCGACTAAGGCTGTTGGACCATTTTAACCTCCGCACCCTCCGACCTCTCCGAACCCTTCAATATCTCCGACCACTCGAAGCCGTCCGATTCTTTCGACCACTCTGCATAAATCTAATTCTTCCGACCACTGTACAATTTCGACCAGGTCTTCGACCGAATCTTCAACTTCCACTGCACCCGTACTTGGAGTCTTTGCCTTCAAGTTAAACCTCCGCATCTTCAACCGTTGATTCGAATATGGTTTTGACCATGTCTTCGACTACGCCTTCGATCATGATTTCAACTATACACAAATATTGTAACTTCCGACCACTTTTCCTTCACAAAGAAAAGAATTCCAATAATTCCTTTTATTCATTTCTCTAAAATTCAAAAGTCGTTCTCTTTCGCCCTAACTCCGATTGGACCCATTCAAATCCTAAATTCACATTCCATCTCCCAGCGTATATTTTATAATTTGTTTGGAGTTTATTTGGATTTTATTTGAATTTTGTTTGAATTTCTTTTGTTGTGGTTCTTTGCGAGTAGAGTTTGACGATTCGGGAGTGAACGACTTCGGTGTTTTGCAGCAGGACTTCGAGCAAAGCAAGTTATACCTTTGACCATGTTGAACCTAATATTTTAAATTTAGTTATGTTGTTTTACTGTATATGCATGCTTACTTTTATTCAAATATAATTTAAATTCAGTTTTAAGTTTAGTTATGCCCATGATCTTTTGATTATAGCCAACTTGAATCTCGAACTCATACACCTTGTTACCCTAGGTGAAATCTAGTTAGTACCATAGTATTAACTAGAAAATCTATAAAATTGCTTAGCCTGGCTTAGTATAATTTTAAGTGGGATCAACTCTTCCACATGAAATGTCAAACTTTGAAAATGAAATCTTGACTTCGGTGAGTCAAGGATGGTTTATGAAAATGGTTTAGACTTAGGCTATTGGTTAGGTGGTGGGGTGCCAGCATACCTCGTGTTTGGTGACGACTTCGGTGAGGATGGTGACGACTAGGCCGCGTCTTACAGTCATTCGCCTGTGGGCAGGCAGGATGGGCTGCTGCTTCATTGGTTTTCTTCCATTGTTTATATTTATTTTTTGTTTATGAATCATTGATATAAATTTTGGCCATCAGGCCCATATTTAGTTAATGAATAAATGTCATTGTGCATGATATAAATCTTTGTCATCCACTGTGTGCACTAGCTTGATCCTGGACTAGTGCGATTTACACAGAGGATCCAGGAGTTGTTGCTCCAGGGTCCGACATATGATCTCTCAAGAAATGATGACGTATATTTATATATTTGGTTCTTGATTGTTGGACTAAGTTATTTGCTATTTTTACCGCTGTTGTGGGGATGGTCTCCATCTTAAGCCCATTTAGCCTGTGTAATTAGATGACTCTGTTGTATATAGATAGGCATGGCCCAAGAGACCCATTTGAATATGTAAAAAACAAGTATATCTTAGGGCAATGCATTTAACCAGGGATAAAGTTGTAAAAAGGATATGATAGCTATATAAAAGGCCCCTTGGGGTGATCCCTAGGGGGGACTCTTGGACACACAAAAAAAACAACTCTCACTATCTTTTAGTTTACTGTTTGGTCTGAAACCACAACAGTTGGCGTCGTCCGAGGGGACCATCTTCGACTAGAGAGCCACGGTTTGGAGATGGCACCGAAAGGTAGCAGCAAAGAAGAAGCGAAGCACGGTGGCGGCGGTTGTGCAAGCCAGGGCAAGGACGGGTGGACAAGCGACATCGACACGAGGGGCTGGATGGGAGATTGGTGTTGAAGCGGCTATCAATGGTGAGATACGTGTTGATGTCGCTCCTAGCCGTGTCGACCTCATGGGTGAACAAGCAACGGCCGTTGCTGGTGCAGCGGGGGCTCCTGGAGGGAGCTCCGGGGCGGATGGCAGCCGACACATCCGGACGAGCCCTGTCATCCACCACAACCCCATCGCTCCTGCCTGCCTCTTAGCGTCGGCCAGCGGCCTGGTGCCACCGACCCTCAGGTCAATGAGCCTAGTCATCTCACAGCATATACCTCAGCGCCCGGGGGAGCTACGGAACAGGGGCCGGAGGGTGCTTTGCTGGTGGCACTCAGGGCGTTGCAGCGAGAACTAACGGGTCTCCGAGGCACTGTAAGGGAGCTGCAGGAGACACGAAGCCAGCCGACACCTCCCGTGATGATTGCGAAGGCCACCAAAGAAAGAGCGGAGAGTCAGGATGCTCTGGTTGCCAATCAGGGGGGTACTTCGGTAGGTAGATCTGGAGTCCCCCCCTCTCCGCCAGGCTGCAGCAAACTTCTTGGCCAGAAGACTTCAAGATGCCTATTATAGAGTCTTACAAAGGTGATGCAGACCCCCAAGAGTTTGTACGTGTTTATGAAATTGGTATTGAGGCGGCTGGGGGTGATGACTCCACTAAGGCGAAGGGCTTGCACCTTGTCCTTCAGGTGGTAGCACTCTCTTGCTTCTTCACCATAGAATCCAACTCTATGCACTCGTGGGAGCAAATTTGGAGCCGTCTGTACAACAATTTCCAGGGAAACTATACCGAGCGGGTCGATGCAAGCCGACTCTTTGCCATCAGGCAGAAGCCTGCAAAAAAGCTCCACGAGTATTTCAAGCGGTTCGCTAGGATACATTGTCAAGTTAAAGATGTGAATGAGACCACAATTATCAATGCAGCAATACAGGGTCTTCAACCAGGACCATTGGCCTAGTACAATGCCCGCAAGCCCATCAAAACAGTCGTCCAGCTCTTCGACAAAATGGAGGAGTATGCAAGAGCGGAGGAGGACTCTCAGCTTCGCCAAGGAGACACCGGTAACCTGAGGCGAATCCCAAATGCCACGGAGGGTCCTGGTCGTAGGCCACATAAAGGCCCGTGGCCCAGTTACATTTTTGACATTGACGGTGGCGGCAGCGAAGGCAGTGATGGTTCCCTTGGCGGTCGGGGAAGAGGTCAACGAGGTCGGGGTCATGGGAGAACCCTGAACCGAGATGGCAGTCGAGGGCTTTGCGGCTGGCGAGTCTACGATCATCAGCCGCTCCAGCCGCAGCAGCAAGGGCTATGGTGTGAGGTGCATAGGCGTGGTGGCCATCTCACCTAGAATTGCCCCTCAGTCGTGGCACTTCGTGAGAGCGTCCTCAGGGACAAGGCTGTCGAAGCTTGATCGCAGGTGGTAGCACATGTACAACCTCCTAAGGGCCAACCACTACCTCTCGCTCCGGCTACCCTTCGCATAGAAGCATCCGAGGGCATACAGCGTCGGCTCATCAATGTCATTAATGGGGGATCTTCGTTGGAATTCTCATCCTAGAGATAGAGGAAGGCATATACACGCCGACTCCATCACATTGCCACATTTCTTGTGCAGGTGCCTCCGGGCTGGGCGTGCAAAGACATCACGTTCACGGCGGCCGATTTTGAGGGTGTTGACTTCCCACATCAAGACCCCCTGGTGATCTGGGCTACAATTGCAGGGTGTGACGTCAGGTGCATCTTGGTTGATGGTGGAAGCTCCGCGGACATTTTGTTCGCCGAAGCCTTCGACCAAATGGGCCTCCCTCGGAGCCATTTACAGTCTTCGGGTGTCCCACTCTAGGGCTTTGCAGGTCAGCCCTTCCACGCGATAGGGCAGATTAAACTCCAGGTGCCTTTTGGGCAAGACGGCCAGCAAAGGAGCGAAGAAGTTACCTTCAACGTCGTTGACTTCCCATACCCTTATAATGCCGTCCTCGGTCGTCCTACCCTTAATGCTTTTGGGGCAATTAGACATCATAATTTCTTGTGCATGAAGCTTCTGGGTCAGCGGGGGATAATCACCATCTACGGGGATCAAGACCTCACCCGCCAGATAGAGCTCAGCGCTCTAAGGCCCCCACGCAAGGTACATATGGTCAAAGAAAGCTCTATTGTGTTCGCGCTGGCATCACCCTCAGCACCGGGGTGGACGCCAAAGCCAAAGTCTGAGGGTGCGGTCAAGAGGGTCCACCTAGGCGACTTTATAAATCCTCGACAGATATCTTTGGGTGAGGAGTTGAATGTGCTGGTAGAACGAGAAATCTCCAAGTCCTCCGCACCAATGTTGATGTCTTCGCGTGGTCGCCGGATGATATTTTCGGGGTTGATCAAGCCATCATCGAACATTGCCCAGAGTGACTAGCTAACCTGGTACTGGTAAAGAAGGCCAATGGAAAATGGCGTATGTGCGTCGACTTCACCAATCTCAACAAAGAATGCCCAAAGGATAACTACCCACTCCCTCGAATCGATCAGTTGGTTGATGCTACGGCAGGGTGTTAGTTGATGAGCTTCTTGGATGCTTACTCTGGCTACCATCAGGTTCACATGGTCGTCGAAGATGAGGCTTGTCGGACCCTGGAGCAACGACTCCAGGATCCGCTGTATAAATCGCACTAGTCCAGCATCAAGGTAGTGCACACAGTGGATAATAAAGATTCATATCATGCACAATGATATTTATTCATTAACTAAATATGGGCCTAATGGTCAAAGTTTACATCAATGGTTCATAAACCAAAAATAAATATAAGCAGCAAAAAAAGAACCATAAAGCAGCAGCCCATCCTGCCTGCCCACAGGCGAATGACTGTAAGACGGCGAATGACTGTAAGACGTGGCCTACTCGTCGTTAATCTCACCGAAGTTGATGAAGGCTTCCTTTGAAAATAGTGAATGAATCAACATGAGTACATAAAGTACTCCACAAGTTACACCAGGAGGTTTAACAGAGTTCATGCATGCATAAGGGTTGACAATGGAAGGCATAGTAGGTTATTTGTGCTTAAAAGCAGAATTGAGGTAAATACAGTAAGTAGATTCAAAAGCTGAATTTGATAAAATAGATAGAAATGGTAATTTAATAAAAAAAATATCGTTAGTGCAGGCTCCAACCAAACACTAACATATTTGCAGGTATCACACCTGGTCCATCTTTTCCAAAAGATCTCATACGGATTCCCTCCATCCATATGCTTTTTTTATCTACTATGGATTCCATCCATCCATAGACCTTTTCAGAAATCATTTTAAAAAAAATCAAAGTCTAATCCATGAAAAACTTTACTCATCTTACCCATAACCGTGGGCACGGCTATCTAGGATAGGTTATACACTCTGCAGAGGTTGTACAATTTTACCCACAAGATATGATTATCTCATTTTGTCGGCCATTACACGCTTCCGTAGGCGTGCGACTGAGAAAATCATAACAAGGTCATTACAATACTAAGCCTATAACCTGGTCACACCGCCACTAAGGTTTCACCACAACTTGAATCCACAAGTTGGAGCCCCCTCTTGTACCGTGTGAGACTTCTCATGGCCTACGCCACGCTCACATTCAACCTATAGCAAGACCAAAATTTGGACCTCACAAATTAGTCGGCCAGGACTATCCCATACCAGTCTTGTGGTAGTACGATATGGCTTTGTAGTAGTAGCTCACAGACCGGTCCTTAACTCGACTTAGGCTCATTCCACATACCCCTTGTGCCTGACAATCAACATTGTGTCACCGAACAACAATGTATGCCAGCACCCACCACCTAACCATTAGCCTAGGTCCAAACCAAGATTTTATATTTTTCTTTGAAACATTCATATTCCTTCTTGACTCACCGAAGTCAAGAATAGATTTTAGAAACTCATCATTTTCCAGTGAAACAAATATTCCCACTTAAATCATTCTAAGCATGGCTAAGCAATTCTATAAAATTTTTAGTCAATACTATTGTACTAACTAGGTTTTCATCTATGGTTACAAGGCATAAGAAAGTTCAATGTCAAATTTGGCCATACACAAAGGATTTTGGTATAACTAGAATTTAAATCGAATTTAAACTAGATTTGAATAAAAGTACGCATACATAATTTAAAATCAACATAAATATTTTAAATTACTGGGAGCAACATGATCAAAGGTGTAACTTGTCTTACTTCGAAGTTTGCTGAGGTTCGTTGAAGTTATACTCTCCGGATTAGTCGTAGTCTACACGTGAAAAGCAAGAACAAACTAAACTCAAATAAAATCCAAATTTTATAAAATATTATCTGAGAGATAGAATATGAATTTTGGAATTCAATGAGTCAAAATGGAGTTAGGGCGAAGGAGAATGACTTCTAGTAGTTTGAATTCCAAACAAATGAATTAAGGGAATTATTGGAATTGTTTCCTTTGTGAAGGAAAAGTGGTCGAAAGCTATAATATTTGTGTATGGTCGAAACCATGGTCAAACCTATAGTTGAATCAACGGTTGCAGTTGTGAAGGTCAAAGTCGAAGACAAATGACTCTAACTACAGGTGAAGTCGAAGTCGAAGTCAAAGATTCAGTCGAAGACCTGGTCGAAACTGCATAGTGATTGAAAGAATTGGATTTATGCAGAGTGGTCGAAAGAATCCGACGGCTTGGAGAGGTCGGATGGCTTCAAGTGGTTGGAGAGATCGAAGCGGAGGCTAAAACGGTCAAACAACTATGGTTGGCTCGATGATGGAGGTCGAAGTTGAAGGCTCCAAGATCAAAAGCTGAAGTCAAAGTCTTCGAGGTCGAAGGTTAGAGTCGAAGTGTCTGAAGGTAAAGTCAAAATCGAAGTCTTCGAAGGTCGAAGTCTCTGGGGTTGAAGATCGAAGTCGAAAATAGAGTCTTCGAGCAGTCGAAGTATAAGATGCCTCCGAACAGTGGAGTCTAAAGAGCATTTGGATGGCGGAGTCTAAAAAGCCTCCGGATAGCGGAGTCTTATGGGCCTTCGGGCGTCAGAGCCTAAGAATCGAATGGTTGGGAGAAGTCGGATGACTTCACGTGACAAGATCTGAGCGATCCAACGGCGGCGAAGACCGGTGAGATGTACAAAAGAGGGAGAAGAGTATGGGTCCTGTTTTACCTTGGCGCAAGGTTCAGGATGCACAGAGTTGGCTAGCAGCGAGGGTGTAGCGTAGGCAGGACACGATTATCGACGACGGAGACTCCCCGACGACGGCTTGCTCGGAGAAGGGGCGTCGAAGGTTCGCACGGGTCTAAGGAAGGTTACCGGCGGTGGGGTACTCCAGTCATGCTCTGGCTCGGGAAAAAGGGTGAAGGAGGTGCGCGCGGTCCCATCGAAGATTTGGCGGTGGTGGCGTCGGTGTCGGTGAAAGAGACACTCCGGCGGCGGGATTGCTTGGCGGAGGGGTGGCGAGGTGAAGAAAAGAGAGAGGGAATTGCGAGGAGTGCGTTGGTACTCTTGTGCATTACTGCAAGTGGTTGGAAGGTGGTCGGCGGCGAGTTGGAGCAATGGCGTAACTCAGGCGATGGTGGCGGCGGTGTTCCGGCGGTGAAGAGACTCAAGCAAGGGCAGTTGAGAAAATCCAAAAATTATAAAATATATACTACAAGGTAGATTATGAATTTAGATGAATTTAGAAACTTGAATCACTTGATTCGGAATTCGGACGGAGGAGAACAAGCGATTGGAAGATTGGCGGATCAGAAAATTCTGAAAAAAGAAAAATCAGGAATATTTCGAAGGAATATTCCCGCATGAACAGTAACAGACAGCAGCCCTTTTCACTGTTTTTGGCCGTGTCGTCGGCGAGAAAAGGCACGGGAGGTGAAGCCAATGGGTTGCTAATGACCCGAGGCACATGTTCGAAGTGACGACACGTCAAACGAAGCACGGTGACGACCTGTACGGCGACAACGACATAGGGTGTGGAGAGAAGAATAATTTTTGGACGAAGAATATGAAGAAGTAAGGTAAGCATGGCGTAGAACATGGCGAGGCGAAGCTAGAAAAATACCGGCTAAGCCGAAAACTTGTCGGAGGCGACGCAATCGTCGTTTGAACGACATCGGTACCAAAGAACGAAAAACTTAATATCTTCGCGCTCGGTGCGGCAAATCCAAAACCGTCTGAAACGTAGCCTCCTGGGATGGTTTGGCACGTTTTGACGTGAACGGATTGTTGAAAGCATTCCTGGACAGGCGGGGACGCGAAGTGCTATTTGCGGCCATGGCAAGGTGTCGGACGCGAATATTTGTGGATAGTTTTTGGACAAACGGAGGGGGGCACGGCGTAGAACGCGTCGAGATGAACTCAACGGCGTAGACGGCTCGGCCAACGGACTAGCGACACATGGTGGATTAGACTTTATGCAGACTACAGGCTGACATCGGCATTTCAGGCAAACGGAGAGGAATTAACATGCGAGAGTTGCGGCGAATCGAAGAGTAGAGCGTGGGGATCGTGATGCTCACCTTGGTTTTGGTTGGGCATGCATGGTCGGCTGGTGGCGACGCGAGGAACGACGGCGCGATATGGCCCACAGTGGCGACGATGCTCCGGCGAAGTTCCGGCGAAGGCGAGGTGAGCACCGTGTAGAACACGATGAGGCGAAGCCAACGGTGTGGTCAAATGCGGTGGGGCTTCACCGGATGAGGTGCAAAATACCGAAGAACGACGCTTGTACAAGAAAAGTAAAACTCCGATTGCGGCCAAATGAGTGGGAGAGGGGACTTGAGATTTTCGGGGTTGAGTGAGGATGAGAAGAAGCTCACGGGGCTCCCTTTTATAGGAGTTGAGGAGGTCCGAGGAGGGAGATCAACCATCCATGTCCTTGAATGGCATGAGTTAAATCCTGCAAAAATAGTCATCAATGAGAGGGGAAACGGTGGGGGAATGAAAGAGCTTGATGAGGGGAATTGATTGTAATTTATTTCACGGGAAACCGTTGAGTAAATCAATAGTTATGAAGCTTCAAAATTTCGGCCACGGCTGTGCATACACGCATGGAAACTCTCTGGACGTTCGGAGAAGAAGAAAGGTTAGGGAGGAGAGAGAAAAAGAGAAAAGGAAAAAAAGTAAAAGAAAAAGAAATTTTGAAAAAATTTCAAGAAACTTTTTTAAATATCCTTGGAATCTAAAAAGATTAAATAAAATATTTTTGGAATTTATTGAAGTATATTTTAATTTTTAAAAATATTTTTCTTTTTCTAGCTTTAAATAATACAATAAATAACAAATAAAGCTTAAAAATCTTAGAAAAATTCGTAGAAGTTTCTAAAGCTATTTTAAACTTGTAAAAATATTTTCATCTAAAATTTTGGTATTTTCCTTTACAAAATATGTTTTTGTTTTAACAGAAAGGCTCTTTTCTTTAAAGCAGAAATTTAGGTTAGCGAAAATTTTAAAATTTTAAGAATCCAAATAACTTTGATTTTCTTTTTGTGTTTTAAACTGAATTAATTATTTTTTTTTACTTTTCATAAAAATAGCCTTCTTTTTTTGCAGAAAATCAGGCAATTAAATTTTTAAAAACTTAAGAAACCAAAAGTAAATATTTTATTTTAAATTAAATCAAATATTTTGAAATAAACAGCTGGGCTGTTACATGGCTAAAACGAATTTCATCACCCCAGGAGGCACATATTGCTATACTCGCATGCCGTTTGGGTTAAAAAATGTAGGGGCTACCTTCAGTCGACTCATAACACTTGTCCTCGCTGATCAGTTGGGTCGAAATGTCGAGGCATATGTTGATGATGTGGTAGTCAAGAGTAAGAAAGCCGGTTCCCATGCCGGCGATCTCCAAGAGACCTTCGCCAGCCTACGTCGGGCCAGTGTCAAACTTAACCCAGAAAAATGTGTCTTCGAAGTACGAACAGGAAAGCTTCTTGACTTCTTGGTATGCGGCAGGGGGATTCAGGCGAACCCAGAGAAGGTCGATGCCATCCTTTCCATGGAGCCACATAAAACCACGTGAGAAGTCCAGAGGCTCATAGGCCGCCTCGCTGCCCTCAATTGGTTCTTGTCTCGAGCGACCGAGCACGGACTCCCATTCTTTAAAAAGTTGCATGGATGTGACAGTTTCCAGTGGAATGATGAATGCAATGAAGCCTTCGGTGAACTCAAGATGCATCTGGTTGAACTTCCTACTTTAGTTTCTCCACCACCATTAGCTCCGTTGTTACTTTTTATAGCAGTGTCTCCATTAGCAGCCAGTGCGGTCCTAGTCTAGGAGGATAACGCTATTCAGCGCCCATTACTTTGTGTCGGAGGCCCTCCAAGGAGCAAAAGTACACTACACCGAGCTGGAGAAGCTGGCTTATGCACTCCTGATGGCTTCACGCAAATTACGACATTACTTCCTCTCACATACTATTACTGTACCTTCATCGTTCCCTTTGGCGGAAGTATTACAGAGCAAGGAAGCACTGGGAGCATCGGCAAATGGGCAATTGAGCTAGCACCCTTCTCCTTGTCCTGTGTTTCTCGCACAGTGATCAAGTCAAAAATCCTTGTTGACTTTGTCGCGGAGTGGACGCCGCCTGCCCAACCCCAGATCCTGTAGCCCGCTGAGCCTATGTGGACACTTCACACCGACGGAGCCTATAACGCTTTGGGCGCGGGCGTGGGCGCAGTCATTACAACTTCGGAGGGTCGCCACCTTTCCTATTCGGCGCACTTGGAGTTTCCTGTGACCAACAATGTGACCGAGTACGAACCCTCCTCTTCGGTCTTGGCAAGCTCAAAGCTCTTGGGGCTCGTAGAGTTACAGTGCATACGGACTCGCGACTACTAGCGGGGCACATTGATAAATCCTATCAAGTAAAAGATAACGACCTTGCCAAATACCTGGCAGCAGTTTGAGTTAGAGAACGTCATTTTCTGGGTTTTACGGTGAAGACTATTCCAAGAGCAGATAATGAGAAGGCCGACACTCTCGCCAAGGCAACGAGCCTGCGGAGCCAATCATTGGCAGGAGTATTCTCTGAAGTCCTTACTGTCCCAGCCATCCAACACAGCGAAGGCACAGCCGACCTTGTTTATCAAATCATGCACATGAATGATTAGCTGGAGCCAATCTATGCATTTTTACAAGGGACACGCGAGCCTGATGACCCCTTCTAGCTCAAGCGGCTACAACAGAGAGCACGGACTTTCCAAGTCATTGAGGGCATACTCTACAAAAGCGGAGTCTATGCCCCGCTTCTCTGATGTCTGTCACGTCCCGAAGGTCAGCGACTCCTCGCCAGTATTCATGCCGGCCTTTGTGGCTCTCACATTGCTCCAAGGGCTCTTGTCGGCAAAGCTTTCAGGCAAGGCTTCTATTGGTCAACCATGGCGACGGATGCCTACGATATCGTTAAAAAGTGCCAGGGTTGCCAATGGATGGCCCAGATGGTTCACAAACCGCCAAGTGAGTTACACTTCATTCTGCTAGTTTGGTCGCTTGCCCGATGGGGAATTCATATCGTCGGACCATTACCCCAGGCTACAGGAGACTTGCGATTCGTTGTCGTCGCCCATGAATACTTCTCCAAGTGGCCAGAGGAATCCTCCCTATCGAAGGTTACCTCGGCAGCGGTGCAACGTTTCCTATGGCAAAACATCATCTGTCATTTCGGTGTCAATGGACTTCAATTCGACTCTGCGGCATTCAAAGAATTCTGTCAACAAATGGGGATCCAGCTTCACTACAGTTCTATAGGACACCCCTGGTCCAACGGAGCTATAGAGCGCACCAATGGCACTATCTCCGCCGGTCTTAAGAGGCGTCTTGTTGGCTTCCCAAAGGGCACCTGGCCGCAGCAACTACCTAGTGTCCTCTGGTCCATTCAAACCACGCCAACATGTCCCACTGGTTTCACACCGTCTAAACTCCTCTTCGGCGATGAAGTGGTCACCCCAGAAGAAATCCAAGCAAGATCCAAGCGAGTGGTCACTTCAGCACTGCCTAATGAGCGAGCAGTCTCCCTTGATCTCCTTGAAAGTGTTTGATCAAACGCGGTGGAGCATATCTCCATGTACTTGCGAGCGATAGCCCAGTCTTACAACAAGCTCGTTCGTCAGCGAAGTTTCCGAGCAGAAGATCTTGTCTTGCGCAAGGCGTTGCATGCTTCGACCATCGGCAAGCTCGATTCTAAATGGGAAGGTCCATACATCGTCATTGAAAGACTATGTCAAGGTGTGTATCGACTATCCACACTCGAAGGTCAAGCTCTCAACCACACATGGAATGCAAATCGGCTCTGACGGTAATATGCTTAAAACAAACGCATAACCCTTTTATGTGAATGCACCTGTACAGGCCGTGCAAACGGATATATGCTAACATAGTATTATGTTCATATGTATACTGTTGATGGCCATCACATGCATGTATGTGTAAAAATCGCACGGTGCTGCCTTGTGCGCCCGACGTACTCTACAGAGTATAAAGCGTCGGGAACGTAGTCGTCCTGGGCCAAAATCGCATGGTGCTGCCTGGTGCGCCCGGCGTACTCTGCGGAGTATAAAATGTCGGGAACATAGTCGTCCCGAGCCAAAATCGCGCGGTGCTCCCTTGTGCGTCCAGCGTATTCTACGGAGTATAAAGCATCGGGAACATAGTCGTCTTGGGCCAAAATCTCACGGTGCTACCTTGTGCACCTAGCATACTCTACGGAGTATAAAGCGCTGGGAAGGTAGTCGTCCTGGGTCAAAATCGTGCGGTGCTGCCTTGTGCGCCCGGCGCTACGGAGTATAAAGCACCGGGAACATAGTCGTCCCAGGCCAAAGTCGATCGTGCGGAACGGCCTCGTGCGCCCAGCGTATTCGATGGAATATAAGATGCTACGAACACCGCGCATTCTCTGCGAGATCTATCTATGTCGATTGGAGAGCAGTGGCTCCGCGCACCCTCTGCGGAGTCCATTTACGTTGATTGACGAGCAGAGGCTCCGCGCACCCTCCGCAAAGTAAACACTCCGTGGGACATATCTGTCACAAGTCAAAATAGTAGGTCATGCCCCAACAGCACCTATCGCTTCCCTCGACCCCAATCTCGCATTTTTTTCGGCAAACCGCTACCTTCGTTAGTGTCCATCCGAAGGGTGGGGGACAGAGCACATACTTATAAGCCTTGTTTGGTTGGGGTACTTCGTCTTGTCCTAAACCTTGTCAATGTTAGTTCCAAATGCAGATGAGCTAAGTGAGCGCTCCTAAGCCTCACCTTAAAACGCTGACTATGCGAGCGCACCTATCTTTATAACGCAAAAAGCGAGAATTATAGAGACTATGATGTAACAGCCTAGCTATTTATTTTAAATTACTTGATTGAATTTAAAATAAAATATTTACGTTTGCCTTCTTAAGTTTTTTTAAAAAATTTAAATTGCCTGATTTTCTGCTTAAAAAAAGAGGTTATTTTTATGAAAAGTAATTTAAGTAAAAAATAAAAGTAAAAAATAAAATAAATAAAATAATAATGAAATTAGTTTAAAATAAAAATCAAAGTTATTTGCTTGCTTGCAATTATAAAAATTTTAGTTAACCTGATTTTCTGTTAAAGAAAATAGCCTTTCTGTTAAACAAAAAAATATTTTATAAATAGAAATATCTAAATTTTAGTTGAAAATATTTTTATAAGTTTAAAATAGCTTTAGAAACCTCTATGAATGTTTCTATGATTTTTCAGCTTTATTTGTTATTTATTGTATTATTTTAAAGCTAGAAAAGAAAATTATTTTTCAAAATTAAAATATACATCAATTAATTCCGATAATTTTTTTGGGTCTTTTTTGGTTCCAAGGATCTTTTGAAAATTTTCTTGAAATTTTTCTGAATTTTTTTCTTTTTTTTCTTTTGTCTCCTTTTCTCTCTCCTCCTTTTCTTCTTCTTCTCCAGGAGGAAACGTCCCGTGCGTGTGCAGCGCCATGAACACCATTGTGAAGCTTTTTCAATCCTCTATAACTCGTAATTTGCTCAACGGTTTTTAGCAAAATAAATTGCATTCAACTCCCCTCATCAAACTCTTTCATTCCCCCACCGTTTCCCCTCTCATTGATGACCATTTTTGCGGGATTTAAATCATACCATTCAAACACATGGATGGTTGATCTTCCTCCTCAGACCTCCTTAGCCCCTATAAAAGAGAGCACCGTGAGCCACTCCTCATCCTCACTCAGCCCCGAAAATCTCAAGTCCCCTCTCCCACTCATTTGGCCGCAATCGGAGTTTTACTTTTGTAGTTCAAGCGTTGTTCTTCGACATTTTGCATCTCGTCTGGTGAAGCCCGGACGCATTTGACCACACCGTTGGCTTCGCCTCATCGCGTTCTACGCGGCGCTCACCTCCCCTTCGCCGGAACTTCGCCGGAGCGCCGTCTCCACCGTGGACCAAATCGGGTCGCCGTTCCTCGCGTCGCCACCGGCCGACCATGCATACCTGACCAAAATCAAGGTGAGCATCACGTTCCCCGTGTTCTACTCTTCGTTTTGCCGCAAGTCTCGCATGTTAATTCCTCTCCGTTTGCCCGAAATGCCGATGTCAGCCTGTAGGCTGCATAAAGTCTTGTCCACCGTGTTTCTCTAGTCCGTTGGTCAAGCCGTATGCGCCGTTGAGTTCGTCTCGATGCGTTCTACGCCGTTCTCTCCTCCGTTTGTCCAAAAACCTTTCCCAAATTTTCGCGTCCGACACCTAGCCATGGCCACAAATGGTACTTCGCGTCCCCGCCTGTCCGGGAATGCTTTCAACAATCCGTTCACGTCAAAACGTGCCAAACCATCCCAGGTGGCTACGTTTCAGGCGGTTTTGGATTCGCTCTACCGAGCACAAAGATATTGAGTTTTTCGTGTTTCAGTACCGACGTCGTTCAAACGACGATTGCGTCGCATCCGGTGAGTTTTCGGCTTAGCCGATATTTTTTCTAACTTTATCTCACCGTATTCTAGGCCATGCTCACCCTACTTATCCATGTTCTATGCTCGAAAATTATTCTTCTCTCCACACTCTATGTCTTTGTCACCGTACACGTCGTCACCGTGCTCCGTTTGACGTGCCGTCACGTCCTACATGTGCCTCGGGTCCTTAGCAACCCATTTTGTTAGTTGGTTTCACCTCCGTGCCTTTTCTCACCGGCGCCGCGACCAAAATAGTGAAAGGGTTGCTCTCTGCGCTGGAATATTCCCTCGAAATATTCCTGATTTTTCTTTTTTTCAAAATTTTATGATCCACCAGTTTTCCAATCGCTCGTTCTTCTCCATCTGAACTCCGAATTAAATGATTCCAGTTTCTAAATTCATCTAAATTCATAATCTATTTTTCAGTATATATTTCATAATTTTTGGATTTTCTTGACCATCCTTGGTTGAGTCTCCTCACCGTCGAAACGCAGTCGCCACCGCCGCCCAATTTGCACAACCACTTCACCTCACCGCGACCACCTTGTAGCCATTTCCGGTAATATACTTGAGCCCATAACAATCTCCTCTCTCTTTTCTTCACCTCACCACCCCTCCGCCAAGCAATCCCGTCGCCGGAGTGTCTCTTCTGCCGATGTCCACGCCACCACCACCAAAACTTCGACAGGACCGCGCACACCTCCTTCACCCTTTTCCCAAGCCAGAGCATGACCGGAGTACCCCGCCACCGGTGACCTTCCTCAGGCCCGCGCGAACCTTCGATGGCCCTTCTCTAAGCAAGCCGTCGTCGGAGAGTCTCCGTCACCGATAATCATACCCGCCTCTGCTACACCCTCGTCGCCAGCCATCTCTGTGCAGCCCGAACCTTGCACCAAGGGAATACCAGATTCATACTCCTCTCCCCCTTTTGTACATCTCACCGGTCTTCGCTGTCGTTGGATCGCTCGGATCTTGTCACGTGAAGCCGTCCGACTTCCCTCAACCATCCGATTCTTAGACTCCGATGTCCGAAGGCCCATAAGACTCCGCTATCTGGAGGCTCTTTAGACTTCGCCATCCAGAGGTTCTTTAGACTCTGCTGTTCCAAGGCTTCTTAAACTCCGACTGCTCGGAGCCTTCAACTTTGACATCGACCTTCAACCCCAGAGACTTCGACCTTTGAAGACTTCGATTTTGACTTTGACCTTCGGAGACTTCGACTACAACCTTCGACCTTCGACTCTAGCCTTTGACCTTCGATCTCGGAGCCTTCGACTTTGACCTCCGTCTTCGAACCGACTTTGGCTGTTGGATTGTTTTAACCTCCGCACCCTCCAATCTCTCCGACTGCTCAACTCCGACTACCCTTGGTTCTCGACTGTTATAGTGTTCTTTGACCACTGTACAGTTTCAACCGGATCTTCGACCGAATCTTCGACTTTGACTTCACCCATACTTGGAGTCTCTGTCTTTAACCTTGACCTTCGCAACTTCAACTGTTGATTCGACTATGGTGATGAGGACATCACTCCTTCGGGATGCAACCGCTGATCCTCCAACCGTTATGCAAGGTAAAATGACCCGAGCTCGCATGCGACAATTAAATCTAGAGGTGAGCTCGTTCTTAAGCGATCCTTTTTATAGTTTTGAGAATAGATTGCTACCTAATGATGTTATCTTGTTTAGGAACATTGGAGAGGGTCATGAAGTACATGGAGAGAGGTGTGGAGGCGGAGAAGACCAGCAAGGACGTCCAAGTCAAGCCGGAGGCCCACTCCAACTCGAGTTCGAGTCTGCCTCGGCCTTCAGGACCAGCCTGCAGTAAAACAGACGCCCAGGACGCATACGGACTCCGTTTTGGACGTTCCACATATGTATGGAAAGCTGAGAAGGAGACCTTTCCAATGGCTCTGGTCCCATATCAAAATTCCTTCTGAGTCAACAGGAACCATTGAAACAAGTGGACATTCAGAATCTGTCAGGGTGCTGCGCCACCGTCTTTTGGGCCGTTCGGCTTTGTATCGTGTTGGAGCCCATTAGGGCGCGTCCAGGGGTTTTGCACGCCCCTCACTCCTTTATTTACAGCCGTCACCCCCACCATTAGGGTTGGGTTTTGCTTAGATTAATTCTGTCTTGAACAGTTTCGCCGCTCATCGGTTTGTGAGACCCCAACTTTCGAGTGCTAAACCAATACATCTGCAATTTCATTGTGTTCTTCCTTGTTCTTGCTTGTATTCTTCGATTCGCAGGCGAGGATTAGCCTTCTTGGCGAGGTCAACCAGGCAGCGCACGGTTGATAACCTGAGGAGACGTGGTGCTGCGATTGCGGGGTTTGGGACGTGTTGTTCGGAAGTCGAATCGATTTGTGTCGCACCTCCACCAAATCGAACATATCCAGAACCTGTTGGAAGATCGGGACCCCGTTCCCATCATATGGTTTCAACCATAGCTTCGACCACACACGAATATTGTACCTTCTGACCGCTTTGCCTTCACAAAGAAAAGAATTCCAATATTTCCTTTTATTCATTTCTTTGGAATTCAAACTACCAGAAGTTGTTCTCTTTCGCCCTAACTCCGTTTGGACCCATTCAAATTCATAAATTCATATTCTATCTCCCAGCATATTTTTTATAATTTTTGGATTTTATTTGAGTTTTATTTGAGTTTAGTTTGTTCTGGTTTTTCATGTGTAGACTACGACTAATCCGGAGAGTATAACTTCGACGAACCTCAGCAAACTTCGAAGCAAGGCAAGTTACACCTTTGATCATATTACTCCCAGTAATTTAAATTATTTATATTGTTTTTAAAATTATATGCATGCGTACTTTTATTTAAATCTAGTTTAAATTCGATTTAAATTCTAGTTATACCTAAATCCTTTGTGTATGGCCAAATTTGATATTGAACTTTCTTATGCCTTGTCACCTTAGATAAAAATCTAGTTAGTACAATAGTATTTACTAGAAATTTTTATATAGAATTGCTTAGTCATGCTTAGAATGATTTAAGAGGGAATATTGGTTTCACATCAGAACAATGATTTTCTAAAATGTATTCTTGAGTTCGGTGAGTAATATGAATGTTTCAAAGGAAAATATAAAAACTTGGTTTGGACCTAAGCTAATGGTTAGGTGGTGGGTGCTGGCATGCATTTTTGTTCGGTGACACAATGTTGATTGTCAGGCACAAGTGGTATGTGGAATGAGCCTAAGTAAGGTTAAGGACCGGTCTGTGAGCTACTGCTACAAAGCCATATCGTACTACCACAAAACTGGTATGGGACAGTCCTGGCTGACTAATTTGTAAGGTCCCAACTTTGGTCTCGGTATAGGTTGAATGTGAGCATGGCGTAGGCCACGAGAAGTCTCACATGGCACAAGAGGGGGCTCCAACATGTGGATTCATGTTGTGGTGAAACCTTAGTGGTGGCGTAACCAAGTTGAAGGCTTAACATTGTAAAAGCATTGTTATGATTTTCTCAGTCGCACGCCTACGGAAGCGTGTAGTGGCCGACAATATGAGATAATCATATCTTGTGGGTAAAGCTGTACAACCTCTGCAAAGTGTATAATCTATCCTGGATAGCCGTGCCTACGGTCATGGGCAAGCTGAGTAAAGTTTTTCATAGATTAGACTTTGATTTTTAAAATGATTTCTGAACAGGCTTATGGATGGATGGAATCCATGGGAGATGAAGAAGCATTTGGACGGATGGAATCCGTATGAGATCTTTTGGAAAGGATGAACCAGGTGGGATACCTGTAAGTAGGTTAGTGTTTGGTCGGAGCCTGTACTAACGATATTCTTTTGTTAAATTACCATTTCTATCTATTGTATCAAATTCAGCCTTTGAATCTATTTACTGTATTTACCTCAATTCTGCTTTTACGCACAAATAACCTACTATGCCTTCCATTGTCAATCTTTATGCATGCCTGAACTCTGTTAAACCTCCTGGTGTAACTTGTAGAGTACTTTATGTACTCATGTTGCTTCATTCACCATTTTCAGTGAAAGACTTCATCAACTTCGGTGAGAATAACGACGAGTAGGCCACATCTTACAGTCATTCGCCTGTGGGCAGGCAGGATGGGCTGCTGCTTTATGGTTCTTTTTCCGCTGCTTATATTTAATTTTGGTTTATAAACCTTTGATGTAACCTTTGGCCGTCAGGCCCATATTTAGTTAATGAATAAATGTCATTGTGCATGATATAAATCTTTGTTATCGACTGTATGCACTAGCTTGATTCTGTACTAGTGCGATTTACACAAAGGGGGATGGAGTTATTATTCCGGGTCCTGACAGAGAGAGATAGAAATAAGTTGTTATTCAGCGTCCATCTGTGGGGTGGGGGATGGAGCACATACTTATAAGCCTTGTTTGGTTGGGGTACTTCGTCTTGTCCTAAACCTTGTCAAAGTTAGTTCCAAAGGCAGATGAGCTAAGTGAGCGCTCCTAAGCCTCACCTTAAAACGCTGACTATGCGAGCGCACCTGTCTTTATAACGCAAAAAGCGAGAATTATAGAGACTATGATGTGACCGGTTATACACTTCATGGCACAATCACAAAAATAAGGATTCGAGGTTTTTGAAGTAATTAGGAAACTGAGTGTAAAATGTCTTTTATTGTCACAATATAATATTTTGCAGTTACAAGCAGTGTATGCTCGGGGTGATTTCCTACTCTAAGGGCTTTACTTGGTCTATCACTTGACTGGGGACCTCGCCCCTACGGGGCCTCATACCCAAAAGCACAGGGGGTCTTCTGCGAATCCCCAATGCCGTAGTCGACGGCGCACGAGGCAGTCCAAACTAAGCGGCATATCTCTATCAAGCACCTGATCGATACAAGTACCCGACAAAGGTAAGCAGATAAGTGTGAAGCTTCTCTTTATTACAAAAACATGGTTACATCGTGCAGGCATGCTGCTACAAAAGCGAAGGCGAAGATCATATAGAAGGCGTAGGGACCTTGGTGTCACACCTGTGGGGCGATGGTCAGGTCTCTACCGCCTTCTTCGTCTTCGTCTCAGTGGGGGACCTCGCCGAGCCAGCGTCCAAGGTCGGTATTGGCGCCAAGAGTGTGTTGCAGGGCGATCTTGGTGGCGGCTGCACCAATATAGTCTCAGATGCGCTGGTGGAAGGTGCGAACGGACCTCCGCACGACATGAAGAGCTCCCAACATGGTATCATTCCCTTCGGGTAGGTCCAAGCGGGGGGTCGGCAGTTCACCAACATGCAGACATCCTCGTAGGTGGAGCATACCAAGCAGCATTTGGCTCGTCACCAGAGAGCAATGATTGTCGTATGCGCAGGCGGCATTCAGTGCTAGTGACGGAAGCTGCTTGAAATGTCTTCGGGGACATGGGTCTAAGAGGGGACTTGGACGGCCAATTCTGTCAAGGTGCCCTCTAGCGATTCCATTGACCTCCACGCAAGCAAGTAGGTATCGCCTAAACGGCTTCCCATAGCCTTCACCTCGGACACGAGCCACTCCTTCTCCGTCTCCAAATCAAAGATATGCTGCAACAAGCCCATACACTCCTCAGTAGTAGCTTCTTGAGTCCGTTCGGCAAGGGCCCTCGCTTCTGCTATTGCCTTGGTGCCCTCCATCTCAAGGAAACGAATCCGATTATCCTTCGCCGCTGTAGCAATGGCTACTTCTTCAGCTGAACGGCAAGCGAACTTGGCCACCTCCTGCGCCAATTGATTCTTCTTCGATACCAATTCAGAGATCCGCTGCAAAAGCTCAGCGCATTCTTCGACAGCGGCGGCGGCTATGGCTGACGCACCTTGGCAAACGGACTCGGCTGCGACTTCCACAGCCAATAGCCACTCTTGAAGTGCATTTTGCTTCCGACCTCGGGCTTCTTGAAGGGCGCAAGAAAGAGCCCAAGCCTGCATCGCATCAGAATGTCAGTGATGGACTATACAGTTGCTATTTTAAGGGTTGGGGCATACCTTTATCTCGGTGGCTTAAAAAGTGCTTTCCAACAGCTCTGAACAGCTATATAAAAGGCCCCTTAGGGTGATCCCTAGGGGGGACTCTTAGACAGACCAAAAAAACAACTCTCACTAGTTTCTAGTTTACTGTTTGGTCCAAAACCACAACAACCACACTATCATTATCACACAAAAGAGGCGTTTTGTCAAATTTAATCTCACAATCCATCATATGGTCGATATTTCATCTATATTTACACTATATGCACTAGTGTGATCCTTGACTAGTATATTATACAAAGAGTGTCCAGATTTGCATATTCGGGTCTCAACAATGTACGCACTACCGAGTACTTCACCCACGACAACAACATAACCTATTTTATCCCAAACAAATTGAGATAGACTAGAAATAAAACCTTTTAAAAGTCAAAGAAACAAGAATCTTGTAATAAAATCTATAATGCTAAAACCCTAAACCCTATATCCTGCCAACTGAACTAAGAGTCTAAAATACACCGCACCTAAACATTCTTCTTATATCACGGTTCTGATATGAGAATCGCTAACGTGCATGTGCTTATATCCAAAACCAACTCTTAACATACATTCTAATCCCTCAAGTTTTTTTAACTGCTTCCTTTGTAACACCCTAGGATCCACATTACCCTAGAATGCCACTAAACCGCTCTACAGCTAGCCAAAAATTTTAAGATAATTTATTCCGGCAACAATTTTTTAGACATGAAGCCTTAATGATGTCAAGAAAATAGCCTCCATAGAGGTTGATTTTTGCTCTCTAAACCTCTCCATTAATAATGATGTCAAGAAAATAGCCTCCATAGAGGTTGATTTTTCGTCACACTAGTTACTCTTTTTAAGTAGTGTTCAATCACTCAGCTTCTAAAGTTTCATTGTGTTGTATGCTATCACTCATGCCTTGTGCGCACCCGCAATGCGTCTGGGGGAAATACGAGTTACTCCAGTTGCATTGTGCCTATGTTAATTGCTTAATTCTAGCCTCCTCTACTCCGGCTGCTGCTGCTGGTATATAGGGGGTGTTCAGAATGGCGATGGCTTATGGATTTTTTACTGTAGCTGACTGATTTTTTTTACTGTAGCTGAGTTGGCTTATTTAGCGTAATTAAATTTAAAAAAATTAGAAATAGAAAAAATATGTTAGTCTATCACAGACAATGCAAAGAAATACGAAAAAAACACAAAACCAAAGAAAAAGAAAAAGAAAAAAACAAAAAATATAAATAGTAAATTCAACGCAAACGCTGGCCGCCGAACGCCAGCTTCTTTGGAAGCTGAGCGAGGCCATATATATAATCTGGCAGAGCTAGGCGTCACTACTACCAGACGGCAATCCTGTACACACCACCTTTTTTTTTGTTGTACATGCATACAACACTTGGTTAGCACCAGACGGCAATACTATGCACACTAACTTTTTTTATTGTACATGCATACAACACTTCGTGTAGATCAAAAAGTTGTTGGTATCATCCGTATATTAAACCTGGGGGAGTTTCTGGCCTCTTGCCCGTGCCACGTGTGTTCCTTGCGCTGTTGGCTCGACGTGTGGCTGCGCAGTGTGTAAGCGGGCTAGTAAATTATACGTAGGATTGGGTGTAAGAAGAAATCAAAAGTTGAAACCATTTTAATAGTTGAGATCATCTTGTAGTACATACCTACAATAAAAATGTGTAGCGTGTGAAGCATTTTCCAGTACCCGAGATGTGCGTAAGGAGGTTGTCAACTGCCAGTATTTGCTTGCATCTTCTGTCCATGGCGTACAATGCCGGCGCGCCTCTCGGTTTCCAATGACTTGAGTTTTTCTTTTGTAAATCACAGAAAACAACCCAACTTCTACTCCTTCAAATGTGAGTTTGTATTGGAGCAAACGAAGCCCACATTGGCCTCACTAGCTTGACAGATCAGCTGCCACAATGGATTCTTTGGAGCTGGGATTCTCAGATAAAAATCAGATGAACAAAGGAACACACGCACAAAAAAAATGCATAATGATGGGACCAAATCAAACGGACCAACGCAAGCACATGTAATTACCCAAATGAACACACAATAGAAAGCAGCTTGTAGGGGTCAAATTGCCTTCCTGAGGTATATCGATTACAGTTGTTCGCAATATATTAGACTGGAGGAGAAGCAAAGCTATATACAAGGCTGCCTTAGACACGGGGCCAAGCAAGCGCACCCGCGGCTCCGCCTGCTCTCGCTACCACGGACACATTATACAATAACTTACCTCAACAAAGCACACCCAAAACTTGTAGCAAACTGAAGGACTGGCAACTGATACCAGCACAAGCACCATCTACAGACAGGGTACCGCGGGGCTCACCCAATACATACAAAGCACCAACTACACCGCGAAAATGTCTCTCCTATGAACAAGCTGAAGGAAGTGAAGAACACGCAAGAGATTAGTCCGGTTCAATTGTTTGGTCTACGAATATAACCAGGGGCAGAAATTGCCGCTAACAGCACACCTTACTGACTGAACAGATTAGCAGTTCTTAGAAATCGGGGATGATGTGGACAGGCCACCTCGCAGCACTTTGCCAGCCAACCCTCTTTCCATGGAATCAGACATACTATCTTCTGACCTTGAGATTAGGGCACCTGGATTCATCTTCTGGACCTCCTCCCTTCTGTAGATGAAGATCTTATGAACTATGCTGCAGAATTCACTGTATGAACAGAGCGAATTGAGTGAAGTCAATATTAGTTATGTATATCGATCAACTCACAAGACAACAACAAAGGAAACATTCAAGCAGTGGCAGTACTCACTTCCAAGGATCGTCACCAACCAACATCATGTCACCTTCATTGTCAGTGTACACAACCATCCAATTCTTGCAAGAACCGTTCAGCTCACCATTAAAGTCAAACATCTGATCCAATTCAGCCATCAACTCATTGTAGCAAGTGAACCTCGTAAGATCTACGGACCTGCCAAGTGCAATTCCTTGCTTGTGGACCTGAAATGGGTAGTCTCGTCATATTCAACAAGCAAAAGACAAAAGCATATGCTTCCAAAAGAAAGTAATTGAGCAGAACATTTCATGCTGTTCGTACTAACAGTCATAAATTCTTGGCAATTATGAACTTCTCATGGTCTCCGATATGCTACTATGACCATTAGTTTTTATTATGAACTTCTCATAGCAGTTGCAAAAGAACAACGTTATGAAAGTAGGACTGGCAGCCTATTGGTTTGCTTTAGCCTCTCATTTCCATGTACTCTATATGTTGGCCATTTGGCCTACAATTATCAATACATCATTTATCTTCCTACTCCTAACAGTATGATGAATCTACTCATATCACTTTTGTGAGGCCAAATTACATATTCATAAATATATTATTGGTTAAAGATAAAAAATTTTAGCCACATGCTCCCAAGGTGATAAGTTTTGGTGGCGGAGTAATAATATTTACTAGAGCTCAGCTCATAAAAAGCTGTTTCAGGATGACGCCAAGCTGACAAAGTACCTATTTAGTAGCAGGAATGATTAAATAACTAGCAGGCTTTATAGAACTGTGGAACCTGTGACAAACTTAGCTTCTCGACACATGTAACAATGTTGCAGTAGCAGCCCTATTGGAAAAATCAAGCCAGCAAGCAGCAACACAAGATAACTTGATTGGAGCATACTTTGAAAACTATTCACTAGGGAGTTGGGCTCAATACGCCTTTTGAGTATTGAGAGATGACTGATAAGAAAAATGGTGCAACAGTAGCAAGAGTAGTGAACCTTCTTGCAGCTTCGAGTGGAACCATTTTGGAGTTTGCTCTGAATGTTTCTGGTGGCTTCTGGACAAGACTGGTGTTTCTCTGTAACAGAATCTGACTGAGTTCCATCAAGTGGCTTTACAATCTTGGAAGGATCAGAACTTTTATCCACTTCAATTACCTCCAGTTCAGGCCCTTTTGCTGACCGAGGTGTTTGAGGCTTCCCATCATATGCAACACTTGGTGGGGATATCAGAGGTTCAGATTTTGCTGGGCTGTCGAGAGGGATCCCGAATAGCATGCATGAAGAGCCTTTAGTTTTCTGAATATCATGACCAATAACCAAAGGTTGGGGCTTGATAAGACTCAATGAGGCATCATCTATGTGAGAACTTGCCTCAATATGACCAAACCAACCTGAATGCTGATCAATGCCATGGGCCTGAAGTGAAGTGAATGCTCGGTTCCCACAAAACATTGCTTTTTCAGCCCTTTGAGGGAGTGCGATGTCAGGCATCATTAGGTAATTCTGCTGATTCATCCCGAAACCAGTGTTCCGAGGCATAAAAGACCATGTGCCAGGGAAGATATTGTGGTTGATTTGTTGGTCTGGATAATGAACATTGATTGTGTTCCAGGTGTTTGAACGGTTCCCAGATATCTGATTTGGAAAAGAACACGATGGGTTCGGTGTATCTTTCAGTGATTGAAATGCTGCTAACTTCTCCGTGTACCCTTCAGGCCTTTGCATCTGCATCCAATCCTCCGAACTTAGCTTCCTCTGGGCAGCAGCATTATTTTTCTCTTGGTCAATTCCTGATGACCACATGGCAAGCTTCTGGGAAGTCTTTAAATCATCGTTATCACCAAAATGACTTTTCAAAGTTGTACTTTCTTGGCTGTGGAAGGCCCTTGGAAGAACATTTTGCTGCAAGTTTGCAACGACTTTCGAAGCAACTAGATGAGAAGGCAACATATGTATTAGTAATGGCAGCAACAAGAATTGCACAAGTTCCAGATCGATAACAAGGTCAGACTCAAACCTTCTTTGTGTACAGCAGACAAGTCAGGTGAGGAAGCTATAACATGTGGACGAGGCCTCTTGATTCTGGGTGCTGGAAGGGGGTTGACAGGAGGATGGCTAGCAGCAGGTTCTACTTGCCAAGGAGAAACTCTTTCAGGACGAGGAATAGAAGAAACTTCATCCCATCGGACCTAATTCAAAAGAACAAATTAGTAAAACTCGATATAACTCAATTTGATTTCATAAGACAAAGAAACAGACATAACTTTAATACCTTAAGGGAACGCCACTTTGAGTCAACCCAGCCAGATGGATAAGAATCACCTATTCCAACAATTGTGCCAGTGAAACTGAAACATTAGAATTAAAGTTTTTAGGACATCTCCCATGGAGGAATCTGTTTGTCATTAGTAAATGTACCACATATCCATTAAAGGCTCAAATAAACAGCCCTTTACCTTTGCTCTGCAGCCTCTTCACCTTCAAATCTCATCTTAAATCTCATCCCTATTGAATGATTTTGTTTCAGAGATTCATTGAACCGATCACGTGGGACCACAAATTCAGCTGGACTAGTCCTGCAAGATCAGTGTACATAACTCAGTTGAAACATGCAACAGGTTAGCGATGGACCAATGGTTGCAAAAACTTTCTTCTATCATGTAAAGGAATAACCTGAAATTTCATATGACAATTAAGCAACAAATGGAACAGCACCACTCCTAAACTGAACACAGAAATAATGTGCCTAAGCCTACAGTTAACCACAAACCTTGGCTTGTAGTAGACAGTGAACATAGTCCCAGTCTTCACCGCATGCCATGCTGTTGCAAGAACACCAAGATGCATACTGTGGCTTGATATGACTGAAGATGGAATATTAGCTTGTTGTCTCATTGCACGCCGAACTCCGACGTGCAGTTCCCCATTCTCACCTCTGATCATAGCATACAAGGGAGGGAATATTGGTTAAGTAGTGTCAAATACCAGTGTTGAGAGCAAGCAACACGAATTGTTCGGCATGACAAAGTACCACACCTGAGAAATATGAAGGCATCCCCAGCAATAAGGCGTTTGGCACTAACAAAAACACTCCAGCCGCTCTGGAGAAGGTGCCTTCGTGGCTGACCTGTATCAAGCAAACACATACTTGTAAGTTTCAAAAATATTCTCAACCAAGTAAATCTAGCCAAGCTGCAATTAGACTACAGACAATGGAGAAGGGAATCCTTGTGCAAAGAAACTAAGCGTGTAAACAAAGAAATTCCCAACAAAACAGCAGTCATTATCCACACATTATCAAATGCAGGCCCACGCAAAGAAACCTAAATACAGAAAAAGCTGCAGACAAGATGGTCCCTACCATAGAACAGAAGTAATTTGTATATGTACTGTAGCAAACTTTGCAATTAAGTTCAAAATAAATGGGTCTTCGACACACAAATAGCCTCTATTGCATTGTGCAAACAAGTATGCACTTAAGTGTGCAATCCTGTCATGGAAGCTGAGGGAACAAACATGAAAGAGCACAACACATTCTTTTGGAATAAATCCATCACAAGTAGAAGGATGAGGGATCACCTCGGAAGATGTGACGGAAGGGCCACTCGACCCCATGCAGATCCTTGGCCACCAGCTCCTGAGTTGGGGGATGCTGACTCATGTCCTGATCAAGGAGCAACATCAAAGGCATCACTATCATTAACCCAACAAAAGGCAGTGCTAGACCAACAACAAAGACAGCATAGTAAGCAACATCAAGTCAAATGCTCCAAGGGCCAAACCAGCGGTGGGAGGCACTCATCTGCGTGCCGGCGCAATACTGAGAATCCACCATGCGTGCTCGTGTCCGAGGCTGTCAGCGTCTTGCAGAAGGAATGGACACGAGTCCGCTCAGCCACAGCTGGCGACGCATCAGGCACCACGTCGTCCTCCTCCTCCGTAGAGGCATTCTCATCTCGCTTCTGTAAATCAACACAAACGTAGTGTTAGTCAGCGTCCCAAAACCCAAATATACACGAAGCACAAGTGGAAGTCACTCACCTTCTCAGGAAGCAGGGTGAGCTGGGCATACACCTCATCGGTATCTTGCTCAGCCTAGCAAAAGAAACAAGGATCACACATCGATACCCAAAATCGCTGCCACAAAAAACAAGCAAAGAAGCTACTGTACAAAGCTGCAGGCTGCTACTAGTCTACCTTCAACTCGACGTTCATGACCTTGCACGGGATCTTCCATGGCAGATTGTAGAGCGACGTCCCCTGCTGCTCGGCGACCTGGTTCGTCGACGCCTCCACCTGAAGAAACAAGCAGAAGCCACAGAATCAGCGCTCCAAACCACAAGGCAAAACAAGAACATTGGCCAAGACATCATTGCACATCTCCCATGACAGTTAAAAAAAGGAGCCCCGAAACTCCGAAACTTTGGGCAACGATTAAAAAACATAACGGCAATAATACTATTACCATTCGAGGCACTAAAGAAAGACCAAATCTCTCCAGAGTCAAACGGAAGAGCTCAACGGGGCTCACTGCAGTAACCAGTAGTAAAAGTAACGGAATACTAGCTCCGAATCATTAAAAAAAATCTCCAGTCACAAGAAACCCTGGATTACGCTGAGAAGCAGCGGATTCTGCGACTCTCCGCAAGAAGCGAAGAATCAAGCGCGGCTCGCAATGCAGTGCTGCACCAACCAAGAAAGAAGCCCCCAAAACTTTGGAAGACGAGAAAATCAACAATTCCCATCGAAATGAACAATTCGGCAGAAAGGCGGAAGCTTTCCCAAACTAAAAAGTAAAAACCAAGAAACCGTCCCGAATCGCCCGTGGACGACGGGAATTCCAAATCGAAGCGCGGCTCGCGGCTGCAAGGTCCAAATTTTCCAAATCGAGGGGAAGCACACCGACCAAATCGCGTAACCCCGCACACAAACATGGAACACCCCCCCCCCCCCCCCCCAACCAAATTCGGCGAGAAGTTCCAACATGCAGACGCGAAATATCGTTGGAAAAGGAAACAACAGCAGCAGCAATCCCCAGCTTGCCATCGGCCTCCCTCGCCGCCGCCGCCGTCCTCACCTGCTCGATGTGCCCCTGCGGGAAGTAAAAGACCCTCTCCCCAACCGCCGGCACCGCCGCCAGCGGCCCCGCGCACGCCTTCCACAGCTCCACGAACAGCCCGTCCACTCCCCCTCCGATACCTGCACACACACACACGAAAAAACCCAAACCCTCATCGGAAACAAGACAACCCTCCACACACACCCACACAGAGCTAGAGAGAGAGAACACACACTGACCTGCCCCCTCGCCGCCGCCGGCCGGACCAGCCGACGCTGCTGCTGCAGCCATGTCGGATCTCTCACATCCACTGCCCCACCCCGGCAGCCCGCGCCCCGAGCCCACGAACTCCGCCTCGTCCTCGCGAATTTCTCCGCTCCCTCCTACGCTCAACGCCTCAGGTGAGTAGACACTGCTGGGTCATTTGGGGGAAGGGAGGGCCGGATTTAAGTGAGGACAAACAGGGACGAAGGCGACGTCAGTTGGTTTCTCTCCTCTGTCCTGTGTGCAGGGGTGCAAGGATACGGAAGAGTAAATAAGTGTCTGCTACTATCTGTATTTGATTTTGATGTCTGATTGTATGTAAGTAATATATAAGGGATTTATTCATCATATACCTTTTTGCTTAGATTGAAATTCAGGATTTATTCTCCGATCCGCGTGTCAGTGACTCATCCCGACCCCATATGTCATTGAGTAGAAAGGGTAAATCCTGAAACTCTCAAATGTGGGGAGGGTATATGATGAAGTTCCCCATATATAAGAAACTTTATTTTGATTTCACTTAAAAACAGTATAATATATAGACAGATTATGATATCTAAACAGAGAGGATATACTCAGTGTTTTTTCTTTAACATCTCGATGATTAGTGTATTTGTGTTCCCTTTAATTGTACTCTACTATTCAATATCCTGTGTAAATAAACGAATAATTTCTGTCTGACCATTGTCCAAAAGACTTAACGAATACATAATTAAGCATGTTCAACTCCAAGAAAGAAATATAAAATAGGATATATGATAAACGATATCTGTTCATATCCGCTCCTGTTGCACCGCTACTTGTGTGTGTTAGTTTTGTTCGCCTTGGGGAGGAGCCGGTGATTGCACTAGGAGGTGGAATAGATCGAATATGAATCGAATAGTATTTGTACTACATTGTATTCATATTTTATAAATGAATACAAATTCAAATATTCTCAAATATGAATCGAGTATTGTAATGAATACGAATTCAAATCGAATATCTACTCAGTTCGGTTGGATCCAGATATCCTCATAACTTACATAGTATGAAGACATTAATAACATTTTATCATTGTACAATCACGTTTAATCATCTAATTCATTTACTTCATTAAAGAAACACGAATTCACGTTCAATTAAAAAACTTGTCTAACTAATCAATCGTATTGTAATAAAATATGTATACTACTTCGTTGAATATAAATACGGATAGTTCGAATAAAGTAACATTTTGGATGGTAAAAGTCTACATTATATTTGAATCCATATTATTCATGCAAATTCAAAAATGAATAAAAATATAATAGAAATTATTAATCCAATGAAAAATTTTATATTATATTTATATCCAATCAAGTATGATAACCATATAATGATTATCTATTTTCCACTCAAGACCGCACCGGGGAGGCTCACGCTGCAGTGCACTGTCCCGCGGGGCCCACGCCACAGTCGACGACGCTACGCTAAACACAGTGCGTCATTAGCTCCCTGCCGCTGTCACACTAATCCTCGATTAGCGAAAAAATCGCCCCTCCTCGGATGTATGCGAGTGGGCCCCCGCGAGATCCCCTGCTCGCTCTCAGCCAGCCACCGCCCCTGTGCAAACCACGTGCACCTCGAAGGGACGCTGGCTTCTCACAGGATGGGACCATCCGAAGTGCCTAGGGCACCCCGATCGAGTGTTTGGGGATGGACAGATGCAGCGGATGACTAGCCCACCTCGTGGCGAGCGGTACGTGACGTCGTGGGCCCGCAATATCAGTGAGAGTAACGTAGCGCAGGGGCACGTGGTCAGGCTGCGCTGAGTTCAACGTGTGCGCGTCCTTTTTAACTGACATGTGGAGCCAGGTTCGCTGGGGTCAGCCTGTCGGTGAGTGATGTGGATTGCGAGGTTTGTGTCACGAAATGGACCATGTCCTCGCTGAAATTTGGACACAAATAGCTTGTTTATTCCCCGAAATTCCAAAAATAGCCCCCAGATCACCGGAATTCCAAAACTAGCCCTTCCGATAGCGGAACAACGGCGGCGACACGTGGGCGGTGGTGCGCCGGCCGCACCACCCATCAGAGCGCGGGTGGTGGTGCGCCGCCGCACCACCCATGTTCATGCGCGGTGGTGCGGCCCCCCGCGCACCACCCCATCATTTCCTCCGATAATTGGTGGCGACGCTCTCTCTCAGCGAGTGATAATTAGTCTTGCTCCTCTCCGCGTGTTTGCTCTCACCCGTGAGATTCCATGCATGCATACAGTGGGGAACAGTGGTGCACTGTACATCTTTACATCATATCATATCACTTTATGTCATGAGAGAATACGGGAGGCATGCGATAAAATCATCGCTCTCATTCCTCCGTTGCTCAGTTGCTCATTTCCTTCTTCTTCGCTGCGTTTGAGAGAGCTTTGCGCGTCTGAGAGAGTGAGAAAGAGTGAAGAAACTCAAGGTTTAATCGCGGCGCACAGTTAATTCCGTGCGCAATTAGGAGTTTGTGCAATTGAGAAAGTTATAGATCGTCTCGTGGGCTTCAAGAGGAGGTAAATTTTTTATGTCACTGTAATTAAATTTTTTTTTTGTGTGATTATTAAGTAATTAGGCAAACTCTCAGTTTGTTCGGTTGCAATTAGGAGTTTTTGCAGTTGCGAATGGTGCAAATCGTCGCGTAGGTTTCAAGAAGAGGTAATTTTTTTGTCCAAATGTAACTAAATTTTTTTCCATGAGATTATTACGTAATTAGGCAACCGAGCGGTTTTTGTTTCACTTAGGAGTTTTTGTAGTTGCGAAAGTTGTAAATCGTCTCGTGGACTTCTAGAAGAGGTATATTATTTTCCCCCGTGTAACTATAAATTTTTTGGACATGTCATTTTAGTTTTAGCAATGTGTTTATTTTGTAGTTAGTGAATGACGTCTTCTTAGTGTAGAAATATAGTATTAGCCTTGTGTAGTTGGTGCAGTGCCCATAGTTAACTTAGAAGAGCAAGTGTTATTATTATCATTAATTAGTTAGTAGTCACTATGACTTAAATTTAGGTAAATGACTTTGCATGCAGACCAAGTAGTTGTATTTGGTATTTAGATTGTTATGCAATATTTAGAATGTTATTTTGTACATAGGACTTAAAAGTCAGAAAACTAAAAATGTGAAACATAATTAGCTGAAAATACACAGGCTATTAGATGAAAAATTTTACCAGAAATTTTAGTAATTTCAAACATTATTACAAGTAAATAATTTTTATGTTACATGATAAATAATATGCAATGTGTACTGTGTAAAATTTATTTCAAGTATATATGTTGAAAGGTATGCATATCATTATGATAGGTTATTGATGGATTTATATTGTAAAACTGATATTAATAATCACGGTGCCCTGAAAACATGGTGGCCCTGTTGGAAGGGTTCACATAACCTATTATAATTTTTGGAAATCAGTTGTTATATGTAACAACTTATATCATGTTTATATCGGATAAATTTGTGCAAATTATGTACGTTGTATCGGAGTACTGCAGTTAATTTTTTGTAGATTGTGTACTATATTTAAAACTCAAAACAAATAATACACATAAAATGTGCAGTGTTTAATTGTTAAATTCTTTGGTGTGAAGTTATTTTGTACACATATGATGCATAGAGAATTAGTAGTGCAGCGTAGATAATTTTGTGGGCTTTTTGTTTTGTTAAATTTCGTTGTGTACTAAGGTATTTTGTACGGAATAATCATAGGTACCCATGGCTAACATTCAAGACTTACTCGTGTTCTTTGGGAGTGGGCTCAGACGCGATGGGCGTGCGGGCGGGCGTGTCAAATTGTGAACGGATGTGATCCATGCACCGGTTTGAACACCATGACCTGGATGATCTTCTGAGAGGTGTGTCCGTTATGCGTTCGATCGGAGACCGGTCGGAAGAAGTTGCGGATCGAGGCGTTGTATGCTACTCCGGAGATGGGGTGAGAGATTGTGTGGCAACTTATAAAGGTGACCGTGATGTTGCATGGGCCGGTACATGGAGGTCGTATGCAACCTGCCGCATCGATATCTGGCAGCCAATGGTGTACATTCACCGTGGGCGGGGCGGAGTCATCCGTCGTTGGTGGTTCTAGTGGTTGTGGTGGTGGTGGCGGAGATGAAGCGCCGAGGCTCACTGGCGGTCATGAAGATGGCAATGCGGAAGAAGATCTCGGCGAGCAAGTGGGAGATGGAGGCCTGCAGAGGCGTGTGGAGGATTTCCAGGCGACCGAAGGTGTTGGGAGGTGGTGGGCCGCCCGTGTTGATTGTCACGAGTACCTCGCGGACCATTTGGAAGAAGTTGAAAGTGAGGAGGACGAGGAGGATATGGAAACAGCCAGTTCTGGGGAGGAGGAAGATGACGAGGCTTCAATGGGAGGTGTTGTAGGTGGTGTTGTGACCACGGACGTTTCATACGTCTCCTCCAGACTTGACGACATCGCAGCGGCAAGCCTAGTCCTACCACAGGCAGAGGGTGCGGAGTGGGGGTTCAATGAGGGCGCACTCATTTTAGGGGAGTGCTTTCGCGACAAGAGTGCCGCCCAGCAGGCTATTGCTAGACATGCCGTCGGCATTAGCCGGAACTATCGGGTGTATAGGTCCAACCCGGACACCTACATTGTGAAATGTGTTGACGACTCATGTCACGGCAAGGTCCGTGCGCGGCGATTCAAGGGCACAACCTCGGAGTTCGGATTACGGTCTTTGGAAGATCACGATTGCGAGCTTGCGGCGCCGCTACGTAGGCACCGCAACATGACGTCGGCGTATGTTGCGGAGCTTATAAGCCACCTCGTGGTGGCAGATGTGTGTATTTCTCCCAAGTTCTTGTTGGTGAAGTGGCTAACATGGTAGGGTTCAAGTCGGCTACAAAAAGGTGTGGCGCGAAACGGAAGGTGCTAGGCGTATGTTTGGAGCGCGACGAGGAGGCGTATGACTGGTCCCAAGAATGCTTCATCAGTTGCGAAGCAAACCCGGGAACATACATCAACAAGAAGGAGCGGGTTCATCCCAACCAGGCCCGAATTGTTATGTCCTTGATAGAGTGTTCGGTCATTCCGACAGCGATCGAAGGGTTCGGTGGTGCCGTCGGTGCTAACAATGGATGGGACATTTCTAGTGGCAAGTACAAGGGTACGATCCTCACTGCGGTTGCGGTGATGCAAACGACCGATTACTCCTGTGGCCTTCGCAATTGTGGAGAATGAGAACACCGATAGCGGCTTTGGTTCTGGTCAATGTGAAGCGGCCGTGGTGCAAGATCGGCCGGATGTGTGTATCATCTCGGACCGCAATGCGAGCTTGTTGTCGCGTTGCGCGCAATGCATCGTACACAACCCCGTTCGGTGGAATGATATGAAGAACCGTTGGTGCATGAGGCATCTCGCGCGAACTTTCACACAAGGTTCCGTAGCAAAGAACTAATGAAGATATTCAAGAAGCTTTGCATGCGAGAACCAAAGCGGAAGTTTGACTCATTGTGGAGGTCGCTTGATCGGGAGACCGGCAAGCATGGACAACAACCCGCCCAGGTGAAGCGGCCTTGTGGAGGGGGTTCTACAAGAGTCGGGAGTTTACGGTGGGTTCGATCGAGCGCGTCGACTTGGCGATGTGGTCCTGTTACATGACACGGCGGAGCAAGGTGCGGAATCATGACAACAAACATGTTCGAGGTGTACAACGGTGTGTTGAAAGGTGTTAGATCCCTACCCATCACAATGGTCGTGGAGGAGACTTGGAACCGTCTTGTGGGGTATTTTGTGAACAGAGCCATGATGGCGAAAACATCTAGACGAGGGCAAACAATTCTCTGAAGTTTTCCAAGCACATATGGACAAAAAGATAGAGAAGGCTCGTTGCCATAATGCTCGTACCATGGATGGCATTAGAAGAAAATTCGAGATACGCCTTAGACAGAACTACATGAGGGGTCACACAAGAGGGGATCGCAAGCAGGTCTGCACGATTGATGACAACGCATGTTGCACCTGTAATAAGCCGCAACTTCTACATAAGCCGTGCTCCCATGTATACGCGGCATGCGCGGTATGGCGCCAGGCACCGACTCCTTACATCTCCAGGTACTTCGATATTCAGCACCTGTATCAGACCTGGAGTACGGAGTTCCATTCGTACGGGGTGGACATGCACTACAGGGAGCTATGGCTAGGTCAAGTGAAGTGGGTGCCCAACGAGGCATTGAAGCATGTCGCCGAGGAAGGCGGCAAAGCCGTCGCATCCACAACGACATGGACGACGGCCGGCGTGGGGATCGGCGTCGGCGTCCGAGGTGCGATATGCAAGACGATTGGGCACTCGTTGAGGCGGTGCCCAAAGCAGCCGACGTCAAGCAATGCTCCGCCGTAGTGAGCTCATAGTTATGCAGTGTTTTTGCTAGTTGTTTTTATGTGTGTGTTGTACTATAGTCAAGTGATATGTTCTACAATTTTTTATGGGGCTACACTTGTTACAATTCGCTATCGTGCCTTTATGGTGCTATGTTTGTATTTTATGGTGCTATCGCTACACAGGTCATGTTACAATTTTGTATTTTATTTACTTCATCGCATGGGTTTGTTGGTACGTATATTTATTTTATGTCTTGCTATGTTTGGTACATGTCACTGTCGTTACGTTTGTTCCACATTGTGTTATCGTTTTGGAATAACATTCTTTGCTTCAATAGCAGGACATGGCTTATGAGATGGTAGACCCCCGTTGGGATGAGCACCACCGATGTCAGGCGTGGATATCGGGTGAGGTCCCCCCAGCCTTCATCCTTAGGGGCCCCCGCGAGTACTGGCCTCTGGACGAACGGTACATCCCACTTCTGCGGAACACTGGTCTGCTGCCCATTGCCCTCATGGTAAATGTACCACATGCATTCGATTCGATGCGGCGTTGTTGTCCGCACTTGTTGATCGGCGGAGACCGAGACTCACACCTTCCACTTCCGGTGGGGTGAGATGGCGATCACTCTTCGTGATGTGTGCATGATAATCGGACTACCACTACGTGGTGCTGCAATAGTGCCACCCGACATCCGGTGGCGGAAGGAGCTTCGGGTCGGCGGTTCCCTATCGCGATCTCGCGCGATGCAAGCACGTGTCCCTCTTTCTTGGCCGGACGGTACATGACCTGCCCGAGGATGCGCGGCGGCGTGGTGCGGACTCACTTCTTCGTGTACCGCTATTCCTCTTTGGGTGGGTCCTATTTCCTACCACCACCTGGGACTCCGTTCACCTAACTACATACACCTTGCGAGTCCTTGGCGTATGCCTTGCCACACCAGTGCCCGAGTACGGTTGGGGTCTGCGGCTTAGCTCCACATACCGAGGCACGTGTGATGCCTCGCACGTCATCGTGGCCGCCGAGCCGGTCCTTGCCGTGTGTTACATTCTACTTGATTGTGGTCGTAGGAGCACTTCCGGTTGGTAGGCGGACTTTCGCGATCTGCCGTACACCCTTATGCCCTCAGTCCACATTTCTATGCCGAGGACCACGACCCCATTCATGGGCCCACAATGGGTAGTCGTTGGACACACGCGCAGCTTCGATGGGCTAAGGACAGACCTCGGCGAGTGTACACAGAGTTCCACAACCAGTTGGAGAGTCTCCACGAGTGAGATAGTCCGGTTGCCATGGACTATAGAGTTCATTGCGAGGGTGGCCCCGCACGGCCTATCATCTCAGTGCCACCAGGACCAGTCGTACTGGCTGACGACTTGCCACCTCGTCTTCTCGCACTTCGTCGAGCCGTACAACCCACAACGCGTCATGAGGCAGTTTGGGCTGCACCAGCTGGTTCCACCCCCGCCAGGACGGCCACTTGCCGCAGACTCCCATCGGTATGTATCTTCAAGGTAATTGTGATTGCTTTATGTATGCATAGTAATACTAACCGTGTTATGTGTCACCCAAATTGTAGGCAAACGAGGAGAGGACGACAGGAGAATGACTGGACAGCCACACAGCAGCTGTGGACAGACTTGTGGCGTGACTACGGGGACACGGAGGTTGTGTACGAGCCACGGGCCTACGACCTCGCGACGTACACGGAGTACCTTAGGTGGTATGTTGAAAACACCCGCAGCAGACTTACTGGTCCAGTGCCACATCGTCCAGTGGAGGTCGTGCACGAGGCTGCAGTATAGGCAGGTCCAGACCGTCACCGAGCTGCACGGAATGACGAAGTGGTAATTGTGTTTACTTTAATAATACATCTCAATACTCGTATGTCGTCGCCATATCTCTTTACGCGTTGTGCACTAAATACTTATTTCACTGCAGTCCGACCGCCTCCATCGTATACATGACGACGCTGCTGACCTTCTGCACGTTGGGCTTCGATGAAATACGGCTCATCGTTGGATGTCTTCAGTCCGCAACATTTTCAACGAGGCGAAGGCTGCGATCAAGACCATCAGCTGCAGCCGGCACAGAGATGAAATCGTCGCACGACACGGTGGGAGGGGACCACATCCAGCTCCACCACCCTCGTCTGGACGTCCGTCGCAATCTAGTGCCCGTCCCAGCTATGCTCGCTCATCATCGGTGCGACTTGGCCACACGGTACGATAATTGCCAACTGTTGTTCATTCACTCTTTTGCCACTTATTTATCGTAGTTCCACCTGTCCTTGCAGTCATCACGACGGGACACCGATTTGCTAGAGCCATCATCGTCAAGGAGGTACACCCAAGGCGCAACGTCCTCTTCCGGGAGATTGGCCAGGACGGAGAGCGACGCCGACTCGGCCCGGAGATCGGGGGAGCAGTCCCGGCGGCCAAGCTTTGCTCGCTCGTCCTCCACGCGCTTAGGCCCAGCGGTGTGATATTTGCCAACTTTTCGTTTATATACTCGTTGGGCGCATAAGTCTCATGCTTCACTTTGTTGCAGCGCTTGGCACAGCATAGCAGTTTCATGCAGCCGTCGGGGTCCCGGAGGGCGACACCGCAACCAATGCTCCGTTCGGGCCAACAAGAGCTCCGTATTGAAAGTGACACCGACTCGGCACAGCAGCAGGCCGAGACACCGCCTCCATGCGATTATGGCCGTCAGACAAGCGTGCATGGAAGTTTTGGTCATATGTATGAGCAGACGTACGAAGGGTACACTGCACAGGAGTACATGCACGACTTACCGCCGTATACTTCGGTACGTTATAATGTCCAACATATAATATATATATGTACGCCCGGACGCACTAACACATACTGTAAATGAATGCAGGGTTACGCGGAACAACTCGGACACGAAGGCCAGGGTCCTTCGTCTTCATTGCCGAATACGCAGGTACATGACTTACTACAGTACTCAGCACTATAAATGTCGCAGTGTTTGTACTAATCAACCTTTGATATGTGCACAGGACATAGACCCGACTGCGACCGAATGGCTAAGCGCCGTTTTCGGCAATACATCGCAGCCCTCCACGGAGTTCTTGGCAACACCACAGGCATCACAAGATGCGACCTTCGAGACGCATTTAAATGCGCGCATGTGCTCACATACTCTCATGACCACTTACGTCGGCAAAGGAAGCGGCCACCACCTCCAACATAATTTTTTTGCATTGTATTGAAACTAAAACGGGATGTAGTACATGGAAATAGACTTGCACCGCAGATGGAATTCACATAGCGCACAAAGTTTATTTAGCATGCATTACACATACACATAATAACTCTCCAGCATGAGAAGACTCGCTAACAACTAACACAAGATACAACATAGCATGAAACATTACGAACATAGACGATAACAACCTCCAGCTCGATCCATGACATCTACCACGCCACACATAGGCTTGCACATTCATCGAATGGGTGGATCGGGTGTCGCCGGCATGGCCAAATAACTGGGCAGTGCAGGTGGAAAACAAAGGACAATACTTTGTCAAGATGACTCGAGCTCGCGAGGTGGAAGCAGCGGATGCGGCTTGAGCAAGAGCGCCGCGTGAGAGTGGACCAAATCCGTCTGAAGGGCAAGGAGGATGAGCTGCAAAGGAGGTGGGAGCAGTTAAGTCTGCGTGAGGCAGCCATCAAGCGTCAGGAGGAAGAGCTTCAAGCTCGTGAGGCACTCTCAAGACCAAGAGTGACAGGAAGAAGGATGCAATGGAGCCATCTTCAAGGCGCGACAAAAGGGAAAACATCCACGCTACACCCGGTGAGACGAAATGTAATAGACCCAGCAAGTTATTTTCCTAAGGCATGCATGTTAGGACTAGTGGTGGAGAGTTCCACACATGCCACATGCCAATGGTCACATCACTTACCACTTTATGTATCGAATCGTTCCTAAAAAAATTTACCCAATTTTTTATGCATCTACAACTTACATTGAACATAAACTTCTATTACACCTTTATCTTATTTTCCATGATTTATAATTACAAAATTGACAAAACATACAAACATCACGCGGATTGCAAACCCTTAAAACAAACCAAACCTAAAAGTCACTTACCACTTTATATATCGATCGTTCTACGCATAATCGTTCCTAAAAAAAATTACCATCATTTTTTATGCATCTACAATGAGCCAATGAACATAAACTTGTTTTACAATTTTAACAGATTTTTTCCTGTTTCACAACTACAAAATTAACAAAACTTATAATCATTACAGTTCCTGCACTCATTCCCACGTGTTCAATATCACTTTCATTCATTTCGTCCAATTGTTCATATCACATTTGTGCTCAAAAATTTTTTTATTAAATTGCTTCTAATAAAACAACATACCATGATTGAAATTTGTTATTGCCACTTCAACACATTTTTCACGGTCGGCAATATATGAAAATCACAAATACACTAATCGTTACTTCACACAAATTTCGTTCGTACTCTACCAAACAATATTTTAAATTTTCAAAATTGCACAAAAATTAACACAACTATTACAGTGGACTCCACTTCAAATTTATATTTTTCCACTCATTTTATATATGCACATAAATTTTTTTTAAATAATTACTTTATATATATATAAGTAAATATATATTTTGGGTGGAGAATGCATTTGTGAGAGAGGAATAGCAAAATCGGATGATGATGGGGTGGTGCGCGGGGCGCACCACCGCGCGCATGAATGATGGGTGGTGCGGCGGGGCGCACCACCGTTCGCGCTCTGATGGGTGGTGCGGCCTCGGCGCACCACCGGTGGTGCGGCCCGCGCACCACCGCCCACGTGTCGCCGCCCATTGTTCCTTGATCGGGAAGGGGCTAGTTTTGGAATTCCGGTGATCTGGGGGCTATTTTTGGAATTTCGGGGAATAAACAAGCTATTTGTGTCCAAATTTGAGTTTTCCACTTTTTTTTTGCTTCCGGGATGCGCGCGTAGGTTTCCGCAACGGGTTATCGAAAAAGTTTATTTTTTTTAACAATAATAGTAGTAGAAAATCTACTAAGCGTATATTCTTTTTAGCTACGGTTCATGATTTTTAGCTGCGACTGATACTTTTTGGCTGTTTGCGATAGAGATCGTGAAAAGAGATATTATCGCTTACGATTTTTGATGGTACAGATATTAGTTTTTTAACGTGTACTACAATTAACTTGTAGACCCCGTCTTAAAAAAATACTCCGATTGAAAGTCAGATACTGTAACTAAAGCCAAAAGCGGCTTTTAAAAGCCAAAAGCAAACAGACCCTAAGTGACTAGCCGATGACACACTTGTAATTAGGGTTAAAACGAATCGTATAGTGTTTAAACTATATTAGTATCTATATTTTTTCTCAAAGTCGAATATGGATCAAATAAACATCAAATACGAATACGGATCAGATAACTGTCAGATACAAATTTAGATCGGATTCAACTATTTTTTTAGATTTCAATAATTATTCGTAGTATCTTCTATTTAAAACATGGCACTGGATTTTTTAAACTATTTATAAGCATGACTATATCAGTTCCACTAGGATACATTCACTTGGATTGGATCACCATTACCTAACAAACACCTAGCCAGTTTTAACTAGATACATGTAGGCTGCAAAAGACGCATAGCGTAGAATGAATAGTACCTTATGCAAGGCAACTAGACTAAACGGCCAACGAAGCTGATGACAAACAAGAACCTGATATCCAACCCATCGAGGGATACTTCGTCCACGGTCCACCGCCATGCTAGCTGGTTAGGTAGGTTCTCAGAGTGTTTGATGGGCTAGTTAGATGGCGCCTGGAACACCAAGGGTCGTGCGGCTATAGGATGTGAGGTGTTGCTATGCCAGGGTGGGCTGGGTAGGCCGGTTGGGAGACGGTAAAGTCTAGATCTTATTCGGATATCCGACTTTGAATTCGCTCTACACCATACTGGATTTGTATCCAATATCCGTGACTGCATCAAGTTAACATCCGCATTCGAATCTTATTTCTATTCGAATTCGGATATTAAGTATCCGAATTCAAAAAATTTGGATTTGGTAGCCAGATAATCCAACCGAATTAGGCTCTGTTTTCACTTCTACTTGCAATTTGGCATGTCTAAGGCTTACTTTTATTATTATTTTTTATTTTTTACTTTGTGAATTTGTGTATAGTTTAATGGTAACGCTACGTGCATAAATGTACCATCGCATATGAGACATGTCGCAACAGAGGCCAACAATAGGGCCACATAATGCGGTGGAAATGATGTAACTAGCAAGTCATCAACATATTAGAAACATCAAAAATCTCTCGTTGTATAACTGAGTCACCAACCAAGCAACCTAACATACATGTTTTTTTTCTTTTTGGAAATATGTGTCCAAAGTTAGCAGTAGTGCTATGCACACGAAGACGCCACCACATATGAAACATGTAGGGAATGACCATAGCAGTTAGACCTCATGAATGATATACACATGAAGTTGCCACCACATATGAGAAAAGTTACAAGAGAGCCAAATGGGTGGACCGCATGAATGTGGTGGAAAGAATGCAACTGATAAGTAAACAAAAAATCAGGAATGTCAAAAGGCCACAGTTGCACGAGTGGGTCTCCAACCAAGCAACCTGGCATACATAATTATTTTTTCTTTTTAAAAATATGTGTCCACAGTTACCAACGATGCTATATGCACGAAGACACCAACACGTATCAAACATGTAGGAAGAGAGATTGGTAGGTAGACCTTATGAATGCTACATGCATGAAGGTGTCGCCGTGTGAGAGTCATCAGCCAAGCAAGTTGACATACACACTTATTTTTCTTTTTTGAAATTATCCAAAATTAACAGGGATGCTTTGTGCATGAAGACATCGTCGTGTATCAAACATGTAGGAGGAGAGGGATGGTAGGTAAACCTCTTGTATGCTATATGCATGAATGTGCCGCTACATATGAGACATGTTGGAAGAGAAGCTAGCAGGTGAACCTCATGAATGTAGTGGAAAGAAAGCAAGTGGCAAGCAAGCAACATATAAAAATGTCAAAAATATCTTGTTGCTTGAGAAAGTTGTGAGACAAGCAATTTGGTATGCACGCTTATTTTTCTTTATGCAAAGGTGCAAAGTTTTAAATATCACACTATCACGTCGCTATAGCAGTCAAGGTGGAGCCAGTGCTACATACAGCTCTTGTTGCACTTCAGTACAATAGCAGTGATATATTGGGCCGCTACACACACTACACGCTATATTTTGTAGCAAAGCAATTGCCACAAAGTCCTTTAAATCCCTCTGGAGCAATTAGTGCATCTCTTTTTTATCAAGAGGCATTAATACTGGCCATTCTAATAAATTGTCTTCCATATCCCCACCTAATTTGGTTAATAACCTTCCATATTCCCAAAAATCCTACCTTTGGTAGTAAATGACATTCCATATGTCCCACTACTAGTTTTGTTCTCTTCTCTATGATAGAGGTTTGAATTTGGTAATACTTACCATTAATGTTTCCCTAATATATCATTTCTTTTTATGTTGTAATAGCGCAATATTTTAGATTCTCTATAAATTTGTTAAAATATTAAATTATGCATTTCTAAGATTTTTTGCATTTTGACCTTTTATTTAAAATAGTTTCCCAATAAACATAGTGGTTTTTTGAATTTTTAAGAAACCTTTAAAGCTACAAAATACTAAAAATAATTTTAATAAAAACTAGATAAGATCAGCAGCCTACTCAAAAAATTTCATAATTGTTGAAGCTAGTTTGCTATATTAAAAAAATCCCCAAATTCTTAGCCTTGAAACCAAAATTCAAATCATAATTCTTTTCCTGTCCCTATTAGATCGAGGGAGCCGACAAAAGGGGGTGAATAGGCGCATTTACAACACTCACTTTGGCTAAAATTGAGTTATATGTGGAAGCATAAATCAAGTTAGGTTTGTGCTAAAATTTATGAGATCTATTTGAGTGTGTCACACGCTCAAAGTCTGGCATGTCTCACTTCTGTCTCCACTCTGCCTTCGTTGCATCTTTCGAGCCCAAGAATGTTAGTCATGCTCTTTCTGATGAGTCTTAGGTCAATACCATGCATGAAAAATTGGAAAATTTTGAGAGGAACAAAGTCTGGTCACTTATTAAGCCCCCTAGAGGTCATAATGTTATAGGTACAAAGTGGGTGTTCAAAAATAAGCAGAATAAGGATGGGATAGTCATTCGAAACAAGGCTAGACTAGTAGCTCATGGTTTCTCCCAGGTTGAGGGTCTAGATTTCGAGGAGACCTTTGCCCCTGTTGCTAGACTTGAGGCCATTAGAATTCTGCTTGCTTTCGCAGCTTCTAAGGGTTTCAAACTTTACCAGATGGATGTCAAGAGTGCCTTCTTCAATGGGTTTATTGAGGAAGAAGTCTATGTTAGACAACCTTCAGGTTTTGAGAACCCCAAATACCCAAACCATGTCTACAAGCTTTATAAAGCCTTGTATAGACATAACCAGGCCCCTAAGCTTGGTATGAGAGGCTTAAGTCTTATCTGTTGAGTCATGGGTTTGAGATGGGTAAGGTAGATAAGACCTTGTTCATTCGCAGGCATAGCAATGACCTACTACTTGTCTAGATTTATGTGGATGATATCATCTTTGGTGGCTCTTCTCGTACTCTTGTTTCTCAGTTCTCCGATGTCATGAGCTCAGAGTTTGAGATGAGCACGATAGGTGAGTTGAGCTTCTTTCTTGGCTTTCAGATCTAGTAGAGTCGGGAGGGTACCTTCTTGCATCAGAGCAAGTACACTCGAGATCTCCTGAGACGCTTTGATATGAGTGATGATAAGCCGGTATCAACTCCAATGGCATCTTCAGTTTCACTCGACCTAGATGAGGATAGCGAGCCAGTTGATCAGAAGGAGTATCGCAACATGATTGGCTCCCTCTTGTACCTCACTGCCTCGAGACCGGACATACATTTCTCCGTGTGTCTTTGTGCTCAATTTCAGGCTTCTCCTCGCGTATCTCACCGTCAGACGGTGAAGCGCATCCTTCAGTACCTTTGACCTATGGTATCTGGTACTTTTCCTCATCCTGTCTTTCCCTCAAAGCCTACTCGGATGCAGATTTTGCTGGCTGTAGGATAGATAGGAAGAGCACTTCTGGCACCTACCAATTCATTGGCACTTCTCTCGTTTCTTGGTCTTTTAGAAAGCAATCCGGTGTTGCACAGTCCACCGCAGAGGCGAAATGCGTTTGCTGCGCCGATTCTTTGCGGCGGATACTATGGATAGCTTCGACCCTGCGGGACTTTGGGTTAATTATAGAAAGTGTTCCACTCTTTTGTGATAACACGTCTGCTATTAACATTTCTAAGAACCCAGTGCAGCACTCTCGGACCAAGCATATTGATATTCGATATCACTTCCTCAGAAACCATGTGGAGAAGGGTGACATAGTGCTCCAGTTTATGGAGAGTGACCACCAGTTGGCCGATATCTTTACCAAGCTTTTGGATAGCTCTAGATTTTCAGCCTTGCGGGGAGAGCTTGGGGTGGTTTGTCCTTATAGATTGTAGTGAGGGGGAGCTTTGTGCTTTACTGTTTTATCTTGTATATTATGCTCTTACTCCTTTCTATTGCATTGCATTTGGGTGCATTCGGGTTAGTCTTTCTAGCATAGATTAGAGTGATTCTCTGGTCTAGATGGTCATACTTCTTCCTCTCATCTTGTGGTTCTAGGATACTGCTTATTAGTTGTCTCTTTTCTCACTAGGTTGAGCTCACTCACTTCTTATAGGTTCTAGCAAGGATTGGGCCACCTTGGGTTGACAGGTAATGTGTTAGTTTGGGAGCTGATAGTTGGGCAGCTGATAGTCCTAGTGTCATATGGGGTAGATGAGAGTCTGTCTGAGCCATAGTATCTTCTATATCTTGTTTATGCTTTAAGGACTGCCTTTTCTGGTTTCTTTGCCAGCTTCTCATTTTATAACTTTGGTTCAAGGAGAGTTCATTTGGGAGCTTCTGAAGCTTAATATTGATATAACTCAACTTGAACTAAATAGTGCTTCACATGTTGAAAGGAAGCTGGATTTCCTGCATTTCATTTTAGCATTCTGCATTGTAATACCACTTGGAGCCTTGACTATTATCTATATATGACATGTTTACAGTGCATTACATCTTTCCATGATTATGCATAATTGCTAGATTTATCATTGCTTCATATGTGTCGTCAAGCCTTTGCTATTGATAAGTTAATTAAAATTGCACAATTTAAATTAAGACATGCCTTGTTAGCTCTTTAGACTAGTCTATCTTTAGTTATCCTTTTATGATTCATGCCATATCAAATCGGCTAAATTGAGTCTTGAATCTTTAATTGAGCTTTAGATTGAGCTATACTAATTTCTTGATGAAGCATGAGTTAGTACAATTATTTAAGAAAGCAAAAGATCTCTTTTATATGCAAAAGAACTGATCTCACCAATTTTTTCTCATGAGACTGCTTGCCATTGCATTAGGTATGAACTTAGCGGGAATTTTGGATGACCAAGATCATCTGCTTAAGTTTCTCGTTTGGAATGGTCGCATAAGGCTTGAGATCTAGCACATCACCGAACTCATGAGTTTCAAATGCAAACATGTGAATTGTGCTAAATTTGCTTAACTACCACCAGAAGCAAGCACTTGTACAAATGATTCATTCTTGAACTTGTAGCACTCTAAAGTGACTCAATACTAGCTTCTTGATTCCACTTAGATTATTGATATGGCTTGCATCATCTTTGGATATCTCTAGTTAGACTATACTCTTGAGTGGCTTGACATGCTAACAAATTCTTCTAATCTTCAGATTGTTACTTATGTGGCTTGGCTTGATTATGCATATTTTATCATGATCTTGATAGCATTCATATCTGTTATGGCTTGGTATAATACTTAATGGTCATTTTGGATAATCTTCGTGGCTCTCATTGCTTCACATTGAATAAAATTCAGCCACACCATGCTATATTCTCTTTTTTTTTGCATCTTGATGATTCTATTGCCAAAAGGGGGAGAATATCAGAGAAAAAAACCACTTTTTGAAAACTTTAGGAGCGCTTGAGGAAAACTTGCTCTTTCTTTTGCTCCTTGTGTCAACATGGTCATTAGTATCATTTTCTTTCTCTTGGACCATGTATGACTCTTCAAACAAACTCAATCTTATGCTTTTTCTATGTTTGTCAATATACTTATCAAGGGGGAGATTAAGAGACCATGTGGATGTATCCCCATGTTTGTGATGAGTAATTGATGGTTGGTTTAGTGAGTTTGAGTTTGTTTTGGGTATTCTAGGGTTGAGTACCTTTACTTTTGTTAATAATTGTCTATTCTGTTTTGTGTGGTGCTATGTAATGGTTTCTTGTATGTGTTGACTACAGGACTTCGAGGTGGAGTCGTGGTGAAGCACGGGATGACCGGACTAGGCACAGGCGGTGCCGAGGTCGCAGCGGTCGAGATGTGCTGAAGACGGCAAGGACTCGAGGTGGTTGCGAGGTTTGGATGACAAGAAATGAGGAGGCTTCCAGGAAGCTGCATGAGTGGTATTTCAGTGAAATGTGCGAGGTTGCAAAATGGAAGCGGTGTTTCCTGTTGATAGATGGGTGTTTTTGTTATTGCTGTTGGTGGCTTGTCTCTTTGTTTGTGCTTGCAACCTTGAGAAGCAGCAGCATTAAATGCTACATGGTCTGGGAGAGAAAAGTGGCGCCATATAATCTGTATGGTAGCAAGAAATCAGGGATTCTCTTGGTCTCCTCGAGAGCAGCTGAGGAAAAAGAGGGCGCAGGAGAGAAGTAGTTGGTGGCTGCGCATGCTCACTGAGTGAGAGCGGCTCCAGGGTCTGCGTATGCTTACAGAAGAGCAGGGCTGCAGCTTGTCTCTCTCTCTTGCTCTGGGGAAAAATCTGATAGGTGTTGTTCCACTTAGTACAGAGGGGAGCTGAGGAGAGGATAAAAGGGAGGTTAAGGCGCAACAAAGAAAGATGAAGGTGTGCTGCTCGGCTTAGGGTTAGAGAGTAGTTCTTGCCTTTGTGCTTGCATGTAAGAAGAGAGGAGATGTAGAGGGCAGCAGATGGTTACTCTATTTAGGAGAAAAAGCCCGTGTGTTCTTGTTGCTTTTTGGGTGTGTTGTTTGGATTTTTGGTTGTGTGATCTCGTTATGTGAGGATGGGGTCTCTGAATGTATGCTTCACTTTGTAATCTTTCATCGTTCATAATCCAGTTAAGAAGCTCTAAGGTTATGCTATTATGAATTCCCTGCCTTTTGTTTTCTAGAGCTACCAGTTGTTGTTGACAGATTAATTTTGTTGTGATGTTGTCTTGGCAAACTGTTGGTTTGAGTTTTGAGGTCAGTCAATTGCTTAGTTTGAAAGTCCAGAGGATTTAATTCCAGAAACTCATCAATTGCTCCTCAATTTCCTGGTATTAATCCCTCTTTGGATATTTACTGTGCTATCCTTTTCAGTCAGCTCTTTCGGGTTGCACTCAGAATACCTTCTTTTGGCTAGCAGTTCAGCAATGCAGCAAATTTCGGTCCAGACTTGTTCATTTGGATGACTGTAGGTTTTTCTGCCTTGTTCTAGCTATTTGTTTCTCAGTTTGTTCAGCTAAGTCAGCGAAGAGGTTTCTCTTTATTTTCAATTCTCCGTTGCAATTTCATTTCTGCAGTTTCAGTTCCCCATTTTCATCCCTCAGCGTCCAGTTGTGTTTTCGGTCTGATAGTTGAAGTTTGCAGTTGGGTGTTCTACTACTGTGATGCTCGGTTGATCTGTCTCTGCAGTGCAGCAGTTGTGGTAACCGAACAGGGTACTTTCAGTTTACTGCTGGTTTCGGATGGTTATCTGAATTTTTGTTTTTGGCCAGTAGTAGCTTTCGGCTGCAATCCTTCTCTTGCTGCAGTATTCAGTTCTCTGCTGCTCCAGAAATTTCAGGCCTTGCTATGTTCAGGTTTTGGTCATTCCCTGCTGTGCCGACTGTATTCAGAACCTTCTTTTCTGTTCGGTTAGCAGCAGCAGTTCTCGGCAGCAATTAGCTTTCGGATGGCTTTTCTTTTCTCTTTTGCAGTCTGATTTATGCAGTAGTTGCTATGCTGAATCTTTTCAGTCGGTTCTCATTTACTATTCTTGCTGCTGGCTGCTGTTTCTGTTGTCAGTTTGCTGCAGAAAATTAGTATGCTTTTAGAGGGAGCAAATAGATTTGGGTGAAGTGCAGCAGTACTAAATCTTCTATTTGGTTATGCAGTCTAATGCCCTATTGGTTACATGTATGTGGGTTTGCTAGTAAATGTGGATACTCAGATAGTCAGTGTATGTTCTGAGGAGTGGCAGTTCTTGCTTTTTGCTAGTGTTATTTGATTTACAACTTCTTTGTGGTTTTTGTTAAAATTTCCAAGAATCTCAAGTGTGTTTTTCCAGAAGTACTCTTCGGTCTTGTTTTGCCGCTTCTATGAGCTTCCTGGTAAATCGGCAAAATTGTCTTCGACTACTTTTGAGCAAATTTCTTGCTTCATAGCTCCTTTAGCTATTGGAGAAGAAATTGGTATGAATACTTGGGGCGATTTTTAAAAGGCATCATTCACCCCCTGTTGCTATTTCCGATCCTACACATACATTGCCCTATAATATCCTGATTTGTAGTGTTATTTGAAGCCTTTTAAAATAAAATTCACCATTTGAATTTTTCTAGGTTTAATACAAGCTTAAAATAAATTTTTATTAATTAAAAGGACTTAATATGAATAAAATAAAAATTAACATGTGCTAAAAATATTTTATTTGTGTTCTTTGTGTCTCAAGAAATTTTGTAGAATTTTTTTATATTTTCGGATTTATTTGCTATTTTCTAGAACTCAAAAGGATTTATTTGAATTTTTGAAAATAAAAAAGGCCCAAAAATCGTAAAAATAGTAGTGGGTTGGCCCACTACTATTCATCCAGTCTGTTTAGCCTCAGCTGTTGATTTTGCTCCCAGGCACGTGTCAGCCATCCGGTGGTCCTTGCACCGACCATTGGATTTCTTTTTGCCATGTGTCACCAATATGTGTGTTCCTACACTATTCATTGGTGCGGTCTAATTCCAATTGTCTGATCTCCTTCTCTGCCACGCATCGTCAATTGGGAACGGTGTCTACTATTCATCATCGTCCTCCAAATGAACTCCACCGTCGCCTCAGTTTTTGCGCTTGAGCTGCTCTCCTCCGCATGGTCTCTAACCCAGCCTTCGTGCCGTGCGCGACCTGGCCATCCTTAGCATCCGTGCTATTTAAGCCTCGCCGCCCCTCCCAAGCACCGCATCCCCGAGCCGGTTGTCTAGCCTCGCCGTGCGTGGCTGACGTTTGCGCCGAGCTTGCCGATTGTGCTGCCGCTCCCCATTGTCAACCAAGTCCTATGGTCGCCGTCACCGTCGACTCCTCCGCCGAGCGCCAATTGCCGTTCATCCTCTCCAGCTGCCATTCACCGCACAGTTCCACTATGCCGCACATCAGACCGCGTGCACGCCACTGCCTATGTGACCGTTCGACCGGCCGAAGCATCTCCTTGATTCACGCATCAGCCACATCACCCCACACCCGCGCCCACATGACCCTTTGCCTTCTTTGTGAGCCGAGTCTATGTGAGCTGAGTCACTGACATGCGGGTCCCACATGTCAATTGCCACTGTTCCATAGACCGTGAGCCTATCAAGTCGAATCAGCCACCACACCAGCATTCACGCAAGCCCTAGAAGCCATGTGTCGCCACATGTCATCACACGTGTGTGCCATGTTAGCACCAAACCATCCAAGATGCCACGTTGGATGCCACATCAGCTTGCCATGTGTCCGTCCACGTCACCCTGCCACGTCATAAGCCACGTCAGCTCTAGTGTCACCTGTCAGCCACGTGTTAGTTCAGTCAACTGCCATATCAGCCCTAGCCACCACGTTAGCAAGCCTAGTAGCATGCACTATTCTATGTGCAGAATCCACCGTAGACCAGTCTTTCTATACACCGAGTCCACAACATAGTAGAATTTTTGAATTTTCAGTATTTTTCTTTAGATTAAAATTTTCAAGAGCCCGTTCTTCTCCATCCTAGCTCCAATTGGCTCCATTCTTTTTTTAAATTCATATAAAATCAAGCTCTATTTTTTGGATCTAGTTTCAAAGTTTTTGGAGTTTATTTAAATTTTATTTGATTTTATTTTGTGCTTCATTCGTTTTCTCTCCCGTTTGATCGCATCTTCGAAGGAGCAGAAGGACAACTAGAAGATCAATAATTCATAATTGAGCAAGGCCCAAGCAAATCATGTTCTTTGATTATGTTGAACCTAGTTTTCAAATATATTTTGTATCTATTTTTTAAAATTATCGTGTATTGCTATTTTATTACAAACCCTTGTATTTGGTAGTTACTGTCTCAATTGATTAATCCCTACCTTGATAATTCGAATGCCATGATTCCATTATCACTATAAGATAGGTATTTATTTAGTAATGCAATACTAGTTGTCACATGGGTTGTACGATTAATATGCTTAGCTATACTTATGGTCTCATTGGGATCATCATCAAATAAGAACAAATATTTAATTGGACTTAATGAGAAATTGAATCATAGTTGGTGCTACAGTTATAAAATTTGTGCGCCATGACATTGGTGTTCACTGGTGTTGGTTATACAAAATTTATTTTCACTTGGACGAGTGATCGTGCAGTAAAGGGAGAGTGTGGATTCACTTCGAGGGACGTGAAAGTCTCGCCTAGGTAATGTCTCAGGATTTAACTTTATGTGCTATTGATCTAAGTCTTACCGTGCAAATCACATGTCTAGTATGAGATAGACTTGATTGATTAATTTATGATATTTCAATTTCAATTTTTCCATTAAGTTGAACATGATTGCTGATTTCCATGAGACGCAAGAGGGAGCAATTATTGATTAAGTGGTTAATCTACTCGACGGTAAAACCTTAGCGGGCGGAATTGGGTTAGCGTTGAATATTGTAAAAGTCTTGTGGGTATAGTTGTATAATCTCTACAGAGTGTAAAGCTCTTTGAATATCCGTAACTCCGATTATGGACGATGCTCGGTGATTTAACACGAGGGGTAGTTATTTCATAAAATTTGGGTTGGATAACTTTGAAAAGTGGACAGTTAGTTCACTGGTGGTTTACTAAGTGGATGGTTAGTTCACTTATGGTCTATATAATTCATTTGAATATTTATTTATTATCGTTTTCTTTAAAGCCTGCTTTCAATCTATTTATTATATTTACTTTAAATTATTGCTTTCTACAAAATAACTTGTTGAATACCATTGGTAAGTCTTATATATTATATTGAATTTTTGTTACAAATGACTTGTTGAGTACCAATGTACTTACGGCTTTATGCCTACTGTTGCTCAGTTGAAGAAGATGAATCATATTAGTAGGAGGTACCTGAAGGAGGATAGTTCGATGACTTCGCAGATTAGTACTTCACTTCCCAGTCGATTGCCTGTGGGTATGTCAAATGGCTACCGTGCTTAATTTTGTTTTTCACTACTAGTTTCTTAAGCCCTTTAGACTATTAATTATAAACTTGGCCATAAGGTCATACTCTGACAATTGTTAATACTTGAGTTTTTTTTCCTTTATTAATCATGTATATGGTCGATATTTCATCTATATTTACACTGTGTTTACTAGCATGATTCTAGACTAATACGGTATACATAGAGAGTCCGAATTTGCATATTTGGGTCTCGACAGAGGTGGTATCAGAGCCATATCGATTGTAGGATAAAGCCCTAGTTAGAGTGGTCGCCTTAGCCAAATTTTAAAATATATTTTCTAAATCAAATCAACCAAACTATATATCTAGTAAACTCTCTGTTCTCTTTCCTCTTTCTTAAAGTTCTTACTCTCTGCTTTATTCAAAAATGTATTTTTTTGAAATCCTTGAATTGACTTCTTTTCTTTATAATGCCTTAGATGTCTCAAACTTCCTATAGCCAGACTGGAGGATGGCGAGGACTTCTCCGAGTTTTGTTGTGGAGTCTTGGATTGAAGATGTCACCAATCTACTTCACCAAGGATGATAAGGTGAAGGGCTAACGTATTGGATGCATCACCAGGTTGTACTTCACCACAAGATTGGCAACTAAGTTATACACCATAGTTTCAAGTGCACCGGTGCTTGTGGAGAGTGGTCCACGTAAGGAGCCGCGCATAAGGCCATTCGATGCCTTTGCAAGCTATACAAGATCAGTATGCACAAGCTCGTTTGGAAATTTAAGGAGCAATATGTAGCTATCTCTAGTGTAGCAGAGCAGGAGGGGCCATGGAGAGACCTCAACCATAGCTGCCAACTCTTCTATCTTCGTCCACGCCACTGAGTCCTGAGGAGAGATGATGCAAAGTAGGCAACCATTAAGAGTATCTTCGGCACTTCATTCCAGCCGTAGCAAAAGAGCAGTTGCCGCAAGTCCGCAACTCGTGGGTAATCTATAGTAACTCCAAGGAGGAGTTAAGCGAGCCCTACTTGGTAGGACCCGAGTGGGAGCCTTTAGATTAGACCCTGTATAGTTTAGGAAGTGCGATTAGAATGTTTTGGTTTTTATTTGTAGTTGTGTGTGATGTGAACTATAGTTTTGCCCTTAAAAGCACTATGCTACAGTCATATCAATACTTTTATTTGAGTTATTTAATTGGTTCTTTTGTTAGCCTGTCGGCTAAGTGTTTGTTTAGTTTATGTTTACCATTAGAAATCCTCTTAGATGGGTTTATCGCTTATCTATACTTTTCCCTCTCACCTTTTGAGCCTTGTGAAGTCAATTCTCAGTAGTCATGTTTCCTTTCAGAGCAGTGAAAAGATGATTGATACCTGGAACTCAGCTGGTCATAGTCAGATAAACCAAGGTCTAGGAAGCAGCACCGCAGATCCATCAACTCAGGGACCGCAAGCAACTCCAATGGGATTGGATCCAACTCTTGGTCAGTTCATGATAGCCCAAACACAGTTGATGCACACTATAATGCAGAACAAGAATACCATGATGAGTCGGTAGAATCAAGAAGTAGTTACACCTCAGCCAGCTATTCAGTAATACAAGTTGTCAGAGTTCATGAGGACAAGACCGCTCACCTATTTCTGATCTTCTGAGCCTTTGGAGGTAGACGATTAGATTCATTCAGTTGAGAAAAAGCTGAATCTCGCTCAGTGCACTGATCGAGTGAAAGTGCTCTACGTCACCCATTATTTTAAGGGAGCCATAGTAGAGTGGTGAGAGAACTATTGCATCACTCATAAGGACCAAGACAGCATCTCTTGGGCTGAGTTCATAGCAACATTTCATCATGCCCATATCCTGGATGTGGTGATTGAAATGAAGAAAGAGGAATTCCGTGAGTTGTAGCAAAAGAATATGTCAGTGAGTGAGTATCTCAATAAATTCACTCAGCTAACTCACTATGCACCAAAAGATATTGTCACTGATGATGCCCATAAGAAGAGGTTTAAGAAAGGATTGAACCCAGCACTCAAAGTTCAAGTGGTGGAAAATGATTATGCTAGTTTTCAGAATATGGTGGATAAAGCAATGCTTATTGAAGAAAGTCAACATTAGAGGAGTCTCGTAAGAGAAGATGATGCAATAAGGATCTCAGCTACATCAATCCCAAAAAGCTCGTTTCAGCATATAGCAGCCAGCTCGAGTGCCACAACAGTCAGGATTTAGGACGCTAGCCCCAGCGCCGCATCAGTTCATGTCCTGACCTCATCCCATTGGGTCAAGTAGTCAGCAACAGAGGAATGTCAACCCTGCAGCATCTGTCACTTGTTTCAAGTGTCATGAGCTAGGACGCTACACTAGTAAGTGCCCTCAGAGACAAGCCCTGATGTCAGTTCATTTCAACTTGGGAGCTACGCCAGATCGGATCCCTGCTTTAGGATCAAGACGTGGATCGCCCCAAGTGTCATGTCAAGCCAATCAGGTGTCACTACAGAGGAGGCTCAAGCATCATCAGATATTGTGATCGGTAAGGTCCTAGTAAATTCAATTCCTACTACAGTTTTGTTTGATTCTAGATCTTCGCATTCGTTTGTTTTTCAAAGTTTTGACTTAAAGCAATGGTTGAATACTGTTGTTCTTGGATTTATTCTTTTAGTTCAATCTTCGGGCTCTGAGTTGAGTACAAACCTAGGTTGTCCGGAAGTCAAGATAACCATTCAAGGAGTGGAGTTCTCAACCGATCTTTTTGTATTGGATATCCAATCTTTGGATGTGATTTTGAAAATGGATTGGCTTAAGAAGCAACAAGCAGTGTTAGATTGTAGAAGTAGAGTCATTACCTTGATTAGTTTAGATGGAAGAAAAGTAAAATTTGCAGCCAACATGAGTCAGCCAGAGAAAGGTTATGGTTTGCCAGAGCAAAGAGATCATGCTAGAGGATATGTCAGTTATCAGGGAGTATCCATATGTATTTTCAGATGATCTTTCTAGAATGCCATCTTACCGAGAAGTTAAGTTTTCGATTAAGCTAGTACCTGGTACTTCGTTGATATCCAAAAGATCGTATTGGATGCCTGCCAATGAGTTAGCAAAATTAAAGAAGCTAATTTAAGAATTGTTGGACAAAGGTTATATCAGACCTAGCTCATCTCTGTGGGGAGCATTAGTGTTGTTCATTAAGAAAAAGACTTACCAATGGATAGTTGAAAGGATATTTTGTATAAAGTAATAATTTAAAGTAAAATACAGTAAATAAATTGAAAGCAAATTTTAAAGAAAACGATAATAAATAAATAACCAAAGAAATTATATAGACCAGAAGTGAACTAGCAATACACTTAGTAAGCCACTAGTGAACTACCTGTCTACTTTCCAAAGTTATCCAATCCAAATTTTATGAAATAATTACTCATTGTGTGAAATCACCGAGCATCATCCATAACTGGGGACTCATGCACCTGCGCCCATGCGACCCTTCGCCTTCTCTGTGAGCCGAGTCTATGTGAGCTGAGTCACTGACATGCGGGTCCCACACATCTGCCGCTATTGTGCCATAGACCGTGAGCTGATCGAGCTGAGTCAGCCACCACGCCAGCAGCCACGCAAGCCCTAGAAGCCATGTGTCGCCACATGTCGTGACATGTGTGTGCCACGACAGCACTAAAGCCATCCCTAATGCCATGTCAGCTTGCCACATGTCCGACCACATCATTTGCCACGTCAGCCCTAGTGTCACATGTAAGCCACATGTCAGTCCAGTCAGCTACCACGTCAGCCCTAGCTGTCACGTCAGCAAGCCTAGTCACAGGCACTATTCTATGAGCCAATTCCACTGTAGACCAGTCTTCCCGTGCATCGAGTCCACAACACAACAAAATTTCTGAATTTCCAGTATTTTTCTTTTGACTAGATTTTCTAAGAGTTCGTTCTTCTCCGTCCTAACACCGATTAATTTTGTTTTTTTATAAATTCATCTAAAATCAAGCTCTGTCTTTTAGTTCTAGTTTTAAATTTTTTATTGTTCATTTGAATTTTATTTTATTTTATGCTTTATTCATTTTCTCTCTCATTAAATCGCACCTTCGAAGGAGCGGAAGCACAACTAGAAGATCAAGAATTTATAACTGAGCAAGATGAAGGCAAGTATTATCCTTTGATCATGTGGAACCTAGTTTTTAAATCTATTATGTATTTATTTTGTTTTAAATTATCATGCATTGCTAATTTGTTACAAACCCTTATACTTGGTAGTTACTGTTCCAATTGATTAATTCCTCCTTTGATAATTTAAATGCCATGATTCTATTGTCACTATAGGATATGTATTTATTTAGTGATGCAATACTAGTTGTCACATGGGTTGTACGATTAATATACTTAGCCATACTTATAGTCTAGTTGAGATCATCATCACATGAGAATAACTATTTAATTTAACTTAATAAGATATTGAATCGTGATAGGTGTCATAGTTATAAAATTTGTGCACCATGATATTGGTGTATCATTGGTATTGGTTATACAAATTTATTTTCACTTGGGTGAGTGATCGTATAGTAAAGGTGGAAGTGTGGATTCACTTCGAGGGATGTGAAAGTCTCGCCTAGTTAATATCTAAGGACTTAACTTTGTACACTATTGATCTGAGTCTTACCATGCAAACCACATATCTAGTATGGAATAGACCTGACTAATTAATTTATGATATTTCAATTTTAATTTTGTCATTGAGTTGTACATAGTTGCTGATTTTCATGAGGCGCAAGAGGGGGCAATTATCAACTAGGTGGTTAACCTACTCGTTGGCGAAATCTTAGCGGACGGAATTGGGTTGGTGTTGAATATTTTAAAAGCTTTATTGTGATTTTATTTAATGTGAGGATGATCACATCGTGTGGGTACAATTGTGCAATATCTGTAGAGTATAAAACTATTTGAATAGCCATGACTCTGGTTATGGACGATGCTCGGTGATTTCATATGAAGGGTAGTTATTTGAATAGCCGTTAAATTTTGAAAGGCTCAATTTTGAAAATCATTACTAGCCCTTAAATAATTTGGGCACAGTTAGAGATATGATACACATGAATATGAATTAACACCCCCCTTAATATGCCACTTCCTATCTTACTCAAGATTGCAATAATTAAGTTTTTCAACAAGAGCAGGGCACAGTTAGGGATATGATACACATGAATATGAATTAACACTCCCCCTTAATATGCCACTTCCTATCTTACTCAAGATTGTAATAATTAAGTTTTTCAACAAGAGCAGGAACTCAATTTTGAAATGATTTTCATAAATGCAATGCAACGTACACAATGCTAGAAGCTGATTCTTTGATGTAAATACTTGTTACTGAGATAGCATTGGTTCTTGATATGAATGATCATCTTTAAGCTTGACTCCAATTTTGCACATGGTGGAATCCACCTCTTAATGAGTGAGTCAAACCTCCAATGCCTCTCTAAGTAACTATTTGGTATTTAAGCACTTTTTGATACCCAAACTGGTTGGGTTTATGTATGTTAGTCACAAATGATTTGGACACCTAAATAGCCCTAGCAATAGACTTATGTGAACTAGCACATCTAGCAACTACCTTGCCATATCTAGTCCTCTTAAGCGAGAAATCATTATTACAAAGAGTGGGTTTAGGAGTTATACCCATGAGACAATCCTTAACAATATGTCCCTTTTCCCAGCAATTATAGCAAGTTGGGTCTTTGCTTCCCCTTCTTGTCTTGTCTTGTTTATTGCTAGCTTGCCTCTTTCTTGATGATATTTTCTTATCATCTGTCTTGTTAGGGCACGTCGAGGTGAAATGTCCCTTCTTGTGACAACCAAAACATTTGATATTGTTGAATTTTTCTATTTTGCTTTGGGTTGCTCTTCTCCTTTTTCTTGGAGATGAATCCAATTACTCTCGTCATTTGATTTCTTTTGATTGCTCAATACTTTGTTAAGAGAAGCTTTCCCTTATAGCACTTCTCCATGTTATTGTTTAACTTGGTGACTTGATCCTTGAGCTCTTTGTTTTTCTCTACAAGGTTAGCCTCAACAAGCATAGAGAAAATAAAAATATTTCCACTAGAACAATAAGGCATATCAATAAAGTCATCATAAGAGGTAGATATGCTGACCTTACATGAAATGCAAAGGCTAGGAGCTATGTATATCATATCATATAATAAATTGCATGCACTGCCTATTCCCACCTTAGGCTTAGTGGGATCCTTGAGAAGGAGAGACTCATTCTCTTTTTTTAGCACATGATAATTATTTTGAAGAGAGGCATGCTCTTTCTTCAAAGTTTTAATTTTAGTCTTCTCCTTTCTAAGATACTCATTAGGCTCTCCTAGCATATCTATCAATTTAACTTAAAAGGGCTCATCATCATTTACCTCATCATTACCTTTTGCCATGAAGCCTCATTATGGCATGTCATAGAGTGATGGAGCCTCATTATTATTTGAGGTTGTTGATAGATCTTTCTTGATGGCAAACCCAGCAAAGTGTCTTGTTTTGCCATCCTTCTTCTTTCTTGATGATGACTTCGGCTCATCATCCTTTTTCTTGTATGGACACTATGAGGCAATGTGTCCTTTTTTTAACATTCATAGCACTTGATGGTCTTGTAGTGTTTTGTCTTAGAGGATGGGCTTTTTCTTGATCCATCACCTTGTGAACCATGTTTCTTCATGATTTTGTTCATTTTCTCATGAGAGGGGTCATTTCTTCATCTGTCTTCATATTCCTCACTTTGACATGCGTCAACCTCATCATCACTTGTCTCATGCTAAGCCTCAAATGCATGAATTCTCTTGCTTAATGATGGGGCTATTTCCTTGATCTCCTCTTTGTCCTTTTTGTACATCTCACTGGTAATGAGATTTTTCAAGTGACTGGTAGACGTCATTATTGACAGTTCGGAGGAGTTGAGGAATAAGGTCATCAAGGCCTTATATTTTTTCAGTAGAGCCCTAAGCATCTTACGCACAATATCAAAATTGGTTAGTTCACAAGATAGATCTTTGAACTTATTTACTATGTTGTTCAACCTAGAATATATCTTATTGATGCTCTCATGAGGCAACATGGTAAAGTTCTCATATTTGATGCTCAATCTATACAATTTAGCTTCTTTGATCGAGAATGTTCTCGCATGAATTTTCATAAGAGTTGTCCAAACATCATGAGCATTTTTAAGATTGTTGACTGATACAAGTCTAAAAACCATAAATACTTCAAGTGATGTTAATCCTATTTTAGTTAGAGAAATCCTTGTTAGTATCGTGAGAGAGAGGTGAGGGAGACCAGCATGCAGCATGGAAGGCCCTGAGAACCAAGCACCGAACAAAACAGGCCAGAAAACAGGGAAGCCAGATGAAATAAAAGAAAGCACAGTCTGCAGTCCTTCGAACTATTCGGATTGGTACTTTACTAATTCAAATTTTCTGACGTTTCTTTGTGTCGTTGAGTTTTCTAGTCGTGTGCATGCATGCCTGGTTTGCGTTGAATCTTCTAGTTGTGTCCTGTGTACAAATGCATGCATGGCTGGTGTTTGCATGCATGGGCGTATGTGTATTCGTATGCATGTACGAGAGTCCTAGATGTGTGCGTTGTGTTTCTTGGGGTCAGGATGAACATGACCTGGTTACAAGTTAGTGCGTGTGTAGCCTGCGTGCCTAGCAATGGATGTGTGCGTCGGGCTGCTTGTGTATTCCGAGTCCAAGTCCTAGTCTACTTCTAGTCGGGGTTTGCATGTTAGGGTCGGTGCAGATATGCGTGTGTTAAGCGTTTTGCATGTGTAAAAGGCTGGGTCAGATCCATGTATGGAAAGCGTTTTGCATTGAATGAACCCTAGAAAAAAATCGCCTGCTGGTGGCCATGTTGATGTGTGCGTGTTTGTGAATTTCTCTCGGGAATTCACTGTTGCGGCATGAGTTTGATTCCGTAATTCAAGTTCACGTGCTGATCAACGTCGATCTCTCTTCTTCGTTCGTGGACTAGTTATCATCGGGTGGAGAAGCTAATTAAAATACACCAGGCCAATTGCAAAGTTTGCTGCTGCTGGCTCCTCCTTGGCGTGGAGAGAAGTGCTGCTACTGCTGCGTGCATGTGTGATTGATAGGATTGATAGGCACAGAAGAGCTGTCTACCATCAACTGTTTCTGCTGCTCAGCTGTTGAGGCATGAAGGACAGCGGCTGCACCAGGGAGTTGTTGCTGCTGTAGACCAACTGCTGCTGCCGCTGTTGCTGTTTGGAGTACAGAAACAGAACTGCCGGCACGTCTCTTCTACTACTGCTCATTGATCGGTGTAGTCTCTGTAGATTTCTTCGAGACAACCGAAAGGGCTACTCTTGGGTGTTGGCCATGTGATAAACTACTAGCAGCTGCACTTGTATTGGTGTGCATACACACATACAATCATCTTGTTGTATTGGTATTGCAGGGCTACACGTGATAGCAAGATTGAAGGAGCAGTGTTATTAGAGGGAGAAGTGGCTGATTTGGAAGGTATCGTGAAAGATTGGGCCAACTCGCGTACAAATTAGGGTTCTTTAATTTGTATCGTATCACACACTATTAAACTCATCCGCATTCAAGACACTAAAGAGAACATTTAATGCTTGAGCATCGACTTGTAAGTTTTGCTCTTCTCTTTGAGTGAGATTTTGTGGATCAATAGGAGCAGCAAAACCATCATCAACGATTCACCATATTTTAGGATGCATGGTCTTAAGAAATATAGACATTCTAACATTTCAATGGACATAATTTGTGCCATCAAAGTGTGAAATCCTATCGGGGTGCACAACCTCTATAGTCACCATCCCTTTCTCTCTAGGCGGTGAAACCCAATAAAAAATAGACAAAGCTCCGATACCACTTGTTAGATCAAGGAGGCTGACTAGAGGATGGGTGAATAGACACTTTCTCTTTGGCTAAACCAAGTTTATATATGAAAGCATAAATTAAATCAGTTTTGCACAAACAAAGCCTAATCATCTAAGTTCACCTACGTACACCGACACCCTAAGTCTATTAAGGTTTGCAACCCTAGGGTGACAAGCAATTAATTCAATTTCTATGAATATAAATTGTGAGTATATAAATTAAGCACAAGAAACCAAACCATAATTGACATACCATGTTTTGCCGTGGTGTTCAAAAACTTGACGATTTTCCCTAATCCATATTAAGAAAAGTCTAAACAAATTAGTCTAGCTCCACGAATTAAGCGAGACACCTCAATTTCATTAGTGATAGCTCTTTCCCGTTTTGGGTTGGTGTGCTCCAACCTTTACAACACATCGAGCCTTCTCATAAGCTTTATTGAGAAGATCACTAGACCACCATGCCTTCAATGTATCTAGGAGTCGCAACCTCCAAGTATAACAAGTCAAAGATGCTAACTTAAATGATCAAGTTCCAAAACTCAAGGATATGAAATCCACGATCAAGTGCAACACGTGCACTTGGATTTTTCTCTCTAAGCTCACTAAGTGTAACACATACACAAGAGGTGAATGGCTTGCTCTTAGCTGAAGAATGAAGAATAGGGCATCAACAACATGTCCCAAACTGGCAACAAGGGGTATTTACACCTCCCAAACTGGCATGAGGCTAGTACTACCGCTTCTCTGTAGTGGCTAGAGAACTAGTTGTTATCAGTGTTGTCGATTAGACCATCCACATAGAGTTCGATCTGACCGCTCCACCTGATAAGACTGCCATGAAGGCTAGTCAGACCTCTAGTCCAAAGACAAGAAAACAAGTCTCTCTGGAAAACTACTACCGACAACTAATGCCCTATAGGCAAGGGGCTAGTTGGACCTCACTCTGAAGCTGGTCAGACCGCAGCTGGTCAAATCGTCGACACATGGCCCACACACAGGTTAGTCATACTGCATGGCCAATCCGACCGCTCTCATAGAGTCGGTCATACTACCTTGTATTTTTCAGCAGAGACAAAAGTGCATGTACATTGACAAATTTACAAAACACATTCGCAAATCATAGTACCTTATAAAGAACAGTCAAAGCATAATTACAATAAGCTGCAAAATTCATTCGCACACTTTAGAATCATACAACAAGGATTACGTACATGGACATAAACTATTTACAAAACACATTCGCATAATGTTAGATGCTACAAGGATCATGCATGAGCCTCAACTACTTGCAAAACACATTTACAAATAACAGCATCACAACACAGAAAGCTAGAGCAAACTGAATAAGCTATCAATACATAACAAACTCAAGCTATTATTCATGATCCCTCTTAATAGTATGGCAACCTATATTAGCAATCTGGTCTTTCTTCAAACATCAAGACTAGCAAAAGATTAGGAATACATCCTTAGCTTATGCTAGTAACATTTGCCTTGTTCGTCCTATTGAAGCTTGATGACAAACATCTTCACTTCAAGTCCAGGTCCTTAACTTTAGCCATCAACATATGATTGGTCTTTACTTGACTTGATGATCAACTCATGACCATCTGTTCTTTAGGATCTTGACTTGATGACCATCAACACATGATGTCATCATTCATCCTAAATCTTGACTTTGTGACAATCAATTCATGATATCATGGGATATAACCTATTCATCTAACTCATGGAAAATATTTGTTGCATAATATGATTATATTAATTATCAAAATACATCATTAACTTATAATAGCAGATCTAGATTCTTCAGCCCCGACAGCCTAGACTTGGGCTAAATCTAGCCTCGGCCCAATCCTCCGTCACCCAACCCATTGTCACTTCTAGCCCCCTATGGCCCGCACGCCATCCCCGCCTGGAGCCACCTCTGTCCTCTCTTCTTTCCACCTTTCTAGCTTGAAAGTGCATTATTACATTTTGTGTCTTCTCTCACACCGTCTCCCTCCCTCTCGTTGATTGGTGGGCCCGGGACTCACCTGTCGGCACCCTTCTTCCACCTTGTGCCCACCCATTCAGCTGTGTGGCTGCACGTGCATTCATGAGGAGAGTCGCTCTACTACTCGTTCTCACTGTCTAGTGGACCAGCCCTCACCACCTTGACTTGCCATCACCCACCACTGCAAATCCACACTCGGGTAGGTGACACACTGTGTCGCCATCCCAACCAAGCGTAGTCAGACTTGAACTAGCACGCTGCGCTGATTGCTTGGCCAGAACAGATGCCCTCGCCTCACCTTGAGCTTCTTGCCTGATGCGCCAACCCGTTGCATTGCTTTGATGCCCAACACCACCTTGTCGCCTCCCCATTGATGCAAAAGTTGCTCTGCCATGAACTCATCTTGCCACACCAGTAGGATCTTGTGATAACTCCTACTCCAACTCAACCTTCTAAGCTAATTTGAGCGCATCATCTCTTCGAAGATCGCCACTCTTATTTCCCCTCCAAGGACCAGAATATCTCTCTCCTTAGTTTAGTGGGAACACAAGCGTTGGTGAGCCCACCGTGAACCACCATTACCATTGGTGAGTCTCTTTTGCCCAAAGCCCATATATTCACCTGGTTGATTCATAGTTAGTGCCCTGTGAAGCAAAGGTTGAGCTATCTTCCCCAAGTTCGATGAGCGCATTGTCCCAAGCTATTATGTTTCCGCCACTCAAGCAAGGTTTGCCCTATGCCTTCACATCATATTGTGTTTCACCCTCTAGTTATGCCAACCCCTCACTTAATTTCTTTGCATCGACAGTAGACCATCAAAGCCGTGTATCTTCCTTGTCTTTGGCCACCACCATTGTCTTCACTGCTCCATGCTACTCTGGTGAGCTCCTAATTGATTCCTTTTGTGTGCACCAACTCTTGCCTACATGTGAGCTAATGCATGCCCCCTTGTAGCCTCTCCTATTAATGATATGCCCTAGAGGCAATCATGGAGATGATTGTATCACTTCTATATTTATGACCTTTTGAATAATATATTATTTTATCCATTGAATAAATATCTTTTATATTAATCAACAAATATATGCCTTATTCGTGGAACTCTTTATTCATATCTTGATGTTATTCTAAATTATCTCTGATCTTATGTCGTTATGTGGGACAATTATGATTTACAGATTAGCACATGTATTGATTGATGATCATGTTTCATAGATTATGGATGTGGGGATATCAAATCAATAATGTGGACACATATTAGAGAACTTGATGTTGGATTGACCTACCATGAGACACTGCGGGAATTGTAATATTCTTAAGTAATATTAGTTGATCTCATACATAATATATATAGGATCCTTAGACCTAAGATTGTCATAGTTTCCTAATGTGTAATTGTTTACTTAGGGGTTGCCATATACTACTTCGTAACTGGGTGGTCATAAAGGTAATTTTCAGATTTACTATAAAACATGCAGAGAAATATAAGCGATCAAGATGAAATTTGCCCCTCCAATATAATGGAAGAGATATTTTTGGGCCCCTCGATATGCTTAGATTAAGGAAGTGTATGCCCATGCCGACTATGGTTGAGGAGTCAATCACAAACTGAGTAATCTACTATAGGTTTGTGTGAAGAATTGAGTTATGATAGGATGGTATGCTTCTCGCCTTAAGTTCGATATGGTATCATAAGGCAAAGGGAGTTCGGTATATAAGTACTATATGGTTCGTTTGATATGATCTTTATATGTATTCGAGAGTTGTTATGTCCTATTAGGGATCGCTACCGACTTATGAACTAAAAAGAAGTTTTTGGCCCGTGGCCAAATATATATGAACCTATAAGGTCAAACACTTAACAAATTAGGATGATAAGGGTCTAGCCTAAGGCTTTCCTAGTTGGATACAATATTTGATCGTATCGAATAAGGATTTGATTGGAGGCTATATAAAGGGAGATGTGGGGTTGAGGAAGGATTCTTGAGACACACCCATCGAAACCCTAGCCACCACCTCTCACAAACCCTGTTGTGCTTGCTAGTGCTAACACACCAACACACTGTGTTCCATCCTTGGGTGTGTGGACCTCAGTAGAGGTGCTGCTGCAACTGCGGTGCTGATCGAGATAATCGTGAGGAGGAGATGGTTGGCCAGAGGACGATCGACTACTTCTACTACATCGACGCATGCTTCGTTGAACCGGCCTCTTCAACTCTACTTCCACTGCACTACTCGTCTAGTGGTAAAGATCTATGATCTTTATTCACATGGCTTCCTAATTTACGTGGTAGAAAATTTTAAGTTACACTAGTGTAGCCTACCCGTATCCCAACATCTCCTTTATAGAGGACCACCAACACCATGCATCACTGTTTCCCCTAATTGTGGTTGCTCCACCACCACCGGCTATCCTTCATCATTGCTAACCTTCATGGTGAGCTCCGAATAGCCCCTAGATACTCTCCTGCTAGTTAGATTTGAGTTTAGAGTACTTTGTCTAGACTTCACCATAGCCACTCATAATGCCGCTGCTACTGCACGTTCTCAGCCTTGCTACAGTGACCTTTGGTCCCTGTGCTAGGCCCGTTGGTTCATTGTAGTCTCCTGAGCTTAGTGTGCCCTATCCTCAGGCAACAGTTGCCCCTTTTCATAGTTTCCACTACGCGCATGAGAAACCTAGCCACCTTGCGCCGTCGCGCTGGACCACCATAGGCCTCATTGTTTCTACTCTTATCTTCACCTTGGTCTCACAAGTCCATTTTCCCATAGCTCAAGCCCGTACCATCGCCGCTTTGCTGCCGATGAGCTCAGCAATGAGTTTGACCATGGCTGAGCTATGCCTCCCTTGTTTCCTCTCTCTTACAAGTGGGCCCCACCGAGGAGACTATATTAGTGCTAACTAATCTTGGGTAAGTTTAATAAGCTATTAACATATGGGCCCTAGTAGGTTAATTAGTTAGATTTATAATTAAAACCGGTTTTAGGTTCTATGTCACTAACATGCGGACCCCACATGTTAGTCATTTTAAAAAAAATAATAAAATTCTGACCGGTAGGTGCCACTTATCAGTCAAATGACATAACAAATTCAGGTTTTCCTTTAGATTGAAAAATAGAAATAGAAATAAAAATCCTTGCACATTGTTTCCCTTTTCTTTTTTAGCATTTTATAAATAGAACCAAATTCAAATGGGCATAACTTTTGCGTTCGAATTCCAAATTGAGTGAATTTTACCTCTAAAATTATATAAAACCATGAACTTTCATTATATGAAAAAATATTTAAATTTTCTCTCCATTTTAATTTATTTGTCTCTTGTTTGTTTTATTTGGCTTTTACCGATTAGATACCGATAATTCGAAGAACTTCGTCAGCGTGCAGCAAGAGGAAGGAGAGCCGTGGCATGGGTGGGCCAGCGCCTGATGGGCTAAGTAGGCCACACAGCACGTAGAGGAGTGGGCCAGGAGAGAACAAGCCAAAATAAATGGGTTTAAGCCCAAGAGTTTTAGAGATTTAAAAGTAATTTTTTATTTTAGAAAATATAAGAAAATCTGAATAGGTTTACAAAATATCACATATATATAAAAAATTCACAAAAATTTCTAAGGCTATTTTGGAATTTGAAAAATTATTTTCAACTTAAAGTTCGTTTTTTATTTTTATTCGTAAAATACTTTTAATTATTAGGTAAAGGAAAAACCTTTTTAAAATGTAGAAAATCAAGAAAAAAACTTAGGAAAACTAGATAACACTTTAATTAAAATTTTTTATTATTTATTTGTGAAACAAAAACCTGGGTTGTGCACAGTGGACGCGGTGGTTAGTAGAGGTGAGGGGAGCACCGGTACAACGACGTGCACCACATGATGTGGATGGTGAGGGAAGGAGAAGATGGTGGCGGTGGATCAGCGGTGGCAGTGACAATGCCAGTGGCATGTTGAATGACGATGATAGCTCCGACGATGCCTTGGCTTGGGCAAGGTACCAATAACCACAAGGAGATGAGGAAGGTTATGGCATAATCGATTTGGGGAGAGAAATGAAGATGAGGATGAATTTCGGGAATTAACCTAGGCGGCCAAAGAGAGAGGCGACATTCTTGCCTAACTTGTGGACGATGATGTCCCTCAGTGACGGTGTTGCTAGCTTCGAGGAGTGAACGGATAGGAAAGTGCTAGCTGACAGGGTTGCTGCTGGCTTTATAGCAACTCAGAGGTGGTGACACATAGGAGACAATGAGTGGTAGAGGTGGCAAGTGGGTGATGGCGAGGGTGAGCATATGTCCTGGGTGAGCTGGCAAGCGATGGCGCAGAAGTCTTTGCACAGAGTTAAGGTGGAGTTGGAGCAAAGGCGAGGTGGCTGGCAATGTGGCAGGGATGGCGAAGTCTCAGTGACGGTGTTCACCAGGCAAGCTAGATGGCACAAGAGAGGCCAAGGAGCGTGCTGGCATGGTGCGGGTGCGGTGCTAGGCTGAGGAGGAAATGGGCTGTGGGAGAGGCCAGGCAAGCGACGCTAGCATGACGTGGGGCCAAAGAAGGAAAAGAGTCGTGGGAAAATAGAGAAAAAGAAAAAGAATCATGGGCCAAACCAAAAATCAGCCCAAGAGCGAAAAGAAGAGATTAAAAGAAAAGATAATTTTTCAAGTTTTCTAGGGAAATAAGATGGCATTTTTAGTGCATGAAAAACACAAAAAAACTCAAAAATGCACTAAATAACTTGAGAGATTTTGCAAAAAAAAATTAAAATTTTTTGGGTTGTCATAGACCTACCCTCCTTAAAAAGAATCTCATCCCTAAGATTCAACTTGAAGGAAGAAAAGCTATGGAAAATCTCGCTACAAGTCTGTTTCTGTTTCCTAGGTTGCTTTATCCTTTGTATGATATTTCCACTGAACTCGGCAAAATCTAATGCTCCTATTTCTTAGTTGCTCGTCTACCACTTCTAAAATCTTTTCATGTTCCTCTTTAGAAGTTAAGTCTGGTTTCAATTCTATTCTCTCTAGTGGCATTTCATTAGTTGGTTGCCTCAAACATTTCCTTAATTGTAACGCACAAAAAACTAGATGCACTCCTATCAATTCTGCTGATAACTCTAATTGATGTGCAACTTCTCTTCTGTCTTGAATCTTATAAAGACCAATATATTTTAGTGCCAATTTGCCTTTTATTTGAAACCTTTGCACTCCTTTAAGTGGTGTCACCTTTAAATATACAAAATCTCCAACTTTAAAACTTAAATTTCATCACCTGGTATCTGCATAATTATTTTGGTTGTCCTGAGCTATCTTCAGTCGATCTTTGATGATTCTAACATGTGCTTCTGCATGCTTTGTCGCTTGTGGACCTATAAGTTGTCTTTCTCCCACTTCAGTCCAATTCAATGGTGTCCTATATTTTTGTCCATGTAAGGCTTCAAATGGTGCATATCTAAACTAGCTTGATAGCTGTCATTATAAATAAATTCAGCAAAAGATAAGCAAATGTCCTGAGCTTGTTCATATACTAATGCACAAGCTCTGAGCATGTCTTCTAAATTTTGGTTAACATTTTATGTCTGACCTCCAGTCTATGAGTGATAAGTTGAACTAAATGCAAATTGTGTGCCCATAGCTGCATGTAGAATTTCCCAAAATCTTGAAGTATACTGACTTCCTTGATCTGATACTATCCTCATTGGTATTTCATGTAGAATCACAATCTTTGTCATATACAATTCTACTAATTGTGCTCCACCATAAGTCTGCTTGATTGGATGGAAGTGTGTCACTTTAGTTAGTCTATTCACTATTGCCCAAATAGCAACATATATTGACTTAGACTTTACACTACAACAAAATAGTCTCATAAGGACGTTTTTCTTTAGACGCTTTTTTAGTGTCTTTACATTAAGAACCATATAGCATATAAAGACATTTCTTGAGACATTTTAGAAGTTGTCACAAAAACATCTGTCCGCAAGCAAGCCCAAAATCCAAATCCCACCCGCCTCCCACTCCCTCCATTCGCCACACTCGCCCACTCCCCCAGTTCCACTTCCCCATTCCCGATCCTCGGTCTCTCCGTCCGCCTCTCCTCTCCTCAGTCCCAGGCTCCCACCCGCCGCCCCTCGCCCCCTCCTCTCCCCCGCCACAGCTTCCTCGCCCCCCCCGTCGCCCCCCTCCCCCCGCCCCTCCTCTCCCCCACCGCTTCCTTGCCCCCCTGCCGCCCCTCCTCACCCCGCCACCCCCTCCTCTCCCCCACTGCTTTCTCGCCCCCCGTCGCCCCTCATCGCCCCCCGCCCTCCTCACCCCCCCGGCGCCCCTCCTCACCCCCACCGGCGCCCCTCCTCTCCCCCACCGCTTCCTCGCCCCCCACCGCCGCTCCTCATGGAAACACGGTATGGTTGACTTGTGAACTTCCTTTCCTTAATATCTCCTGCATTTTGCCTTAGTTTTGCCGAGTAGAGGGCAGTGAACTATGGTTTGTACTTTGTATTGATGCTTCATTTCTTTGCTGCTATCAGTCTATCACAGCATGGTTGTTGTATGAATCTTCTATCTAGAACTGTATTAATTTTTTGATTGCTGATGGTTGTTGCTGGTTTTATTGGCTTCTATACTCGGGCTTGCTTTGGTTCTTTGTGTTGAGTGCTGGTTACTGCCTTGCTAGTTGCTTCATTCATTTGCAAGAGCATAAGGTGTTCAGTGCAACCCCTCAGATTTATGTTAAGTGGACTGATATGTGATATGTGATCACAATGCTAAAGTATTTATGTTAAGTGGACATTGTGTGTCATGCATGAACATTGTTGTTATACACTAGTTTTTATGGAATTTGAGGATTCATGGTGGTAAAACACATAGAAGGAACACGCTTTTCAGTAGAGTTTACATTTGTTCTGGGATGCATATATGGTAATCTAAGAGATTTTGTGGTTGTTCAGAGGAACACCGTATGAGAATTTTGAGTAATTTTGGTTACTTGTCCTTGGAAAGTTATATATACTGATCGACTTAACCCGATATAGCTTCTTGAACAGTTAGTCACTAGTTCAATGTGCACATCGCTATAGGCCTTGTGATAGTATGCTCAACAGCTCAAGAACTGAACACAAATTCAACACTTCTTGGTTGGAACATTGATTAATTGGAAATGTAATTGTGTTACCACCACTGCGCAAGCTCTAAGCATCTGGTATTATGTGTAATGACAATGATAGACATTCTCTTTGTTACATGGTTGTGGGGTATTGTTTTTCATGTGGATGTAGTATGGTGCAATCTATTCAAGCAAAACTTCACACATTGTTTTTTACTTGTTTAATCTGTCAAGTTTTATAGATATGCTAATGTTTTTGCCTTTCCCGATTTGCTTCTATGACACTGGTTATGCTATTGTCCTTAACAAATCACCTAGGAATTTGTGACCTGTAGAAGTAATCTAAGATGTTGAAACTTTTGCTGATGGCTGCCTATGACTTTTAATACCTTTACTGAGTGCTATTTTTTTTATCAGCTGGCTATTTTGTATAACTGTGTGTATCTCTAACTAATTTATCTATTTCTAACACCAGCGTCAAGCTTCTATGAAATGGATATTTTTTATCAATGTAAGGACATCTTAAAGATCCAGAAGTTTCGGCGTATGGTGTCCTATGCTGGATTCTACTCCTCACTACCCTCATTACCTATGCTTACACAAGCAATACGTATGTCACTTCAGGATTATCCTTCTTTACATACTTGCAGAATCTTCTCACTTGTTCTTACCCGCCAATATTCTCTGTTCGAGCTTTTTGCCGGACAAAGTCGGCATTTCGAGGGTGATCAAGATACGCCTCCTACCTGCTGGTCTTGAGCTACTAACTGACACTGCAAAGGTATGGAAACTGAAAATATGTCGTGATTAATCTATGACCACTTTTTTTTAATCTTAACAGTATGCAGATGTAAAAAAAGGTGTCATTTTGTTTATTTCATGTCAGTTGCTCATTTGCTTCAGAGAGGTGATATCTGATTTCATTTGGTTATGACCTCAGAATTATTTGTTCTATTTTGTTATGAATTTTGGGGGATTTCATCCTTGAATGTGCTATACCATCTGCTTTGGTTAGCACTTAGCACACTGCTTTGTGTGTCTTTAAAGCACTAAGCATGCATGGTGCTCACAGTAACCATACTCTTATTATTTTAAAATGGTATTTTCTCAGTTTTTTTTATTTTCCCCTACGATCATTTACTTGCAGGTGTGATCATTATACTAAGGCATTTCATAAATGTGTGGTTTGTGTGATTATCTGACCAGCATATGTACAACTTCTTTTTTGGTATGGAGCAATTCAGAGAGACATGATCGTTTGTCTTACTATTCATGGAATTGTATTGTCCCCTAACCATCCTAGCTGATTTCAATGATATATCTGTTGATATAACTACCTTCAATGATTTTTTTTGCAGGATAATGAAAGAATGTAAAGAAAATCTACAGATGTAGTGAAGATGAGAAAGCTGATGAACTAGTATCTGCATATAGAAATCTTATAGATACCAACAATTTTAGGGGAAAATTGGGAAATTTGTTTTTTTCATGTGTGTTTGTACTTGTTTATATTCATGTACGATTCGGTTGTAAACTCCACTTGCTATTAAATAATATAATTACTTTTTTCTACATTTCAGTGTATTGCTCTACTGTTGTGTGGTTTGTGATAGCGACAATGTGATTTTGCACATGAATCGGTTTGATTACAACGATGTGCAAAAATGTTATTTTTATGTAACAAAAAGAACAAAGAGAAGATATTTTTATTTTTCTCAAAATGTAAGCATGCAATTTACCGTCTCTATAGTAATCAAGATGATGTGTAAGTGCCTCTACAAGTGTAAGCATGCAATTTACCGTCTCTATAGAGTGTCTCAAATATTATATACATGCTTACCAATGCATCTTTACAGTTTTTGACACAGTCTATGGGGAGACGCTCCTGGGACGCTTTACAAAAACGACTCAACAACCCTCTAGTGATGACTTAAAATGTTTATAACCTATAAATAAGATGTCTCTACAAGGCTTTTCTGTTGTAGTGTTAGGAAGCTTGTTATGAAATCCATCCTAATCTCATCCAGTTTCCACTTTGGTACTGCATAGATTGCAATAATCCTGTTGGTCTTCTGTGGTCTGCCTTTATTTTCCTACACATGTCACATAAGTTCATGTGCTTTGCTACTTCTATTTTTCATATTTTTCCACCAAAAGGTTCTTTGCAAATCTTAATACATCTTAGTACTACCAGGGTGAATGGAAAATAATAAATCATAGGCTTATTGCAATATCAACTCCTTGATTTCCTTTGTCTGGTATATAGAGTAAACTTTTGAATCTGACAACTCCTTGGTTATCTTTAGTAAAACCTATAACCTTCTCGTTCTTGATACCCTGTCAAATATGTTGTATCTCCCTATCCATAGTCCGGGCTATCCAAACTTGTTCTAACAATGTTGGCTTAACTTCCAATGATGCTAACATCCCATGATCTGCAAAGTCTAATTTCAGCTGGTGTATTTCATTTCTTAGCTATATTAGACATTCATGGACCATAATATTATTACAATAGGCCTTTCTGCTTAATGCATTAGCAACAATATTTACTTTCCCTAGATGATATTGTATGTCCAGGTCATAGTCTTTTATCAATTGTAACCATCTACGATGCCTAAAATTCAAGTCTGCATGAGTAAAAATATACTTCAAACCCTTGTGGTCTATATAGACTTCACACTTGTTCCCAAGTAGATAATGTCCCCAAATCTTCAATGCATGAACAACTGCAGCTAATTCAAGATTACGGGTTGAGAATTTTTCATCATGCAGTCTGAGTTGTCTTGAAGCATAAGCAACTAATCTTCCATCTTGCATCAGAACACAACCAAAACCTTGTCGAGAAGAATCACAATATATCTGAAAGTCCTTCCAACCATCGAGTGAAATAAGTATTGACGCTATTATCAATCTAGTTTTTAATTCTTAGAAACTCTTTTCGCACTTGTTAGACCACTGAAATGACTTGTCCTTCCTTAACAACTGAGTAAGCGGTGTTGCAATCTTGGAAAAATCTTCAATAAAATATCGATAATATCCTGCTAAACCCTAGAAACTTTTGATTTCTTTTATTGACTCTAGATGTTTCCATTATGACACTACCTTTACTTTCTCATGATCCACTTTGACTCCTACTGAAATGATGTGACTTAAGAATGCTACTTCCTTTATCCAAAACTCACATTTAAAGAACTTAGTATGCAACTGTTTCTTTTTTAACCTTTCCAGAACTAGTCATATGTGCTCTCTATACTCTTCTTCATTTTGTGAGTAGATGAGAATGCCATTCGCAAACACTACTACAAATTTGTCAAGGTAAGCCATCAAAGTCTGATTCATCAAAAACATGAACACTGCTGGGGCATTAGTGACTTCCAAAGGCATGATTGTGAATTGATACAACACATATCTTGTAGTGAAGGCTATCTTTGGTCTGTCTTCCTTTCAAACCTTTAACTAATGGTAACCTGATCATAGATCAATCTTGGAAAAGATGTAGCTTCCTTCAGTTCATCAAACAGATCATCAATTCTAGGTAATAGGTACTTGTTCTTGATGGTTACTTCATTCAGGGCCCAATAATCTATACACATCCTCTGACTTCCATCTTTCTTCTTTGCAAACAACACTGGAAATGACCATTTTGACACACTTGGTTCAATGAAACCCTTAGCTTCGAACTCATCCTTTTGTTTCTTCAACTCACCATGTTCAATAGCTGACATTCTATATGGCCCTTTTGAAATAGGTTTGGTCCATGGCTTTAACTCAATACTAAACTCAACTTCTCGATCTGGTGGCATTCTTGGTAGATATTTCAAAAACACCTGTGGATATTCACATGCTATTGGTACTGATGTCACCCCATCTAACACTGCAACAAGCAAATTCTCTATTTTAGCCTCAATGATCTTAGGATCACTTCTGAATTGTACTCTTTGTCCATTATGATTCACCATTGAAACAATATTCTCCTCACAGTCTGCTTTTCCTCAGTGTTTCGATAACCAATCCATATCAAGAATAATATCTAACTCACACAAATTTAGGAGAAACAGATCTGCTGAAAACTTCACTTTCTTGATCTCAAACTTTACTCTACACTTCAATAAAGCTAACTATTTTGACCCTGGTGAATAAATCACACGGGGTGTTTCTAAAGAAATCAAAGGCATCTAACTTTTCAAAGCAAAACCCTTTGAAACAAACGAATGTGTAGCTCCAAGATCAAACAAAAACAACACAAGCTTGGAATTGGTCAAGAACTTAACAACAATAACATTAGTTGCTTCTTTAGCTTCTGTGACAGTGACATGATTGACACGACCTCTACATGTTCATTGGTTGAATCTTCCTCCAATTTGACCTCCACGATTATGAAATCCTCCACAAATTGGCATTGCTCAGTGGTTGGGTAGAACATTTTGGCTTTTCTGGGTGCAATAAATCTGTTTGTGGCCCGAGCCTTTGCTACTTCTTTAGGAAGATTATTCCATAGACATCCTAGATGAATATGTCAGATCTGACCATAGTGGTAACAGGTTGTAACATCCTATTTTTCATAGTTTATTTAAAGCTTTTAAAAGAAAATTCACCATTTGGATTTTTTGGATTTAATACAAGCTTGAATTGAATTTTTAATAATTCAAAGGATTTAATATGACTAACATACTTATTAACATTTGCTAAAAATATTTTACTTGGGTTCCTTATCTCTCAAGGAATTTTCTGAAATTCTCTATGAATTTTTCAGATTTATTTACTATTTTCTAGATCTCTCTTTATTTTATTAAAATTTCTGAAAATAAGAAAAATCTCAAAAAACCAAAAAACAGTAATGGACCGAACCATTACTGTTCACTCAACCCATTGAGGCTTAGCCTCCCATTTTCCTTCTAGCCACGCGTTACCCATCCGGGTGTCCCCTGGAGCCAGCCGTCGGATCTCAACCGACGACATGTGTCAGTCATCGGGGAGGCCGTACACTGTGCATCTATGCGATCTGCCCTTAGCAATCCATTCTTTTCTTGAGCCACACATCGTCCATCTAGTGGCTCTAGCACTGTTCATCTTCCTCACAGGAGGCTGCCACTGCCATCCGCGTTCATCCCGCCTCGATGTCTGTGTCCAACTCAGACTCTCCGCTGTCTTCGAGGCAGACTCAATGTCTGCACCATAAAAAACAGCCATTGCCCTTATTCTCTCACCTCGCCATGGTCCGCTCGCATGTCGCTGTGCACTACTGTTGGTAAGTAGTCGTCGTCCACCACCATCCACTCCGGCCATCTCTGCCCCTTGCTAGTGAGTCTCCGCTCCAGTCGAGCCTGCGCTGCCTTGCCTTGCTCTGCCACCATCCCATCTTCGGTTAGTCCGATCGCCCTCAACCCTTTGATTGTCGTCGGACCAATCGATCATCGTCAGACTATCCGACCATCATCACTCTTTGGCCTAGTTCGAACATCCTCACCGTTCGAACTATCCAATTGTCATCGTGCCTGTCCTCGACCGTTCGATCGTCATTCCCTTCGGACCATCTGAATGTTGCCACCTCTTTGGATCGTCCGATCAATCCCTATTGCTAAGATTCACCACGCTGTTCGCCCCAGTCCGATCGTCCTTGGCCGAGTCAGCAGCCGAGTCGCCACCATCTCAGCCCTAAACCTACATGGCCGCCACATGTCGTGCCATGTCAGTATGCCACATCACCTGCCATGTCAGCCCTACTAGCTAGCTGTCGGCCACGTGTTCGCCACTTTAGCCCTAGCCACCACATCACCTTAGCCATCCACACTTTACTATTCTATATGTCAAGTCCACTGTAGACTAGCCTTTTCATGTACCGTGTGTAACACCTCATGAACCACATACCCCGGGATGCTACCAAACTACACTTCGACCGGCTGGATTACAAAGGAAATCCGGCAGCACCTCCCCAGGAAATGGGACTACGTGGAAGCACGACAACATAACATATAATAAGAGATAGTAAAACAACATAAAGACATATAACAACACCCTAACATTCTTTATCAACCTATCTTGATTGCTCAAATGTTACTAAAGCCAACCACGATGTAGCATTATTAAGTTATAGTGTTCAACGGCTAGGAGAAAGAATCGATTAAAAATCCTCTATCTTATTACAACAAAACTCATGAAGACTTGTGTAATGCTTTCGTGCTGCTCTACCTTTCCCATGCATGTTCAAGGATCACCTGGGAGACAGAATAAAGGAGTGAGATGAAATTCAGCAAGCAAATTGTTTAACAAGTTAATCAAACTACAGATGATTGAGCAGAACGACTCGTGGTACAATGATAAAGTATTAACAATTAATTCTCATTAACCTCATTCATATCTGTAACCACAACAACTACCAATAATAACCACTAGAAAATACTCCATACTACAAGTGATTATCACGAGCCAATACCTCTTAAGATCTCAGAACAAGGATTATCCTCATGAAATGCATATGTATGCAAATGATACATTGAACTCTTATCTGGCAACATAAGAGTGTGCATCGTACTATAGCAATGTACGATGCTATGCCAGTATGGTCACAGCTAAATGCAGCGACAAAGCTTCAATACAAATGACATGCATGATATGCCACAATTGATTCATTAGGAATATAATCACATAGACAACAATGTGTAAAATAAAGCATATAGATCAGTAGGGCATCTTAATTTAAAGATGGATTTATTACCAAACATCAACAATTACAGTGAAGATAGTAAAATTAACAAGTTCACCTATAGCAATAACCACTACGTTTACTTACCTCTACCGAAGGGGCGAATGGCTCAAGTACGATCAGGAGCGAAGCCATCTATTCACAAATCACCACTCAACATAAAACCTCAACATAACATTCACAACTGAAAGGTAAAGCACCACTACACCTGAAACCCGAGAACTCCCTCTCAAACTACAATTCTGACACTTAGTTCACTACAGCAGTGCTGCTTGTATTTTTCATATCTTTTATCCACTTGACAAACCATAGAAAAAATAGCATTTTTGAATCTATAGAATGAAAGCTACAACTTTTGCAAAGACACCACAATTTTATTCTATCGTTAAAAGGGCGTAATTCGTAATGGAAAACAGCGGACAGAAACTGCCTCTGAGTTCTAACCAGTGAACTTCTATAGACCACCACCGACAGTACACTACTCCAAAAATTATAAAATTTTACCAGAAGCTTTCCATGAAAAACTACGTGGTGCTTCTTATTTGCTGGGTCAGTTACATAAAACACTTGAACAGCTTGCCTCGTGAGTATGAATAGTTCATCTTTGTATCCTATATATTCGAGGTCCACAGTGGTGACGTCATACTTATCAACCTTTACACCCCGTGAAAGTTGGATCCAACGGCACCGAAATAAAGGGATCTTGAAATTTACATAGTCAAGCTCCCTAATCTCATCTACAAGCCTGTAGTACGAGCTTGGGCCAGGGGTGCTGAAGTGCGCATGAAATGCATCTATGCGAACGCTTGAGTTTTGCAATGTGCTCTTTCTATTCTGATCTGTTGTATAAAGTGTATACCCATTAATGTCGTACCCTTGCCATGTCACAATTGTAAATTTTGGCCCTTTTGCCAACTATTGCAGCGTTTCACTTAATGACGTCTCAGTTAATTGCACCTTTAACCATTCGTTGAACCGACAGTTGTGTTGTCTCGTGATCCAAACCTCTGACTGGCTTGGATTCTCTTGGCGTAGCATATCCTTGTGTTCTTCAATATACGAGGACACTTCAGTCATGTGTTGCAAGATCATGAAATAGGCTTGAGCATATGGTATCCAGATTTGGAGTTATTACTTTCTTTCCGATGGTCCCGATACCCTCTAACCTCCCCTCGTGACGAGATAGAGGTACACCTATCGATTCGACCTGAGCCATGTAATCGATGCAGAACTCAATGATCTCTTCGGTTGCATAACCTTCGATGATGCCACCCTCCGGCTAAGATCGATTATATACATAGGATTGGAGAATTCTTATATACCTCTCGAACAGGTACATATGACGTAGAAACATGGGGCCGCATATTTTTATCTCTTTTACAAGGTGGACAATGAGATGGACTATGATATTAAAAAATGATAGAGAAAAATACATCTAGTCCATCAGGATCGATGACCTTCTGAGCAATTGCGTTGAAGAAATAACTTAGCCTCATGATTGTCACTCAAGCCTTGTTCGACAAAATACTTTTAATTGTAACAAAAAGCATTTGTGTCATTAGCAGATGACAGTCATGAGACTTTATGTCAATTAATTTCAAATCTTCCATGAAAAAGTTTCTTCATGCTGTAGAGTGACCGAACAGAACTTTCACACCATGCATGCACTGGCACAGTTCAGTTTTCTCAGACTTAGATTGAGTGTAGGATGTTGTAGAAAGGTATGTCTGGACTTTATCGGTCTCTATCGGTGCCAACTCGGTCCTGATGTTCATAGCGACCAAGTCACGATGTGCGTTGACATCATCCTTTATTTTGTCATGAATGTTCACTAAGAGACCCATCAAGCTGTCACATATATTCTTCTTTACGTGTATAACATTGATGCAACTGCGAACTTCTAAGTACTCCCAATAAGACAAGTCCCAAAATATTAACATCTTCTTCCACATGTTCTTCTGATGGGTTCTCAACTTATGTCCCTTTCCAAACACAACATCGATATCCTTAACCATACCATAGACCTCTTTCATGCTAAAAGGCCTTGGTGCTGAGTCAAATCTTTTTTTCTGTTAAATTGTTTCTTCATCTTGCGGTATGGGTGATACCTTAAAAGGAATCTACGGTGATGCTTGTACACAATTTTTTGCGAGTTGTTCAACCATACACTCTTAGTATAACTTAAGCAATGCATAAAGGCTTTGATTCCTTTTGTACTCAACCCCGATAGGTTACCAATGGTAGAAAAATCATTGATGGTGCAGAACAACAAGGCACGTAGAGTGAAGTTATCTCATCTGTCCGCATCCCATACCTGTACCTCTTCATTCCACAATATCACAAGATTTTGCACGAGTGGTGCTAAGTACACATCAATATCATTCCTAGATTGCTTCAGCTCTTGGATAAGTAGTGACATCAAAATGTACTTTTGCTTCATATATAACCAAAGAGAAAGGTTGTACATGTATATAGTCATAGGTTAGGTGCTATGTTGGCTACTCATATTACCGAAAGGATTCATTCCATCTATACTCAACCAAAACCTTATATTCCTCGATATTCCTATCAATATTCTTATACTGGGCAGAATCAGCAGTGTGTCTTATCATTCTATCTTTTTTACACTACTCCGAGTGCCAACACAACAATCTTACATCCTTTCGGTTTGCAAATAAACACTTCAAAAGGGGAAATTATAGGCAGATACCAAAATATCTTAGCAGGAGGTCCTTGCTTTACCTCGATGCCCTCCTTATCATTAGAGTCATTTTTACGCTTGTATCGGGATGTTTTGCACACCAGATAAATATGTAAGCTTGCATACTCTTTACGGTAGACGATATAATCATTCGGATATGCATATATTTTTTCTACTTTCACTCTCAATGGACAAAAAACCTTCTTGGTTTGTTAGGTGGTTCTCGGCAACACATTTCCCTCTAGAAGGATGTTCACTAGGAGACCTAACATTGCCGTGAAACTCTTGTCGGACCAGCCATTGTTTTCCTTCAATTTTAGTAATTCAAGAATAAATGACAACTTTGTGTATTATAGCTTACAGCCTGGGAACAAAGGTTTTTCTAAGTCCTTCATCAAGTCCTCGATTTTACCAAACTCCCTCTCACTATAGTTCTCTTCTGCATTACGTAGCCCGGGAACTTGATTATTCGCAGAGCTAGAGAGAGTCCACGGTTAGGGAGGCACGATCAAGAAGAAGCAAAGTTTGACTGGGGGGCCATCTAGATCGATCGAGCTACACCGAGGCGATCCATCACTCTCAAGGCACTCAAAAAGTTTTGCCAATACGCTGGAATTGCTGACCTTCTTGGGAGTGACATCGACCTTGTGCTTGGCAAAGCATAGACTTGGTCTAGGGGATGACGTCCTAGAAGACAGGGAATGCGATGGCACCACACCTAGAGTACTATTCATAGCTAGGACTTACACCTGATGCAAGGTACGGTTGAAGCTGGGGTAGAGCCTAAGACCATTGTGGGTGGACCCAGCTAGGTCAAGCCTGAATAGTAGCAACAAACGGTTGAGTCGACCAGAGCTGGGGTGATAGTGCGCGGTGGACGTCAAGTTCGAATGACGGTGTGCATCCCTCACTGGGAAAACATGGCGTTCAGGGACTCACTTTTGCGTGGTGGTAATGCTGGCCCAGCCTTATCTAGTGAGAACACAAAGGGTCGTAACTACCCTAGCTCCTAATATTATAATAGAGTTTGTTTGCTATTCTTTTACTAGGGTATCCCGTTACCCCGCCTCATCCTAAGCACCAAATTTTTTTCAATGGGAGATGGCGATGCTCTCACCTCCTCCCCCCCAAACTGAAGTGCCACTCGGGAGCCTCGTCCTGAGTGCCAAGTTTTTTTCGATGGGGGATGGCAACAACATCCTAGCCCCCTAGGCGAAGTGCCACTCGTGAGCTTCGTCTCGAGCGAAAGTGTTTTTCGATGCAGGATGACAACCTTCTCACCTCCTTAAGCGAAGTGCCACTTGTGAATTTCATCTAGAGCACCTAGTGTTTTTCGATGGAGGACAGGGTAACGGGATACCCCTAGTAAAAGAATAGCAAATGAACTCTATTCTAATATTAGGAGCTAGGGTAGTCATGACCCCTTTTTGTTCTCACTAGATAAGGCCAGACCAGTATTACCACCACACAAAAGTGAGTTCCCGAATGCCATGTTTTCCTAGTGAGGGATGTGCACCGTCGTTCAGACTCAACGTCCACTGTGCACTATCGCCCTGGCTCAGGTCAACTCAACTGTCCGCCACTACTATTCGGGCTTGACCAGCAGGGTCCACCCACAATGGTCTTAGGCTCTACCCCAGCTTCAACCTTACCTTGCATCATGTGTAAGTCCTGGCAAGGGATAGTGCATCAAGGCATGGTGCCATCGCATTCCCCGTCTTCTAGGATGTTGTCCCCTAGACCAAGTTGTGCTTTGCCAAGCACAAGGTAGATGTCACTCACAAGAAGGTTGGCAATTCCAGTGTATTGATACCTTTTCTTTTGTTTCTTTTTCAATTGTGAAATTACGAAAATACCCTAGATTTTCAACAATCATACCCGAGCTTGGAGGTCATTGCTTTGGGTTACCATGTATCCGATTTTGTTTGAACAACATTTTTTAGTTCTTTTTTAACCCAAGCTAATCCAGAATAGGACAATAGTGATGGGATCTTATTTTGTTACAGGATTGATAGATTGTTCTCTAAGAAACCGCAGCTGGAATAAAAAAGATTTGAGCTAAGGTTGCTAATAGTTTTATTGATAAATTTTGGTGGGCTACAATTGAACCTACGCTCTAAGATGCAGTATCTTTTTCGTGACAGCCTGAAAAATCTGACGAGCAAGATGACAATTCAAGAACCTACGTTTGATAGGATGATTGTGGTGTACAGGTAGCTTCAATTTCACCAAACCTGCATATTTATGAAGGATTCTAGTGTTTTAAGTGTTGATGCAGTCATATTAGTTTCTTGTGCTGATTGTATATGTACAGGAGGGCTGGCATGAAGACTAAGCCTAATCGAGGAATATTTGTAAAGCATTCAAGAATATTCCAATGGCTGACATGGAAATTGTTCTTGTAAGATAGATCGCTAGAAGTGAGATCCATGTGTAGCATTTTCGACATCCTTTAGTTGCATCCGTGGTTGTTATCCCTACATTCAGCTATAGCAATATTTTACTATATCAATTGCTTATAACTTCCAGGTCACTCTAGTTGGTTCTCTTGAAATGCCGAAGGCTGATATATGGGTTGTGATAGCCACCTTGTCTGGTGTGATTGGATACTGTGCTAAGATCTACTTCACGTAAGTGCTTAATTGATGCCCTTTCTTTATATCTCAGGCGTCATTTACAAAATATCGCTTTTTTTCGGAAAGGTAACTTCCCTAGAATGTTGAACACAGTGCAATGTAACCAATTGTAAATTCTTGTTTCAAAAGTTGGCTTGCTAATGTTTTTATATATTAGTGCAGTACTTTTAATATACTGTACTAATGCTTATAATATGATGCTTTTATCACTGGTATATGATGGATTTGCCTTTTGTGATACAAGTTCCAGCAAAATATGACAATATATCAGAATTTGATTACAAAATCAATGTATGACAAACAGCTTGATAGCGGGAAAGGAACACTTCTTCACTTACGTGATGATGTGATACAGCAAGAAGTACAAAATAAATAAAAGACATTCTTGCAGCACATGCTTTACCTTTATCTAAGTTGTCCTGTGTGCTGCAGCAGGGGAAAGCAACTGTACAAGTAAGCATGGCTCATTATTGTTATACTATATGACTTTTTTAGTTGAATCACTTTGAACATATTAAGCATTTATGGCCTAAGACCGTTTTTTTTAATATTTTGGTGCCTCTCTTGTCGTGTAAATTCTGCCATTACTTATTTGTTAACTCTTGTTTTCCTGTTTTCATTGGTTAACTTGTTGTAAATAATACGGTATAAGCATATATTTAAATTTGATTCTAGCATCATAAAGCATAATTAAGGAACATTTCAAGCAGTATATAAATGACATAAATTTCATGTCAACATATAATTCTACCAAGCCATTTATGCAAGAGCATATGCTGAATGCATATAACCAAAATACTACCGAAATGAACATAATAAGCATTTCCATGAATCTGGAAAATACTAACACTTGCATAAAGCTCAAGATTGAATTGTTATTATTGCTATGAAAGTAGAGTTGCACAAGACTTGAATCTTGGCCTTCTCATACAATGTCTATACTCTTCACTAATTGACAACACAACTAATGGTTAAGATTTGAGCTCTAGTGTATTATTTTAACTGCCTTACAAATTTGCATATACTAAGACAACAACTTCAAATTTTTGATATAGTAGAAGTATCCAAGAGATTGAGTACTGTAACCAAATAGAAGATTGTAACCAAACAGAAGATGGTGCACAAGCAATGCTACTTACAGATATTCAAAGCAAACAAGGACCAGAACCTCTGAGAACTTAGATTGAAATGAAAGTAGCCTACAAAATATAATCATAGATCTGATGGCTTACATCTAACAGACCGAAAATTCAACTCAAAGAGCAATGAACAGAAGTAATCACTATAGCCAGACCTCAAATCCAACTAGTTGTATAGATCAACTTCAGTATGGGACAAGTTCATCATAGAGCATACAATCTGAGCCCACGAGCAAACAATGTCTTCTAGTACTAGAGCATATATTAGAGATTAATGAACTAGCACAATTCACAAAGTTTACAATCCGAATACTGAAATGCTCACAGTGCAGATGGCAGTCAAAGCCATCCAGAAGTGAATCAAGCCGTTGGTGAGCAAATCACTGACATGATCCAGGCAACGCACACCCGAAAACACTGACCCAGAAAACCTAATACCCCTGTGTGCTGCCGCAAGAAAGGAGAAAGGTAGACAGAGATACAATGCCCGCCTTCACTGGTCAGAACTTATCGAGTTGACAAAGTCGAGGTGAAGGGGGATGCTGCACAAGCACATGTGAAACACCAGCCAAGTGCCTCACCGCCATGCACCATGGGCCGAGCATCACCGCCGAGGCCGGCAGTTAAACACCGAAGAAGAAGCCCTAAGGGCCACACACTAGAGCCAAATCGAGAAGAAGAGAAGTAGGGATTGAAGAGGTAGTGCTCACCATTTTGTCCAATGCGATTCATGGGAGAAGGCAACCTCATTTTATAGCCGAGAGGAGGAGGGGTAGAGGCCATCAGCGTGGTGGCTGCCAACGGTAGGAGCCGAGGCTCCCGGGCTGCCAGTGTCCCTCACCTCTCCGCCGAAACCACCGCTACTTAGATTGTATCTGCCCCCCTGGATTTCAGATCGAAAGAAAAATGCCCGCACAAGAGGAGACCTCGTCTCCTCCCCTTATCCCTTCGCTTCGGCTCACCGACAGGTGGGCTCTCCCTTTCTTTCTATTCTAATTGGGAAATTCCTGAAATACCCTTGGAACACAACATAGCTTCTGCTTGTGTAGCTATTGTTGTAGTGCAGTTGATTAATGCTTTCTGCTAATATATCTGACAACTTGATGCTGGCCAGGAACAAAACTTGCCTGTATATTCCTTGCGAAAGTTTTACAACCCCAAACCTAAATATTAGCGGTATATGCCATCCTGAGTTTTTCTTGTGTTTGGAACATTTGTATCTGCAGCATCAATTACGTCATCATCCACTGTCAGAAGAGAAAACAGCACCATGTGTAACAGATATCTTTATAAGTGTTAATTCTTCTGTCGTGTATGAAAATTGAAAAATAATGCCCTTAGCAAATCTTAAGTTTTTTTAATCGAAATAAAGTATTTCCTTGATCAAAGATTAGATGCCCAATCATGTTTAACCGAAGATCATGCTCTATGCGGGATTGTTGCAGTAAAGAAATTTCTGGATGGTTATGGGGATAGAAAATGTGGGCTTATCACAACCAAATCCATTCAAATACTATTTTGTCTTCTTAGGATCCATTAATGTGAACTTAGGTACCTTACAAATTTTATTCATGTGTTGTTCCTACCAGGATATTGATTTGCGTTGTGAAGAGCTAATTAAGGAAGAGTTTGGCGCAGAGTGCAATTTTGATGTTCATGATGCTGTAAAGAAGTTAGAGAAGCTTGGTATTGTTCATCAGGTAAATCTCTCAGCCAATTCATTCTAATCTAAAAATATAATATTTGTCTACACTAAGCGCCTGTTTGTACTGAAGTCAACAGCTCGAAAACTGGATCAGCTCCAGCTGGTCGGCCGTGGGCCGGAACTATTTCTCTGGCTGGTTTCCTGTGGGAACGGGTAAAAGCTAGCCAGGTTTGCTATATGAAAAGTGTCGCGTGTTTGTTCGAAAATTGATACTGATAGGCTACATGTGGGAACCAATCACTTAGTTATGTGGTTTCTAGTTCGTTACTGGCAGTTATCTGATGATTACAAAAAAGATTCAAGTATTTTATTCTGCTCTGGTGTTGAAGAAACTGGCGAGAGCAGTTCAACCCTTTTGCCTTTTAGCCGTTGTTCTTGTGAAATTAAAACATGCGAAGCACCGATTAGAACAACATGTAATTTTGCACTATTCTAACTTTATTTTGCCACTGTCCATGGTACTCTATTTTTCACATCATGGACAAAGAAATGTGTTAATTGCAGTAATTTGTGTGTACATAAATGAATAACGAATGGGCACGCTAGGGTGTCCAAAATATGCCGTGAGATTACCATCCATCAAATTTTGCATTTGACCTTGTGCTTTGAAGAATATATATTACCTACAGTACATGTCCCATGGTTTTCTTTGCTTGCTTGTTTTTTTTAAAGCTTATTTGCTTCCTTGTTGGATCCTAGAAGTCCTGTAAATCACCGCCCAACTTACAGGGGATTTTAGAAACAGACAAGAATAGTAAACTATGGCATATGCCATCCTGTTAAGTGGCATTAGTTTTCGTTGTTGATATTATCCTCAGAAGGGCTTGAGGTGCCAGCTAGTGGCTAACTAGCAGGCTAATCTTTTATCGTTGAATATCACAAAATTTTACAATGAATACTTTTGTAGTACGATATATACCTACATGCTAGTTACATAACAGAAGAGCTTTTCACCATTCTAGTTAACATCTATTGGCTGAATAAATACCAACCAAAATACAGTCCATTACAAGGAATTTTCTTACATGCTTACAAGGAAATTGTGCTACTCATGACTCGATTGGAATGATCTTGTGTGTTCCGTTGAATCGTGCAAATGAGATCATAGGCACCACAACTGAAGAACTGGTGATGCGAGCGCCAGAGTCCTGCTTCCCTGATCGTTTCGGCTTTTTTTGACTTCAGCTTCTAGCTTTAGCTTTTTTTTTCACTATTCACTACACTATCCACTAACTCAGTTACAATGAAATTTCAGCCAGTTACAGTGAAATTTCAGCCAAAAGCCAGAAACCATCGCTAAAACGATCACCACCTAAGTATCACATCAGAGCGGAATGTACTTTTCTCTGTAAAGCACACGTCAGAAGGCACTTGTTCATCCTGAAACAATGTGTTTCTTGCAATCTTATCTTCGCCATGTACCATACGTATTCAACAGTTGGACTCTGCTATTTTCGATCATAGGCACCTCGGGGAGTTCCCCCCTCTACTCATGTACTGAATTTGTATTCTTTGGGGTTCACTGTTAATAGCTCAAGTGGACCAAATAAACATTGTATCAATGTGGCACTGAACATTAACAGCATTACGTCAGGGATAACTACATAAAAATTCAGGATATCAGTACGCATTGGATTGATTCCGGTAGACGGGGCAGAACAAAATGGAACTTTATAGTACGGAGCAACATCAAAATGTAGACCATTAGCACTCGCAAAAAAGAAGGTAAAAAATCGGCCTGGTGACACTGAACTTTGAGTACACTTTAATACCACCCAAAGATCATCCCGTGCACATTTTTTTACCATTCCATCTACTCCCGTCAGGCAGAAATCAGACAGTAGGCACTGCAGTCTCTACGCTCCAGTCTTCGACGTCATCTTCACATTCCGTGTGGCCTAGATTTGGCCAGAAATACCGGACAAACTAGAGGTGCAGATTGCAAGATGTACCTTGCCTGGTCGCAACTCGCAAGTGGCCAGCCGTGGTTGGCGTACGTTCATTTGGGCAAGAGGATAACAACTAAGATCACTCTAGGAAGAAGTCCATTCCAGGCAATGGCAGTAATGTCCACAGTTCACTCACCATCTCTCCTATCAATCCAACCCCTTCACAGCAACAGATTCCAGAAGAATGCTGCCACCTGCTCATCCAGGGCAAGAAGAAACATCAGAGTCAAGGCAGCAAAGCTCCCTGCAGGAGTAAGTGGACAGAGTCACATAATCGCACATTTGTGTTTGGTTCATGGGAGGAGTGCATGTCTGAGTGCTTCTACTGCCTCTAATTTATGTCAGGTTGAGGTGCCAAGGGTGCAGCCCAGGCTCAGTGAGCCCTTCCTAGGGTTCACCAAAACTGCAGAGGTTTGGAACTCCAGAGCCTGCATGATTGGCCTCATTGGGGTCTTCATTGTTGAGCTGGTAGGCAGTTATTAGTAGTTCTCACAAAATTAGTGCCAAATTTTGCTAACCCTACATGTTATCATAATTCAAATGTTTTTTAGTAAAAAAAACAAATTCAACTGTTACATTGTTTGATGATCGATGCTTTTGGGGACCTTAATTTCAGGTGCTCAACAAAGGTGTTCTTCAGACGATTGGTGTGGAAGTGGGGAAAGGCCTCGATCTTCCTTTGTAGTTCTCCATTGCCTCAGTTGTTGATGTTCAGAGATAAGAGTGCCATGTATTATTTCTTCAGAAAGAGTGCCCGTATCTACTAATGCTATGTACTACATATATGCATCAAGCTCTTAAGTTTCCATTGTACTCACAGATTTGCATATTTTTCTCCTCGCTATAGTAATTAGCAAAAGGAATTTTCTTTTTTTGCCACATGATTCTACTGATGAATTGTGTGATAGTTCAAACAGTTAAAACTTAAAACTGCCCGTGGTTATGCTCAAGATGGTAAGTTTGATTCACATCGACGTAGTTCAGGTGCCACGATTTTCTGGAGAGATTGTGTTGCTCAAAACTCTGAAAAAAATGGTGTAGAACTGAATTTCTGCTTGCATATATAGGTATAAGTTATTTCTGATGCATGCTGTCTGTAGCTCTAACTTGTACTGTAATAGATTGTTCTGAAAAAGTAAACATTGTGCAGAGTGACAGTACTCAGCACTGGCCAAGCAAATTGTTCTAGGTTGGGGGAAAGGGCAGCAAATTATGAATGTGACCTCTTTTCCTGGCAGAAGCACACACGAACTTGGAATCAACAAACTAGGGCTTGATATCATTCAAGAATCTTGCAATAATTGTCCAGGCACATTTCCAAGCAAGGGCCACATTTTCGTAGTAGAAGAAAGGCGGTCTGATAGCTGGTTACTGATAGTAGCCTGTCACTTGGCCATCTAGCCCATGCTCCAACTCACAATTACACAATCTAGCCCATGCTCCAACTCACAATTACACTGATTTCACCATCTTAGTTCCTGGAAACAGTTTTGATCAGAGTTGGTATCCCTTTCTTCAGTAGTGTAGAAGTTGCCCCTGAATCTTGAAGTTTCAGGCCTTTTGGGTCATGAGCAAGATAATTTGGATCACCAAATGCCATGTGTTCGCAGAATCACAACCTACGTAAACAACCTGCATTTGGTCCTTAACATTACCTCGTGTGAAAAAACACCGAATCATTAGGATACATCTCAAATTAGATGCTCTGATGCTGGTGTATCTGGCTGAAGATGGTTCATGGTAATGCAACAGGTGACAGGGCTTCTCTGAAGAAATTCTCAGTGATAAAGCCAGGAAAGAGAAGATTTCTAGGCCCTGTTGGAACCTAGGAATCTTCTCAAAGAAAATTTTGCATGAATTTGGTCAGAAATCTGCCATGACACTGCAATTATATCAGTTATCAGAGACCACAAATTCTTTAGACAGCCGAAAATTGAGAAATCTGTTTTGCTCATCAAAATTGATTCAAATATACTGATCAAACTAACTGTTTTGGTCAATTGAGAGCAAACATTGCTGTTTCCCCTGCAATCCACCCTCCATGAAGATCCAAAGGCCCGTTCTTCTCGGCCCCATCATCCAGAAAAAGCTCACCCTTTACTTGACACATTCTAAAGTGAAGTATCACAACCATATTTTAAGGGGATGATGAGACTAATCATTGCACGAACATGGATGATGGATCTCCACAGACTTGTACTTAACCACACTCTTGAAGCATCTTTAAAGTGGAGTGGACATTTCCTTACCAGCATAGGCGATCCATTGGATGCTACAAAGTGATCTGCATGGACAATGTGATAGGAATATTACTGAACTTCTCAAGGCTTTCATGGCCATCACTTTCTTGTACACAATTCCATCCCTAAAGCAAAAAGGTAAGTGGGGCTTTTCAGCTTTCAGATCTGCCTTCGAATTGAGTTGGTCACTCATGTAAACTGACACTTCTATACCGTCACAAAGTGTCCACCTAGGATGTAATGTTTTTTCACCAAGTCAAGAAGTAGATCCAATAAAAAGGTGCCGTTTGGAAGAAATTTTACTTAGAACGTATGGCACGTCAGGATGAGTGTAGGACCGAGAACGGCGGCTAGAGGGAAGTGAACAGGAGCCAACCCATTTAAAAGCTTTTCCTAATCTTTTCCTCAAAAGAGAAAGGCAAAACTCTTCACTCCAATAGCTATTAGAAATAATGAAGATCAAAGAACAATTATCCACAAGGAAAAATCCAAGAAAAACTGAGCAAAACATGCCTTGACAAGCCCCAGCGGTCTAACCTTTGAGCGGGGATGGTATGACTGCTAGCTAGTAGGCAACCTAACCCCTAGCTGTTGGTGGTCTGACCTCTAGCCAAGAACAAAGTAGATTTTCAGCATTATTTTAAATTAAAAAATTGACAAAACTTTTGATCCACAACTCCAAAAGAATTAAAACTTGGACCAACGCTAGATCATGACCTTAAGAATCTATCTCAACGAAAGATCTTAAAATAACTTAAGAAAATTGGGATCTCCTAGCCCTTGAAGCTCTGCTGCACCAAAATCAGGCTAAAAACACAAATTGAGCTAACTCTCAAACCAAGACTCCAAATCATTTCAAATTTGTTATACACCTTCTTTAAGATGTCAGAAATCTATTCCGATTAATGATCAATAAAATTATTGCCAACATTCCGATATTTTTTCCCGTTAGAAGGAAATTTGCACCAAAACTGGACAAAAGAGGGAAATCTTGATCTGCTTTTGCTTGTGAGACCCTGATGGTCTAAATGACCTTGGATAAATTCTCACATATCATGGCAAGATAGATCTTAGTACTAACTCAAGCCAAAACACTCACAAGATCAAAACCCCAAAATCACCATTCTTTTGAGCAAAACCAAACACTCACAAGAACTTGCAAATAATAAGTATTCTAGATAGATAAGATATGATCTTCAAGAGATATCTTCATTACTTATACGTCCTTGGCACACATCAAGATCAAGAGGAGAAGAAGAGCACCAAAAAATCACCCAAATCAAGATTTCATCACTTGAGTACAAGAGGAAAATACTTGGATAAATTTTGATCTCTATTGCTACTTGGAGATGAATATTTATAAGTAATCCCTAGCCACACATAAAGTCTAAGGATGACAAAAAGCTCAACCATAAAAGCTTCACACATCTCCCATAAGGTTCTCTCTGTTAGAATAGGATAGGAATTCTTTCTTTTCTTATATGTCTTTGTTTTCTTATTTGTGTATGGCATATTTTCTTATAATATCTCCTTATATTCCCTATGTGTGTGTGTGTGTATTGCCCATTGGATCTCATAATGTTCATAACATGGTAATAGAGTTAGGGTCTACTGTCGCCGCCACCTAGGTCATTGCTGCTACTTAGGTCGCCACCGCCGCCCAGGTTGCCGCTGTCTCACCTAGGCCACAGCTCGTCCGTTTGGATTAGCCACTGTTCAACCCAGATCGGGCCATCACCAACCTCCGGTCACCCGGATCCACCGATACCCAAGGCTTGACATTGCTGCCTTCGCTCTCATCAGCCACTGCCACCCCTCGCGTGGCCCATGGCGTCAGGCTGCTTCCCAGGAACGGTCCTGTGCCTTCATGATCTACGCCCCACATGTAACACTCCAGGACCCACATTACCCTGGAATGCCACTAAACCACTCTACAGCTGGCCCAAAAATTTCAAGATAATTTATGCCGACAATAATTTCTAGACATGAAGCATTAAGCGAAAACATAATCAACTGAGGGAATAAAGATAACGATAACAAATTCAATAATTAAAACAACCTCTAGCAGATTAATCAAAGAATAGATCACAAGTTCATCATTATTAACTAAAATAATCATCCACGAATAGCTAGGCATTTGGCTAGAATTTCATCGACTTTATTACAACATGAATTGATGAACCAAATGCATTATTGTGGTGCCGCTCTACCCATCTCATGAATGCTCAAGAATCATCTGTAGGGGGGAAAACAAGGGTGAGATAAAAATCTCAGCAAGTAAACTGTTTAGCAGGCTATTTAGACTACAAATAAATATACAACATCATTAAAGTATCCACATGTCCACATCCACATTCATTAACAAGCTAATTAAAGTACAATGATATTAAGTATCAATATCCATTTTCCATAATGACCATAATTATAGTCTCAACCATATTTACTACCAACAATAGTAAAACATTAGCAAATGAATCTTGATTAACTACTTTATATCATCCACCACCACCATTACCAATGACAATAAAGCATTAACATGTTTTACCTCACTAACTTTATTATTTCTCGTATCCACAACTGCTATCAACAATTACCACAAAAGAAAAGAATCTCATGCCACAATCACAACCCCTACCATACCACAAGGGAAGAACCATAATCCACGACCACAGCCACTTCCCTCATACCACAAGTGACTCTTATGAGCCAATTCCACATTACAACTATGAAGTTGCAGTTGTTTGTAAAATAACTTCACTACAATATATTGCATAAGTATGCAAATGATCTTTCCACAATGCAATGTATATGCATGCTATGCTCCAATGCACCTTTACCCAACAAGGTAAAAGTGTGCATCGTGCTACGGTAATTTACGATACTGTACCGGTACGGTCGCGGCTATAAGCGATGACATCAACAATGCAAATGTCATGATATGTTATGAATGATATGATAATCATAAGCCACAAGAACTTAACCACGAAGGTCAGCTACATAACCCATATTCGGTTCACCAAGATCATAATTAATCAATCTATAGTGAATCCTACATATAGACCACAATATATTCATCAAGATTGCTACCACCACAACCATAAGTATTCACTAAGAATACTACCACCAAGACCACAATAATACCAACTTCAAAGGCATCAATATGATCCTCATAAATTTAACAAGGAAATATCATCATTCCACCATGCATTCACTTTCACATACCACAATTGGCTTATTAAGCAAATTACAACAATACTACCAAAGCTCATCCAAACATGGCAATTGATTAATATCTTGCTACCACATTTTTACTTAGAAAATATGTAACCATGGCATATTATTTAACCTTACAAAAAATCATGCATATTGCAAGTAGTAAGAATAACGGGTTAAACGGTAGCACATCCGCTACATTTACTTACCTCTGCCGGCGAAGCGACGAAATCACGCGTGTTCAGAAGTAAAACCGCCTGTCCAAAAAGGTACCTCTCAGCACACATTACAATAATGAAAACGCGACTCTCGAAGAAAAGATATCGCTAAGCCCCAAAACCCCACAACATCCTTCCCCGCGTAACGGTTCTACAATCTTCCCACTGCAGCAGCGCTGCTTAACATTTTCCTATCTTTAAAAATATAAAACTAATCACAGCAAAAGATATATATCTGAATTTCTCACTTAAATAACTATACTTTTCATGTAGATCACATATTTTTATTTTGTTCTTAGCAAGGTGTAACATAATGCACAAAATAGAGGACGTTCTCTGTTCTGGCAATCTGGGCAGCCAGATTCTAACGCGTCCCAACCACAGTGTACGACTCTAAAAATTTTGATTTTTTTACAGCAGCTAGACTACTGAATTACCCATATTTTTCTCAATTGTGACCAAAAATATAAAATTCATCTACTACCACTAAATTACAACTGAACAGTAATCTGCCCCAATCTGCACCCCTAACAAACAGCGGGATTCCCGACCCTGCTACACCCAAAACCCGCTGCCAAAAATTCTGAAACAATACATAAGATAGGCCTCGACTTCCTCTACAATTTTCGTTTTGGGCATACCTGCAGGAAAAATCTTTTCAGGGGTCTAAACCGCGCAAACATCCGCGCTGTGCGAATTGATCTACAGGCAAACAGCAAGAACTCTCTAATCAGAGGTTCTAATTTCTAATCCCTATCAAGACTTAGGCTATGAACCCTAATTTCAGCAGAAATCAAAGAGATTTGGGATGAGGGAGAGTTACCTAGGGGATCCCCTTGGGATCACCCCTCTTCTTCCTCTTCTTCTCCTTCCCTTCTTCTCCTTCCTTCTCTTCCTCTCCTTCCTCTTCTCCTTCCTCTTCTTGCACAAGGGGCAGCACTTGGGGACAGGAGGGGGCGCAAGAACGGGTGGAAAGTGACGGCCAGGGAGGGAGGTGCGGCCAAGGGGAATTAAAAAGGGGGGCGGCTAGGGCAAACGGGAGGGGTGCGGCCACCCCTTGGGCCCCCTGGCCCAAAGTGGCAAGCCCGCCCTCCCAAGACTGCCTTTTTTTTACTAAATTAAATTTCTTTCTTTTTCCCTATTTAATGCTAACTCATATTTTAATTTTCCCTTCCCGCGATTTACCGAATAACCAGCGACTCTGCAATTAATTTAAATCCGACGCCGAAACGACGTTCAGGGTATTACACCACAGGCCCCGTCCTTAGCGTGAAGCCCCTTCGTGCCACCTGAGATGCCACCAGCCACCTCCGTACATGCCCACCCGCCATCGTTGTTCGTCCAGGCGGAACCCATCGCCGCTGCTCAGGTATAGAAACTAATACGAAATAATCAGTTTCTATATATATAAACCAGTTTTTAAAGTTTCCAAAAAATAAAAAAATATCGATCTAACCATTGTACTATCCAGCACCACCTGTTAGACTTCATTACCTTGGTCGTCATGCCGTCTAGTGTCACCTACCAATAGCTTTCGTTCTATCAGTTGTGATTATATTATCAGGAACAAAGCTCTATGGAACAAACTATAGATTATGGTCTTCACTCATGAAGGTCACGCTCAATGGTCTTCGTCTCTAGAGACATATCACTGGTGCACGATCTTCTCCGCCACCACCGGTTTGTCCCCTTTCTAGGCTGTTGTTGTTGCTGACGCTGCTAATGAGATCTGTCAGTATACTAATGTATGTAGAAGAACTATTTTAGAAATGCACTACTACTATATGTGAAAAGCGAATCTTAACGGCGATGACTGATTGATTGATCGATTTGGTTAGTTGCGTTGGTTCCTTTCATTAGCCTAGCTGGGCCAGATAGTTTGTTAGCATCGCCAGTATGCGTAGCTTGTGTGTCCTAATTAATTAACGGCGCTACCGATTGATTAACCCATTGATTAGCATCCGTTTCTACCAATAGGATTAATTTAGCCTTCTTAATTTGAGTTGATTGGTTCGGCGATCGATCGACGGTTTGCTTCAATCATGTCATTAGTCTCAAGTGTAAACATGGTAGTTTGCGACATTATTTCAGGAATTGAATGTTTGTAAGCTGTTGAATGCAGTAGTTTTTTTGGAAGACTATAGTAGTGTAACATCCACAAATTTTAGGGGGGATTTTTTTTGCAAATTTTGAAACTTCTATTTCAAAGCTGTACTCTAAATTCTCCTAATATCTTCTGAAATATACTCTAAAGTATTTCTAAGATTCCTCTTTTTCTTAATTTATTTGCAATAGGAAATCATTTTCTAAACCCTGTCCATGAGAGCCTTCCGTTTTTGGTCTAGCCCTCATTTTCCATTTCAGGAAATACGCCTTCGCGGCTGGCTTACACATATAATAACATCTCATGTAGTATTTCTTCCTCTTTCTTTCTCTTTGTTTCCTGTTGTCTTGTACTCAAGATACTCGAATGTTATCAGTGCTCTGCCCATACTATTCCCCAACCTTTGCAGGTATATTTAGAACAATAGGCTATACAGAAAGGTTCCGATGGCGCTTTTCAATAAGAATGTTATTTTCAAGTCCGTAGTTTCCTTCAGGCAGATGTACCTTAATGTATTTCAGATTATTAATGCATAACTCTATGTTTGACAACATCATTGTGGCTGGTTGATTTTAGTACCATTTTTGTGTATTGTGCTTACATCAATAAAGTGCGCTCACTTCTTTGCACTTTTACTGACAGGTACACCATAGTTTTGGTTGACAATGTGGATGGTGCAGACGAACTTGATCTTACCATGCTGTAATTTTTCAACATTAATGCAGGAGGTGGTATTTTTAGGAATGTTCTAGCTAAATGTAGATGTTCTACTTCTATCAGGGACATGGTGTTTTGCTATCCAATTGTTGGTGATGTCAATGGAGATGGTCATGCTGATGTTATGGTCCCAATTGTACCAGGAAACATATATATTCTCAGTGGAAAGAAAAGGATTAATAAAAAATTCAACCTTTCCCGTATAGAGCACATGGAAAAATCACGAGTCTAGTTCTATTACACGACATGAGCAAACGTGGAGAAAAGCCACAATGGCTAACCCTTCCTACTACGTCCTTCGATGGCTATTTGTCCTTGATGGAGGGCTCAAGTGGCTGAGCGCATGTTCTTGACGTTGGAGAGACCTCATATGCAATTTCTTCTCTGCCCTACAAGCTTTTGGTACCATTTATTTTACTTTACTTACATCAGTAAAGTGTGCTTGCTTCTTTGCACTTTGACTGACAGGTACACCATGGTTTTGGCTGACAATGTGGATGGTGTAGATGATCTTGATCTTATTGTTACTACTATGATATGAACGGCGACGTCTTTTATCTTTTCCACTCCCTCACATATATCTTTGAGTGAACACATTACAACTTCTGCTTGAAATTGGCTTGAACATCACACTTACGTATCTCCTTTGATCTTTTTATTCTTTTCATGTTTAAACATAGAGGTGAGCATGATAACAAGCTAACCATCTTATCTAATTTGATGGTAGGAATGGAGATCATCAAACCAAGGAAGGAACAATGCTGCATATCAGTACAACCGTAAAGGTATTTATGGTAAGCATGATTCCAATGTTAAAGTGAGAAAAGCTCAACTCTATCTCATTGCATATGAGGGAGATATACATGGATATATATACAAATCAACCCTAACTCTATTGGGCCTAATGGGCCAATATACTATACACTTCATACACTACTTAACACCCCCCTCAAACTTAAGGTGGATCAGAAAGATAAAAAATATGGAGTTTGAGTAGATGTCGATGATGATGTTCTCGAGTGTGGGGTTTGGTGAAGAAGTCAGCAACTTGGAGCTCAGAAGGCACATATTGAAGAGCAATAGTCGATTGCTGACAGTGAGTTTGTGTAAACGATGCACCCACACCGATATGTTTAGTTAACTCATGCTTCACTAAATCATCAGCAATCTGTATGGCACTAGTGTTGTCACAAAGAATAGGTGTAGGAGCATCACATGAGACACAAAGATCAACTAGCAACCAACAAAGCCAAATGATCTTTGATGTAGTAGTAGTAGCAAGAGCCCGTAGCTCAGCCTCTGCACTAGAGCGCGACACTGTAATCTATTTCTTCGACTAACATGCTATCAAATGTCCCAAGAAAGATGCAGTAACCAGTGATAGATTGGTAATCAATTGGATAACTCGTCGAAGTCAAGTCAGAGTAAGCATAAAAGCTGAAGCTGACTTGACAGCGCATAGAAGAGGCAATGAGAAGCAGTCCCCCTCAGGTAACTAAAACACGAAGCAGATGACTATAGTGAGTCGAAGTAGGAGCACTAACAAATTGATTGAGCACATGAACAAAATGAGCAATATCCGATCTTGTAACTGTAATGTAAACAAGACTACCAACGATGTGACAATAGAGTGAAGGATCATCATACAATACGCCATCAGTAGGAAAAAACTGGAGATGAAGTTACATAAGAGTTGCAGCAGTCCGTGTATCAGTTATTTCAGAGTGAGCAAGAAGATCCTGAATGTATCGATGCTGAGAGAAATAGTAACCTTTATCTATGCAAATGACCTCAATCCCAAGGAAATAGATAAGAGATCCCAGATCAGACATCATAAACTGCTCAGCAAGACACTGCTTGACAAAAGCAACATACTCTAGATCATCTCCAGTGATTAGCATGTCATCCACATAAAGTAAAAGTAGAGTTCGACCATGTTGTGATGTATGAACAGTTGTATCTATTTGCTAAGTCTACAACCCTTACAGTCATAACTTATATCAATAGGAACATGACCTAGGACACCCTAATGAACTAAAGTAGATAAACATGACCCACATAGATGACCTAAACGATGATGCTATTGAAAAAAGTAGCAGTGGAAGGAGAAGCCAAAGCAGATGATGAAGCCAAACCGGTGGATGGTGTAGATGGAGAAAGACTCAGATGATCTAGAATGTAGAGTCCTCAAGAATCTTTATGGCGATGGCTAGTACCAACGAGATCTCGGGTCCGATGATCCTACACAAAGCACAAAGAATCATCAAAACCAACAAAGAGATGCATATCAGTGAGCTGACCAATAGACAATAGATTCATAGAGAGTTGAGGCACAAGGGAAACTTCTGGAACAATAAGTTGTGAAGTGGAAAGAGTGCCTTGATGTGTAACATAACAGATAGTACCATCAGCTATTTGAATTTAAGTACCATCTGTGATGGGTCTACATGCTACTAGCTGAGAGCTATCAGTCGTCATATAAAAAGAGGCCTCTGAGTCCAATATCCAAGGAAGAGTAGTGCCTGACACAGACAGGGATACAACAAATCCATCTGACTGAGGCTAAGTGATACGGGGGTACCCGATCTTCACAACGTAGGATTTCTCTTAAACAGTAAATATGTGACTAACACGATTGTCTATCTCGATTATAGACTCTCATGTACCAAAATTTAACTGGCAACACGCTCTGGATCACTGTCTTCTAACCACACCAAGGAAGAAAACTTTGTTGGCGTAGGATCAAGAATAACTGACTAGAGGAGGGGTGAATAAGGGGTTCTAAAAACTCTTATCTTCTAAAACTAATTACCACAAATTGTAGCAAGACAAGATTTTAATGCAATGTTAAACCTATACAATTTTAAAAAGACTGAGGCACTACAATCAATAATCTCTACAAATATATTTCTAGCACAAGTAAATATGACAATCTTAGCAATCATACAACTAGAAATATAAGTACGAAAAGTAGAGAGAAACATGTAACCAAAAGACACATGATGTTTTACCGTGGTGTTCGGAAACTTGTTGGTTCCCCTAATCCACGTTGAGAAAAGCCCACATAACTTGGATCGGCTCCACAAATTCAGCCTCAAGTCCTCAATCCACTAGTGGTTGTCCTTCGTCCACTCCAGATATGGTTGTAAACCCTAGGACCTACATTACCCTAGGATGCCACTAAAGCACTCCACAAGCTAGCCAATTTACAAGATAACCTAAACTAGTAATAATTTCTAAATCATGATAAGCTAAGCGGATGCACAATAAAACCATAATGTAATGGAAAAAAATAATAATAAAAGAACCACCACTACCAATTTTAACCAATTAAAATGAATCACTGTCTAGCATTATTAATTTAGAACAAATATCAATGAGGGAAATAAAACCATGACTAAGACTCCACAATTATTACAACATTAATCATAAAATGGTGTGCAATTGTGTTGTGCCGCTCTACCCTTCCCATGCATGCTCAAGGATCACCTACAAGGGGAAAAAAGCAAGAGTGAGATAAAAATCTCAGCAAGCAAACAATTTAACAAGCTAATTAAACTACAATAGTTTAAGTTTCAATATTTATTTTTCACATTGACTACAATTATAGTCTTAACCACCATTACTAGCAACAACCACAAAACATTAGCAATTAGGTCTCGATTGCCTACTTCATAACCGCTACCACCACTACTACCAACATTAATAAAGCATTAACATATTTTTCTCACTAACCTTATTCTTTTTCATAACCACAACCGCTAACAACAGTTACCACAAGAGAAAATATCTTATTCCACAACCACATTCCCTACCATACCATAAGGGGGTGAGCCCCCATTCCACAACCACAACCACATTTCTCATACCACAAGGAACTCTCATGAGCCAATTCCATATAAAGTTAAGAAGTTACATTTATATGCAGATCATTCATCTACAACATATTGCATAGGTATGCAAATGATATATCCACAATAAAAATACATATGAATGCATATGATCCACTTCACTCTTACCCAATAAGGTAAGAGTATGTATCGTACTACGGCAATGTACGATGTTGTATCGGTACGGTTGCGGTTATAAGCGGCGACATCCACAATGCAAATATCATGACATATTATGAATGATATGATAATCATAAACCACAAGAATTTAACCACGAAGATCAACAACATAATAATCATGAATACTTCCTCATAATCTACATATATCTCATTAAGCACAATACCAATGTGTCATAAGACCATTACCATATTACCTACATTCGATTCACCAAGATCAAAATTAATCGATCTATAGGGAATTCTACGACATAGACCACAATATATTCCTCAAGAATGCTACCACAACAACCACAAATATTCACTAAGAATACTACCACCTAGGCCAAAATATGTTCATAAAGAATTGTACCCCACAACTGTATTTGTTTCATCAAGAACAATTCCGTATACCTACAATTAAACCATCAAGACCATAAACAGTTGAATTCTTAAAATACTACCACATGGACTACATTAAGGTAGCATGTAACAATGACATAGCACATCAAATTAAAGAATTAATTAATGTGAATGTAGAATGATTAACGAGTTAAATAGTAGCACAACCGCTATGTTTACTTGCCTCTACCGTTGAAGTGAAGAGATCACGCACGGTCAGGAGTGACGCTACCTGTCCAAAATTACCTCTCAGCACAATAAAACAGCAATGAAAATATATCTTAAGAAGTAAAGATGTCGCTAAACCCCAAAACCCCACAACATCTCTTTCCGCTTAACGGTTCTACACTCTGCCTGCTGCAGCAACGCTGCCTAATTTTTTTGTATCTTTAAAACTACGAAACCATTTACAGAAAAGGATATATTTCTAGAATCTACACTTAAATACCTTCATTTTTCAAGTAGATCACTTATTTTTATTTTGTTACTATCAAGGTGTAACTTAACGCGCAAAACATAGGATGTTCTCTGTTCTGGCAATCTGGGCAGCCAGCTTCTAACGCACCCCAACCACAGCACAAAGCTCTAACAATTATGATTTTTATACAGTAGTTAGATTACTGAATTCTCTATATTTTTTACAATTGTGACCAAAAATATAAAAATCATCTACCACTCCTAAACCACTCCCGAACAGCAATCTATCTTAGATTCCACCTCTGACAGACAGCAGTCTTCCCGACCCTGCTGTGCCCAAACCCTATGGCCAAAAAAATCTAAAAACAATACAGGAGATAGATCTCGACGTCTTCTACAATTTTCCTTTTGGTCAGACCCACAAGAAAAATCATTTTGCAGGTCTAATCTGCACAAACAGCTGCGCTGCACAAATCGAACTACACGCAGACAGTAGGAATTCCCTAATCAGAGAATCAATGTGCTAATCCCTATCAATTCTCATGCTAAGAACCCTAATTACAGCAAAACCAGAAGGATTTAGGATGGGGGAAAAATTACCTAGGGGATCCCTTGGGATCTCCCTTCTTCTCCTCTTCCTCTTCCTCTTCCTCTTCCTCTTCTTCTTCCTCTTCTTCTTCTTCTTGCCTTCACCTTGCACCAATAGACAGCTCTTTAGGGGAGAGAGGGAGGCGCAAGGTGGGAAGAGGGTGGCGGCCAGGGGTGGGAAAAGGGGAGGGGGAGGTCGGCCAAAGGGTTTTATGGGGGGAAACTAGGGTTAGGGGGTGGGGGCGGCTCCACTTGGGCTGGTTGGCCAAAGGTGGCAAGCCCACCCCTCCAGACAGCCCACAAAGTAGATTTTAATTAATTTAATTAATTTTTTCTCGTTTTTACCTATTCCACAATTTTATTCTCCCTTCTCGTGATTTACCGAAAATCCAGCGATTCCACAATTACTTTAAAACCGACGCTGAAATGACGTTCAGGGTATTACAATGGTGGACATCAAACCACTCACAAGTCGGTGCTAGATCTCTTCACAATCTTCTTGAAGAGATCACCTTGCAATCTCCCGCTTGGCTATCTAGGTGTCGGCAAGCATCAAGAGTAATAAACACAGCTTCACTTGATAACAATCAAGTGCCAAAGATCAATCTAAGGTGAGAATACAATTGATGTTGGCTCAACTATCTCAAATGAATGTACAATGTGAAAATAAGGTGTGGAGAGAATGCTCAAGGATGTTCAATAGAATCTCTAATATATGTTCTTGAGCTGGTGGGGAAGTATTTATATTTCCACCAACCAAATATAGCCGTTGCATAAAACAATTATGAAAATCAGGGTGAGTGGTAGTACCACTATACAATTTGCGGAACTACTGCATATGTACTATAGCAGCAGTAACGGCTATATCAGACCGTCAGAACTAGCCATTTAAATTTAGTACGGTACTTCTGCCGTTATAGGCGTGGTAGTTCTGAATCTTTGAAAGTTTCGAAGTTTTGGTGGTACTTCCGTTTGCTTTGAGGCCGAAGGTTGACGCTCTTTGAAAAAATCATACTGCCTGGATTTTTGGAGCTTCCATGTTTTGGTAATTCCGCTCAAGATGTGTGATACTTCCATTATCTGGTAGTTCCGCCTTTGAAACTCTGGAACTTTCGCTTTTCAGAGAGACAAAATAATTCCGAGTGTGCTCTCTGGAAAAAAACGTACCGCCCGTTTTACACCGGTACGTCTGGAATGCGGAAGTACCGCTAATTTCACTCCGGTACTTCTGATTTATTTATCAATGCATAGTTTGGCTATCAATTTTAATTTTAAGCACATGCATGATCCTAAATTGATCCTATGGCATAAGAACATTCTATCAAGTTACTATTCATGATCCCTCTTAATAGTACGGTATTTATCCTATAATCCAGTATGTCACCTTTTCTTCTTAGACCGGTAAAAGCAAAGAGAAATGAAAAATAGATCCTAGACTGCTTATACCTTTGTCTTGAGTCAAATTTATCTTCATGTTGACCCTCAGCATGTATCACACATTTATCATTGGAACTAAACCTTTTAAACACTCAGCAAACATGTTAATCCCCATATTCACATAATGTCATTAATTACCAAAACTATTTTTGGGTCTAGATACTTTCAATCTCCCTCTTTTTGGTAATTGATGACAACATAAACTTTGTGTGGAAAGTTTGAAGTTTTAAATGTACCACTAGCTTGAAGACGAGTTATACATTCTATTGTGACTTTGAAAAACAATTAATTCTTGCAATGAACTTAGATGAGTTTAACAAATTAATTGTTTTTTAAAGTTAATTCAAAGAGAACTCCATCTAAATATGTATATATAGATGTTAAGATGCATTGCAAGCACATGTTAGGACTTCAAGGAAAATTTGGCGGAGTTTCCTTTGTTTGAACTTTGAGGGAATTGACAATTGCAGTGGCACCAATTTATAACAAAAGAGCACAAGTTGTAATTGTAGAGAATAACCACGACTTCAAGCTCAGCAGTAATCATAACATAGAGCATGTACAATAAGCATAGATATTCCAAAGCATGACCATGATCTATACTCATAAAGACAAAGTGCACAAGTTCAATACATCACGATACAAAAATATATATAACAAGTAGCTAGAGGCTTCTTGATCCTTCTCCATGCCCCTTTAAACTTTCTTTTCCATGTCTTTCTTCTCCTTTGGCATCAAAATACCAAAAAGGCTACTCTTGAGGTGCTTGAGAAGAGGAGCTACGATGATGACAACAACGATCATAGCGGATAGGGGAGGGAGGATGAGCTATTACATGCTCGAGAGAAGATACCCTATCCCCAAGAGAAGAGACAAAGGTAGTCAAAGATGCAAGCTGAGAAGTAGTCTCTGTCTGATGCTCCCCTAAGCTTAGTACGGCAGAGTATATCTAAGAAAGAGTGATTGGCTCCTCTTCTGCTTGTGCATCTGCAACCTTTGCCTATTGAGCTTGAGGATGGGGAACTCCAGGGATGGGAGGACCTACTCGTGGCTTATAAACCTTGTGGACTCCACCCAAACCACCATGATATTCAATCTTCCTAAGGATCAAAGCCATGATGTATGGAGCATTATTAATCCATTTGATCATGTCATTTTTGGAAGAGGCTATTTCCTAGATAAGAAGATCAACCACATCAAATTTTTGACCGTGCATAACATAGTCTATTAGATTCCAAGCATGGCCTCTTATAGCATCATAATTCCCACTCTTGGAAAGAATAGTATGGTTAATTATCCAGTTTACTAGGCTTAGTATAGGAAGGAGTCCAACAAGCTTGCCTAGAACAAATCTAGTACTCTGATCATAGTACTCACATGTGGCAGGGATCTCAAGAGCGGGACTGTCATATACCTTCTAATGTGCACTAGATTCTATCCTGAGAGCTAGCTCAAACTCGTGTCTGTTGGAGTCCAAGTATTGAGTTCTAGTTATCCATGACATAACTCAGAAATCAGGAGAAATATACATAGTGGCGTAGAATTGCCTGATAATGTCTTCGTTATAGTCTAACTTGAGAGTCACAATATTTTGTAATCCAACCCTTTGAAATAGCCTATATGTCCCATCATATCTGTCAATTGAGTCCAAGTGATTCCAATCAACATACTTGTGATCTGCAAAAAATCTACTTGGATCATACAGCTGCTCATACACTTGCTTCTGAAACTTTGTGTGAAATCTTGGTTGATAGAATTGTTGGGGAGCACAAATTGGTTTCTATGATGCAAGCATGCATATTCTTCAACTGTAATTTTTCTGAGGTCTGTTTGAGGCTCTTCTGGCTCAGTCATCTCCTCATCTAACTGTTTAATAGGTGAGCTCTCTTGCTGTGCAGACTCAGTCTCATATTCAGATGCAATTGTCTTGCCTCTGTCTTCTCTAAGCTTCTGACCATACTCTTGGGCAGATTGGGAAGGAACTGGAGTTGAATGAGAGCTTTGCTGAGAGGGTGCTTGTCCCAAAGGCATGGGAGAAGAGGTGTTCTCGACATAAGTTTTGCGACTACCATTCCTTGTTCTTGGCATCTTTAAATAAGGAGAACAGATATCAGGGATAAGCTAGGAAACATTCTCAATATTTTTAAAGAAAATGAAATGAAGTTGTTGTCTTTATCATGAAAATCGAAAGTACCATTGTTCGAAGTGTGGTAATACTAAGATATGGTAGTACCGATGTGTAAATTCTGATATGACCACTCTGTGGTAGTACCATGCTCAATGAGCGGAAGTTCCGTTTTTCCAGACATTTTCTAGGGCAAGCAATGTAAGAATTTAAATGATGTTTTTCTGGGATTGAATCCATTGAATAGATGAGCAAGCATCGTTAAACATCAACTATAGTCATTTGCCGAACAAAACAACTCTGAATCATTCACATTTCAAATCTAAACCTAGACTTGACCTAGAGTTCAAAGAACAAGATAAAATCAGGATTTTGATCCTATTTGTAATATCCCAATTTTAAATTCCTGTTTTGGGGGGGTTTTCTGATTATTTTCTGGCAACCTGGGCCTGGGCCAAGGCCCAGAGGGGCATCCAACCAAAGGGGGAGAGGCGCCCACCCCTCCAACCCTATCCGCCCCAACCCCTCCCCTCACCCTGCATTGCGCCACCCCAGGCCCTCCTCCCTGCCGTGTGCAACCCTCCCCTCTCCTCCCTGCCGTGCGCAACTCCTCCCCTCTCCTCCCTGCAGCTCGCAGCCCCTCCCCTCTCTTCCCTGCCGTGTGCACTAGAGGAAGGGAAGAGGAAAGGAGAGAAAGGAAGAGGGGAAGAGGAAGAGGAAAGGAGTTCGTGGGGTGTTCGTGGTGTTCTTCGGCAATTCATTAAGGGTAATCCCTGTTCTTCTCCAATTAGATGCATATTTTAGTAGTGGTAGCTTTGCCGGTATTCTGAACTGCTAGGACGGGTTTCGTTGAACAGCTGTTTTGGGTTAGTTTCATGAAGATTCAGGTCTGGACCTCTCCTAGCAAGTCGTAGAGGACGTCGTTATCTTTCCATGAAGTGCTAGAATGCGTCGATCGGACCTTCGTAGCAGAAGTTATTTTTTTCTTGTAAAGGCTGTTCTGCAGATCGGGAGTTTTTGTCAGAGTTTGGTGGGTTGGTTTGGGCGACTAGAAAATGGGAGAATCAGAGTATCTTCATATTACGAAAGTTGTAGATAATTGTCGTAGATTTCCAGGAAGGTCAAGAAATCTTGATTTGGACACTCGGACTGGAAGTTATGGCATTTTTAGTGCTCTGTCCAGAGAACCCGACGTGAACATTGATGTTTTAGAAAATTGGGTGGTGCGGGTAGAAGATGGCCGAATCAGGGAGGCTCCCCAACTAGGTTTAGTTAGATAATTTAATTATCTTTCCATAAAGTCAAAGAAAACCCTATTCGGACTCTTGTGCCAATAGATACGAATTTTTGAATTTGACTGACCACAAAGGTAGGCGGGATGACCGGTAGGATTTGGGACTTGGAATCGAGATAGACGAATTTGCTAGTTCACGTTGTTTTATTTGGGCGGAGGCTCGCTATTGTTATCTTAGCAACTATTATAATTATTATTCAGGTGGAGGACGGACCCCAAACGCGGCACCTTCTGCACGTCCGTCGTTTTCTCACGGTTAAAGCAAGTATAACGATGGTTTAAATTTGATAGTGTGGAATGTCAATTGTTTGATCCGTGTATGAACATATATTTGTGTCATGATTGAGGGAAGATTATATGGGTGCTGTTATGGATGTTTACAATTTATAATGTTCATGAATAATTCTAGTGCAAGGATAATGTGAATGCAAATTTATTTTATTGAGACATTCACGCATATGCATCATGTTGATCTATTGAAGACTTAGTCACGAGTTGACTAAGTGCCGAGGTCCCCGTCGTATTGATGACATAACGGGCTAAAGGTCCCCATACTCGTGGAGTATGGGCAATTGGTCCCTGTACCAAGTGGTACAGGCATGGGTGTGCGTCGACGGATGCGCACTCTGCATTACCGATAAAAATGCAAAACAGAAAGAGATAAAGAGATTTTTGATCATCTTGCATAGCATGACTTGTTTATATGGTTGATGGATGGATCCATGAAGTGTTGTTTATAAATGTACATGTTACCATCTGTTATATTTGCTGAGTCGTTGGACTCACTCTTGCTGTTGTTATGTTTTTCTTTGAGATACCATTATGAGATCGGCAGGCATGGGGAAAAACTGATTAGTATTGTTGCACCTTACACGGACTATCCACCATAGAAGAGAAAAGAAAATAAAAAGCTTTTTGCCCGAATTACTTAAGTAGTAAAGGATTATTGATTGTCGGATTTCAAATTGTAATAAAGAATTAGAACTCTCTTTTGATGTTTCCCTTCTTTATTCAATTATTATGATTGTGAACGATTTAGAAAACTTAAACAATTCTGCTTAGATCTTATTACTTTCTTAATGTCTTTCATTTCTTCTACTTTATACTTGTTGCAATCTCTGTCTTGAACCACATTATAGGGGAGGTTATGCCGAATTTTTTTTATGCCTAGTTAGTTTACTCTTGCTTTATTTCTAGATGAGTAGCATTCTGGGTCTTTGCTCGACTGGGGTGTTACAGTTGGTATCAGAGCGGGCTATAGGTCTGTGGTTAATGAAATATTAAACTTGACACACTGTGCATTGTAGGTGGGAATGGGGTTGCATTGCATCTATGTTTCTGTCGATTATCATAATTGATTGTGTACTTAATGTTTGACTCTGAAATTGGTTGTGCTTTAGAGATGGCAAGGGGTAGAGGCCGTGGTCGTGGTCGGCAAGGTGCCGGACGAGGCCCGGTTGTGCCCCCGCCTGAAGTCCAGAACTTTGTAGCTGAGGAGGCCAGTTCTGTGGGATCAGAGGAAGAGGTTGCTTCTGCGGTTCAGGGGAACCAGACTCCACCAACTGCACCTATTGCCGCACCCGTGGCGGCACCTGCGGCAGTACCGGCGATGGGTGTTTTGGGACTGCACCAGTGGAATGCCCTGAGGTTGGACACCTTCGATGGTTTGGGCACGCCAGTTGATGCTGCTAACTGGCTGTGGCACATAGAGGCATTTGGGAGTGTTGGGTTTGACTTCAGAGCAGAGGGTTCAGTATGTGGCCTTTCAGCTGAAGGGGCAAGCGGATCTTTTGTGGGAGGGAGTCCTGTCAGCTAGAACCGCCGCCCAAGGGCCATCGACTTGGAAAGAATTTGTGGAGCAATTCAGGAGGAGGTTTTACCCTGCCTCATTTGTGGAAAGAATGGAAGTGTCATTGAACAGTTACAAGCAGGGCAAGATGTCAGTGTCAGAATTTGAAGTGGGTTTCAATAACATAATCCACTTTGTTCCATTTGTGGCTACCAATGACGTGGAAAATGCCAAGAGATTTCGCAGAGGGCTCAAGCAGGAATTTCGTCAGGTGTTGGGAGCCTTGGAGCTTCGTGATTTTGGCTCCCTGGTGGAGCAAGTTAGGGGCATGGAGCTAGAGATGCAGCTTGGAGAAGGATTGCAAGGTACAGGAGGTACTGTGGTTCCTGAGGGTTCGGAGGGCAGCCAGAAGAAGAGTTTTGGAGGAGGTAGTGGGTCATCGCTGAAGCCAGTTTCAAAAAAGTTCAAAGGTCCACAGAATTCATTCAAGACCAGGTTCACCAAGCCCTAGGCATCATCTACCTTTCGATCTTCAGCAAATGCTCCTATGATGCGTCCGGCCCCAGGATAGGGAATGAAATGCTTCAAGTGTGGAGATGGTCATCGTGCTTCAGAGTGTTCTTGGACTGGAGCTTGTCGCCATTGTGGTCAGGAGGGCCACAAGGCATTGGTTTGTAAGCGGAACACCGCCAGCATCATTAAATGGGAACCGGTCCAAGCATCATCTTCAGCGCCAGCGGCTTCTTCTCGAGGGTCGGTGCAAATGTTAGCAGCCGCTCCTACTCAGCCGTGGGTGCCGCCTCAGCCTCACTACCCTTCTCCTGGAGGGATGCCACCAGGGTACTTTTGGCCGCCTTCCCCTGCGGCATTGTTTCCATTTGTGTGCCTTCAACACCGCCTGCGGCGGCAGCACCGCCATATCCAGGTGTTGGGGTACCAGCCGCCCCAGCTTCAGTCTCCTACACCATGCCGACTGCTGAGTCGGTGGGTCGTCCTGATGTGGTGACAAGTACGCTTTTGGTGGATTCAGTGGAGGCTTTTGTTTTGTTTGACTCTGGGGCTACTTTTTCCTTTGCATCTTTAGAGTTTGCTAGCCGGGCAAATTTGGGTATGCAGCAAATAGCTCAGTCTGTTCTAGTTAACTCGCCTGGGGGGGGGTTCTTTCTAGTTCCACAGTCTGTCCAGGTTGTGTGCTCACTATAGATGGGGAGAGCTTTATTGCTAATTTGATGGTTATGAGGATGGAGCCATTTGATGTTATTTTGGGAATGGATTGGTTGCATGGTTACCGTGCTGTCATATCATGTTTTTGGAAGACAGTAACTCTGAAAGCGCCCTCGGGCCAAGAAATAGTTTTCCAGGGTAGTGCTCCCTTCTTTTCACCTAGTGTGCTGGCTAATATGTATCCTGGTAGTAGGGCAGCAAAGAGTGGATTTCTCTTGTCTCTAGTAGAAAAGATGAATTCCTCTTTGGTTGCAGAAAATATTCCAATGGTTCGGGAATTCCTGGATGTATTCCCAGCAGAGTTGCCAAGGATGCCTCCACCGCGTCCAGTGGAGTTCAGGATTGATTTAGTGTCAGGTGCACGACTAGTTTCTATGACCCCGTATCGTTTGGCCCGTCCGTTTCAGGAAGAGCTAAAGAAGCAGTTGGATGATCTGAGGGCGAAGGACCTTATTCGACCTAGTGTGTCCCCGTGGGGGGCTTCGGTTCTATTTACTAAGAAGAAGGATGGAAGTTGACGCATGTGCATTGATTATCGTACCCTCAACCAGTTGACCATCAAGAATAAGTATCCATTACCCCGCATTGAAGATCTGTTTGATCAGTTGAGAGGGGCTAAGGTATTCTCCAAGATTGACCTCCAGTCGAGATACAATCAGATTCCTGTCCGAGAGGAGGATATCGAAAAGACGGCATTCTCCACAAGGTATGGGCATTTTGAATTTAAAGTTATGTCTTTTGGGCTAACGAATGCCCCTGCCGTTTTCATGGAGACAATGAACAGGATGTTGCATGAGTATCTGGATGACTTCGTAGTCGTCTTTATTGATGATATTCTGATTTACTCAAAGACTGAAGTAGATCATGGACGACATGAGACTGGTATTGGAATCATTAAGGGAGCATAAGTTCTTTGCTAAGTTAAAAAAATGTGAGTTCTGGGTGTCTCAAGTGGGAATCTTGGGACATACCATCAATGATAAGGGAATATCACTTGATCCAAGTAAAGTTTCTACGGTGGTAGAATGGGATAGGCCGACCAATGTCAAAGAGGTGAGAAGCTTCCTTGGGATGGCATGTTACTATCGGCGATTTGTACAAGATTTCTCCATCATTGCCAAGCCTTTATCAAGGCTCACCCAGAAGGATGTGAGGTTTCAGTGGGATGATGATTGTGAGCGTAGTTTTCAGATTTTGAAGGAAAGGCTGGTGACCACCCCTGTTCTCACTGTTCCGGAACCAAGGAAGCGTTGCACAGTTTTCTCTGATGCTTCACGAGTTGGACTGGGATGTGTTCTCATGCAGGATGGTAAGGTTTTAGCTTATGCATCGAGGCAACTGAAGAAGCATGAGCAGAATTATCCAACCCATGATCTAGAGTTGGCCGCTGTTGTGGTTGCGCTGAAACTATGGAGGCATTACCTTTATGGTGAGTATTGTGATGTGTTCATAGACCACAAGAGTCTTAAGTATATTTTTACTCAAAAGGAATTGAATTTGAGGCAGCGCAGGTGGCTGGAGCTGATCAAAGATTATGATCTCACCATTCAGTACCATCCTGGCAAAGCTAATGTAGTGGCAGATGTCCTTAGTCGAAAAGCGACACCTGCTACATTGGATTGCCTTATTGCTGATTTCAACCGTATGGGGATATCTTATTGCTATGCGGGCACGGCACGAGCTGAGACACAGTTGATCTTGGAGTTAGCCATTTCAGAGCGTGTGCGGGAAGCACAACAGCATGATCAGTTGCTGCAGAGGGTTAGGAAGCGTATAGAGATGGGAAAAGAAGGGGATTTCAGTTTGGATGAGTCGGGTGCATTGCGTTTTAAGGGATGCCTCTGTGTGCCACAGAAAGCGGAAGTTAAAAGTGATATATTGAGAGAAGCTCACCGTACCCCATATACTGTTCATCCAGGAGAGACAAAGATGTACCGTGATTTGAAACAGAATTTCTGGTGGAAACGGATGAAAGTGGATATAGCTAATTATGTGGCCTCTTGTGGTATCTGTCAGCAAGTAAAGGCGGAACATAAAAGACCAGCAGGGTTGTTGCAACCATTAGAGGTCCCTCAATGGCCTTGGGATGATATTTCTATGGATTTTGTGGTTACGTTGCCTCGGTCACCGCAAGGCAAGGATGCGGTTTGGGTGGTAGTGGATCGTTTCAGCAAGTCAGTGCACTTCATTCCCATCCGCAGGACCAGCTCGGCAAGCGATTTGGCTCCTATTTATGTGCGAGAGATTGTGCGATGCCATGGTGTACCAAAGACCATAATTTCTGACAGAGACGCCAAGTTTGTCTCCAAGTTCTGGGAGAGTTTGCAGAGTGCAATGGGCACCTAGCTCCGTCTGAGTACGACATTTCATCCACAGACAGATGGACAGTCGGAGCGCACCATTCAGACCTTGGAGGATATGTTGAGGTCCTGTGTGTTGTCCTGGAAGGGTAGTTGGGAAAACAAGCTGCCTTTAGCGGAGTTCGCTTATAATAACAGCTATCATTCAAGTATCAAAGCTGCACCATTCAAAGTGTTATATGGCCGTAAATGCAGGTCGCCCCTTTGCTGGGAAGCGATAGGCGAGAAGGCTATCTTAGGTCCGGATTGGGTCCTGAAAACAGTTGAGCGAGTGGCCTTGGTGAGGCAGAATCTGTTGGCCACTCAGAGCAGGCAGAAAAGCTATGTAGATGTGAGGAGAAGGGATTTGGAATTTGAAGTGGGGGATCAGGTGCTCTTGAGAGTATCTCCCTCCAAGGGTGTGGTGAGGTTTGGTACCAAAGGGAAGCTTAGCCCGAGGTACGTTGGACCTTTCACTATCCTAGCTCGAATCGGGAAGTTGGCATATCGTTTGGATCTTCCCGAGTCTATGCGCGGGGTGCATAACGTGTTTCACGTGTCCATGTTGAGGAAGTACCTACGAGATCCGAAGCTTCATATTACACTGGAACCATTAATACTTGAGCAAGATCTGTCCTTCGAGTCCAAGCCGGTTCGAATTCTGGAAAGATCAGAAAAGGCATTGAAGAATAAAACTCTAAAGTATGTCAAGGTGCTCTGGTCGCAGCAGACCGAAAGGGAGGCCACTTGGGAATTGGAGTCGCTCATGCGTGAGCAATACCCGAAATTATTCACAACAGGTGCGTGTTTTACGATTAAGTTTTAGCTGTGATCAAAACCTTGGTGTAAGCATAGTTAGAATTCGGGGTCGAATTCTGTTGAAGGGGGTAGAATGTAATATCCCAATTTTAAATTCCTGTTTTGGGGGGGGGGGTTCTGATTATTTTCCGGCAACCTGGGCCTGGGCCAAGGCCCAAAGGGGAATCCAACCAAAGGGGGGAGAGGCGCCCACCCCTCCAACCCTAGCCGCCCCAACCCTTCCCCTCCCCTTGCCTTGCTCCGCCCACCCTCCCCCTGCCTTGCGCCGCCCCAGGCCCTCCTCCCTGCCGTGTGCAACCCTCCACTCTCCTCCCTGCCGTGCGCAACTCCTCCCCTCTCCTCCCTGCAGCTCGTAGCCCCTCCCCTCTCCTCCCTGCCGTGTGCACTAGAGGAAGGGAAGAGGAAAGGAGAGAAAGGAAGAGGGGAAGAGGAAGAGGGAAGGAGTTCGTGGGGTGATCGTGGTGTTCTTCGGCAATTCGTCAAGGGTAATCCCTGTTCTTCTCCAATTAGATGCATATTTTAGTTGTGGTAGCTTTGCCGGTATTCTGAACTGCTAGGACATGTTTCATTGAACCTCTGTTTTGGGTCAGTTTCGTGAAGATTCAGGTCTGGACCTCTCCTAGCAAGTCATAGAGGACGTCGTTATCTTTCCATGAAGTACTAGAACGCGTCGATCAGACCTTCGTAGCAGAAGTTATGTTTTTTCTTGTAAAGGCTGTTTTGCAGATCGGGAGTTTTTGTCAGAGTTTGGTGGGTTGGTTTGGGCGACTAGAAAATGGGAGAATCAGAGGATCTTCATATTACGAACGTTGTAGATAATTGTCGTAGCTTTCCAGGAAGGTCAAGAAATCTTAATTTGGACACTCGGGCTGGAAGTATGGCATTTTTAGTGCTCTGTCTAGAGAACCCGATGTGAACATTGATGTTTTAGAGAATTGGGTGGTGTGGGTAGAAGATGGCCGAATCAGGGAGGCTCCCCAACTAGGTTTAGTTAGAAAAATTTAATTATCTTTTCAGAAAGTCAAAGAACACCCTATTCGGACTCTTGTGCTAATAGATACGAATTTTTGAAATTGACTGTCCACAGAGGTAGGCGGGATGACCGGTAGGATTTGGGATTTGGAATCGAGATAGACGAATTTGCTAGTTCGTGTTGTTTTATTTGGGCGGAGCTTCGCTATTGTTATCTTAGCAACTATTATAATTGTTATTCAGGTGGAGGACAGACCCCAGAGGCGGCACCTTGTACACGTCCGCCGTTTTCTCACGATTAAGGCAAGTATAATGATGGTTTAAATTTGATAGTGTGGAATGTCAATTATTTGATCCGTGTATGAACATATATTTGTGTCGTGATTGAGGGAAGATTATATGGGCGCTGTTATGGATGTTTACAATTTATAATGTTCATGAATAATTCTGGTGCAAGGACAATGTGAATGCAAATTTATTTTATTGAGACATTCACGCATATGCAGCATGTTGATCTATTGAAGACTTAGTCACGAGTTGACTAAGCGCCGAGGTCCCCGTCGTGTTGACGACATAACGGGCTAAAGGTCCCCATACTCGTAGAGTATAGGCAATTGGTCCCTGTACCAAGTGGTACAGGCATGGGTGTGCGTCGACGGATGCACACTCTGCATTACCGGTAAAAATGCAAAAGAGAAAGAGATAAACAGATTTTTGATCATCTTGCATAGCATGACTTGTTTATATGGTTGATGGATGGATCCATGAAGTGTTGTTTCTAAATGTACATGTTACCATCTGTTATATTTGCTGAGTCATTGGACTCACTCTTGCTGTTGTTGTGTTTTTCTTTTAGGTACCATTATGAGATCGACAGGCATGGGGAAAAAACTGATTAGTATTGTTGCACCTTACACGGACTATCCACCATAGAAGAGGAAAGAAAATAAAAAGCTTTTTGCCCGAATTACTTAAGTAGTAAAGGATGATTGATTGTTGGATTTCAAATTGTAATAAAGGATTAGAACTCTCTTTTGATGTTTCCCTTCTTTATTCAATTATTATGATTGTGAACGATTTAGAAAACTTAAACCATTCTGCTTAGATCTTATTATTTTCTTAATGTCTTTCATTTCTTCTACTTTATACTTGTTGCAATCTCTGTCTTGAACCACATTATAGGGGAGGTTATGCCGAATTTTTTTTATGCCTAGTTAGTTTACTCTTGCTTTATTTCTAGATGAGTAGCATTCCGGGTCTTTGCTCGACTAGGGTGTTACACTATTTACCTTGTGGATTAGAGGAGTTGAACCCTTAGGATGCGGGAAGTCACTTAAAGATGAAGAAATTCCCACAGAATGTGGAGATTAAGAAAGGGACTTTGGTGGTTTCTTGGGGGAGAGAGAGGGAGGAGTACGGCCTGGTTCGGTTGTAAGATCAGAGGTTCTAGAGAGAGAGAAAATGGTAGTTCGACAATTACCACTTCGGTAGTTCTGACACACGGAAGTACTGCAATTTTAGCTCCGGTAGTACTGACAACCAGTAGTACCATGAAATATATAGCGGTAGTTTCAATTTTTATGGAACTTCCCAGAAACATAACATAATCTTGAGAAAGAATGTAAATGATTCTTAGTTTTACACTGAAATAAGAAGTATTCGGGATCATTATGAATCAAGAGAACCGAAGGGAACCTATGAACATAGTTTTTATGAACATAAAGTTTTTAGTAAAAGATTTGAAAATACCCTTCGAAAATACATCAAACAACACCAAATGAATATGAAAGTGTAAGGCAAGTGTTCAAACAACGTTTGAGTAGTCTATGACATTTAATTCATTCCTCAATTTGCAAAAGCAGCTTTCATCTAGTGGTTTGGTGAAAATATCTGCTAATTGGTCTTTGGTTCGGATGTGGCTAATTACAATATCTCTTTTGCTCACATGATCTCTCAAGAAGTAGTGGTATATATCTATATGCTTGGTTCTTGAGTGTTAGACCAGGTTATTGGCTATTTTCATCGCACTATCTTTATCACCAGGCATAGATATTTTATCAAATTTGATCCCATAATCCATCAAGATTTGCCTCATCTATAGCAATTGAGCACAACAACTACCTAAAGAAACATATTCGGCTTTGGCGAAATATGTTTCTTGAAATTTGCTACGGAATTTTGTTTCTTGAAAGACCATGACCCTAAAGACCTTTCTAGCAATTGACAACTCCCCGAGGTGCACTTTCTATCTACTTTACAACCCGCATAATCGAAATCTGAATATCCAATCAAGTCAAATTTAGCACCTTTAGGATAACAAAGCCCTATACTAGAAGAATGTTTTAAATATCTTATAATTCTCCTTACAGCTGTCAAATAGCACTATTTTGGAGATACTTGAAACCATACACATGTGCAAACACTAAACATAATATCGGTCCTAGATGTGGTGAGATAAAGTAAACTATTTATCATAAATCTATAAAGTTTTAAATTTATCGGTTTACCTTTTTTATTGAGATCTAAGTGTCTATTTGTCATCATGGGGATCTTGATGGGTTTTGCATCCTCTATGCTAAATTATTTGAATAAATCTTTTACATACTTTGTTTGGCTTATAAAAGTCCCATATTTGAGTTACTTGATTTGAAGTCCAAGAAAATAGCTCCACTCTTCTATCATAGACATTTCAAACTTCCTAAGTATCATATCATCAAATTTAATGCAAAAATTTTGATTAGTAGAATGAAATATAATATCATCAACATATATTTGACATACGAAGAAATTATCGTCAATGATTTTAGTAAACAATATTATATCAACTTTCCCAATTTTAAATATTTTAAAGAGTAGAAAATCTCGAAGGCGCTCATACTATGCTCTAGGAGCTTGTTTTAAGCCACAGAGCGCCTTACAGAGTTTATACACATGATTTAGATTTTTAGGATCTTCAAACCCAGGGATATTGTTCAACATACATAAGTTTCGTGATTTTGCCATTTAAGAATGCACTTTTTACATCCATTTGATATAGCTTAATATCAAAGCTTGAAGTAAAGGTAAGTAAAATTTGAATTGACTCAAGTCTAGTTACGGGTGCAAATATTTTATCATAATCTAAACATTCTACTTAAGTATAACTTTGAGCAACCAACCTTGCCTTATTTCATACCACAATACCATTTTCATCTTGCTTATTACGGAAGACCCATTTTGTGCCAATCACATTATGTTCCTTAGGCCTTTCCACTAATGTCCAAATATCATTTTAGCGAAGTTGTTGAGTTCTTCATACATTACATTCATCTAATCTGGATCTTCTAAAGTATCAACTACAATTTTTTGGCTCAAGAGTAGATACAAACGAGTAATATTCATAAAATAAAGCTATTCTAGAATGAGTTTGAATACCCTTACTTACGTCATCCAATATTTAATCTATTGGATGATTTTTGGCAATAGCATTATAAATCTTTGGTAGTAGAGGTTGTTCTTTCTTTTCCATCACATCTATGTCTTGAATGTTGCTCGTTGTGGAAGAAGTAGAAAGTTCAACTTGCTTTGATGAAGTCCTCCTTTGGCTTGATATCACCGATTTGCATATTCTCCATTACACGCCTTAATCTTTTATCACCTACATTATCCAAGTTTTCTTACTTTTCTTGAGAGCCATTAATTTCATCAAATTGAACATCACAAAATTCTTTAACTAGACCAGAGTTTTTGTCGAAGACACTATATGCTTTATTACTAGAAAAAAACCAAGCAAGAAATCTTCATCACATTGACTTTGCAACTTAGAGAGTCGAACATCTTTTTTTAAGATATAGCATTTGCATCCAAATACACTAAAGTAGGAAATGTTTGGCCTTCTTCTAATGAGAAGTTCATAAGAAGTCTTTTTCAAAAGACGATGCAAATAAAAGTGATTTATGATATGACAAGCGGTGTTAATAGCTTTTAAAAATTATCGGAAGTATTATATTCATCAAGCATTGTTCTAGCTATCTCAATCAATGTTCAATTTTTTTATTTCTACAACTCTATTTTAATTCGAAGTGTAAGTAGTGGAAAGCTCATACTTGATTCCAAGTTCATCAAAAAAAATCTTCAATTTTAGTGTTTTTGAACTCGGAACCATTATCACTATGGATTTTCTTTATCTTGAAATCAAATTCATTTTGAACCCTTTTTGAAAAACTCTTGAAAATCTCGAAGACTTCACCTTTGTCATTTAAGAATAATACACATATACATATAGAGCAATCATCTACAATGACTAAACAAAAGTTATTGCCACCGATGCTCTTATAGGTTATTGTCTTAAACAAATCCATATGTAAGAGCTCCAATGACTTATAGATTGATATGATACTTTTGGAAGGATGAGAATTTGCCACTTGCTTTCCGGCTTGACAAGTGCTACCTTATCTATTTTTCTTAAATTTTGCATCTTTCAAACCCACAACTAAGTTATGTTTGAAATTTTTTTTAAGTTGAATCATATCTACATGACCTAGCCTTCTATGCCATAACGAATTCAAAGAAGTTTTTACTATTAAACTAGTTTTCAAACAAGAATTACTAGAGGAGAAATCTACTAATTAACATCATTTAAGATATGTCATCATTTTTAGAGAAAGAGCATACTAACCTTAGATCACACAATTAAGCAACAGATAGCAAATTAAAATTTAATATTTCTACAAGAGATACATTAGAAATAGATAAGTCATTTAAGATAGCAATTTTACCCAATCTTAATACATTTTCCTTGCTATTGTCACCAAAGGTGATCCTTTCATTACTTCCATTTTCAAATATGGTGAACATCTACCGACCTCTGGTCATATGTTGAGTTCACCCACTATCAAGCACCCAATACCTTTCATCGGTCTTGTAGTTCACCAACAAAAAAAATCAAGTTTTGAGGTATCCAAATTTATTTGGGTCCTTTAAGGTTAGTAACTAAGGTTTTGAACACCCAAATAGCATTCTTTTTAACACCTAAAATTGAAGTGTCAACAAATTTAACAATAACACTACCATTCTTTGATTTTTTTAAGCTTATAGCAAGAATTAAATAGTCCAATAGAAAGAGTCTTACCCATAAGACAATTTTATTGCACATATCCTATTTTTTTAGCACTTTTGGCAATACTTATAATTTTGCCTCACAAATCTTGTTGGATTGATCTCCGAACTTTTACCTTTTTTGGGTATATATCCAAGGCCCTCCTTATTGAATGAGTATATTTACTCACTCAATAATTTATTAAGGGTAGGCTTACCCTTGAAGCACATTTCCAAGCTTTTGTTGAGGTTGGTTACTTGTTCATTCTACTTATTTGTAACAGCCCAGCTGTTTATCTCAAATATATATATATATATATATATATTATTTAATTTAAAATAAAACATTTTCTTTTAGTTGCTTAGGTGTGTAAATTTAACTGCATAATTTTCTGTTTTTTAAAAATGGTTTTTGTTGTGTAAAATAACTTATATATATATAATATTAAATAAAGAATATTTCAAATTTCTGTATAAAACTAATTCAAATTAATTATTTGAACTCTTTTGGAATTTAATTGGACTTTCTGGATTTTATTTCAAGCCTTGTTGTAAGAAAAATTAAATTATTTCATTTTATAAATGTCAAAATAAACTCACTACAATTTTCCTAAGTCATTTCTATAATTATAATAAATTTTAGGATTTTCTAGAAATTAAAAACTCACTTTTTAAAGTTAATTTGTGTTTTACAAGAAAAATAAATGCTATTGTAAGTGGAATATTTTTTTAAAATCTAAAATAGTTCCAGGAGGTTCTCTGAATTTTTCTGGGATTTTTAAAATTTTATTTGGTATTTTTCTGAGCTTTATAAAATCTCCTAACATTTCTGAAAACTTTAAAAGGAAATTTAAATCCTAAAACCCTCTCGAGTTGACACGTGGCGTCACTAGATCAAATCCCCACCGCCGGACCTAATCCCTACTGTCCGCTCCTACTTACCCCTTTGTAATATCCTGAACGTCATTTCGGCGTCGGTTTCTAAATTAATCGCGGAGTTGCCCGGATTTTCGATAAATCGCGGGAGGTGAAAGTAAATTCTTCGAAATAGTCTAAAATAATAATAAAAAAAATTAAAATAATTAATTAAGAGGTTTTGGGTTATCCGGAGGGGTGGGCCGGCCATTTTGGGCCAGACAGCCCAAACGAGGGCCCGTACCCCCTCCCAAACCCTAGCACCCTCTTTATAAACCCCCTTCCTTGGCTCCTCTCCCCTTTTTTCCCCACCTGGCTGCCACCCCCATCTCCTCCCTGCGCCTCCACCTCTCCCCCATTGCTGCTGCCCATGGATGCGAAGGAGGAGAGGAAGGAGAAAAAGGAGAGGAAGAGAAGGAGGAGAAGAAGGGAAAGAGAAGAAGTGGAAGAGAGGGGTGATTCCAAATACTTACGTGGTTTTTCTTCTGAACGCGCGTGATCTCGTCGCTTCGCCGGTAGAGGCAAGTAAACGTAGCGGATGTGCTACCGTTTAACCCGTTATTCTTACTACTTGCAATATGCATGATTTTCGTAATGTTAAATGATATGCCATGATTACATGCTTTCTAAGTAAGAATGTGGTAGCAAGATATTAATCACTTGCCATGTTTGGATGAGTTTTGGTAGTATTGTGGTAATTTGCTTAATGAGCTAATTGTGGTTTATATGAAGTAATATGTCATGGATGGATAACTTATAAATGAGATGATATTAGCAATTAACAGTTGAATGTTATGCTTTGAATGACTTGCTCGTAGTCATGAGGTAGTTGCTATATGTGCCAATTGTGGAAGAAGTTTATATACTCATGGTGGTTATGTTGATGTTATGTTTTGAATGACTTGCTCGTAGTCATGAGGTAGTTGCTATATGTGCCAATTGTGGAAGAAGTTTATATACTCATGGTGGTTATGTTGATGTTTCTTTGAGGGTATGTTCATGTTAATCATGTTGATATCCCTTCGAGGTTGAAATTTATGTGGTTGACCTTCGTGGTTAAATCCTTATGGTTTATGATTATCATATCATTCATAACATGTCATGACATTGCATTGTGGATGTCGCCGCTTATAGCCGCGACCGTACCGGTACAGTATCGTGCATTGCCGTAGCACGATGCACACTTTAATGACCAGTTTTAATGACAATCATAACCTTAGCATTAATGCAATCACGAGAATAATGACCACGTCCTTGACAAAGCCAACATTGAATTGCACTTATTTTAGTGTTAGAACTAGTAGAAGATTGCAATGATTTAGATGAACTAGTAGGTTTAACACTAGATGATGACACAGATTTCATATTTGAAGCATTATACATAGCATGTGTTTGTGTATTAGAATTCGAATGTTTGTTGAATATACCTTTGCTGATGTCTACCTTGGGCCTATCCCTGAGCATGTATGGCTAGGTAGATGGATGGCTCGTCTTGGGTGTGAAAGTGTTGCGCTTGGATTGCAATAGCGTCTCTTCCTGAAGTTGCTTTTTCGCTTTGATCACTAAGTATTATGGTTCAGTCATAGTGGAATATGGCTGAAAATTGATTAGCTTGTGAATATTGTGGTTCAGCCCATGTAAGAATCTTGCTATTATTTGTTCATTGTTCTCCAGAACTCGACCCCAAATCAAGAGTTGCTCCATCTACTTGTAGTAGTCTTCTACGGATTGTGCCCCTTACTTTAGCTCCTGCAATTGAATAAGAACATCTCGATGGAAATATATAGGAACAAAACAAGTACGTATCTCTCGCTTCATTGCTTCCCATGTTTGTGATAGGAGGGTGACCATTGTTCCTACGGTCGTTTTGCACTTTCTCCCACAATATCAGCGTATAATTCTCAAATTCCAAGGAAGCAAGCTTGATTTTACGATCTTCACTGAGGTTGTGCATGCATAAGATCTTGTCCATGTGCATATCCCATTTTTGATATTCTCCTAGATCTGTACCACCAATAAATTTAGGCATGAAAATTGTTACCTTAGTGAGAGGATCCTCGTGTGGTACCGAAACATATCCAGCACGGCCGCAATCTATCGGTGGCCAGTTGGCATCATAGTTCTCCTCAAAGGCAGCAGTGTAGTGCCCATCATCATCATCGGATCCTAGCCCATAGTGACCAAGCTCTCCTCATGGACGCCATCACGTGCTATGGCTAGCCCATGTGCGTCTCCTCCTCGTGCGGCTCCTAGTGGAAGAAGTACATCTTGTGGTGCACAAGGTAGATGTGCTTATCGTTCTTGCTCTCTGTACCGGTGTTGACGAGCAAGACGAGCATCTTCTTCATGCCTGTGAACTTCTTCTTCCTCTCGATGAACTAGGGCAACCATCTCTGCGTCGGTCTCATCGAGTCCACGCTACACCGTTGTGTTTTCACCTACTAGTAATGTGCTCATGCGTTGCTATGGAAAATAAAACTTAGTAGTAGATATTATGATGCAGTTATATATTTTTGCTAGAAGGAATAGAAGTTTGTTTCTGTTTGACTATATAGCATTTTTCATACTCAAACAAAGAAAAGTAAAGTGTTCAAAGTCTGGGAACTGCCGATTTGGAAGTGCAATTTCTCGCATCATGGTATAAACATTTCTAGCCATGACTTTCTATCACGAATAGAAAAGGATAGACTTAGCTACATCTATATTACTTAGAAGTGAATTGTGAGGTAACTGCTGCTAAGATGGCTAGCTAATGTCCCTTGTGCCAACTCATCGAAGTCATTCCAAATCCATCCTAATTCATAGACTTTATGTTGAATAGGGAGGGGGAAATGATGAATCATTAACTAAAGAACTATGGTAGAAAAAAAAGAATATTAAGAATTAGATAATTATTTTGTGCAATCTAGAGAAACAAGAAACATAACTAAAAGCTGATGAAATAAAGAGATAATAACTGCAAATTTAAAAATGTGGTGCATACAAGTTCTAACCTAAACTTCTAAGCTTCTGAATATCAAGTAATTTAAGCTGACTATTCTAAACCATCCACTGAACGTTTTGCACATGAATCAACAAGATAGAGAGAGCATTTGGTCATGCAAATCACTGAGTTTTGAAGATTACTTAATCACAGAGCACTTATGTGTATCCTGCAACTATATCCTCTTATCACAGCCTTGCTGAATATGACCCTTTTACCGGTAGAATAGTTACTGTAGATCATCTTGCAGAAGTCAACAGATTAACATATCAGGGAAAAAAATAGGCAACTCCTATACTGGAACATAAAAAGGTTTGCACGTAAAAATTGTTGTACTGGAACTTCAAAATTTTGGGTGAAAATTGTTGATCACTTATGGTTTCATAGTTTGTCGTAAAGACCATCTCCTCCTAGCTCGAATCCATCTACTCAATTTAGCAAAATCAGCTGTGTGAAAAAATCACAAGAAACGAAACATTTGGATAGCTTGCAACGCATCACCCACCCAAGATTGGAATCGAAGTGAAGAGGATGGAAATGGAGAGGATTAGGTGGTGGAGCCCGTGTGGATGGCAGAGAGATATGTTCTTCCTAAGACAAAAACACTGCTTTACATGTCTTAGCACTCTATTCTCCTCCCAATGACATAAGAGCAGATCCAAACTATGCAAAAGAAATGGTCAAAACAAATAAAATGTTTCTCGATATCAAACATCACCAGCAAACAAATTAATCCTCTTAAACTTTGCAGAGGCAAGACACTTTGCGAATTGTACATGTTAACTGGTCAAACTTTATTATCTAATAGGGTCTATGAAATAGGTGAACGAAGCATGGTTCTTCTTTTCAAGCCATACCTATGATCCTTAAATAGATGCATTCACACCGGCAAGACCTTTCCTGTAAAAGTCTCTTGAGGCAATATAGAAATTTCCCACAGAACTCACATATAAATTCCTCAGATAAAGGTGAGTCAAAACCAACAATAGTCATCTTTTTTAGCAGTTCAGGATGGATGGGTAAATTATCGTATTGCCTAGTAATGGATTTCATTGTACATAATAGTAGGTAGCAATTCTCATATTATTAATTATTTAGTACAATTAAACAGGAGGTCTTCTAGAATAGTCAAAAGCAGAAATAAATAATTACTTAGAATACACATATATGCAGTGCTTAGCTAAGGTGCAACAAGCATTAGGTGAATTGATCACTCAACAACCATTTATCGTCAAGTCAAGAGCAGCACGATCAAGGTTTCAAGGAAATCTCCAACATGTTCAATAAACTGATAGACAAGAAGAAACAAAAATCTTAAACTGGTAGTACTATCATCAACATGGGACCACCAGGACCTTATTTTGACAACCAACATGGCAAAGTATATAACTGATCTGTGTTATTATTTATTTAATTGCCAAATCATTGCTAATGTGCTATGCCTGATAGCAGGAGAGAATGCACAACCATCTATCAGAAAGTACATATAGTAAGTTATCAAATTTCCCAATGAACGGCAAGTAAGGACTAATTATTTTGCTTACAGTCCCTGATCCCCAATGCATTTATGCAACAGTAATCACAGTACTTCAACCGAATTCAATCTAGAAAGCACAAATAATCCCCAATGCATAGATTCAACCATAATGATGCCGCTTCAACGGAATAGAAGGCACAAATGAGTTAGTCAGTACAAACCGCATCTGGTTTAAGCGTTGAATTCTTCAATAGTAACTCAATGTCAGACTTGAGATAAGAGCACATCATTGCCTTGAACACTACTTGCGGCTATCAACAAAACAGATAGGGTCAAGAATCGTACAACAAAAACAACAGAGAAAGACAAATAACCTACAAAGAACCTACACACTGGTGCGGATGTGCCACCAAGATCACAACATTCAACTTGTGCGGTTGTTATTGCATCGGTCGGCAAAGCGATCCGCTCCTTCATCCGCTCGGCGTCATCCTCGAGCTCTGCTGCGCAGATCTCGACCGTGCCTCGATCACCCTCTGCTCCTCCTACCCACAATTCGCAGATGCGCCCAATTGGCAAAAATAATAACCAAAGCGCATGACGAATCGAACAAAATCATGGTATCACAGCACTCACAAGCCGCTCAATGCCCTTCTCCTCCTTGGTTTTGACGCTGCGATACTCCATCGCGAACTCACCGTCTTGCGAGACGGACACCTTACGAGTTAAGGAACAACCGAATCACACAGCCGCCGCCGGTGGTGTGTGGACTTGTAACACGAAACGAATATCAACTCTCAACATCATCTAGAGTAGATAAAATTGATCGTAATTTGGGCTAGGATCTGCGTCGACCGACACGAGGTGGGCGACTTCATCCGAGGAAACACTGCAAGCACGAGCAAGCACAGGTCAAGCACCAAGCAAATGAAGAGGCGAAGACGGCGGCATCAAGAGCACGCGATACATCCTCAACTCACCGTGCAAATCCCTTGGCGCAGCACTTGGACCGTTCAAAGCTAGGATAAAGCGCAAGCGCAATGGAGAAACGATAATCAAATCTTCGCATCCATCGATCCATCGAGGCGTAAACAGTAAGCAGCAGCAACAAGAGGAACAGGAAACGGTGGAGCGGAGGGAACGTACCAGGAAGCAGATGGGGCACTCGTCGAGGTCGATGCGGGGGTCGTCGGAGCCGGGGTAGCAGGGCGCGAGCTTGGCCTCGAGGATGAGGCGGCGTAGCTTCTTGAGGTCGATATCCGGGTGCGGGTACAGCCCCTACGACCACGTGTACCGCTCCTCCACCGCCGACGGTTGCCGCCTGCCCCCCACCTGGTTCCCCATTCCCCCAACAACCCAACCCGCTCCCCGACTCCCCTACTAAGCCTCAACCACCGTACCCACCCACGTCCTTACCCACAAGCGGGACAACGGCTCGTGGTGCGCTAGAGAGGATGAGGGAGGCAGCGCAGCACGCTAGAGAGGAGGAGCGGCGCCGCGAGGGGAGGAGTGGTGAGGGTGCTGCGCGAGGGGAGGAGGTCTCCAATCCAACCGCTGTGCACCCCGTCTCATCCTCGTCAGGCCACCACAGCCTTGCCTCACGTAGATCCGACCGTCGCTGACGTCGCCTCGCTCCTCCTCCCCTGATTTGGGGAGGGCGAGCAGATCTGATGGTGACCGACAGCGGAGCGGGGGAGGAAGCGTCGGCCGGGTGAATAGGGGCGAGGCGGGGATGGGAGGGGGGCGAGGCGGTGCGGGGTGTGGTGGGGAGGCAGTGGCGGCGGTGCGGGGTGGGATGGGTAGGGAGAGGGGGCGAGGTGGCGCGGGGTGTGGTGGGGAGGCGGTTGCGGCGGTGTGGGGAGGGAGCGAGAGGAGATTTGGCAAGCGCTTGGATGTGGTGGTTGCACGAAGATGGCGGTTTGTGCGAGGGGCGCAATGGTTGCACGAAGATGGAGGGCGTCTGCGGGTTGCTGAGAAGAGGAGGGAGGCCGTACCAATCACCAAATCGTGAACGTTCATTGTTCTCGCTCAAATCGGATGGCTGAGAAGGACTGGAAGAAGATGGACCAACCACCAACTCCTTCTTCTATAATAGTAAAGATAACAGGGTTAGTTACAAAATTGTTATGCCATTCTCTTAGTTCTTGTAAGTCAGCACGAATCTCCTCAAGCACTTTATTATAGCCCTCCACAATTTGTTTGACGTCATCCATATTAGCAAAACAATCCCCTGATGGGTGCTCTTTAGCTGATCTGTCCCCTTTCATGATTAGCACAATAAGAAAATAATAGACACAGTGTATACTATGCAAAGAAACACCTAATGCTACCACTAGCCAAGTATGTTGTCAATTTCTACGAATAGCAATATCACGTACCTAGGCGGTGAGAGATAAGTCAGAGGTGTCACTAACTGAAAACCAATCACAGGAGCTGCACTCACCATGTTTATGAGGAGCTAGGATAGGGTTAATGTATAATCCTACCACAACTCAAATGCTCAAGATATTGTAAAGCTAGTAAACAATTCACAAAGTTATCAAAAGACTAGTTGCAATGTCCAAGATATAAGTGATGCATACACACGCAATGATTAATATGACTTTATGTAAGCAAAGGAAGTTCTCACATCAAGTACTAGAAGAAACGCTAGCTTACTACTCAAACTTTCATCTAGAGTACAAGATTATTCACACGATGTAAAACACAAAAGACAATATAACAGCGTAATGTAAACAACCCTCTAGTTTAAGTAAAAAAAGCTAGTCTCAAAAGATGAAGTAACAAAGTTTTATATGGCTTATATGTGCTCATTTGAAAGGTTTCAATGAGATTTACAACTTTACAGCTGAGGCAAACCCCACATTTCGAAAGAAAGAAATTTTTAGCATAAACAGAATCCAAAAATTTGTGACACAAATTCGGAGCTAAAGATGGCTGATTTTAGAGGTCTCTAAAAAGCCAAAAAGATGCAACTCATCGTTAGCTTTCCAACGAGTACAATAACATCCAAAAAAGACTCAGTATGCAAAAGTTATATCTGATTTACTGAAGGTGTCTTGGAGTCAGAATCCTACTCGAACTAGAAACCAACTCGGACTCAACTTGAAACCAACATATCTTTCAATTCCGTGGGATAAACTTGCTAAAATTTTGTGTGGAAGTTTGTGGCTCCATGTAAAAAGTCTCCACCAATTTTCACTAGATTTAGCATCGATTTGCTATGCTTTTTAATTTTTAGAATAGTGACCACTTTTTGAAAAGTTCTACACGGTTTCTTTATGGGATTCTGAAATGAACTCAATGGGAGGCTATGAAAATATGTTCTATATGTCTAGGATACTTTCAAATGCAAGCCCTAGGATACTTTCAAATGCAAACGCCAGCACTGAGACAAGATGTAGATGCAAAGTTGAGAGATCAACCACCTCGAATTTTGGATTTTAGGAGATCTAACAACTCAAGAAGTGTAAGAGGATGTTTTTTTGGTTGTGATTTAGGAACTCTAAACCACAATAATTTTTAATAGGATTATAGGAGTTCTAACCCACGAAATTCTATTTGTAGATGCAAAAACTAAGAACCCTGAACGATCAAGCAATGCGAATGAAACACGAGATGCAATGGACAGCAACTATGCAATTGAAAGTAATGGATTAAAAACTAACTGAATTCACAAGATGCAAACAAATTAAAAAGTAAGGCTAGAATTTTTTTGGCTTTGTATATACGATAGAAAACAAAATCTAATTAATGATAAAAAATTGATCCTACCGTGTCAACCCGGTGCTCTAATACCAAGATGATACGTGAATGTCCGATCTTCACGAGTAGGATCTCTCTTAAACGGAAATGTGTGGCTAACTTGAAATCTTGTAGATTCTGATGAACAGAAGCACATGATTGTCTGTCTCGATTATAGACTCCTATGTACCAGAATTCAACTAGCAACATGCTCTGGATCTCCGTCTTCTCACCACACAAGGGAAGACGATTTTGTTGGTCCGCAATGAACAACAAGAACACTGGTAACCAGTAACTTGGTAGAACACTATGGTAGTACATTGCATAAACCAAAGAGCAAAAAATTACTTTGACTCAAACTTAACGTTCGAGGGTTACAAGGGACGGTGGCCAAGGCTTTATACCCTCGTACAAGCCTAGCCGGACTCAAAGTAGGGAAACAACTGGAATCATATTCTAATTCCTAATTTAAACCGAAAGTAATAAGAAGTGGTTGGCTGGTCGTCTTGGTTTGGGCTCCCGTAAGGTGGGCCCCATGTGGTGGTTGGCCTATGAGGGTGGCACACAACTCTCTTGACAAAATCCTAACTTCTCTTGCGGTCAAATATTCATTTTCAGACCATTTGAACCTTCAGCATTGTCATTACCTCAAAATTGAACCAAAACGAATTCTAAAGCCTAAAACAATCTTAATACGTCTTATTATAGATACAAACTAACTCATGACACATGGAACTTGGCCGAAAACTCAAACCAACTAGAATTGACGACTGGACACAATTAAGCTTCTGAGTCATAGTCTTCTCAAATATTAAATTTAAAGTTTGAAAACTTGATTCCAGCATCTTGGTAGTATTTCTCATTGATATAAGTGAAGTGTTATCATCTCCTTCTTTTGGATCTTCTCTTGGTTTGCCGGCCTTCCTCACCTTCCGTTTGGTAGCACTAAGTTTTTGCCCTCCTAATAACCTAAGAATACATAAAGTTGAAGCATTAGGTAGAAAGTTGTCCTTAGTAGTGAAATAAAAGTAACTTAGGATTAGATTCACCTGTTTAGTGAGTTCCCTTGCTCTAACTCAAGTGATTGGTCCCTTGTACAATTGCTGCGAAGCTTTAGTCGTTGGACCAACACTAGTCTTATCATTGTTATTGTTACTTGAATATGATGATAGATGTGTTGATTGTGTTGATAAAGCCTTGATAATAGTGATGTTTTCATCATTGAGGTTTAATACTAATGAGTCCCATAGAGCTGGCAAAAGAATCAATAGCGGTCATGTTAGTAGAGGAAGCACTAGCAGCCATGCTACGACGAGATGAACTACGCTTGGCCCTCAACTCAGCCAATAACACAGGATGAAGCTTGAAGCAACGCTGAGTGGTATCACTAGGCTTCTTGCATTGAGAACAAATGAGCTCTTTAGAGGCAGAAGAAGCCATGGTAACACCAATCTGCTGAGGAGCAGCTAGGACAATATGATCAGGTAAAGACATTGGAGAGATAGCAAGTGATCGAAGACGAGTCTCCTCAGTAATCAGAACACAGAGAGCTTCAGCCATAGTAGGCAATGTAGGGTGACCAAGAAGTTTTGCTCGAATGGGCTCAAACTCTAAACAAAGCCTTATCACAAAGTCAAACATGAAATTCTGCTGATCATACTTTTCTTTAGCAGCACAATCCTTGCATCCAAAGTGAGCCGAGGGCACCATAAAGTCCAGTTGACTCGAAAGATGTGTAAAAGCATTGTAGAACTCTTCTACAGTCATGTCTTGCTACTACTGGAGATTCTAAAGTATCTGGTGAAGCGAGAAGCAAAAAGCCTCACTGCTCTACTGATAGCGCTGTTGGAGACACTCCCACATTTTCTGAGCTAACGAGAGATCAATGAAACTCATCCGAATAGATATCTTTGCACTCATGCACAGGATGCCCATCACACGATCATCAGCAATCCTCCAGGCTTGAGCAGCTGACGAATCCACTGCATGAAGATTAGGTGGTTCCTCAAAGAGGTGTGAAGTACGACCGATTGATCTGAGAAGCATACAAACAGATGATGTCCACTCACGGTAGTTCTGGCTATTAAGCTTGATATCTAAGACCAAAAGAGCACCATCACCAAGGAATGGATCAATAGTAGCCATGATGTAACATAGAGATGTCAAGCAGTGGCAAGCAACACTGCAAATAGAAGTACGATGGTCCCTTCTAGATCCAGATCCAGAGGTGATGCCAGTGCAGAGTAGCAACAACTGTATTGTGTACTATATGTTAAATAAAAGAAGGCTTCAGTTTGTAACATCTCAGGACCCACATTACCCTGGGATGCAACTAAACTACTCCACCAGCTAGCCATTTACAAGATAACCTAAACTAGCAATAATTTCTAAATCATGATAAGCTAAGCGGATGCACAATAAAACCATAATGTAATGGAAAAATAATAATAATAAAAGAACCACCACTACCAATTTTAACCAATTAAAATGAATCACTGTCTAGCATTATTAATTTAGAACAAATATCAATGAGGGAAATAAAACCATGACTAAGACTCCACAATTATTACAACATTAATCATAAAATAGTGTGCAATTGTGTTGTGCCGCTCTACCTTTCCCATGTATGCTCAAGGATCACCTAGAAAGGGGAGAAAAAGCAAGAGTGAGATAAAAATCTCAGCAAACAAACTGTTTAACAAGCTAATTAAACTACAATAGTTTAAGCTTGAACAATTATTTTCCATATTGACTACAATTATAGCATTAACCACCATTACTACCAACAAATACAAAATATTAGCAATTAGATCTCGATTGCTTACTTCATAACCGCTACCACCACTACTACCAACATCAATAAAGTATTAACATATTTTCCTCACTAACATTATTTTTTCCTGCAATCACAACTGCTAACAACAGTTACCACAAGAGAAAATACCTTATACCACAACCACATTCCCTACCATACCACAAGGGGGTGAACCCCCATTCCACAACCACAACCACATTCCTCATACCACAAGAGACTATCATAAGCCAATTCCACATAAAGTTAAGAAATTACATTTGTATGCAAATCGTTCATCTACAACATATTGCATAGGTATGCAAATGATATATCCACAATAAAAATGCATACGAATGCATATGATATACTGCACCCTTACCCAACAAGGTAAGAGTGTGCATCATACTACGGCAATATACGATGCTGTAATGGTACGGTCGCGGCCACAAGCGGCGACATCCATAATACAAATGTCATGACATATTATGAGTGATATAATAATCATAAATCATAAGAATTTAACCACGAAGATCAATACATAATCATCATGAATACTTCCTCATATTCCACATGTGTCTCATTAAGCACATTACCAATGTGTCATAAGACCATTACCACATTACCCACATTTGATTCATCAAGATCAAAATCAACTAATCTATTGGGAATTCTACCACATAGACCACAACATATTTTTCAAGAATGCTACCACCACAACCACAAATATTCACTACGAATACTACCACCTAGGCCACAATATGTTCATTAAGAATTCTACCCCACAACTGTATTTGTTTCCTCAAGAACAATTTCGCATACCCACAATTAAACTATCAAGACCATAAATAGTTGAATTCTTAAAATACTACCACATAGACCACATTAAGGTAGTATGTAATAATGACACAGCACCTCAAATTAAAGAATTAATTAATATGAATGTAGAAGAATTAACGAGTTAAACAGTGGCACAACTGTTACATTTACTTGTCTCTACCGTTGAAACGAAGAGATCACGCACGGTCAAGAGCGACGCTACCACCACAACCACAAGTATTCACTAAGAGTACTACCACCAAGACCACAAAAATACCAACTTCAAGGGCATCAATATGATACTCATAAATTTAACAACGAGGAAATATCTTCATATCCACCATGCATTTACTTTCATATACTACAATTAGCTCATTACGTAAATTACCACAATACTACCAAAACTCATCCAAACATGGCAATTAATTAATATCTTGCTACCACATTTTTACTTAGAAAACATGTAATCATGGCATATCATTTATCATTATGAAAAATCATGCATATTGCAAGTAGTAAGAATAACGGGTTAAACGGTAGCACATCCGCTACGTTTATTTGCCTCTACCGGCGAAGCGACGAAATCACGCGCGTTCAGAAGCAAAACCGCCTGTCCAAAAAGGTACCTCTCAGCACACATTACAACAATGAAAATATGACTCTCGAAGACAAGATATCGCTAAGCTCCAAAATCCCACAACATCCTTCCCCGCGTAACGGTTCTACAATCTTCCCATTGCAGCGGTGCTGCTTAACATTTTCCTATCTTTAAAAATATAATACTAATCACAGCAAATGATATATATCTGGATTCCTCACTTAAATACCTACACTTTTCATGTAAATCATATATTTTTATCTTGCCATTAACAAGGTGATATCTAATGCACAAAACAGAGGACGTCCTCTGTTCTGAAAGTCTGGACAGCCGACTTGTAACGCGTCCCCAGAACAGATCAAGTCTCTAAAAATTCTGGTTCTTTTACAGAAACTAGATTACGGAATTCCCTAACTTTTTCTCAATTATGACCAAAAATTTAAAAATCATCTTCTACCCCTAATTCCCATCTAAACAGCGGTCTGTCCCTGTCTGTACCCTGACGGATAGCGAGATTCCAAACCCTGGTACGTCTAAATTACGCAGTAAAAAAATATGAAAAAAATACAGTAGATGCGTATCATCGTCCTCTACGTTTTTCCATTTGGGGAGACCCTCGGTAAAAATCGTCTTAGGGGTCTAAACCGCATGAATAGTAACACCGCGCGATTGGATCTACAGACAGTCAACCGGGATTCTCTAGCCGGGAGTTTCTAAAATGCTAATCCCCACAAACTTGGACCAAGAACCCTAAATACAGTAGAAAATAGAGGGATTGGGGTGAGGGAGAGTTAGCTAGGGGAATTCCTCAAGATCACTCTTCTTTTCTCCTCTTTTCTTCCCTCCGTCTCCCTTCTCTTCCTCCCTTTCTTCCCTTCTTCCTTTTCTTCCTTTCTTTTCAGCCATGGCAGCCTTGGGGAGAGAGAGAGGGCAGGGAGGACGTCCAAGAAGGGGTGGGGGCGGCCAAGGGGGTGGGAGGGGCTTGGCTAGGGTTTGGGGAAAGAAAAAGGGGTAGCTTGGGCCCCCTTTGGGCTGGTTGGCCCAAATTGGCTAGGCTCTCTTCTAGGAAGCCCAAATTCTATATTTTTTAATGAATTAAATTCATTATTTTATTTTTGGACAATTTCCCAAATTAATTTCCGCCTCCCGCGATTCACCGAAAAAACGGAAAACTCCCCATTTTTTTAAAAAAAAAATCTACGCCGAATCGACGATCAGAATATTACATTCTCCCCACCTAAAAAGGATTCGTCCTCGAATCTAACTTCTCAACCCATGAGACAAAGAACAATCAAGGAAAGAACAACCAAAGGATAGAGCATCCCAAGGATAGAACATCCCAAGGAAACAACAACTACGGGTACTCTTCCGCCTCGCAAAGCTCGGGCTCTTCTTAAGTATCTGATCTTCAAGCTTCCACGTCGCCTCCCGCTCGGCCTGATTCGTCTAGAGGGCCTTCACATACCTGGTGGCCAGCTCTAACAAGTCCACGATACACGCTGATCGACGCCAAGCACCCGCAGCCCTTCGGTCGGCTCTGAGCGACCAACAGGTCCTACCGTTCTCACCAGAATTCCCCGCCACAACTATTAAACCTCTTATTAAATATAATCGGGATAATATATTTTACCCATTTAAAAGAATTTGACCGTAAATTCTACTCACATCATTCTACTCGAAGCACAAACATTATCTTTTACAAATAGAACCCAACAAAAAAAGAATAAAGGATTCTCAAGCAACATACCAGCAACCAGCTTTCCTTCAAAGGACTACGTTCTAAATCAAAGGATTCACCACAAAATATTTTTCACTCTCCAAGTAGACAATTGGAGAAACCACACCACATAAGCCAAGAGTGAAAATCACTCGAAAGTCCAAAACAATCATTTTCTTTTCCCAACTGGAAAAGACTACGCCTCAACAATAAACAACTCAATTTGCAGATAACCTCTGCCAAAACACACAGCATAAACAAGAATCAAGCGAGCATTTTACTACTCGAGATATCATTAATGTTCCAATCCATTCCCTTTCAAAATTTTATCTTTCTTGAACAAAGTATTTCCAACTCATCGCCCAACACACCCTCTCATTTAACTCAAGTGGGCTACTTCAACAATAAGCCCAAACTAAGTACATCATCTACACCATTGCAGATAGACTCTACTGCCCTCGCAAATCATACTCTAACCAAGACCTCGACCAATAGAATTATTTTCACGAATAATTCCTAACGCACCTCAGTCCCTTAAGGATAACAACTCCGAATTCATATCACACCCACACATACTCATTTACTGCACCTCAAGGATGCTATCTCGATCATCACACTATTTGGATTCCACTTTGATCCACTATTCTCAAACCGAGACACTAGGCCTCTAAGATTCTAGTATAACAAAAGGTAAAGCTCTGACTCAGCTTTGAAGACTCCTACAACAACTCCTCGTATAAGATAGGGAAAACTTTGGGTGAAAACCCTACTATACCACAATTAACATACACTTAATTCTTAACATCAACAAATCACTTGGTTCCAAGACAAACATTCTATTTAAAATATATCCTTCCCAAGGATTATTCCACGAAAATAATATATCATCTAATGGGTCTCAAATATCGTAATGTTTGAGGGTCCCCAAAAAAATATCTACTAGACCACCACTAAGCAGTTGCTATCACGCAACAAAAGGCTTCGCAACCTACAACAATTACCATGTTCTTAGAAAAAGAGGTAAGAAGAAATAAATTCCAAGATACGTAAAATCGCTATCATTCACAAAGAGCCAATGACCAAGAGAAAAAATAAATAGCAATAACGTTGGAAAACACAAGATGAGATCATTTGTACCTCAAATACTTCTAGTACAACTTTTTCTTTCAATAAGAAATAATTTTCCTTTGATAACAGCATCCCGCCAATTCCAACAAAGGATGCTTGAAGACCACAACACAAGGTTCAGATAAAACCAATAAAAGCATTCATCACACCACTTTGCTCAAAAATAATTTTCAGCTACCACATAAGTCTTAAGGTCCGAAAAGAAGACCCCAACCATGAAACTCAAATCCATAAATTCAATTAGTAACATGAAACTAACAAATTCCTTCATTTGTAAAGCATTCAACATCATAAGCACAACTATATGCTATTAATTGTATTAACAACAAGATAAAATATTCTTTGCAAGAATCATCATATTCTCTTATTCCATATTTTTCCAAAAGGAGAACCATAAATATCTTCATCATGTTCTTATTATCTAAATAAGATTTCAACTACTTAATCTAGGAAAAACCTAGTTCATAATCCACCATATTAAAACAAAGCTCTTTAACAAGATGATATTAGAACATGACATCTTCCCAAACATGCTAGTATAAATCTCTTATTAGATTTTATACATTTAACTCTTACCAATGCTCAACTTCTAATTTAACACAAATTCATTGCACTCTAGTCATTACTGTGAATAATTTATTATTATTCTTCATCATCGTATCATTAATGATCCTATCTCTGTTTTGCAATCGCAAAACAATTATGAGCACAGATTTAATATTCCACCTAATGTTCAGAAATTAGAACAAAATAAATTTAAACCTCAATAATACCAGCTTAATAAGATAAGATTCCACAAGTCAATACATCAATCTTCATCTATTTCTTTATGCAAGTTTCAACATTTTAGCATGGCAAAAGTTACATGAATTTAGCAGTTATACATGCTCATCAGATAAATAAAGAGAGGACATATTAAAGATTAATATTACTAAATCAATATTCCAACACCTCTTTACTTAACCATACTGAATGATCAGATCAATTACTTAATAACGAATATCCAATTTACATAACAAGTTGGAAATTTAAACAATCACAATAATCAAACCAATCATATTTTCTTCCATATTCCTCAATAACTGCATAAGTTCTAAACATGCATAGACAAATTCTTAACCACAATTCTTCAAGAAACAATAACAGGACAATATCATATTAATCAACCTCACTTCTAAGGATATTGGTAGAAATTAATTATGTACCACGCTAGCATCTCAACTTGATAATTCATAACTTATCAATTACTTGCATAATTGCCACCTCCTACTCAGACACAACAAAACATCACAAAGAGTTTTTAACACTTCCTTTTAGAAAAGAGAGGATTCAAACTTCAATACCCAAAATAACTCAAAAGAAATGCATAGAGCCAAGACTTCCATAAGTTAACGAACTTCCAACATAAAACTTTGATTTCTTTTCAAAATATCAACGAATTAGTGAGTCACATTTTCCAATAAGAAAGATGGGACAACATGAAAAAAACAAATCTCATCAATTAACAGCGCTCACGAGCAGCAAAAGCAACTCATCAATCAGAAGAAACAATATTTTGTCTCAAGAACAATTAGAGGCCTATTGGCACCCAACAATTGCATTGAACTGCTAACCCGAGAGAAAACTCATTAACCGCAATAGGCCAAGAATTGCAAAATCAACTCCAAGGGAATAACACCTTTTCTAAGAAACTCACCCTTGACATCTGCAACTAAGTTACCTGAGGTAACTACACAACTATCCCTATACCATGAACGGTGGTATAAATTATCAATGCCCAAGGCAATAGCTGCAACCTCTATCTCTTATCAAAAGCTATCCTCACTCATAGCAGTCATAGAAGCAAATCATAATCATGTAAGATCATATCATAACATAAATCATCAATACAACATGTCAAAAGCATAAATGCAATGCTTGACGCATCCCATCCTACTGTATACCAGTGTGTCAATTTAATAATTTAATTACCACGGACCTAACGCCTGCTCTGATACCAACTCTAACACCCCAGGACCCACTTTACCTTGGAATGCCACTAAACCACTCTACAGCTAGCCAAAATTTCAAGATAATTTATTCCGGCAATAATTTCTATACATGAAGCAATAAGCGGAAGCATAAACAACGAAGAGAACAAAGATATCGTTATCAAGTTCAATAATTGAAGCAACATCTAGCAGATTAATCAACGAATTGTTCACAAGTTCATCATTCTTAAATAAAATAATCATCCACGAATTTGCTAAGCATTTGGCTAGAATTCCATCGACTTTATTACAGCATGAATTGACGAACCAAGTGCATTATTGTGATGCCGTTCTACCCATCCCATGAATGCTCAAGAATCACCTGTAGGGGGGAAACAAGGGTGAGATAAAAATCTCAGCAAGCAAACTGTTTAACAGGCTATTCAGACTACAAACAAATATACAACATCATTGAAGTATCCACATGTCCATATCCACAATGTGCATCCACATTCATTATCAAGCTAATTAAACTACAATGATATTAAGTATCAATATCCATTTTCCATAATGACCACAATTATAGCCTCAACCATATCTACTACCAACAATGATAAAACATTAGCAAATAAATCTTGATTAACTACTTCATATCATCCACCACTACCACTACCAACGATAATAAAGCATTAACATGTTTTACCTCACTAACTTTATTATTTCACGCATCTACAACTGCTATCAACAATTACCACAAGAGAAAAGAATCTCATACCACAAACACAACCCCTACCATACCACAAGGGATGAACCCCTTTCCACGACCACAGCCACATTCCTCATACCACAAGTGGTCCTCATGAGCCAATTCCACCATACAACTATGAAGTTGTAGTTGTTTGTAAAATAACTTCTCCGCAATATATTGCATAAGTATGCAAATGATCTTTCCACAAATGCAATGCATATGCATGCTATGCTCTACTGCACCTTTATCTAACAAGGTAAAAGTGTGCATCGTGCTACGGCAATGCACGATGTCAGTCTGCGATCTGATCGCGGCTATAAGCGGCGACATCCACAATGCAATGTCATGACATGTTATAAATGATATGATAATAATAAACCACAAAAATTTAACCACGAAGGTCAACCACATAATAACATTCGGTTCACCAAGATCAAAATTAATCGATATATAGTGAATCATACCACATAGACTATAATATATTCATCAAGATTGCTACCACCACAACCACAAGTATTCACTAAGAGTACTACCACCAAGACCACAAAAATAGCAACTTCAAGGGCATCAATATGATACTCATAAATTTAACAACGACGAAGTATCTTCATATCCACTATGCATTTACTTTCATATACCACAATTAGCTCATTACGTAAATTACCACAATACTACCAAAACTCATCCAAACATGGCAATTAATTAATGTCTTGCGACCACATTTTTACTCAGAAAACATGTAATCATGGCATATCATTTATCATTACGAAAAATCATGCATATTGCAAGTAGTAAGAATAACGGGTTAAACGGTAGCACATCCGCTACGTTTACTTGCCTCTACCGGCGAAGCGACGAAATCACGCGCGTTCAGAAGCAAAACCGCCTGTCCAAAAAGGTACCTCTCAGCACACATTACAACAATGAAAATGTGACTCTCGAAGACAAGATATCGCTAAGCTCCAAAATCCCACAACATCCTTCCCCGCATAACGGTTCTACAATCTTCCCATTGCAGCGGCGCTGCTTAACATTTTCCTATCTTTAAAAATATAATACTAATCACAGCAAAAGATATATATCTGGATGCCTCACTTAAATACCTACACTTTTCATGTAGATCATATATTTTTATCTTGCCATTAACAAGGTGATATCTAATGCACAGAACAGAGGACGTCCTCTGTTCTGAAAGTCTGGACAGCCGACTTGTAACGCGTCCCCAGAACAGATCAAGTCTCTAAAATTTCTGGTTCTTTTACAGCAGCTAGATTACTGAATTTCCTACCTTTTTCTCAATTATGACCAAAAATTTAAAAATCGTCTTCTACCCCTAATTCCCATCTGAATAGCGGTCTGTCCTGTCTGTACCCTAACAGACAGCGAGATTCCAGACCCTGGTATGTCTAAATTACGTAGCCAAAAAATATGAAAAAAATACAGTAGATGCGTATCGTCGTCCTCTACATTTTTCCACTTGGGGAGACCCTCGGAAAAAATCTTCTTAGGGGTCTAAACCGCATGAACAGTAACATCGCGCGATTGGATCTACAGACAGTCAACCGGGATTCTCTAATCGGGAGTTTCTAAAATGCTGATCCCCACAAACTTGGACCAAGAACCCTAAATACAGTATAAAACAGAGGGATTGGGGTGAGGGAGAGTTACTTCGGGAATTCCTCAAGATCACTCTTCTTCTTCTTCTTTTCTCCTCTTTTCTTCCCTCCTTCTCCCTTCTCTTCCTCCCTTTCTTCCCTTCTTCCTTTTCTGCCTTTCTTTTCAGCCATGGCAGCCTTGGGGAGAGAGAGAGGGCAGGGAGGACGTCCAAGAAGGGGTGAGGGCGGCCAAGGGGGTGGGAGGGGGCTTGGCTAGGGTTTGGGGAAAGGAAAAGGGGTAGCTTGGGCCTCCTTTGGGTTGGTTGGCCCAAATTGGCTAGGCTCTCCTCTAGGAAGCCCAAATTCTATATTTTTTAATGAATTAAATTTATTATTTTATTTTGGACAATTTTCTAAATTAATTTCCGCCTCCCGCGATTCACCGAAAAAACAGAAAACTCCCCATTTTTTTAAAAAAACCTATGCCGAATCGACGATTAGGATATTACACCAAAATTACCTCTCAGCATAATACAACAGCAATGAAAATACATCTTAAGTATTAAAGATGTCGCTAAACCCTAAAACCCCACAACATCCCTCTCCGCTTAACGGTTCTATACTCTATCCGCTGCAGCAGCGCTGCTTAATTGTTTTTACCTTTAAAACTACTAAATCATTTATAGAAAAGGATATATTTCTGAAATCTACACTAAATATCTTCACCTTTCAAGTAGATCACTTATTTTTATTTTGTTACTATCAAGGTGTAAATTAATGCGCAAAACAGGGGACGTTCTTTGTTCTGGCAATCTTAGCAGCCAGCTTCTAACGCAACCCCACCACATTACAAAGCTCTAAAAATTATGATTTTTATATAGAAGTTAGATTACTAAATTCCCTACATTTTTCACAATTGTGATCAAAAACATAAAAATCATCTACTACTCCTAAACCACACCCGAACAGTAATCTATCTCGGATTCCACCTATGACAGACAGCAGTCTTCCCGACCCTGCTGCGCCCAAACCCTGCGGCCAAAATATCTGAAAAAATATAGGAGATAGACCTCGATGTCCTCTATAATTTTCTTTTTGGCCAGACCCGCAGCAAAAATCATTTCGCAGGTCTAATCTGTGCAAACAGCCGCATTGCACAAATCGAAGTACACACAGACAGCAGGAATTCCCTAATCGCAGAATGAATTTGCTAATCCCCATCAATTCTCATACTAAGAACCCTAATTACAGTAAAACCAGAAGGGATTGGGATAGAGGAAAGTTACTTAGGGGATCCTTTGGGATCTCCCTTCTTCTCTTCTCTTCCTCTCGCTCTCTTCCTTCTCTTCCTCTTCTTCTTCTTCTCCCTGCCTTCACCGTGCACCAATGGACAACAGCTCTTTGGGGGAGAGAGGGAGGCGCAAGGGGGGGAGAGGGTGGCAGTCAGGGGTGGGAAAAGGAGAAGGGGGGGTCAGCCAAAGGGTTTTATGGGGGGAAACTAGGGTTAGGGTGTGGGGGCGGCTCCACTTGGGCTGGTTGGCCCAAGGTGGCAAGCCCACCCCTCCAGTCAGCCCACAAAGTGGATTTTAATTAATTTAATTCATTTTTTCTTATTTTCACCTATTCCACAATTTTATTCTCCCTTCTTGCGATTTACTGAAAATCCGGTGACTCTGCGATTACTTTAAAACCGACACTGAAACGACGTTCAGGGTATTACATTCTCCCCACCTAAAAAGGATTCGTCCTTGAATCTAACTCCTCGACCCATGAGACAAAAGAACAATCAAGAAAAGAGCAACCCAAGGATGGAACATCCCAAGGGAACAACAACTACGGGTTCTCACTCGCCTCGAAGAGCTCGGGTTCTTCTTCTACATTTGAACTTCAAGCTACCATTTCGCTTCCCGCTCGGACTGATTCGACAAGAGGGCCTCCACATCCCTGGTGGCCTCCTCCTCATGACCAGCTCCGACAAGTCCATGATACACGCTGGTTGATGCCAAGCAGCCGTAACCCTTCCGTCGGCTCTGAGTGGCCAACAGGTCCTGCCGTTTTTTACAAAATTCCCCGCCACAACTATTAAACCACTGTCCACAATCATCCTCCTTCTTAAAATATGTTTCTCTATTTACTATAATCAGGATAATATATTGTACCCCTTTAAAATAATTTGACCACAGATTCCACTCATGCTATTCTACTCGAAGAACAACTAAAAAAACTTTTACAAATAGAACTCAACTGAAAAAATAAAGAATTCTCAAACAACACACTAGCAACTAACTTACCTACAAAGGACCACGATCCGAAATCAAAGGATTCACCACAAAACCTTTTCCACTCTCTAAGTAGACAATTGGGACATCAACTCATTTATCTTAAGTTGGTATTCTCAACAATGAGCTCAAACTGAGTACATCATCTACACCCTTTGTAGAGAGACTCCACTGTCTCCACAAAACACACTCTAGCGAAGAACTCGACCAACGGAATTACTTGACTGATAATTCATAACGCACCTCAATTCCTTAAGGATAACAACTCAAAATTCGCTTCACACCCGCACATACTCATCTACTACTCCCCAAGGGTGCTATCCATGATAACACTAATTAAAATCCACTCTGATCTACTATTCCTACACATAACACTGGACCTCCAAGGTTCTATCACAACAAAAGTGAAGCCCAGACTCAACCTTTAAGACTCCAATAACAAACTTCTCATATGAAGATGGGAAAATCCTCAAATGAAATCCCTAAAATATCCACAATTCAAATACACTCAATTCTTAACATCAACAAATCATTCGGCTCTAAGAAAAATATTTTATTTAAATCAAACCCTTCCCAATGATTATTCCACGAAAACCCATATCATCCAATGTATCTCAAACATCGTGATATTTAAGACTTCCACAAAGACATCTACTAGATCACCACTATCCAGTTGCCATCACGCAACAAAAAGCTTCGCAACACAAATCGGTTACCCTTTCTTAGAAGAAGAGGTAAGAAGAAATAAATTCCAGCACATAGAAAACCGCCATCATTCACAGTAGCCAAAAGACCACGAGAAAAATAAATAGCAATGAGATTGGAAAACACAAGATGAGATCATCTGTACCTCAAATACTTCTAGTACACTCTTTCTTTTAACAAGAAATAATTAATTTTTTTATTACCGCATCCCACCAGTTCCAACAAAAGAGCCTTGAAGATCACAACACAAGGTTTAGCTAAAAACCAATAAAAGCATTCAACACGTCGCTTTACTCAAAGCAATCTCGGTTACCACATAAGCCATGAGGTCCAAAAAGATCCCAACCGCAAAACTCAAATGCTTTAATTTAAATAGTATCCTGGAACTAACAAATTCCTTTATTTAGAATATTCAACACCATAATCACAACTACGTACTGTCAGTTGTAATCACAACAAGATAAAACGTTCTTTGCAAAAATCATCATATCATCTTACCCATTCATATTTTTTTCCAAAAGGAACACCATAAACTCGTCCCAGTGTGGTTCCAGGAATGGATACCTGTGAAAGGGCGTTAGATCCTTCTGCACATAGTCCTTGACAAGCACGCTCTTGAAGTTCTTCCATGCTTTGCACGCCGCTGCCAACGCATGTCGTTGCACGGAGTCGTGGTGTTCTTCTGGGATCTCGAACGATGCTAAAATCTCTGTCAGCAGCTCACGTTTCTGAGTCTCACTCACGCTCTTCCACAAATCGATTGTGATCTCAATTCGTTCTCGTGCAACTATTCTGATCGTACTTCGAAATGCCCTTGCGGCTTTGTTAGGAAGGAGAGGGGTCCCAGATCTATCGACCTCTGTGATGGTAAATCGGCCCTCGGGTTTTTTCGATAGTCCTCTTGGTTTGCGTGTTGATTTTGGAGCGGATGCTTCCGGCGATGATGTTGAAGAATGCGCGGATGACATGTTGGCCTTCTCACACACACGTAAATAGTGCGGTATAAGCACAAACTTAAATTTAATTCCAGTATATGTATACATATATTCAAGTATACATATACATAACAGTAATATTTAACAACAATAAGATCTTAAGCATATGCATATACAAGTAAGATTTAACAAGCAACATACAAGTAAGATTTAACAAGCAACTTAAGCATATGCATATACAAGTAAGATTTAACAACCAACACATGCATATACATAACAGTAAGATTTAACAAGCAACTTAAGCATATGCATATACAAGTAAGATTTAACAACCAACACATGCATATACATAACAGTAAGATTTAACAACAATAAGATCTTAAGCATATGCATATACAAGTAAGATTTAACAACCAACACATGCATATACATAACAGTAAGATTTAACAAGCAACATATATATACATATGCATAACAGTAAGATTTAACAACAATAAGATCTTAAGCATATGCATATACAAGTAAGATTTAACAAGCAACATATATATACATATGCATAACAGTAAGATTTAACAAGCAACATATATATACATATGCATATACAAGTAAGATTTAACAAGCAACATATATATACATATGCATAACAGTAAGATTTAACAACAATAAGATCTTAAGCATATGCATATACAAGTAAGATTTAACAAGCAACATATATATACATATGCATAACAGTAAGATTTAACAAGCAACATATATATACATATGCATAACAGTAAGATTTAACAAGCAACATATATATACATATGCATATACAAGTAAGACTTAACAAGCAACATATATTTACGGGCTCCGGGGACGGCGACGGGCTCGGGGGCTCGACGGAGGCGGCTGGCGACGGGCTCGGGGGCGGCGACGGGCTCGAGGGCGGAGGTGGCAGCGGCGGGCTCTGGGACGGCGGCGGGCTCGGGGCTCGACGGAGGAGGCGGCGGCGGGCTCGGGGCGGCGACGGGCTCGGGCGGCGGCGGGCTCCGGGACGGCGACGGGCTCGGGCTCGACGGAGGCGGCCGTGACGGGCTCGGGACGCGGCGGCGGCGACGGGCTCGGGGACGGCGGCGGCGACGGGCTCGGGGGATCGGGAGAGCGACTAAGTAGTGTATTGCGAATAGCGGCGCAGACGCGCAAAACCCTAGCGGGGTTTTTATATGAAGGCTTATTACGAGCGGTTCTAATATTAGAACCGTCTGTGATAATACATATCACAGACGGTTCTGAGATTAGAACCGTCTGTGATATTTAGTATCACAGACGGTTCTGAGATTAGAACCGTCTGTGATAGTACTCACAGACGGTTTGGTACCAAAACCGCTCGTAATAAGCCTTTGCTTTGGTCTGTAGTTAATATAAATCTTGCACCGACCAGCATTCAATAAGCTAGCCTTGTCCAGCTGTAGTTATTTCTTTACAACAACCCAGTATATTTCTTTACAACAGCCCAATGAGCATAGAGATACATTTGTATGACTCATTCTCAAAATTCACCTATATATCACACATTTTCACTTATACATAAATGCAAATTCACAAATATATCACACACATGCATGCATTGTTATATACATAATTGCCAATTCACATATACATCCCATACATGCATTGTTATATACATTAATGCAAATGCCCACATATATGTCGCCATTCTCAGTCCACTTGCTTATTTCCTTTAAAAATTAACCCTTCATGATGATCAATTCGTACGTAACTAGTTTCGTCACGTTGTTCGTCGTCGACCCTTATGCCATTTCCAAAAGGAGGTAACTCGTCAAATTGATTGTATTCTTCCTCGTCCACTACATTCTCTACTCCGATAATTCTCCTTTTTCCATGAAGAACTACATGGCGCTTCTTATTTGCCGGGTCGGTTACATAGAAAACTTGAAGAACTTGGTTGGCGAGTACGAATGGTTCGTCTTTGTACCCGACACGTTGGAGGTCCACGGTAGTAACACCGTACTTGTCAACCTTCACGTGTGTGAGATGCACCCAACGACAGCGAAATAAGAGGATCTTGAAAACCACGTAGTCGAGCTCCCAAATCTCTTCTATGAACCTATAGTACGAGTTTCTCACCCCATCTGTACTGAATGCATCTATGCGGACACCGCTGTTCTGGTTAGTGCTCTGTACATCCTGAGCCTGTGTGTAGAATGTGTACCCATTTATGTCATATCCTTGCCATGTCACAACTGTAAATGTTGGCCCTTTTGCCAACCATGTCAGCATCTCACTTGACGAGCTCCTAGCGATTTGCTCCTTCAACCATTGGTTGAACCGACTGTTGTGTTGTCTCATGATCCAAACATCCGCCGCTCTGGATTACATTGCGAAGCACATCCTTGTCTTTGGTCGACATAAGGGGCCACTTCAGTCATATGTTGCAAGACCGTGAAATGGGCTTGCGCATACGCGATCCATATCTGGAGTGATTGCTTTTCTTCCTATAGTTACGATACCCTTGAGCCTCCTCATGGTGAGATTGAGGAACACCTATCGGTTGAATCGAGCCATATAATCGACACAAAACTCAATGACCTCTTCGCTTGCATAACCTTCGACGATACCGCCCTCCGGCCGAGATCGATTCCGTACATAGGATTTGAGAATTCCCATGAACCTCTCAAGCGGGTACATGCTACGTAGGAATACGGGCCCACATACTTTTATCTCCCACACAACGTGAACAATGAGATGGACCATGATATCAAAAAATGAAGGAGGAAAATACATCTCAAGATGACATAAAGTCATCACCACCTCGTCCTGCAGAGCATCTAGTCCTTCGGGATCGATGACCTTCTGAGCAATTGTGTTAAAGAAATAACATAGCCTCATGATTGTCTCTCGGACTTTGATCGGTAAAATATTCCGAATTGCAATAGGGAGCATCTGTGTCATCAGCACATGACAATCATGAGACTTCATTCCATTTAACTTCAAATCTTGCATCGAAACAAGTTTCTTCACATTGCCAGAGTAACCAGACGGAACTTTGACACCATGTAAGCACAGGCACAGTTCTGTTTTCTCGGCCTTGGACAGAGTGTAACACGCAGGGGGAAGGTACGTTCGTCCATTATCTGTTGTTCTCGGTGCTAACTCACGCCTGATGTTCTTCTCACGACCCCTCAATTTACGTCCCTTTCCGAGGACAACATCTAAATCCTTAACCATATTATAAAACTCTTTTCCGCTTAAATGCCTTGGAGCTGAACCGTCCTCCTTCTCTCCGTCAAATTGTTTCTTCATCTTGCGGTATGGGTGAGCCCTCCGAAGGAATCGACGGTGACGCATGTACACGGTTTTGCGTGAGTGTTTCAGCCACACACTCTCGGTACCATCTAAGCAGTGAGTACAAGCTTTGGCACCTTTTGTACTCTGGCCCGACAGGTTAGCAAGGGCAGGATAATCATTTATGGTGCAGAACAATAAGGAGCGCAAAGTGAAGTTCTCTCGTTTGTATGCATCCCATACCTGTACCCCTTCGTCCCACAGTACTTTTAGATCTTCAACCAACGGCGCTAGGTATACATCAATATCATTCCCAGGTTGCTTTGGCCCTTGGATAAGTATCGACAGCAAAATATACTTTCGCTTCATACACAACCAAGGAGGAAGGTTATAGATGCAAAGAGTCACAGGCCAAGTGCTATGTCGGCTGCTCATGCTACTGAAAGGATTCATTCCATCTGTACTCAATCCAAACCTTATATTCCTCGGTTCTGCACCGAATTCTGCAAAGCACGTATCGATGTTTCTCCACTGGGTGGAATCAGCAAGGTGTCTCAGCATTCCATCCTTCTTGCGCTCCTCCGAGTGCCATCGCAGCAGTTTTGCCTCCTTTGGATTTGCAAAAAACCGCTTCAAACGGGGAATTATAGGAAGATACCATGCCACCTTTCCAAGAGGTCCTCTCTTCACCTCTGTTCCCTTGCCATCATCATCTGATTGATTGTAACGTTTGTATCGGGATGCGTTGCACACCGGACAGACATGCATGTTTGCATACTCTTTACGGTAGAGGATACAGTCGTTCGGACATGCATGTATTCTTTCTACTTCCATTCCCAATGGACAAAGAACCTTCTTGGCTTTATACGTGGTTTTAGGAAACTCATTTCCCTCCGGAAGCATGTCCGCTAAAAGACCTAGCAGCGCCGTGAAACTCTTGTCGGACCAACCGTTGCTTGCCTTCAATTTCAACAGTTCAAGCACAGCTGACAACTTCGTGTACTTTGACCTGCAGCACGTGAACAAAGGTTTCTCTTAGTCCTCCATCAAGCCTCGGAATTTAATATACTCTCTCTCATCATAGTTCTCTTCTACATCACGAAGCATCTGATCCAGATTGTCATCGTGCAGCCTATCCGAAGCTGAATTACCACAATCATCATCCGGCAGCATATCATTGACTTCACCGGCGATGTCATCCGGCGGCATATTATTGACTTTACGGGCGATGTCATCCGGCGGCATATCATTGACTTCGCCGTGACTGGTCCAACACGTATACCCCCTTTTGAAACCCCTCCGAATCAAGTGCGCTTCAATCTGCTCTCGATTCTTAAACATCTTTAAATTCTCATGATCGATTGCATGGACAATACATATATTCCACCCCTTATTCAACATATCCTCCTCGGCAGCTCTTGTAAAAGCAGACACGCCATTAATGTACTCTTCACTCACACGGTTTGCGGTATACATCCAGCTTCGATCCTATATTATGCATATATATATAAAAAAACTTAGTATTAAAATTAATTTAATTAATTATTACTACATATATACCACATGCATTGAGGCTAGCTAGCTACATCTAAATTAGCTAGATCTTCAAAGTATATATATAACAGTTCACCGAAAATTAATTAGCTAGCTAGATCAAACTTATTTTGATATGCAACCAAAAACAAATTTCATTACTAACCATATCTAGGGCATCCACACGAATTCAATGAATCTCCTGCCAAATAAGTATGCTTCCACCAAAAAATGGCCTGAAAGCCTTGCCGCCTCCAGTGCGGACCGCTAGATCGGATCGAAATGAAGACAGATGCGATCCGAGCGGCGCAATAAATACATAGCAGCATTATCACGAGCGGTTTTAAACAAAACCCGTGCGTGATAGTCAATTATCACGAGACGGTTTTGTAGTAAAACCGTGCGTGATAATGGGACTATCACGAATGGTTTTTAAACAAAACCCGTCGTGATAAATCCTGAGCACGGTTTTGTTTAAAAACCGTGCGTGATAGTCCCAATTATCACGAGCGGTTCTTAACAATGAACCGCTCGTAATAAGGAAATATCACGAGCGGTTCATTGGTAAGAAACGATGCAGTGATATTCGTTTTCTCCGACGCCATCAACACAGACGGTGTCCAAATAAAAACCGTCTATGTTAATATCGGTCATAGACGGTTTTGTGAAACCGTCTGTGATTTGGCGTCTAGTATTGGGCTTTCTGTAGTAGTGGGTGGGGTTCGCGGAATTAGGATTTGGGTTTACCGGAGCCTAACTACAAAGGGAGGGAGGGGCGGTGGCATCTCGGCAGTGGAGTGGCGGTAGTTGCAGTGCCCGGGGGGGGGGGGGAGGGCATTGTCGGTTGTAGGCTTGGTGGCTGGCGGTGGGCGGTGGAGGCTGATGGGGCAATGAGGCACGAGTAGCTAGTAGGGATCAAGGTGGGAGGCAGTTGGGGTGGCAGATCTAGCGGCAGTGAGCCGCCGGAGATAGGGAAGAAGGACCGAGAGTGGGAAGGGACGGTGGAGGAGGATCGAGGTGGGTGGCACCAGCATAGCCCTCGGTGTCGGCAGTGACGACGGGAGGCAGCGCTGGCGATGCGGTGTAACGTCCCAAATTTTGAAAATTTGTATAGCTATTTTCAAAATCATTATTTCTACATTTCTTATGCTTTTATTTAAAAAATACTGCATTAAAGAAAAGGTTTGATTTCTTATTTTCAAGCTATTGAAAAATAATTTATGTAATTAATTAAAACTTGACCAAACCAAAATAATTTATGTTATTAATTAAAACATGACCAGACCTTGGAAATAATTTATTTTAGTTCTAAATAAGCTAAGGAGTCCCCAATAATTTTCATAATTTTTGGAGTTGGTTGGCTATTTTTAAATTTTCAAACTTTATTTCTATAGTTAATTAAATCAAAAAAGAATTTAAATTCAAAACACTGCTCTTGCACTAAATTCGTTACGGCTCATCTCGTCTACTGTTCCACTCCAGCTTGAGCCGCCTCCCACCTCTCCGATTCCTATTTTCTCCACGTCGTTGTCATATTTCTGTGCGCGAACCTCCTCTCCTCTTCTCTCCTTCCATCACTAACATCCGGGGCCCACTCGACAGGCTTCGTTGTCCACCTCTCACCATGCCATTGGGAGCTAGCTCCTGAGCCAATGTAGCTCTACAGTGTGCCTTCCAAAAGGAGATATCTTTTGACTCTATGAACACATCCACATGAGGCCCATGCTGCCCCTTCTCCAAGTTGAAGATGACGTCAACCGCAAGCCACGCCGCGCATCTTCTCCTCATGAATTTGAGCTCGGCCATGAGTTTTCATGGAGTATTGTGTATCCATATCTCTATAAATGCTTCCCTTCACCGTTTCCTATCCTCTCAATGCCACATCCATTTTGCCACTTAGCCATGAGTTTCCTTCACTAAGGTGCTCAGAATGGGGTCATCATTTTCGTCACCACCCTATGCACCTAACACGCTCTGCCATGGCCATCATCATGTCCAATGAGGAAACTCCACATCATTCGTGTCATTTGTGGTGAACACTCCCTTGAGCATTCCCCTCACTCAATTTCTTGTTTCATACGGCGTAGCACCAGATCCGCATTGTCTTCCTCATCTTCAGTCATCGTCCGTCGCCACTACCATTGCCCGCTCTTTGGTGAGTTAGAGCTTGGCCATGGTCCTCCTTAGCATCACCTCCACCCCTTGAACCTCATGGTGCACTCTGTTGTAGCTAGTTCATTCTATAGAGTGCTGCCACCATGAAGCTCATTGTCGTCGCCACCATTGTCATTGTCCCTTCCCCAGTAAGCTCTACCGCGTGCTTGATTACAGCTCTCTCCTTCCGTACTTGGATGCCACCATGAACTCACCACCGCTAGCCCCTGTTCACCGTCATCCAACCACCACAAGCCTTCTCCATCACCACTGACCTCCTCGTCAAGATCATGGTGAGGTACTGAAGCTAGCACACCCCTCGATTTGACTTAAACTAGTCGTTTTCACTGTCTTCAGTGGGGCCGTCCATGACACCACCACACTTGCATATCACTGGCTCACCTTCGATGACCATTGGTCCCTAAGCCCCTCCCTCGTGTTGTGACCACCCTAGAAGTCCTTTCCCTATTTCAATCTTTACACCTTTGCCCTCCTTCACCGACACTATTGCACAGTTGAGGACCCTCATCATTTTTCTCCACTGCACCATCGACTACATCCACCTCTCTGTTCGCCATTACTTCCTAGAGCTTCACAATGACCTCCATGTCCCATTCCTAATCTCACCCATGCCTCTCCACCACCACGCCACTGCCGACAAGCTTAGCAAGAGCTCGGCCATGGTGTCAGAGCCGGTCTCCTCTATTTTTGGTGCATGATAGGTGAACCCCACATAATTAGGGTCAAGTTAGCACTAATGACGTTGGTTAGTACTAATGAGTCATTGATATGGGAGCCCAACTAGATTAATTAATTAGATTTATATTTAAACTAGTTTTTAAGTTTGGAGTCACTGACATGTGGACCCCACCTGTCAGCCCTATTTGCAAAATAATAAAATCCTGACTAGTAGGTCCTACCTATCACCCTCATTTAGAGACAAATCTGGTTTTTTAATAGAAAGAAAAATATAAATTAAAAATAAAATTGATGCATAGTGCTTTATTTTCTAGAATTTTCTCTCCCAATAAAAATTTAGATGAGAAAGAAAAATATAAAGTAAAAATAAAATTGATGCACAATGCTTTTATTTTCTAGGATTTTCTCTTCCAATAAAAATTCATATGCTCATAACTTTTGCATAAGAACTCCAAATTTAGTGAAACTTGTGTATAAATTTTTATAAAATCGTGAAATTTGATAATGTGCAAAAATATTTGAATTTTTTTAAAAATTTATTTGGTGTTTATTCGTGTTTCGTGGCTTTTCTCATTATATACCGACGTGCCAGAAATGCTTCGAGATTGATCCAGAAGAACAAACTATTGTTCAAAAGCAAGGCAAGCAAACTCCTTTGATCATGTTCCCCCTTTGTTTTCAAATGCTATGTTGTTTTCATTACAAGTATTTTTGCATGCTTACTTTGAGTAAATTGTTATATTTATGCTTAGGAAATTAGTTATGTCCTATATTACAAAGAAATATTCATTAGACTTGAATGTTACTGGCCATTGTCACGCTAGGAACATTTACCAACTAGTTTAGGATATATTTTTAGCGGGATTTAGTGGTTTTGTTAGCAAATTCTTAGCCATGTTCCTTGCAAATGTTATACAAATTGATAAGTAAATGTCTAAAACAATTATGTAAACTCTTGGGAAACTTTTTGGCACATTTTAGATAGAGGGGTTATCTCTAGTATTTTCATTAGCAAACAAAATTGCAAAATGATATAGACTTGGGCAAGTGGTTTTTGAGACCAGTGCGGTTAGCACAAGATCTAGGTTTGTGGTAGTCTCACCCGAGTCAATTAAGGACCGAACTTTAGTACCATTCTCACCACGTGTAGACTACGATGTTTTTAAAGAGTTTTACTTTGACAATTCTCACTACCAATCTATGGAGTAAGGCAAGTTACACACCTTGATTATGTTAATCCTAGTTTGCAAATAAAATTATATTATTTTAAATTATTCTACATGCATCATATTCAACGTATTTCAATTCTAGTTTTTAAATACTTAGTTAATACCTACTTGTTATGACACCTTTGACATTGCAAATCATTATATCTTGTCACCCTAGAATAAAACTCTGGTTAGTACACTAGTATTAGCTGGAAAACTTTATAGCAATGCTTAGTCATGCTTAGAACTAATCCTAGGTTTGAGATAATTTTTCATATAAAATGATGAGTTTTAAACTGTATTCTTGACTTTAGGGAGTTCACAAGGATTATGAAATATTTAACAAAGTAAAATATAAAACATAATTTAGACTTAGGCAAATGGTTAGGTGGTAGGTGCTTACTGGTGTACGTTATTGCTCGGTGGCTCAATATGGGTGCTAGGCATAAGGGGTATGTGGAAAGTCTGCCTAATTCAACTAAGTATCGGTCTGTGATCAACTGCTACAAAGCCCTATTGTACTATTACAAGGCTGGTATGGAATAGTCCTGACTAACTAATTTGTAAGTCCCAACCTGAGTCTCGCTATAGGTTGAAGGTGAACGTAGTGTAGACCATGAGAAGTTTCACACGGTCTAAGAGGGGGCCTCGATGTCGAGACCCGAACATGCAAATCCGGACTCCTTGTGTTGCTGCATCCGGGCCGCTTGCTCAGATCTGGATGAGCGGCTCGGATTGGGCGGTGCGGAGACGGGGCGGCGGCCGATGGGCGACGCGTGGCTCGGGCACGCCACGAGAAGCGTCGCGCGGCGCGGGCGCACGGACCGAGGGCGGAGCGGGCGCACGGAGTCCAGCGGACGCGGGTGACGCGGAGGGCGACTCGGGCAACGGGGAGGCGATGCGGGCGAAGGGGCTCATCAGCGAGATCTTGGCGACGGCGACGGCTCTGGCGGCCGCGGGTAGGGACAGGGACTCCGGCGACGGCTGCAGGCTCTAGCGACGGCGCGTACTCTGGCGTCGGCGCGACGCGAAGCGAGGATGGAGGCGAGAGCGGCGGACTCCTTCCATGTGATGCTGTTCTGGTCCTCATGGGCGGCGCAGTAGTTCTCCCACCACTCTGCTGCTTGTCTCTCAAGCTGGTGTGTGGCATATAGCACTTTCTCCCTGTCTGAACACTGGGCCAAATTCAGCTTCTTTTCAATCGATCGGACCCAATCATCGGCCTCCATAGGCTCTGAAGAACTGGAGTAGGTAGGCGGTCTCGTCCTCATGAACTCTACATAACTGTACTGCTGACGAGGCGCTGGTGGTGGTACTGGCTCCTGGTGCTGTCGCTGCATCATAGCCTGCATATTTTGCATCATCGTCTGCATCATCTTAGTCTGAGCCACCAAAAACTGACTGAGTGCGAGTCCAAGCTCGATGGAACTGGCTGTGCGGTACTACTTTCTGGATCCTGGTTTGCCTGGTTGCGGCCTGTTGTAGTTCTGGTATCAACTATCTTGCTGCTGCTCTGGAAAGGAAAACAACTGCTGACTGCCTACGCCGGGTTTAAAGATGAGAGGGAAATAGCATAGACGAGAAGTAAATTCATCTAGGGGGGATTTTCTAATGGTAACCTAAACTAAACAAACACTTAGCCGGAAAAGGCTAACAACAAAGCCGGGGAAAATAACTCCAATAAAGAGTTGACATGATTGCAATATAATACTTTTAAGGGCAATATTTGCAGCTCACATCACACACAACGGCAAGAAAAAGCAAAACGGTCTACACGATGCTAAAACTTAGAACATGGCTTTAATCTGACGGCTCCTAATCTTGACGATAGTCTTCAATCTTGTACCGGAACAAATTGGCTGCTTGCTTGACCCAATCTTTACGCAATGACGCTCGAAGAATTCCGGCCCAACCTTCTTTTTGATTATTGGACACTCGAAGAACTAAGGATATTGTAGAGATAAGAAGTCAAATTAAATTCTGAAAATAAATTTGTAGAGAAGCCGAGGATTAAGAATCCTAAGAATAAGGTAAGAATAGAGAATCACTAGACTTTCATTTTATTGGTTTCATTTAGAAAATAGATTTTGATATTGGCTAAGACGATCATTCTAACTAGGGCTTCGTCCTACAGTCGATATAGCTCTGATACCATCTCTGTTGAGACCTGAATATGCAAATCCGGACTCCCTGTGTATTCTGCACTAGTCCCAGGATCATGCTAGTACACACAGTCAAACATAGATGTCATCACAACCATATACACGATAAAATAAAGGAAAAGCTCAAATATCGATAAATCTCAAAAGGTACGACCTTATGGTCAAGCTTACAATAGACTAGCACGAAGGCTTAACAAAACTAGTAGCGGAAGTCCAAAATAAAGCGTAGTGGCCAATCGACAAGCCCACAGGCTATCGAGTGGAGAACGAAGCCTAATCCGCGAAGTCGTCGAAGTACTCTCCTTCTAGAACCTGCTGCTGGGGATACCCCTCTTCCTCAACTGAGCAACATTGGGCATAAAGCTGTGAGTATATTGGTACTCAGCAAGTCGTTTGTAACAAATGAATGCAATATAGTATGCAAGGCTTACCAAAGGAATGCTGAAAGGTTAATTTACATAAATGACAGTTGAAGGTAAATATAGTAAATAGATTAAAAGCGAACTTTAAGTAAAACAATAATAAATAAAAATAAAAGGAATTGCAATAAACCGCTTATGGACCTCCCATCCATAAGCTAAACCAACCACTTATAGACCTCCCATCCATAAGCTGAACCAACAGTGAGTTAACCATTCACTATTTAACCGTAATTCACAAGTTTTCAGAAATAACTACCCCTCGTGTGAAATCACCGAGCATTGTCTATGACCGAGGACGCGGCTATTCGAATAGTTTTACACTCTGCAGAGGTTGCACAACTGTACCCACACGATGTGATTAGCCTCGCGCTAAGGAAATCACAACAAGGCCTTTACAAAGTTCAATTCCAACTCAATCCACCCGCTAGGGTTTCGCATCACACCCCCCCTTGCGCCACATGGAAATCAGCAACCATGTTCATCTCAATGGCAAGATTAAAGTTGAAACATCCCAAATTAATCAGCCAGGTCCGTCCCATACCAGACATGTGGTTTGCACGGTAAGACTCAGATCAATGGCGCACAAAGTTAAGTCCTTAATTCTACCCGGGCGAGACTACCTTATCCCTCGAAGTGCTTCAACACTTCCCCTTTTACTGCACGATCACTCGCCTGAGTGCAAAACCAGATTTGTATAACCACCGCCGATGACGCACCAACGTCATGGCACAAATTTTAATAAATGTGGCACCAACCACAGTTCCATATCTCATTAAGTCAAATTGTTAATTCACATGTGATGATAAACCCAATCGGAACTATAAGCAAAGCTAAGCAGTTTATCGTACCAACACATGTGACAAATAACCTAGCATCACTAGTATGTTTCTCAACCTATGGTGACAAGGGTATCATGGTGTTCAAAGTTATCAAGGAGGAATGAATTCAATCGGACAATAACTACCAATACAAAGGTTTATAAAAATAGCGAAGCAATGTAATTAAAAATAAAATAATTAAATAATAGATTGCAAACTGGGTTCAACATAATTAAAGGACACGACTTGCCTTGGTTATGCTTAGTGAGGTACTCCTGGTCTTCGGGCGTAGATCCTCCTCCTCTGGAATCCGAATCTAACGAGAGAGAAAACGACTTAAACAAGAAAAATACATAAAATGATAAGCAAATGAACTCCTAAAATCATGAAACCAGAAACAAAAACTAGAGCTCGATTTTAGATGAATTTAGAAAAAAGAACGGGGTCAATCGGAGCTAGGACGGAGGAGAACGGGCTCTCAGAAAATAAACCCTAAAGAAAATCCTGGAAAATTCAGAAATCCAACTGTGCTGTGAACCCGGTTCACGGAAAAGCGAGTCCACGGTGAACCCGGTGCACGAAACAGTGCACACGGGGAGGGCGGTGCTGACGCGGCTCGGTTAGGGCTGACGTGGCTCCGGCTCGGGCGCGGCGGCGGCGCGGGATTGGACGGCTGGGGCGACGACGCGTGGCTGCATCCGGGCCGCTTGCTCAGATCTGGATGAGCAGCTCGGATTGGGCGGTGCGGAGGCGGGGCGGAGGATGTGGGCGACGCGGAGGGCAACTCGGGCGACGGGGAGGCGATGCGGGCGAAGGGGCTCACCGGCGAGATCTTGGCGACGGCGACGGCTCTGGCGGCCGCGGGCGGGGACGGGGACTCCGGCGATGGCGCATACTCCGGCGTCGGCGCGGCGCGAAGCGAGGACAGAGGCGAGACCGGCGGGGATGGGATTGCACGCGAACCGAGAGAAGAACACGTATAAAAGCACACGAACCGAGGAAGTCCTGATCGGATACGGCGCGGGTTTCACGCGGATGCGGTTGGACGGTCGGGATATGGCCACGTGGCTCGGGCGCGGAGCCGACGGCCCGGAGTGATTGGGGTAAGTGTTTGGGGTTACACGCGGGCGGGCACTAGCAGCGCGACGCGTGGCGCGGGGGCGCGATCGGACGGCTCGCGACGAGTCCGGGCGGGAGCGCGCGGGATCGCGACGCGCGGCGCGGGGAGCGGGCGCGGATGGCCGACACCTGGCAGATGGAGGCTGCAGCGAGATGCGCGCGCGGGCGGCTAGGGTTTGCGCAGGGCCGGCCGACGCGATGTCGACGCGTGGTGGGGAGGGGAGATCCGACGGCGGGGAGCGGGTGAGAGCGGGGCGGGTGAGAGCGGGGGCGGGCGCGACGCGTGGGAGGCCGGGATCGCCGACACGCGGAGGGGAGAGGATCGGGCGGCTAGGAGAAATTCCCAATTTCTTTTTCTTCAGAAAATTTAATTAAAATTCAAGAGGCTCTAGAAAATAGAAATAAATCCCAAAAATTCACCAAAAATACCAAAAAATTCCTTGAGACATGAAGAATCCAAATAAAATATTTTCAACTTATGTTTGATGTTTATTTTACTCAGATTAAATCATTTTAAAATTCAAAAATTCATTTGAAGCTTGATTTAGTTTCAGAAAATACCAGAAAATTTCTTGTGACATAAGGAACTCAAATAAAATATTTTCATCTTATGTTAAAGTTTATCTTAATCATATTAAATCTTTTTAAATTTCTAAAAATTCAGTTAAGCTTGATTTAAATTCAAAAAATTCCAAAAATAAAATTTTAAATTCTAGGTTTTAAAAATCCCCAAAAATCTGGATGTTACACTCGATCTAGTGGATTCTTTATTAACGTAAAACCTTAGTGGAGGCATGGCTCAATTGATTGCTTTGCATTGTGAACTCGGCAGTTTATCAAGAAATTGAGGGATCTGAGAGCATATAGGGGAATAGGGTAGTTGATCTATAGTTGTTTATTGGCTCGATATGGACCATAGAGGCTTGGCGACGTGAGCCATGGAACTTCACGGTGCTCATGGACAACGAGCTTCCAACAATGAGGAAGGAAGGGTGGCATGCACATGGACACAAACTCATCATGGAGAGGTTATATATGGTTTTGGATCAATTATAAGTGGTGCAAGGAGGCTTGCCATTGGTGGAGGCCATGGTTCGGACGGGGAGCTTGACGGTCGCACTATTCTAGCAACAAAGATGGGATTGTGCTCACCATGATTGGCACAACGAAGCGGTCCTGGTGATGCGGTTGGTGAGGTGGGAGACTGTTGGAAATAATCCTGTCGAATTCGTTTTAGAGGTGAAGTCCGAATCAGTTTAGAGATAGAAGTTTGGTTTCAAAGTCAAACTCAGTATCCTAGTCATAGTCAATGTTTAATTTGTAACCTGTGTTGTGGGACCGAAAATGGCAATAGAAGGGGTGAATGTTGCTTTTAAAATTTTCCCTCAATTATTCAACAATCCTTTACTCCAATAACTACAAAGCTATGAAGATTACGATGAGAAACTGTCTCTAAACAAATGTGACAACTGCAGTACTACCTATTTCCGAATGAACAGGAATTTCAACACAGTTTCAAAACTAAGAATTTATGCAACTTTTGATCCGTAGATCCAAATGACATGAAATTTTGCAGGGATCTACTCTAGGATATGAAGAATCTATTCCAACAAACGATCATCAGAAATAAGATCAAAGTTGAGACCTTTTTCAAGTTTGTTGGAAAGTTGCACCAAACCAAGCCAAAACCCCAAATATTGAATACAATTTGTTCGTGAGTATATGATGGCTGTCGAGATCCGAATATGTAAATTCGGACTCTCTGTGTATAGTACATTAGTCCAGGATTATGCTAGTGCACAAAGTCAAATATAGATGCAATATCATCCATATACATGCTAAAATAAAAGGAAAACTCAAATATCGATTAATATCCAAAATATGACCTTATGGCCAAGCTTACAATATCAGCCCGAAGGGCTGAAAGTCTAGTAGCGGAAAGAAACAAAATAAGTATAGTAGCCATTCGATATGCCCACAGGCAATCGACTGGGGAGCGAAGTCCTAATCCGCGAAGTCACTAAAGTACTCTCCCTCTGGTACTCCTGTTGGTAATACTTCTCCTCCTCAACTGAGCAACATGAGCATAAAGCTGTGAGTACATTGGCAATCAGCAAGTCATTTGTAACAAATGAATGCAATATAATATGCAAGGTTTACCAATGGAGGGCTGAAAGGTTAATTTGCATAAAATAACATTTTAAGATAAAAACAATAAATAGATAGAAAGCGAACTTTATTGGAAAACAGTAATAAATAAATAATCAACATAATTGAGATTAAACACTTGTGAGCTTCCCATCCACAACCTAAACCAATAGTCAACTACCCGTTCACTTTCCAACCATAACCATAAGTTTCTATTAAATCACTACCCCTCATGTGAAATCACCGAGCATTGTTCATAACCGTGGACGTGGCTATTCGAATAGTTTTACACTCTACAGAGGTTGCACAACTGTACCCACACAATGTGATTAACCTCGTACTAAGGAAAACACAACAAAGCCTTTACAATGCTCAACCTCAACTCGATTCTGCCCGCTAGGGTTTCGCATCACACCCCCCTTGTGCCTCATAGAAATCAGCATCCATGTTCATCACAATGGCAAGATTGAAATTGAAATATAACAAATTAATTAGCTAGGTCTATCCTACACTAGACATGTGGTTTGCATAGTAAAGCTCAGATCAATAGCGCACAAAGTTAAGTCCTTAATATTACTTGGTGAGTCTTCCATATCCCACAAAGTGGATACACACTTTTCCCTTTACTGCTAAGATCACTCGTCCAAGTGCAAAATCAAGTTTGTATAACGATGCCAATGACACACCAATGTCATGGAATAAATTTTAATAATTGTGGCACCGACCATGGTTCCATATTTCATTAAGTCAAGTTAAGTATTCACATGCGATGATAAACCCCTTTCGTAAAATAAGCAAGGCTGAGCATACTACTCATACCACCATGTGACATCTACATAGCATCACTAGTTAAGTTCTCCAACCTATGGTGACAATGGCATCATGATTTTCCAAATTATCAAGGAGGAATTCAATCAAATGGGATAATAACTATCAAGTACAAGGTTATATTAAAAATAGCGATGCAGAATAATTTAAAATAAAGTAGATAAATAATAGATTAAAATCTTGGTTCAACATGATCAAAGGTTATGACTTGCATTGGTTTGGCTCAGCGAGGTACTCGGGGTCTTCTAACGTCGCTCTTGCTCCTCCAAAATCGGGATTTAACGGGAGAGAAAGCGACCGAAACAACAAAACAAATCAAATAAAATTAAAATGAACTCCAAAAACCTTGAAACTAAAACCAACAGATAGAGCTTGATTTTAGATGAATTTAGAAAAACAAAACAGGGTCAATCGGAGCTAGGATAGAGGAGAACAGGCTCTCGAAAAATTAACCCTAAAGAAAATACTAAATAATTCAGAAATTGCACTGTGCTGTAGACTCGGTGCATGGGAGAGAGGGAGTTCACGGTGGACCTGGTCCACGGAACAGTGTGCGGGGATGCTGACGTGGCTAGCTGGGGTGCTGACATGTGGCACTGCTGACGTGGCACCGAGATCGGTTTTGTGCTGATGTGGCGGTGACACGTGGCAAGCTACGGCTGACATGGCTAGGGCTGATGTGGCCTGACTCGGGAGCGGCGGCACGGCTGGATCGGATGGTTGTGGAGGCGACGTGTGGCGAGATCTGAGTCGGTGATCCAGATCCAAAGCAACGGTGGGGATCGGGGGTGACGGCCGTTGGATCTTTGACGTGTGGCGGCGTGATTTGCGAAGAGTCACGGCGTGGATGCAAGGCGGGCGCGGAGACCGGGGGACGGTGGACGCTGTGTGGGCTCAGGCACGCGGACTGAGGCGGGAGCACGGTCGGGCACGGTGCTGGTGCACGCGGGGACCGAGAGCGGCACACGGCAGATGCAGTGGGGTGTGCAGTGGCGGAGTCGCGTCCCACGAGTGGTGCGACGGCGGAAAGGAGCGGTGAGCGGCGGAGTCAGCTTGGGGCTTACCAGCGGCGACGGTGCAGGGCGATGGCGAGGACTATGGGTGCGTCCGGTGGCGGGGAACCGCGGTGAGGGTCCTTGGGGAGCGTCGGCAGCACGGCTCTGGTGACGACTCAGCACGGCGAGACGCGGCTGTGCACTGAATGGCGGCTCGGGAACGACAAAGTACGGGTGGGAGGAGGCGGTGAGGGCGGCGGTGATATTTAAGCGCAGATCCCGAGGTGTCCGGTTAGGTCACGGCGGTGGGCACGGTGACCGTCTCGGAGATGACACACGCGGTTGCGACGCGTGGCGGGGCGATGGCATCGGACGGCTGAGGCAAGGCGGGAGGCACAACTCGGGCACGGACGCGCAAGGGCGGCGGATGGCGCGTGCGGATGGGCGACGCGTGGCAGGTGGAAGGCATCGGGCGGCTGAGGGCGAGGTGGGGCGCAGCGATGGTTGCCACGTGCGCGGGGGGCGGGGATCGGGCGGTGAGGAGAGGTGCGGGGTGAGGCGGCTGCGGACGCATGGGGAGGGTGTGCGGCGGCGATGCGTGGCAGGCGGGGAAGGGCTGAGGGAGGTGGGCCAGAGGAGATTCAGCCTAGGGGGCTTTTAGGGTTCCTCCCCCCTTTTCTTTTTAATAATTCTGAATAAAATCAAAATAGCTCCAGAAAATAGCAGATAAATCCTAAAAATTTACTAAAAATACCAAAAAAATTCATTGAGACCTGAGGAACTCAAATAAAATATTTCTAGCTTATGTTAATATTTATTTTAATCATATTGAATCCTTTTAATTTCTAAATTTATTTTAAGCTTTATTAATTTACAGAAAATTCCAAAAAATTCCAAAAATTCATTTTTGATTTAAGGACTTTAAATTCTTTCAAAAATCAGGATGTTACAAACCTTATCCGTTTAAATGGGATCTCGACCCCGAGATCTAGGCTCACTAAGAGAATAGGTTTGGAAACTCGGCCTTGAGGTCCTCCTCGCACTCCCAGTTGGTTTCCTCCTTCCAATGGTTGCTCCACTGAACCTTGCAAAAACAGACAATTTTATTCCTAATCACATGCTCTGACACTTACAGAACCTTGGTCGGGTGCTCTTTGTATGACAGATCCTCCTGAAGATCAACGGCCTCAACTAGCACAACCTCTTCTAGCACTCGCAGGCACTTCTTCAACTAGGACACATGGAAGACGTCTTGTACCCCACTAAAAGACGCAGGTAGCTCCAATTGATACGCAACCTCTCCCTTACGTTTCAAAATTTTGAACGGTCCAACGTACCTTGGTGCTAACTTTCCTTTTAACTGAAACCTCTTTACACCTTTGAATGGTGTAATCCTAAGATATACAAAATCATCTGGCTCAAAACTCAACTCTCGCCGTTTGGTGTCTGCATAGCTCTTCTGCCTAGCCTGGACAGTTCTCAACCTTTCCTAAATCAAACGGACCTTTTTCTCAACATCTTTTAAACAATCTGGACCAAACACCTGTCATTCCCCCGTCTTTTTCCAATCGAGAGGGGTCCTACATTTTCTTCCATAAAGTGCCTCAAACGGTGACATCTGCAAACTGGTCCGATAACTGTTGTTGCGAGAAAACTCTGTAAAAGGCAAACAACTGTCCCACTTGGCTCCATGATCCAATACATATGCTCTCAACATGTCATCAAGAATCTGATTTACTCGCTCGGTCTGACCATTTGTCTGAGGGTGATACGCTGTACTGAAATTCAGGTGTGTTTCCATAGCCTTATGGAAACTTCTCAAAAAATGAGAGGTGAACTACGATCCACGATTTGACACTATTTTTATTGGCACTCGATGCAGATTGATAATCCTTGACATATACAACTCTGCTAATTTGTCACCAGTGTAAGTTGTTTTGACTGGGATAAAATGAGCAACCTTGGTCAAACGATCCACGACGACCCAAATCAAATCATAACCCTCTTTGGTCTTTGACAATCCTGTAATGAAGTCCATACCAATCTCTTCCCACTTCCACTCGGGGATTTTTAATGGCTGTAACAAGCCTGCTGGCCTCTAGTGCTCGGCTTTTACCCTCTAACATACATCACAAAGTGCCACATACTCAGGGATCTCACGCTTCATGTTTGGCCACCAATACTTGTTTTTAATGTCTTGATACATCTTGGTACTGCTTGGGTGAATCGAGTACAATGACTCATGAGCCTTCTTTAACAACAAATCCTTTAGCTCTTTTCTTATTTGGTACACACAGACGCTGCTTGAACCACAGGGTTTCTTCGTCATCCTCTGTAAATCCTGATTCTTTTACTTTACTCATGTTGACTCTTATCCGCTGAAATGCCTCATCCTCTGACTTAGCCTGACGAATATGATCATCCAAAATTGGATGCAACTCCATTGCAGCTAAAAATCCTTGCTCAACCAATTCTAAACTGAGCTTCTGAAATTCCTCATGCAAAGCTGGCTGACTTTCCTTTACCATCACTGTATTGCAATAGACCTTCCTGCTCAAAGCATCTGTGACTACATTGGCCTTCCCGGGGTGATAATGTATACCAACATTATAATCCTTTATTAGTTCCAACCACCTGCTCTACTTGAGGTTAAGCTCGGCCTAGGTAAATATGTATTTCAGACTCTTGTGATCCGTATATATCTTACATCGGTTACCCATGAGGTAATAACGCCAAATCTTTAGAGCAGGTGGCCGCGGTTTTGGTTAAGGAGACCATAGTTTTACTGCTGGTCGTGGAGAAAAAGTAATGCGAGATGAGTCCTCTTACAATTGAGAGAAGCCAAGAATCTAATGTTTTACCTATGGCAAAAAAGGTCATTATGCTGCAGTATGTAGAAGTCATATTAAGTGTTCTGAGTGTTAAAAGTTTGGACACTACACTGCTGACTGCCGATACAAGAAGAAGAAGGAAGAGGCAAACTTGATTCAAGTCAAAATAGAGCAGGAGCTAGCACTCCTGCTACCTATCTGTGAAGAAAAGAGTACACAACTTATAATGCTCACTAAAGAACAAGTCCAGTTGAAACTATTGAAAGTTGGAGACGAGATGGTGAAGTCCAATCTTTGGTACCTTGACAATAGTGTTTCAAATCACATGACTGGACAGAAAGAAAAATTCAGTGAACTGAATGAAGGTTTTCGAGGTAAAGTGAAGTTTGGATATGGGTCAGTTGTTCATATAGAAGAAAAAAGCATTATTTTATTGCAAAGCAAGAATGAAGAGCAAAGAGCATTGAATGATGTTTATTATATACCCAGATTATGTAATAACATCACAAGCTTGGGGTCAACTGACTGAAGAAGGATATGATGTGTCCCTAAAAGGACCATACTTGTTACTACATGATCACAAAGTACAGTTGCTGATGAAGGTAATAAGAACAGCAAATCAACTTTACAAGATTGAACTCAACTCAGCCAATCCAGCTTATTTTAGTGCCAAGGTGGAAAAACAGCGTGGCTATGTCATGATGGACTCGATCATGTTAATTCTCAATCTTTAAAGCTGATGATAGAGAAAAAGTTGGTTTATGGACTTTCTCAAATTAATCATCCATCTTAAATATGCGAAAGTTGCATTATTGCCAAACAAACAAGACTCCCGTTGACTCAACAAGTACAATATAGAAGCACACATCCTCTAGAATTGCTTCATATTGATCTCTGTGGTCCCATTACTCCTGAGTCAAATGGAGGTAATAAGTATTTTCTACTTATTGTTGATAATTATTCTAGAGTTATGTGGGTTTATAAGCTTAAAAGGAAATCAGAAGCGAAAGATATGTTTCAGAAGTTTATGAAACTAGTTGAAAAGGAGACTGATCACAAGCTTAAGTCAGTAAGATCTGATTGTGGAGGAGAGTTCTTGTCACAAAAATTTGAATAACTCTATGAAGAGAAAGGAAGCAGAAGGTATTTTACGGCCTCCTATAGTCCACAACAGAATGGAGTAGTAGAACAAAAAAATCAAACAGTTATAAATATGGCTAGAAGTCTACTAAAAAGCAAAATGCTACCTGGAAGCTTTTGGGCTGAGGCTATTAGACATGCTGCGTATATTCTCAATCGAGTACCAACAAAAGCTCTGCAAGAGAAAACTCCATATGAAACATTAAGTGGAAGAAAACTAAATCTAGAACATCTGAAGATGTTTGGTTGCTTAGCTTATGCAAAGGTGCTAACTCATCTAAAGAAGTTAGATGATAGATCAAAAGAACTAATATATCCAGGAGTTGAACTAGGAACTAAAGCTAGCCGATTATATAGCCCACATGAAGACAAAATTATGGTGAGTCGAGATGTGATCTATTGTGAAGATAAAGCATGAAAGTAGGAGGCAAAGTTATCAGAAGAAAACAATCTGCAGAAGTGGATTTTCTTCTCAATTAATGGAGAAAGCAATGATGAAATAGGACATCATCATTCTCAAGAACTAGTTACACTCATGACAAGTACATCTACTAGTCCACAAGGAGGCTGCAGAGGATATTCCATATGTTTCTCAAACTGAACAAGAAGAGATAGAAACTCCTCTAAGCAAGACACCTGTTTATTGAAGCCTTGCAGAAATTTATGAGCAGACTAAACACATTGAGATGGCAGAAGAATTACTGATGGTCACTACTAATGAACTAATGGGATTTCAGGAAGCTTTAAAAGAAAGACATTAGAAGGATGCTATGAAGGCAGAGCTTGACTCCGTAGAAAAGAATAGAACATGGAGCTTGACCAATTTACCTCATAATCAAAAGGCAATAGAGTTAAAATGGATTTTCAAAGTGAAAAGAGATGCAGATGGAAACATTGTTCGTCACAAAGCAAGACTTGTGGCAGAAGACTATGTTCAGAAGAAAGGCATATACTATGAAGAGGTATTTGCACCAGTTATAAGATTAGAAATAGTAAGACTGATATTTGCTCTCGCTGCTTAATTTAGATGGGAAATTCATCACATGGATGTCAAGTTTGCATTCTTAAATGGAGATCTCTCCTAAGAAGTATATGTATCACAATCAGAGGGTTTTCTAGTGAAAGGACAAGAAGGTAAGGTATATCAACTTTTTAAAGCCTTATATGGTTTGAAACAGGCACCTAGAGTTTGGAATAAGAAACTGGATAGTTCATTAATAAAACTTGGTTTTGAAAGATGCAAGCAAGATACAACTTTGTATACTAGAAAAACAGAAGAGGACATGCTGATACTTGGCATATATATTGATGATCTCATTATCACAAGAACATGTGATTGGAGTTTCGAAGAATTCAAGGAGATAACGGAACAATTTGAGATGAGCAACCTCAGACCCTTAACTTACTATCTCGGTTTAGAGGTGAAATAAAGTAAGTATAATATTATAATCAAACAGTTGAAATATACAAAGAAGATTCTCTAGAAGGCAGACATGACAAGTTGCAATCCTTGTTAATACCCGATGGAGTCAAAACTGAAACTTGACAGAGATGAGAAAGGAGAGCCAGTCAATGCTACTGAATTTTGGAGTATAATCGATTGTCTACGGTATTTAATACATACGTGACAAGACCTTGCATACTCAGTTGAAGTACTTAGCAAATTTATAGAAAGACCAACCGTACAACATAAACAAGCATTAAAACATATACTTAGATATCTAGCAGAAAAAATTGATCATAGTCTGAAATATGTTAGGCATGACAATACTCCAATACTTGAAGGATTTTGCAATGGTAATCTGGCCAGTGATCTAGTTGATCATAAGAGTATGACTGATATGGAGTTTTGTCTACATGAAACGTGATTACATGGTGCTCACAATAAGTGTAGCCTTATCATCATGTGAAGCAAAGTTCATGCAACAACTTCAGCTGCATGTCAAGGTATTTGGTTGATGAGGTTACTTCATGAATTGATTAAACAATCCATCAAGCCATTCAAATTATTTGTGTACAACAAGTCAGCAATAGCACTTATGAAAAATTCAGTGTTTCAAGGAAAAAAGCAAACACATTGATATTAGATATCATTTTATTCAAGAATGTGTTGAAGAAGGACTGGTGGCTATTACACACATCTCAATAGAAGAACAGAGGGCTGATGCACTCACAAAGGCGTTGGGATGAGTCAATTTTTATCGTATGATTAACTTACTTGGTATCAAGGAAATTGGTTAAGTCGGCAGGGATTAGGGGGTGTTTGTTAGAAATAATCCTACCGACTTTGTTTTAGAGTTGAAATTCGAATCAATTTAGAGATAGAAGTTCAGTTTCAGAGTCAAACTCAGTATCCTAGTCATAGTCAATGTTTAATCTATAACCTGTTTGTAAATAATGAAGAAAACAAAAGAAAAGATGTGACAATTTGAGCACCACCAAAAAGATTTGCAATTACTCTATCGCTCAAGTGTTTTTCGTATTGTCGTCGTCATACTCGAAGAGCAAAGAAAGTGTTCGAAAACAAGACAGGATCGTTCGATCATCATCGGACTGATCCAATCAAGTGAAGCAGTTCGGACCAGTCCAAACAATATCTAAAACTGCACCGTCCGATCTTCATCGGACCGTTCTGGTCAGCGTGAACGAATATCACAAACCGTTCTTACCAATGAACCGTCTGTGATATTTCCTTATTACAGACGGTTCATTGTTAAGAACCGTCTGTGATAATTGGGACTATCACAGACGGTTTTTAAATAAAACCGTCGTGATTTATCACGCAGCGGGTTTTGTTTAAAACCGTCGTGATAGTCCCAATTATCGCGACGGTTTTACTACAAAACCGTCTCGTGATATTGACTATCACTGACGGGTTTTGTTTAAAACCGCTGCGTGATAATGCTGCTATGTATTTATTGCGCGCTCGGACCGCATCTGTCTTCATTTCGATCCGAGATCTAGCGGTCTTTGCGTTTGGAGGCGGCAAGGCTTTCAGGCCATTTTTTGGTGGAAGGATACTTATTTGGCAGGAGATTCATTGAATTCGTGTGGATGCCCTAGATATGGTTAGTAATGAAATTTGTTTTTGGTTGCATATCAAAATAAGTTTGATCTAGCTAGCTAATTAATTTTCGGTGAACTGTTATATATATACTTTGAAGATCTAGCTAATTTAGATGTAGCTAGCTAGCCTCAATGCATGTGGTATATATGTAGTGATAATTAATTAAATTAATTTTAATACTAAGTTATTTTATATATATGTGCATAATATAGGATCGAAGCTGGATGTATACCGCAAACCGTGTGAGTGAAGAGTACATTAATGGCGTGTCTGCTTTTACAAGAGCTACCGAGGAGGATATGTTGAATAAGGGGGTGGAATATATGTATTGTCCATGCACTAACTGCGAGAATTTAAAGATGTTTAAGAATCGAGAGCAGATTGAAGTGCACTTGATTCGGAGGGGTTTCAAAAGGGGGTATACGTGTTGGACCAGTCATGGCAAAGTCAATGATATGCCGCCGGATGACATCGCCGGTGAAGTCAATGATATACCGCCGGATGACATCGCCGGTGAAGTCAATGATATGCTGCCGGATGATGATTGTGGTAATTCGGCTTCGGATAGGCTGCACGATGACAATCTGGATCAGATGCTTCGTGATGTAGAAGAGAACTATGATGAGAGAGAGTATATTAAATTCTGAGGCTTGATGGAGGACTCAGAGAAACCTTTGTTCACGTGCTGCAGGTCAAAATACACGAAGTTGTCAGCTGTGCTTGAACTGTTGAAATTGAAGGCAAGCAACGGTTGGTCCGACAAGAGTTTCACGGCGCTGCTAGGTCTTTTAGCGGACATGCTTCCGGAGGAAAATGAGTTGCCTAAAACCACGTATAAAGCCAAGAAGATTCTTTGTCCATTGGAAATGGAAGTAGAAAGAATACATGCATGTCCGAACGACTGTATCCTCTACCGTAAAGAGTATGCAAACATGCATGTCTGTCCGGTGTGCAACGCATCCCGATACAAACGTTACAATCAATCAGATGATGATAGCAAGGGAACAGAGGTGAAGAGAGGACCTCCTGGAAAGGTGGCATGGTATCTTCCTATAATTCCCCGTTTGAAGCGGTTATTTGCGAATCCAAAGGAGGCAAAACTGCTGCGATAGCACTCGGAGGAGCGCAAGAAGGATGGAATGCTGAGACACCTTGCTGATTCCACCCAGTGGAGAAACATTGATACGTGCTTTGCAGAATTCGGTGCAGAACCGAGGAATATAAGGTTTGGATTGAGTACAGATGGAATAAATCCTTTCAGTAGCATGAGCAGCCGACATAGCACTTGGCCTGTGACTCTTTGCATCTATAACCTTCCTCCTTGGTTGTGTATGAAGCGAAAGTATATTTTGCTGTCGATACTTATCCAAGGGCCAAAGCAACCTGGGAATGATATTGATGTATACCTAGTGCCGTTGGTTGAAGATCTAAAAGTACTGTGGGACGAAGGGGTACAGGTATGGGATGCATACAAACGAGAGAACTTCACTTTGCGCTCCTTATTGTTCTGTACCATAAATGATTATCCTGCCCTTGCTAACTTGTCGGGCCAGAGTACAAAAGGTGCCAAAGCTTGTACTCACTGCTTAGATGGTACCGAGAGTGTGTGGCTGAAACACTCACGCAAAACCGTGTACATGCGTCACCGCCGATTCCTTTGGAGGGCTCACCCATACCGCAAGATGAAGAAACAATTTGACGGAGAGAAGGATGACGGTTCAGCTCCAAGGTATTTAAGCGGAAAAGAGTTTTATAATATGGTTAAGGATTTAGATGTTATCCTCGGAAAGGGACGTAAATTGAGGGTTCGTGAGAAGAACATCTGGAATAAGAGATCTATATTTTGGGACTTACCTTATTGGGAGTACCTAGATGTTCGACACTGCATCGACGTCATACACGTAGAAAAGAATGTGTGTGACAGCTTGATTGGTCTCTTACTGAACATTCGTGATAAAACAAAGGACGGCGTCAACGCACGGCTTGACTTGGCTGATATGGACATCAGGCGTGAGTTAGCACCGAGAACAACAGATAATGGACGAACGTACCTTCCCCCTGCGTGTTACACTCTGTCCAAGGCCGAAAACAGAAGCGTACTGTGCTTGCATGGTGTCAAAGTTCCGTCTGGTTACTCCGGCAATGTGAAGAAACTTATTTCGATGCAAGATTTGAAGTTAAATGGAATGAAATCTCATGATTGTCATGTGCTGATGACACAGATGCTCCCTATTGCAATTCAGAATATTTTGCCGATCAAAGTCCGAGAGACAATCATGAGGCTATGTTATTTCTTTAACACAATTACTCAGAAGGTCATCGATCCCGAAGGACTAGATGCTCTGCAGGACGAGGTGGTGATGACTCTATGTCATCTTGAGATGTATTTTCCTCCTTCATTTTTTGATATCATGGTCCATCTCATAGTTCACGTTGTGTGGGAGATAAAAATGTGTGGGCCCGTATTCCTACGTAGCATGTACCCGTTTGAGAGGTTCATGGGAATTCTCAAATCCTATGTACGGAATTGATCTCGGCCGGAGGGCAGTATCGTCGAAGGTTATGCAAGCGAAGAGGTCATTGAGTTTTGTGTCGATTATATGGCTCAGATTCAACCGATAGGTGTTCCTCAATCTCGCCATGAGGGGAGGCTCAAGGGTATCGGAACTATAGGAAGAAAAGCAATCACTCCGGATATGGGCGCGTGCGCAAGCCCATTTCACGGTCTTGCAACATATGACTGAAGTGGCCCCTTATGTCGACCAGCACAAGGATGTGCCGGCAATGAATCGGAGCGGCGGATGTTTGGATCATGAGACAACACAACGATCGGTTCAACCAATGGTTGAAGGAGCAAATCGCTAGGAGCTCGTCAAGTGAGATCTTGACATGGTTGGCAAAAGGGCCAACATTTGATTGTGACATGGCAAGGATATGACATAAATGGGTACACATTCTACACACAGCTCGGGATGTACAGAGCACTAACGAGCAGCGGTGTCCGCATAGATGCATTCGAAGACAGATGGGGTGAGAAACTCGTACTATGGGTTCATAGAAGAGATTTGGGAGCTCGACTACGTGGTTTTCAAGATCCCCTTATTTATTTGTCGTTGGGTGCATCTCCGCGGTGAAGGTTGACAAATGCGGTGTTACTACCGTGGACCTCCAACGTGTCGGGTACAAAGGCGAACCATTCGTACTCGCCAACCAAGTTCTTCAAGTTTTCTATGTAACCGACCGGCAAATAAGAAGCGCCATGTAGTTCTTCATGGAAAAGGAGAATTATCGGAGTAGAGAATGTAGTGGGCGAGGAAGAATACAATCAATTTGACGAGTTACCTCCTTTTGGAAATGGCATAAGGTCGACGACGAACAACGTGTGAAACTAGTTACGTACGAATTGATCATCATGAAGGGTTAATTTTTAAAGGAAATAAGCAAGTGGACTGAGAATGGCGACATATATGTGGGCATTTGCATTAATGTATATAACAATGCATGTATGGGATGTATATGTGAATTGGCAATTATGTATATAACAATGCATGCATGTGTGTGATATATTTGTGAATTTGCATTTATGTATAAGTGAAAATGTGTGATATATAGGTGAATTTTGAGAATGAGTCATACAAATGTATCTCTATGCTCATTGGGCTGTTGTAAAGAAATATACTGGGTTGTTGTAAAGAAATAACTACAGCTGGACAAGGCTAGCTTATTGAATACTAGTTGGTGCAGTACTTATATTAACTACAGCCGGCAAAGGCTTATTACAGACGGTTTTTGGTACCAAACCGTCTGTGAGTACTATCACAGACGGTTCTAATCTCAGAACCGTCTGTGATACTAAATATCACAGACGGTTCTAAACTCGCAAATGCTCGATATGTATTATCGCGACGGTTCTAATATTAGAACCGTCTGTAATAAGCCTTCATATAAAAACCCCCGCTAGGGTTTTGCGCGTACACTGCCAGTTATTCGCAATACACTACTTAGTCGCTCTCCCGATCCCCCGAGCCCGTCGCCGCCGCCGTCCCCCGAGCCCGTCGCCGGCCGCCTGCGGTCCCCGAGCCCGTCACCGGCCGCCTCCGTCGAGCCCCCGAGCCCGTCGCCGTCCCCGGAGCCCGTCGCCGCCCCTGAGCCCGTCGCCAGCCGCCTCCGTCGAGCCCCCGAGCCCATCGCCATCCCCGGAGCCCGTAAATATATGTTGCTTGTTAAATCTTACTTGTATATGCATATGTATATATATGTTGCTTGTTAAATCTTACTGTTATGTATATGTATATATATGTTGCTTGTTAAATCTTACTGTTATGCATATGTATATATATGTTGCTTGTTAAATCTTACTTGTATATGCATATGCTTAAGATCTTATTGTTGTTAAATCTTACTGTTATGCATATGTATATATATGTTGCTTGTTAAATCTTACTGTTATGTATATGTATGTGTTGGTTGTTAAATCTTACTTGTATATGCATATGCTTAAGTTGCTTGTTAAATCTTACTTGTATGTTGTTTGTTAAATCTTACTTGTATATGCATATGCTTAAGATCTTATTGTTGTTAAATCTTACTGTTATGTATATGCATGTGTTGGTTGTTAAATCTTACTTGTATATGCATATGCTTAAGTTGCTTGTTAAATCTTACTTGTATGTTGCATGTTAAATCTTACTTGTATATGCATATGCTTAAGATCTTATTGTTGTTGAATCTTACTGTTATGTATATGTATACTTGAATATATGTATACATATATTGGAATTAAATTTAAGTATGTGCTTATACCGCACTATTTACGTGTGTGTGAGAAGGCCAACATGTCATCCGCGCATTCTTCAACATCATCGCCGGAAGCGTCCGCTCCAAAATCAACACGCAAACCAAGAGGACTATCGAAAAAACCCGAGGGCCGATTTACCATCACAGAGGTCGGTAGATCTGGGACCCCTCTCCTTCCTAACAAAGCAGCAAGGGCATTTCGAAGTACGATCAAAATAGTTGCACGAGAACGAATTGAGATCACAATCGATTCGTGGAAGAGCGTGAGTGAGACTCAGAAACGTGAGCAGCGGCGTGCAAAGCATGGAAGAACTTCAAGAGCGTGCTTGTGAAGGACTATGTGCAGAAGGATCTAACGCCCTTTCACAGGTATCCATTCCTGGAACCACACTGGGACGAGTTTAAGGCGATGAAGACGACCGAAGCTTTCAGAAGTGCAAGCGCGGCGCACAAGGCCCTCCAGGCAAAAAACACACATCCCCACAGACTCGGCACAGCTGGGTATGCGGGTAAAATCCCGCAGTGGAGGCAGGAGGACGAACAGGCAATCCTGCGGAACACCGCCCCGCCATTTTCCACGATCCCGGATGAGCGCGCTCGAAATTGGATTAGAGCGAGATCATCTACCATGTCGACGGGGGACATCTTCTTCCGGAACCCTGTAGACCAGGAAGTGTCCCAACGCCTAGTAAGATATCGAACTACGTAGCTTGTAATTACTCCACTACTTCTTTGAAAACTAAATGACATGTCGGTCTCTTGCAGGATGCACTGAGTGTCGAATCTGCCCAGGGATTATTCCAGTCAATTAGGGAGAAAGATATACTCTCCGCAGCACTGGGAAACAAGGAGCACCCGGGTCGTACGAGAGGCATTGGGTTTTATGTTCCTTAGAATCAAGGTTTCTCAGATAACCCCGAATTGTATCGGAGTAGGAAGAGAAACAAAGCCGAGCGTGACGCACGTCTACGAGAGGAGATCAAGGCATCTCTTAGAGAGGAGCTTGCTGATTACGTCAGAAATGAGGTGCGAAGACAAACAGAAGAAAATCAGCAGGCCGCCGCCGCTCCTGTGCTAGCCAGCCCCCCAACCGTCGGAGTAGCTGCACGTCCAATCCTACGACGGAATGCGATGGCAGATTTCCTGTGGACGACATCTTGCAAGCTACGAAGTGCAAGCTCCAAGTGAGATATGCCTCCGTTGCCTTGTGCGCTGTTTGGGGCCTGGCATATCCGTCCGGTGAATGGGCCTTGGTGCATCGTGCACCTTTAGCTCCAAGCTTCGGAAAAGTGTGTGTGGATGGTGTGCATGCCAATTTCGATGTCGTCCCGCTACCAAAGCCCCCCAACGACGAGATCGCGACTCTAGAGCAAGCCATTGGAACCTTCATCTAGTGGCCCAAAAGTGACATCTGCCTGGAGGCTTCTTCACCGGTGGCAGGTTCCCAAGGGCAAGACGAACCAGAGCAACTTGCACTAGTGCTATCTCCACAAGCTCTACCTCCACCACCGCTACCTGTACCGGTAATGAGTCCACGGGAGCTATTCCCAGTGCAACAACTTCCACCGGTGCTACCTTTACAGTCGACCTACAGCCGAGGCAGCAAGGGCAAAGCAAAGAAGACCGATGATGATATCCCGTACCTGCCATTGGCCCGCAAATTCGTGCTTGGCGAGCCGATGGTCGACCCGGTGAAGCGCCTCCCAAAACTATCGGTGAGTTGCAAGACATTACACGATTGGTATATGAAACAATCCAATAAGCCAGAGAAAGAACGGTGCACATGTATCACTGTCAAATTCACGCATCATCATTTCCAGCACGAGTTTCAAGATGGTGTCTTCGTGGTGACCTTCGATGATTTATTCGATCTTTTCACGCTCAACACTCTCGACGCCTCACTCGTTCGATGCTGGACGCTGTAAGTGTGTACAATCACAGTCTCTGTTCATGTCGTACCGATAAATGTCATCTATAATTTGTTGCTTTCGTGTGTATATATATAGACACATGGTGACTGAAGTTAGAAAATCCATATCATCGGTTGGTTTCTTAGACCCACACTTGGTCGCCGGTTATACCATCAACGAGAATGCTGAGGTCGTCGAGAGGTACATTACAGCATCACTGCTGGCTTACCGCGAGAAGGAATATGTACTGTTGCCCTATAATCAGGAGTTTCATTGGATTTTAATAGTAATTATACCAAAATAGAACAAGATAATATACCTTGATTTCCTAAGTAAGAATAAAATCGACTACACAGTTGTCGGCCAACTCATCGATAGGTAAGTACATTTTCTCCATACATACTTATATTTGTACTCTTTCTTTCCTTCCGATTGACTAAGGTCAACTTTTTCGAATCACGTAGGGCGTTCGCAATGTACGTTAAAATGGCACAGCTCCCCACGCAACGGGCCAAACCCCTGACATATCATCGAAACTTTAAAGTATTCGTTACTACATATTAATTAATCCTATACAACAGTTGGTAGTATTAATGCCTCTTGAATTAACACATTCTATTTTTTGCAGTGCCACCAGCAGCAGCCGGGCAACAAGTGTGGATTCTACGTTTGCCACCATATGAGACTACTCCTCGATTCCTCGAGGATCACCAATCCCAATAACAAGGTTTGTCAATATTCTCATAATTACTTCATACTTATCAAGTTATATTATATACGCACATTGATATTCCTATCGACAGGCTGCTTCCATCCCGAAAACTGCATTACAACAGCTCGACTTTGAAGCAATTCTAGGACAGTGCGCTTACTTTTTGGTGGCTAAAGTCCTACAACCAACTGGAGAGTTCCACAACCCACAATGATTTTTTTTATTGCTCTTATCACTCCGGAATCGAGGTCTCGCAAAAGAAATTAATCCATAATCAACGACTTGTCAGGCTGCACAAGCAATACTTGGATGGCAATCATGCACCATCCAAGTAATGCTTATGCAGCCTGCCAAGTTCGTTGATTATGGATCTGTTTCTTTCGCAAGACCTCGATTCCGGAGTGACAGAGCAATAAAAAATGCAATGTTACCATCTAAGTGCAAATGCAATGTAGATCTTTTGCAATTGTGTATTGTTAATGGATATTTTACTTCATTTCAATTAATTGATTTGCGAAATAGATGTTTTATGTATATGAAATGAATTGAGATATGAATTGGATGTTATATGTATGTGAAATGAATTGAGATATGAATTGGATGTTATATGTTTCTGAAATGAATTGAGATATGAATTGAATGTTATATGTTTCTGAAATGAATTGAGATGTGAATTGTCTGTCTGTGTACATGTTGATCTGCTTGTTTCAGAGGGCATGGCTAGCATTTCCTGAGGCTAGCCAATAAATAGAAATAGATCTAAGGGTAGGAAAGAATATCACGCAGCGGTTTGTAATCGCAAACCGCAAATGCATGATAGTAGCATCACTGAGCGGTTTGTAAGAAACAACCGTCGTGATATTGATATATCACGAGCGGTTTGTAACTACAAAGCGTCGTGATATCGATATATCACGAGCGGTTTGTGGTTACAAACCGTCTGTGATATTATAAAGCACGACGGTTGTGTCTTACAAACCGCTCGTGATGCTAGATATCACAGAGCGGTTTGTAGTTACAAACCGCTCGTGATATATACTCCACGCACGGTTTGAAAACCGTGCGTGATAACCTTCGATTATCAGCGACCCATAAAGTCGAGCGGTTGAGAAAACAAATGCGTGATGACGTTTTTGAACCGTCTGTGATAATGGTTTCTGTAGTAGTGACCCTAACTTGCCACTGCCACCGTTGAAGAAGATGACCTGCTGGCCAGAGCACGTTGCAGATCACAAGGTTAGATAATCGTTTGATTTCATAAAAAATTTCATGTGACAGATTTTTAGCATTTCCAAACAAAATATATATGGCCCCCAGACCTTACAAGAGACTAAATTCAAGCATCTTAAAAAGAAGAAAACAAATTCAGATCGATCACACGCTAAGTCTGATGAATCAGTCCCAACATATCATAGATGATGCACGTGTACTTATTTGTGCTTATGTTAGCGCTAGCTGTGCCGATATTGAAGCTTTGTACGATTGATCAACGTGGAGCAGGAGGAGAAGGTGGAGACGAGGAGCCATTGCCATTGCCACCTTGGTAGAACTGCATGACGGTGTAGACGGTCTGCGTGATGGTCAAGGCGAGGAGGAAGATGGCGGCGGCGAGGGAGAGGAACGACCAGGGGCTATGGAAGTAGGTGTGGAGCAGGTTCGCCCGCCACACGTTGCACGGTTTCTTGCAGTACCTGTTCACCTTCCGGTGCAATTCGTCCAGGACGCTATTCGGGTCCAGCACGACGTCCCTGGAGAGGCCGTTGAAGAGCTTCGCCACCGCCTTGTTGCTGCCGACGGCGTTCTGGATGATCCCCTTGCTGGTCAGCAGCGCGACGTCCTTGGCCGAGTCGATGATGTTGTCCATGAGGAACACGTAGGAGGTGACATCGCTGCCCGTGCCGACGTGCAGCCGCTCGAACGCCATCACGTTGAGGAACATGTACTCCGTGGAGTCGTCAACGACGATGTGCGGCAAGCTGAGCACGCCGCACCGGAACCGGACGTCTCTCAGGCTGTCCGAGCTGCTCTTCCTGAACCGGATGCCTGCGTCGTAGAGCTCCACCGCGGAGCGGATGATGCCATGGGATTCATCATTTTTCTGAGATCGCCATCCATCATATTGCTTGTGGTCAGAATCAGAGTAGAGTAGGCTTTTGCGAAAAACATCCAGGGGGTGGAGTCGCAAGTTGCTGTCCCGTACTGCGAAGGACGGCGAAGATTTTGCTGGGGACATAAACCCCAGCACCTTCTTGTTGATATAATCATTGTCCTGGTCAGACACAAAATACGTAGTCCAGTAGTTAGTTTATGATTTCATGGAATTTTGGAGGTGGGACAGAATGCAACTCATAAGTCATAATGGACTACAAGATGGAAAGGACTAGGCTTAATTGAGAATACCTAGGAGGAACTAGACAGGGTGCAGTTTTGGTGGCTAGGGGAACAGATGTGCCATTAGGCATTCAGCGTGATGCAATGTTTCAAAAAAACTAAAAAAATTCATAGATGTAGTAAAAATAAAGTTATATAAACCTGCAAAATTTTAATTTCAAGTTCATCCTTGGTATCAAGAACAAGAAAAAGACACGGACAAGTTTGAAATTGAAATTTTGTATATTACATAACTTTATGTGTACCACATTGTCCATGATTTTCTTGGTATTTATTTCAAAACATCATGCTGGATTCACTAATGGGGATGCCAGTTCCCCTGGCCACTACGCAATGTTGAACTAGATAACATAACAATTAAGAACAATATGTTTCCAAATCCAAAAGGACTATAGGGCCTATTATCCCTCCAATTGCAAAAGTATCATTACTGTTAATTTTTATTATAATAAATACATAGTCACGAATCACAAATATACATATTATGATAAAAAAATACATTTCATGATGAATCTATCCCATTAAATCTGGTCAATCTAGGTACTCTTTTATATGTTAATGGTCAAAACTTGATTTGTTTTTACCAGAACAGATTCTAAGACTTGTATTTGCAACGGAACACATTTTGTATCGTGTACAAAAACATGTAGTAGATTTGTTCACACGCAATTCTAGTAAGTAGAAATGAAAGTTGAAAAGTAGCAGAGATCTTATAGGCTCATCGCATTACTTACCACCGGATCTTTCCCACCCACCAATAATACTTCCGCAAGTTTGAGGAGGACGAGAAGCGGCAGCTGGTTCTCGATGACGAGCATGTCGCGGCGGACGTACGGCACTGTGTACTGAAGGCCATGTTGGCTGAAGATTGGGTCGTCTGCCCGGTAACCATAGTCTGCCACTTCCCTGCCAGCGTCGACGATCCTCATCATTTCCAGCAGGAAGCAGCCATCCAAGACCATCATCCTCAAGAACTTCTCCCTCTTCTCCTCGCCTCCTCGCCACTCATCGCCGAGGTCCTGGTACGCGCCCTCAAGCTCCTCGGCCTTGTCCCGCACGGCGGCCACGAGCTGCTCCGGCGTCTTTCCGGTACTCGTGAGAAGGCGCAGCATCGCCCTACGCTTGTGCTCCTCCATGGGGAGCAGGCCTTTGTCGCCGTGGTGGAAGGGGCCCAGCGACACCACCTGCGGCTGGTAGGCCCGGGCAGTGTCCACGTTCAGCTCCTTAATGCTCGCCGGCACGCGGTAGATGGAGTGCCCGTGCGACTGCTCCACCTTCTTGTTGGCGGCTGCGATCTCCTTTGTCACGTCCACCGGCCACCAGTCGCTGGTAGCCGCCGGCTCGGATCTAGCGGCCATCTGGTGCATGCGTGCATGCGCGAGCTGCGGTGCAATTCTAGCTAGAGACTACCGATCCTACTAGAGACTACGTACCGATCCTACACATTGAGTAAACATGACCGAGGCCTCGATCTTCGTGCGTACATTGATACTTAATTTGCCTTTAGATTGCTTTAGAAGGAGATAAAGATCTATGCTGTCCTACATTTGCATGAAAAAAGCATGAATACAGGCAGGCAGGCAGCATAATTTGCTAAAGCTGAGTGAGAGAGGAATACTAGAAAGCTACGGATGGTACAAGCTATGATTAAAGAGGAAAGGTGACAGTAATATGATAGAGTGAAGAGTGAGGAAAGTATATAAATCAACGTTTCCTTGCAAGCTGGATGCGACTGGTAAGGCACTTGGGCATGTACAATGATATATATCAGCTATCTGTAAATGTATGCCATCTAAAATTTTAGATGATGTGGAGAGAGAGAAGGAGAAGAGAGAAAGGTGTTGTCTACTATTTAATAGATGGTCTTATAGACGACTTTTTACTGTCTATACCATTGTATAGATAACTATATAGATAACACATTAATTACATGAAACTATTACAGATAATTATATAGACAACACATTGTATATGCTATCTTTAGTCCTATTTATAGATGACATAGATGTGTATTATAGACTATTGTTGTCCATACCATTAATGTACATGCTCTAATTCGTATAGGTTTCATATTTACCACTTCCATTCTCTTCTGGTTGTCCTTCGAACATGCGAGAAATCTATGTATAGATCTATACCAATAAAAAAATATCTAGCCATTTATTTGGTGGGACCGAATTATGGCAGTTTAGATTTAGTTGTTGAAAAAAAACACCGTAGTTAAATCTAGCCATTTATCTGGTGGACCAAATTGAGAAAATTTCCATATTAATCAAAGAAAAAGAAAAAATATCTAACCTTTTATTTGGTGGGACCGAATTATAATGGTTTAGATTTAGTTGTTAAAAAAAGACTGCAGTTAAATCTAGTCATTTATCAGGTGGGCTAAATTATAATGTTTAGATTTCGTTGTTGAAAAAAACACCACAGTTAATTATATGGGTCCAACAAAAATAGATGGGAATCAATTTCTAATTTATTTGGCAAGCCCTAAATTCCTCTGCGTTGCGCGCCTTTCCTTTTCCGCTCTTTCCTTTATTCTCCTCTTCACATGAAACCAATCATGCCTCTTTCCTTCGTCACGAGTAGAGCAAAAGAACAAGGAGGTCGGCAAGACGCCGGTGAGGGGCTACCATCACCGGGAACACCATCATCACCGCTGTCGTTCTGCATAGAGATGCATGCTCCCACTGCTGTGCTGCGGCCTCCCACCGCACGATTGCTACACCGACACCTCACTTCGCCTTCAATAGCTGATGAGGCTTTGTTGGAGTTCGTTCCTGAAGTCACAGAGGCAGCTGCTGGCGATTCAGACATGCCATCCATCTCATGTGCCACGGCGCATCACTACTACAGAAATCATCATCACAAACGGTTCAAAAATATCATCACAGATGGTTTTCTGAACCGTCTGGATTTATAGGTCACTGATAATCGAATGTTATCACAGATGGTTTGTGAGCCGTCTGTGACTCACACATCACAGACGGTTCTAAACTAAAATCGTCTGTGAAAAACACTATCACAGACGGTTCTAAACTTAGAACCGTATGTGATGTGTGTTTTTCACAAACGGTTCTAGTTTAGAACCATCTATGATGTGTGAGTCACAGACGGTTTATACTATAAAATCGTCTATGATAGTTCATTCTATACCTAAATTTTTTTCTATTTTTTAGTTAACCTCAGGAAATGTTAACTATGCTTTTTGAAAACAAGTGAAAACAAGCAAATACGATATCAAACATAGCAAAGAACATTTTATTTTCATTATAATTTACCATTACAGCATCACAAGATTACAATCCACCATTACAATAGCAGAGAACATAACAAAAAATAATTGAAGCAACAATGGAGGCTACGATGAAGAGAACAATGAAAGCAACACAGCAGAGAACAATCCACCATCACAAGCTTAGGTAGGCCTTCTTAGCAGCTGCCTCACTGTAAGCTCCTGGGCAACCCTAAATCCAACAAAGTAGCAACAATGGAGGCTACGATGGAGACCTAAACCCCACAGAATCAAATATTAGAAGAAACAATGGAGGGATGAAGGTTAAGATGCATTTGAAGGGAGCGGGTAGATGGGTTCGGGTGAGTATTTATATAGGAGGGAGAGCTACGATCCGTAGGGTGTGGGTTCGTCAGTTTCTATTGGCTAGAATTGGGTTGAGGAGGATTGACGAGCCCAGTGGTCAGAATTTATCACAGACGGTTCTCGATAAGAACCGTCAGTAAAAGCATCACAGACGGTTCTTGTTAAGAACCGTCTGTGATATTGGCTATATATATATATCGATACAATATAAACAACTAGTCTCAAAATATGAAATAACAAAGTCCTGTATGGCTTATATATACTCAGTTGAAAGGTTTCGACAAGATCTACAACTTTGCAGTTAAGACAAACCCCAAATTTCGAAGAGAAAATCAAAAATTTTTGGCAAAAACAGAAATAAAAAACTTCCGATGTAAATTTGAGGTTAAAGATGACCGATTTTGGGAGTCTTCATGGGCGACTAGCACGAGCCTGTCATTTGTTTTGGATCGGACTCGTCGTTAGCTTTCCAATGAGTACAAAAACAGACATTGTATGATGAAAAATTATAAAATTTTAGGGGTGTGTGAGGCGAAAAACATATCACAGACGGTTCTTATCAAGAACCGTCTATGATAGTATCACAGACGGTTCTTATCAAGAACCGTCTGTGATTGCATTTAATACAGGCGGTTTTTATGAACTGTCTGTAATGAGGCGTCTAATATAAACGTTTTTGTAGTAGTGCATGCTCCCTCTCTCTATTCATCTGTGAAGATCCATCGAAGTAGCATCGTCGTGTCCTCTATTCTCGTGGAGGGAAGAAGGGAGGTCGATTGCGCTGGCCATCTTTCTGCCATCATCTGATGCGCCATACCTCCTGTCGCTCGATCATTAGGAAAATGATGCGCCATACCTCTGCACTTCAATTTCTTTTCTTAAATTTCCCAAATACTTCAAATTGTTGATTTGATTTTACATGGTAGTCTTCTGTCCATCCAATTGCTAAACTATACATTATTAGATGACTAGATGGCAATATTTGACATAATCCAGTAGTGTTCTGTAAAGCCAATTGCTAATTGTATGTAACATCCAATTTTGAGACCTAGAATTTTGGTTGAAATAAAATTTAAAAGTTTGAATTTGAATTCAAAAGTGCCATGCAAATTTCAACCAAATTTCAAATTTTCAAAAAAATTCAAAACCTTCTCAGGCTTGGCATAGCCTATTTCCCCTCCCCTCCGACCCACTTGTCCCCTGGCCTGGCCCTAGCCCTGGCTTGGCCAAGCCTAGCCCACCCATGGCTCTGGCACCATGCCAAACCCGCGCCGCCACTCCTAGCATCCGCCTGCACCCGAGTCATGCGCACCCTCGCTACGCTGCCCATGCTCCCGTTGACTCCTATGCGTCCACAGTGTGTCGTCGCCCGCCCATGTGTGCCCCGTGCTAACCCCGCCTAGTGCCGCTCATGCCCTACCCAGACCCCTCCTCTTCTCCCTTCACTACTACAAAAAGACTTATATTAGACGCCTCATCACAAACTATTCACCAAAACTGTCAGTGTTAAATGGAATCACAGACTGTTTAGATTTAGAGACTGTATGTGTTAATGCCAGCACTAAAGAATGTCTATGAAAAGATAATATCACAGATGGTTTATGGTGAGCACCGTCTGTGAAGTATTACAAACGGTTCTTACCAAGAACCGTCTATGATATTTGTTCTTACCAAGAACCGTCTGTGATATTGTCAAATATCACAAATGGTTTTTTATTTAAACCGTCTGTGATACTTCATAGATGATTTGTATTACAAACTGTATGTGATTCATTATCACAAACGGATCGTATTAAAAACCATCTGTGATATGTTTCCTGCTTCGCAATTCCCTAAAATTTCATAATCTCCTGCCTGAGTTCGAGTAGGATTCCGTTCCGAGATACCTTTAGTAAAACGGGCATAACATTTGCATACGGTATACGTTTTTGATGTTCTTACACTTGTTAGAAAGCTAACGACGAGCTTGATCAAAAAAAATTGACCTGCTCATGCTAGTCACCCTCTAAGACTACCAAAATCGTCTATCTTTAGTCTCAAATTTGCATCACAAGTTTTTGGTTTCAGTTTTTACCAATATTTTCGATCTTCCCTTCGGAATTTAGGGTTCGCCTCAACTACAAAGTTGTACATCTCGTCGAAACCTTTTAAATGAGTATATATAAACCATATAGCACTTTGCTATTTCATATTTTGAGACTACCTGTCTACATTGCATCGATATATATTCATATAACTGTTTATGTATCACAGACAGTTTGTGGTTCAAACTATATGTTATAATTATGTTTCACAGATGGTTTGTGGTTCAAACTATCTGTGATAATTTGATCCCTGATCACTGGGCCCGTCGATCCTCCTCAATCCAATCCCAACCAATAGAAACCCACCAACCCCCACCACACGGATCGTAGCTCCACCTCTCCATCCGTGCGCCAAAAATTTTTCAACTCCCACATCTCCTTCCCCTATAAATATTCACCCAAACACATCCCCTAGCTACTGCATACGCTCAAAATCTCTCTAGTCTCCTCAATGTTCTCCTCCTCGACCCGACCCAGAAGGCCCTTACAAAGTAGATGGCACGCAAGTCTACGAGCAACAAGACCAGTAAAGTAGCTTGCTATCAAGATGGCACTCAAGTCGGCACCTGCGACGGTGGGAGTCAAGAATATCTAGCTCACGCGCTGCATCAAGGGCGAGAGGGCCTAGGCATAGAGGCCTTGTCAGCGTGGTTGAGCTTCCATTGTCTGCTAAGATCTCTGCTTCTTCTATGTTCTTGCAATGTTTAATAGTTGGGTTCATAGGTTTAGGAGATATGTTCTTGCCATGTTCTTGCTGTGTTAGATTTTTAACATGCCTGTTATCTTGTGATGCTATAATGGTAGATTCTAATCTTAATGTAAATAGAATATGTTGCTGTATTTGTTGCTGCATTTGCTTGTTTTCAAAGGGTATAGCTAACATTTTCTGAGACTAGCCAAAAAATAAAAAAATGGTATAAAATAAACTATCACAGAAGGTTTTGAGGTATAAACCATCTGTGAAGGACTATCATAGACGGCTCAAACAAAAAACTATATGTGATACTCGTACCATCACAGACGGTTCTATCTACCAACCGTCTATGATGAAAAAGTATTATGGACGGTTCTATATACCAACCGTCTGTGATACTCATCCATCACAGACGGTTGGTAACTAGAACTGTCTGAGTTGCGTGAGTATCAAAGGTAGTTTTTGGTTTGAGTTGTCTATAATAGTGTTCTTCATAGACGGTTCTAGTTACAAACCATTTGTGTTGTACTTATCACAGGTGACTTACAAACTGTCTGTGATAATTTTCAATTATCACTGACTCATAATTTTAGACGGTTCAGAAAATCATTTGTGATGACAGTTCCAAACCATTTGTGACAACCCTTTTTGTAGTAATACTTCTTTGTGCACCACATCGCCTGTGCCCACCACCACCGCATTGCCCCCACATGTTGTGATCCACAGTTGACCGTGTTAGTGATATGCCCTAGAGGCAACATGGAGATGTTGTATATATCACATACTATATTTATGATACATTACTTTATTCCTTAGAATAGACATCATCATTATTGATCAATGAGTATGTGACTTATTCATAAGACTCTTAAATACTAAAATGTTGCTATTTCTAAATGATCCCTGATCGTATATCATATGAGGAACAAATATGATTCAAAGACAAAGATCAGCATATGTATTGATTGATGATCATGTGTCATGGATCATGGTATGATGATACCAAATCAATAATATGGACATGTGTTAGTGAACATATGTTGGATAGATCTGCCATGAGACACTGCAGAGATTCCATGTGTCATCAGTTTGTCTCGAGTAGTGTTTATGTAGAATCCTTAGACTTGAGATCATCATGGTTCCCAACATGAGTAGTAGCTTATTTTGGGACTACTAAACACTACTCCGTAACTGGGTAGTTATAAAAGTAGTCTTCGGGTTTGCCATGAAACATGTAGTGGGATGTGAATGATCAAGATAGAATTTACCCCTCCTTATGGGAGAGATATCTCTCTGGGCCCCTCGATGTAATGGATTATGAAAGTGCATGGCCATGCCAAGGTGATTAAGGAGTCAATCACAAGTTTATAATCCATCACGGAATCGAGAGAGTGATTGAGCTATTAAGAGGATGACACAGGTCTCGTCTTGAGCTCAATCTATATCGTGAGGCAAAAGGATTCGTACATGAGAGAACATTACAGGTTCAGCCGATATGATCTTTACATATACTTTGGGGTTAATATGTCTTACTAGAGGCCGCTATTAACAGGGTGACCGGAAAGGCGTTTCCGGGTCACGACCAAGTATACGTGAACCTACAGGGTCGCAGGCTTAACGGGTTGGAACACTGATTCGAATATGATTCGGATATGGGCTCAATTCGGATAAAGATCCGAATAGACTCCTAATGGGCCTCGGTCCGCAAGGCCCACGTGAGGAGGTCTATATATATGGAGGCGAGGGGCTGAGGGGATTCGTCCATGTTAACATCTAGCAAAACCCTAGCCGCCACCTCCCGAGCCAAACCCTAGCTGCTCACGAGTGCTAGTACACTCGCGATCGGCGTTCCAGCCCCGGATGTGTGGATACCGGTGGAGGCGCTGCTCGTTGCAGTGTTGATCGGCGTGCGTGGAGGAGACGATCTATTCGGGACGATCGGCTACTTCCACTACTACCTCGACGCGTGTGATTGGATCGGTTTCCAATTCTTCTTCCGCTGTGCTGCGCGTCTAAGTGGTAACGATCCATGATCCATCCTTAGCATGATGTTCTTGGGTGCGCGGTAGAAAAGTTTTGTTTTCTGCTTCCGTAGCCTATGCGTATTCCTTTAGTGGTATCGGAGCCATCTTGCTTAGTTTGGAATCTGAATCGGTGGTAGCACGGGTTGATGAGATCAATCGGTAATAAGGGGTTGAAATAGGTATGAGTTGATAGCATCATATGGCCAAAAAGATTAGTTCGTGATCCTTCTTTGATGTACGCGCGACTTGCCCCTACCGGCTGGAATCACCATCGGGGCTAACTGTGCGCACAATCAGTAGATCGAACCAACAGATCGAGGTCTTGTGTTGTGGTCTCCTCAAGTATACTGTCGGACCCCGGAGCAACGACTCCTGGATCCTCTGTGTAAATCGCACTAGTCCAGGATTAAGCTAGTGCACACAGTGGATAACAAAGATTCATATCATGCACAATGACATTTATTTATTAACTAAATATGGGCCTGATGGCCAAATTTTACGTCAATGGTTCATAAACCAAAAATACATATAAACAGCGGAAGAAAACCAATGAAGTAGCAGCCCATCCTGCCTGCCCACAGGCGAATGACTGTAAGACGCGGCCTAGTCGTCACCATCCTCACCGAAGTTGTTGACGTCATCCTCTGGCAACAGATTTTAGCAAGGTGAGCACATAAAGTACTCCCAAGGTAAGCACATAAAGTACTTACGCAAGTTACACCAGGAGATATAACAGAATTGATGCATGCATAATGGATTTCAAAGGAAGGCTTAATAGGGTAAATGTGCGGAAAAGCAATACTTGAATTTGAATACAATAATGTAAGTACGAAAAGCTGGACTTTAATACAGTATATGAAACAATGTTTTTAACAAGTAATATCGTTAGTGTAGGCTCCGACCCACACTAACCTAGTCACAGGTATCCCACCTGGTCCATTTTTTCAAAAGATTTCACATGGGTTGCATCTATCCATATGCTTTTCAAAATCTCTTATGGATTCATATCGTTAGTGTAGGCTCCGACCAAACACTAACTTATTCACAGGCATCCCACCTGGTCATCGATTCCATCCATCCATCCATAAGCATTTTCAGAAATCATTTAAATAAAACCAAAGTCTAATCCATGAAAAACTTTACTTGGCTTGCCCGTGACCGTGGGCACGGCTATCCAGGATAGATTATACACTCTGCAGAGGTTGTACAGCTTTACCCACAAGATATGATTATCTCATATTGTCGGACACTACACGCTTCCATAGGCGGGCGACTGAGAAATCATAACAAGGGCTTTACAATGCTAAGCCTTCAACTTGGTCACGCCGCCGCTAAGGTTTCACCACAACTTGAATCCACAAGTTGGAGCCCCCTCTTGTGCCGTGTGAGACTTCCCATGGCCTATGCCACGCTCACATTCAACCTATAGCGAGACCAAAGTTAGGACCTCACAAATTAGTCAGCCAGGACTGTCCCATACCAGTCTTGTGGTAGTACAATATGGCTTCGCAACAGTAGCTTACAGACCGATCTTTAATTTGACTTAGGCTCAATCCACATACCCACATGCACGACAATCAACCAGGTGTCACCAAACACGAGGCATGTCGGCACCCACCACCTAACCATTAGCCTAGGTCCAAATCATAAGTTTTCATTTTTATTTTGAAACCATTTTCATAAACCATCCTTGACTCACCGAAGTCAAGAATTAATTTTCAAATCGAACAGTCATTTTATGTGAAATAGTTTATCCCACCTAAAATCATACTAAGCCAGCTAAGCATTTCTATAAAATTTCTAGTCAATACTATGGTACTAACTAGTTTTTAGCTAGGGTGACAAGGTATATGAATTCGAGATTCAAATTGGCCATATTCAAAGGATTATGGGTATATCTAATATTTAAACTGAATTTAAATTAAATTTGAATAGAAGTACGCATGCATATACAGTAAAACAACATAAATAAATTTAAAATATTAGGTTCAACATGGTCAAAGGTGTAACTTGCCTTGCTTCGAAGTTTGCTGAGGTTCGCTGAAGTTATACTCTCCGGAATAGTCGTAGTCTACACGCGGAAAACCCGAATAACTAAACTCAAATAAAATCCAAATAAAATCCAAATTTTATAAAATAAATGCTGGAAGATAGAATATGAATTTTGGAATTTGAATTGGTCCAAAAGGAGTTAGGGCGAAGGAGGACGACTTCTGGAAGTTTGAATTCCAAAGAAATGAATAAAAGGAATTATTGGAATTCTTTTCTTTATGAAGGAAAAGTGGTTGGAAGCTACAATATTTGTGTAGGGTCGAAGTCATGATCGAAGGTGTAGTCGAAGACATGGTCAAGACCATAGTCGAATTAACGGTTGAAGAAGCGGAGGTCCAAGCCGAAGACGAAGACTCCAAGTACGAGTGCAGTCGAATTCGAAGATTAAGATTCGGTCGTAGACTTACTCGAAATTGTATAGTGGTCGAAGAACACTATAACAGTCGAGAACAAGTGGTAAGCGGAGTCGAGTGGTCGGGACGACAATGAACGCCGGTGGTGGAAAGCGAAGGTACTCAGAGTCGGCTACGACTTCGACTACCGAGTATTCTTCCAACTACTCCTCGCTGAAAAAGCGAAGGTACTCGGAGACTTAGAGCGAAGAGTGACAGTGGTCAGAGGCGACTATGGTCGGAGGTAGACGGAGATGACAAAGTGGTTGGGAGGATCGTAGTCGGAAAAACAATTGTGGTCGAAAGGATTGGAGTTTATGCAGAGTGATCGAAAGAATCGAATGGGTTGGAGGGTACGGAGGTTAAAACGGTCAACCAACCATGGTAGGTTCGAAGACGGAGGTTGAAGTCGAAGGCTCCAAGATTGAAGACCGAAGTTGAAGTCTTCGAGGTCGAAGGTCAAAGGCTAGAGTCGAAGTCTCCGAAGGTCAAAGCCAAAATTGGAGTCTCCGAAGGTCGAAGTCGAAGGCTCTGAGCAGTCGGAGTCTAAGAAGCCTCCGAATAGCCGAGTCTAAAGTGCCTCTAGATGGCGGAGTCTAAAGAGCCTCCGGATAGCGGAGTCTTAGAATCGGATGGTTGGGAGGAGTCGGACAGCTTCGCGTGATGAGATCCGGGTGATCCAACGGCGGCGAAGACCGGGAGATGTACAAAAGAGGGAGAAGAGTGTGGGTCCTGTTTTACCTTGGCGCAAGGTTTGGGTTACACAAAGTTGGCTGGCGGCAAGGGTGTAGCGAAGGCAAGACACGATTATCGACGGCGGAGACTCTCCGACGACAGCTTGCTCGGAGAAGGGGCGTCGAAGGTTCGCGCGGGACTGAGGAAGGTTATTGGCGGCGGGGTACTCCGGTCATATTTTGGCTCAGGAAAAAGGGTGAAGGAGGTGCGCGCGGTCCCGTTGAAGATTTGGTGGTGGCGTCGGTGTTGGCGAAAGGGACACTCCGGCGGGGGAAATTGCTTGGCGGAGGGGTGGCGAGGTGAAGAAAAGAGAGAGGGGATTGCGAGGAGTGCATTGGTGCTCTCGCGCAATACCAGAATTGGTTGGAAGGTGGTCGGTGGCGAGTTGGAGCGATAGCGTAACTCGGGCGGCGGTGGCGGCAGTATTCCGGCGGTGAGGAGACTCAACCAAGGGCGGTCGAGAAAATCAAAAAATTATAAAATATATACTGAAAAATAGATTATGAATTTATATGAATTTAGAAACTTGAATCACCTGATTCGGAGTTCGGACGGAGGAGAACGAGCGATTGGAAGATTGTCGAATCAGAAAATTCTAGAAAAAGAAAAATCAGGTTCGGAATATTCCCGCGTGAACAGTAACGGACAGCAGCCCTGTTCACTGTTTTTGGCTGTGTCGTTGGTGAGAAAAGGCATGGGAGGTGAAGCCAATGGGTTGCTAATAACCCGAGGCACATGTAGGAATTGGCGGCACGTCAAACGGAGCACGGTGACGACGCGGACAACGACAACGGCATAGGGTGTGAAGAGAAGAATAATTTTCGGGCAAAGAATATGATGAAGTAAGGTAACCACGGCGTAGAACGCGGTAAGGCGAGTCTAGAAAAAAAATATCGGCTAAGCCGAAACTCACCGGAGGCGACGCAATCGTCGTTTGAACGACGTCGGTACCGAAACACAAAAAATTCAATATCTTTGTGCTCGATCAGGCGAATCCAAAACCGTCTGAAACGTAGCCTCTTGGGATGATTTGGCACGTTTTGACGTGAACGGATTGTTGAGAGCATTCCCGGACAGGCGGGGACACGAAGTGCCATTTACGGCAATAGCAAGGTGTCGGGCGCAAATATTTAGGAAAGGTTTTTGGACGAACGGAGGGGAGCACGGCGTAGAACGTGTCGAGACGAACTCAACGCCGCAGACGGCTCGGCCAACGGACTAGCGAAACGCGGTGGACAAGACTTTATGCAGCCTATAGGCTGACATCGGCGTTCCGGGCAAACGGAGAGGAATTAACATGCGAGACTTGCCGCGAATCGAAGAGTAGAGCGTGAGGATCATGATGCTTACCTTGGTTTTGGTTGGGCATGCAAGGTCGGCCGGTGGCGACGCGACGAACACGGACCCGATTTGGCCCACGGTGGCGACGGTGCTCGCGCGGTTCCGCGGCGAGGTGAGCACCGCGTAGAACGCGGTGAGGCGAAGCCAACGGTGTGGTCAAACGTGGCGGCGCTCCACCGGACGAGGCACAAAATGCCGGAGAACGACGCTTGGTACACAAAAATAAAACTCCGATTGCGACCAAACGAGAGGGAGTGGGGACTTGAGATTTTCGGGGTTGAGTGAGGATGAGGAGAGGCTCACGGGGCTCCCTTTTATAGGGGTGGAGGTGGACCGAGGAGGGAGATCGACGGGGCATGTCTTTGAATGGCATGGTTTAAATCCCGCGAAAATAGCTCATGAATGAGGGGGAAACGGTAGGGAAACGAAAGAGTTAAACGAGGGGAGTTGAATGCAATTTATTTCATGCAAATCCGTTGAGGAAATCACGAGTTCTAGGAGCTCAAAGGTCCGGCCATGGCTGCACACGTGTGAAGAAACTCTTTGGAGAAGCAACGGTTGGAGAAGAAGAATAGGAGGAGAGAGAAAGAGAGAAAAGAAAAAGAAAGAAAAAGAAAAAGAAAAAGAAAATTCGGGAAAATTTTAAGAAAATTTTTTAAGATCCTTGGAACCTAAAAAGATTTAAAAAAATATTTTCGAAATTTTTTGATGTTTATTTTAATTTTTAAAAATATTTTTCTTTTTCTAGCCTTAAATAATACAATAAATAACAAATAAAGCTTAAAAATCTTAGAAAAATTCATAGAAGTTTCTAAAGCTATTTTGAACTTATAAAAAAATTTCAACTAAAATTTGCATATTTTTCTTTATAAAATAGTTTTTTAATTTAACAGAAAGGTTCTTTTCTTTAAAACTGAAAATCAGGTCAAATAAATTTTAAAAATTCAAGTGACCAAATAACTTTGATTTTTATTTTAAACTAAATTATTTATTATTTTATTTATTTATTTTTATTTTTATTTATTTATTTTTTTAAAAAAACTTGGGCTGTTACATATACCGATCGCGATGATCAATATGATTGATCTAATGAAAATTGAGACATTTGGAATGGCTCAGATTTGGGTTGATTTGATCGGCCTGATGAGATTTTCATAGCGATTTTATAGATTGGATCTGTAAATTTCGTAGGGTGTTCAGGGCCGTGTGTATCCCCCTTGTATAGCGTCTTGGGTTCACATCGTTAGGTAGAATGCGATTCTACGTCTAACTTGTTTTTGCAGGGAATGATGTGAATAGTATGGCCCTATAGCTTATTTGAATGTATGAGATGTATGTGATGTATGTAACATTCGTTCATGGCCTGCGTGTCATGATTATTTCAACCATTGTTAGCTGTATATATTGTATTTAACGACCTGTGTGTCGACCTTAATGCTTGAATCTATCTTTGTAATCTTCAATTTCTAGCTATTATAGGTAGTAGCCTAGTTTTGAGGTTACAAGCTTTTAAGCATGGTGGCCTAAAGGAGTGATGTGGAGGATGGAGATCGTCTACACCTACTTGGAGATGGATATCACCATTTTTTGGGCCATACTACTTCACAGTTAAATATGTTTATCTATGATGTTATCTATCTTATTCTTATGCAATGATATATGTGATATGTTGCTTTGGTAGGATAGAATCCCTCTTAAAATTAGGTGTTAATGTCCTTCCATATGCTGCACCAAAAGATAATGATCACCGCATGGTACGTCTACCAAAGTAGAGTGCCATCGGTTATCATCATCATTTGGGGTAAATGTCGGACATCTACATGCGGAAGCATTTGGTTTACGTAACAAGGTTATCAAAATAGTTTTGGACCTTGGGGCATAGATTGGGGCCGAGGCATACTGATGTCACCCAAAATAGTCACATAGGGATGTGATTAGCAAGGTGTTGCTTACCTATGTCACTAGTTTTCTAGCCGTGATGCCAAAGCTCACTAGGAATTAGTGAAATGAGGATCTTTACCCACTATGTAACTTAGAGGGAGTTTTTGTTGCAAAGCTCATAGTGGGAGTCTTTTGTTAAATAGTTTAATAAAAGATTAACATAAACATAGTGCTAAACTTTGCATATTCTTGTGTTGTAGATCATGTCAGCTAACGTCGCATCCAGTACTTTTAATTTGCGATCTGTTCTTGAGAAAGAAAAACTCAATGGAACAAACTTTTTGGATTGGTATCGCAACTTGAGAATTGTTCTCAAGCAAGAGCGCAAGGAGTATGTCCTTGAGTCTCCTTACCGAAGACTTGCTCGATAATACTACGTGGCTGCACGGAGAGCTTATGAGAAGCAAACGAATGATTGTCTTGATGTGAGTGTCTCGCTTGCCACAATGTCCTCTCGAGCTTGAAACAATATGAGAACACAGATGCCTACAATATCATTGTGGGGTTACGTGGTATGTTTGAGAACCAAGCAAGAGTGAGAGGTTCAATACTTCAAAGTCCTTATTTGCGTGCGAGCTTGCGTAGGAATCCGTCACCCTCATGTGATTAAGATGATTGGCTATATTGAGAGTCTGGAAAAGCTTGGTTTTCCCTTTAGCCAAAAGTTGGCTACTGATGTGATTCTCCAGTCGCTCCCCCCGAGCTTTGAGCCATTCATAATGAACTTTCACATGAACAACCTGGACAAGACCCTGGCTGAGTTGCATGGGATGCTAAAATCTGCCGAGGAAAGCATTAAGAAAAGCAGCAATCATGTGATGATGATGCACAAAGGCAAGGGCAAACCCTATGTCAAGAAAAGCGCGGTCAAAAGAAAGTTAGCTCCCGATGCGATCGCGAGCAGTTCTAAGGCCAAGAAAGACAAGAAGGGCGTTGCTCATCCTGATGCAGATTGTTTCTACTGTAAGCAATCAAGACATTGAAAAAGAAACTGCCCAAAGTACTTGGAGGATCTTGAGAAGAAGAAGGGAAGTATGACTTCCACTCCAGGTATAAATGTTATAGAAATCAATCTTGCTACTTCTTCCACTAATTCTTGGGTATTTGATACCGGATCGGTTGCTCACATTTGCAAATCGTTGCAGGGGCTAATAAGAAGTAGAAGTTTGAGGAGGAGCGAAGTGGATCTTCGCGTTCGCAATGGAGCAAAAGTTGCTGCGGTAGCTGTTGGCACCATGCCATTGTCTTTACCTTCAGGATTAGTTTTGGAATTGAATAATTGTTATTGTGTTCCATCTCTTTCAAAGAACATTATTTCTGCTTCATGTTTGCAAGCAGAAGGTTATGACTTTAAATCTATGGACAATGGTTGTTCTCTTTATTTCAAAGATATGTTCTATTGTCATACTCCATTGGTGAATGGGTTATACGTTCTTACTCTTGAAGGGTCACCGGTCTATAACATTAATGCAAAGAGGCAACGTCCGAATGATTTGAATCCCACATTTATTTGGCACTGTCGCTTAGGTCACATAAATGAGAAACGCATGCAGAAGCTTCATAGAGATGGTATTCTGCACTCATTTGATTTTGAATCATTAGAGACATGCGAATCTTGTTTACTTGGCAAGATGACAAAGGCACCTTTCACCGGTCAAGGTGAACGGGCAAATGACTTATTGGCACTCGTACATACTGATGTATGTGGACCAATGAGCTTAACAGCCAGATGTGATTTTCAGTACTTCATAACTTTTACTGATGACTTTAGTAGATATGGGTATATCTACCTGATGAACCATAAGTCTGAATCCTTTGAAAAGTTCAAAGAATTCTAAAATGAAGTGCAAAATCATTTAGGCAAGACAATCAAGTTTCTACGATCTGATCGTGGAGGTGAGTATTTGAGCCATGAGTTTGGCAATCATCTAAAAGATTGTGGAATTGTTCCACAATTGACTCCGCCAGGAACACCTCAATGGAATGGGGTATCTGAACGGAGAAATCGCACCTTATTAGATATGGTGCGCTCCATGATGAGCCAAAGTGATCTTCCGTTGTCTTTTTGGGGTACGCTCTTGAAACAAACCGCGTTCACACTAAACAGGTTCCATCAAAATCAGAGAAAAGACACCATATGAGATGTGGACAGACAATGTCCTAGCTTGTCTTTTCTTAAGATTTGGGGATGTGAGGCTTATGTAAAACGTTTACAATCTGATAAGCTCACTCCTAAATCTGATAAATGCTTCTTTATCGGGTATCCTAAGGAAACAAAAGGATATTACTTTTATAATCAAGGAGAAGGCAAAGTATTTGTCGCCCGGCATGGTGTCTTCTTAGAGAAAGAGTTTCTCTCAATAAGGGATAGTGGGAGCACAGTGTAATTTGAAGAAATTCAAGAAATACCTGATAACGTTTCAGCTCCTCTGAGAACTGCAAGCAGGATGAACAAATCGTTGAAGAACTGTTGTGGACACACCAGCACCACGAGGTCGAAGGTCACGTCGAGCACCTGAGAGGTACATGTTCTTGACTACTCAACAACGGGACATATTGTTGTTAGACAACGATGAGTCTAAGACCTATGAAGAAGCGATGGTGGGACCAGACTCTGAGAAATAGCTTGAAGCCATGAGATCCGAAATTGAATCCATGCACGAGAATCAAGTTTGGAACTTGGTTGATCCACTGATGGTGTTAAAACCATTGAATGCAAATGGGTTTTCAAGAAAAGATAGACATAGATGGAAATGTTCACATCTATAAAGCGCGACAGGCCAAAGGTTTCAAACAAATCAAGGTATTGATTATGATGAAACTTTTCACCGTCGACTTTGCTAAAGTCTATTCGGATCATTCTAGCGATTGCTGCATATTTCGACTATGAAATATGGCAAATAGATGTCAAAACAGCTTTCCTTAATGGAAATCTGAGTGAGGATGTGTACATGACACAGCCCACGGGTTTTGTCGATCCGCAATCAGTTGGAAAGATATGCAAGCTCCAAAGATCCATTTATGGATTAAAGCAGGCATCTCGGAGTTGGAACATTTGTTTTGATGAAGTAATAAAAGGGTTTGGTTTCATCAAGAATGAAGAAGAGCCTTGTGTTTACAAAAAGGCTAGTGGGAGCGCACTCGTTTTTCTGGTCTTATATGTGGATGGCATATTACTGATCGGAAATGACATTCCTTTGCTCGAATCTGTTAAGTCTTCATTAAAAAATAGTTTCTCTATGAAAGACTTAGGAGAGGCAGCATATATTCTGGGCATCAAGATCTATAGAGATAGATCAAAAAGGCTAATTGGATTAAGCCAAGATACGTACATTGACAAAGTGTTAAAAAGGTTCAACATGCATGATTCCAAGAAAGGTTTTCTACCTATGTCACATGGTATAAATCTTAGCAAGAATCAGTGTCCTAGTACACCTGATAAGCGGGATAAAATGAATGCGATTCCATATGCTTCAGCTATTGGGTCCATTATGTATGCCATGCTTTGTACACGTCTGAGATGTTTCAGATGCTTTAAGTGCTACGAGTAGATACCAGTCAGATCCGGTGAAAGTCACCGGATTGCCGTAAAGAACATCTTGAAGTACTTGAGAAGAACTAAAGATGTGTTCCTTGTCTATGGAGGTGAGGAAGAGCTCGTTGTAAATGGTTACACCGATGCTAGCTTCCAAACCGACAAAGATGATTTTAGATCGCAATTTGGATTTGTGTTTCGCTGAATGGCGGTGCGGTAAGTTGGAAGAGTTCCAAGCAGCAGACGGTTCTTGATTCTACAACGAAGCCGAGTACATAGCGACGAAGCCGCCAAAGAGGTCGTTTGGATCAAGAAATTTATTTCGAGCTTGGTATGATGGCTAGTGCCTCCGGCCCAATGGACCTCATTGTGACAATAGTGGGGCCATTGCACAAGCCAAGGAGCCTAGATCGCACTGTAAGTCCAAGCACATTTTACGCGATTTCATCTCATCCGCGAGATAGTGGAGAGAGGCGATGTGAAGATATGCAAAGTACAAACGGATTTGAACATTGCAGATCCGTTGACAAAGCCGCTTCCCCAGCCAAAGCATGAAGCTCACACTAGGGCAATGGGTATTAGATACCTACATCGTTGACTCTAGTGCAAGTGGGAGACTGTTAGTGATATGCCCTAGAGGCAACATGGAGATGTTGTATATATCACATACTATGTTTATGATACATTACTTTGTTCCTTGGAATAGACATCATCATTATTGATCAATGAGTATGTGACTTATTCACGAGACTCTTAAATACTAAAATGTTGCTATTTCTAAATGATCCCTGATCGTATATCATATGAGAAACAAATATGATTCAAAGACAAAGATCAGCATATGTATTGATTGATGATCATGTCTTATGGATCATAGTATGGTGATACCAAATCAATAATATGGACATGTGTTAGTGAACATATGTTGGATAGACCTGCCATGAGACACTGCAGAGATTCCATGTATCATCAGTTGGTCTCGAGTAGTGTTTATGTAGAATCCTTAGACTTGAGATCATCATGGTTCCCAACATGAGTAGTAGCTTATTTTGGGACTACTAAACACTACTCCGTAACTGGGTAGTCATAAAGTAGTCTTCGGGTTTGCCATGAAACATGTAGTGGGATGTGAATGATCAAGATAGAATTTGCCCCTCCTTATGGGAGAGATATCTCTGGGCCCCTCGATGTAATGGATTATGAAAGTGCATGGCCATGCCAAGGTGATTGAGGAGTCAATCACAAGTTTATAATCCATCACGGAATCGAGCTCAAGCTATATCGTGAGGTAAAGGGATTCGTACATGAGAGAACATTACAGGTTCAGCCGATATGATCTTTACATATACTTTAGGGTTAATATGTCTTACTAGAGGCCGCTATTAACAGGGTGACCGGAAAGGCGTTTCCGGGTCACGACCAAGTATACGTGAACCTACAGGGTCGCACGCTTAATGGGTTGGAACACTGATTCGAATATGATTCGGATATGGGCTCAATTCGGATAAAGATCCGAATAGACTCCTAATGGGCCTCGGTCCGCAAGGCCCACGTGAGGAGGTCTATATATATGGAGGCGAGGGGCTGAGGGGATTCGTCCATGTTAACATCTAGCAAAACCCTAGCCGCCACCTCCCGAGCCAAACCCTAGCTGCTCACGAGTGCTAGTACACTCGCGATCGGCGTTCGGCCGGATGTGTGGATACCGGTGGAGGCGCTGCTCGTTGCAGTGTTGATCGGCGTGCGTGGAGGAGACGATCTATTCGGGACGATCGGCTACTTCCACTACTACCTCGACGCGCGTGATTGGATCGGTTTCCAATTCTTTTTCCGCTGCGCTGCGCGTCTAAGTGGTACCGATCCATGATCCTTCCTTAGCATGATGTTCTTGGGTGCGCGGTAGAAAAGTTTTGTTTCCTGCTTCCGTAGCCTACGCGTATTCCTTTAGACCGTTGCACCCTCACCTCCTCGTCTCTACTCCTCCCTGTGCCGCACACCGAGCTTAGCCTCCCTTGCTTCGCGCTGCACCGGCGCCATCGACGCCACCCTTAGCCTTCGCATGGCATTAATGCCATCAAACAGCCATGTCTTCTCCCCCGTGGCTATAAAGCCCGCACATCTCATCCTTGTTCCTCCCATTGCTTGTCCCTTCACCTCAACTGCCCCAAGCACCACCTGAACCTCCACCTTCTACCCTTTTGGACGTTTTGCTGCCGTCAACACCAGCGACAAACCGACATGTATGTATCCAATTGATCATACTTGGAGCACCGCCTGAGGATCCCAAAGCTCCCTCGAGCCTCATCGAGCGACTTCATCCACTCCAGTGAGCCCTCTGCATTGTCCACCTCACCTCCAATTGGGTTCACATCACCAGGCCATCCTCCTCATCCCTGAGCACCATTGTCGCATCTGGTTAGTTCCTCTCCATCTGTAGATGCTCCCGTAGCGTGGAATTGTCTTCTAGAGCTGTGTAGTGTCATGCTCAATCTTTCGCCGTCGCATGAGCTCACTGCTGACCACCATAGTCTCCAAATCCGACCCACCACCTTGATTGGAGGTTCGCACTAAGCCGTGGAGCTCATTTTTAGCCTCACCTCTGACTGTCGTCCACCTTCTCACCAGCGATGAGCTTCACCTCTCTTTAGTGGGGAAGACTACACTATAGCGATGTTATTACAGTACTACAGAAAGGGTTATCACAGATGGTTTAAAGTCGTCATCACAGATGGTTTTCAAACCATCTGAATTTATACATCAGTGATAATAGGTGGTTATCATAGATGACTCCCGAACCATTTGTGATAGGTAAAAACACAGATGATTTTTCAATACAACCATCTCTCTCTAAATCTAGCTAGGTACATAGCCAGATCTAAAAACCTAGGTATCATCTCTCTCTAGTAAATGCAAGGCATATAATTTATTAGAAGTAAATACTAATCTCTAATCACCAAGAACAAATCGACCTACAAGCGGTATGTTTTCAACAAACTCCCCAAAGCTGGCTGCCTCCTTCAATGTAGCGTAATGAAAATATATCTATTGAGACCACGCTAGATATATAATGTGTATCTCAGACGGTTTCAACCACCAACTATTTGTGATAGGAAACTATCACAGATAGTTATTTATACAAACCTTCTATGATATCTGCCATTATCATAGACGGTTTGTATAAATAGATATCTATGAATTATCACAGATGGCTATTAATTGGAACCATCTATGACGGCTTACATTATCACAGATGGTTTGTATAAATAACTGTCTGTACAAAAATATCACAGATGGTTATTTGTATAAACCGTTTGTGATAATTATAGCACAGACGGTTCCGTATGAACCATCTATGATGTAGTCATCTAGTAGAGCCTCTTTTGTAGTAGTGTTAGCTTTTAAACATGTAATTAATGTTAAGTTAGTTACCATCATTAGAAGTTGTTAAACCCCCACTGACATGTGGGCCTAACTTTTAAATTAAGCCTCAATCTGTATGACATGTGGGCCCCCAGCCTATTTAAAAATCTTTTAAAACTAGTTAATCAAGTTTATCTTTGTTTAAATTGTCGAATTATATGCTATTATTTGTTATACAAATGTATGTTAAATTTGAAGTTAGATATATGCCCACTTGACATCGTAGTATTATTATACCATCCATTGGACACTTGAATCATGTAATCATTGTTACCCTAGAAACTTAATGGTAACTTTACTAGTGATAGGTCGTACTTAAACGTCATGCTAGTCTTGCTTAAATACTAAGATATTAAATTGCCCTAATCATCATCTTTTAACTACAAAACTTGTTTTGAGCAATCATTGGATGAACGATTGGTGTATTTGAGATAACTTAGTTTTATCTTCTCAAAACCTTAAAACTTAATATTACCTTTTCTCAACGGATGGTATGATGGTTAGTGCAGATGTAGCACAAGAATTTATGGTTTGTGGTAACATTATTGTAGAAAAGGTCATCGTAGACGATTCAAAAATATCATCATAGATAGTTTCGTGATTTGTCTGAGTATATGGGTTAGTAACGACATGAGCTCGTCACAGACTATCTGTGATAACAAAACATAAATGGTTTTTAGAAACAACCATTTATGATGTGTATGTATCACTGACAATTTTTAAAAATAACCGTCTGTTATGTATACATATCACAGATAGTTTTTAAAAATAATCATTTGTGCTATTGGTCTTCCATATCTTCCCCATACACTGGAAGTAGTGTATGGGGAAGATATGGAAGACCAAGATGGTGATTAGAAATGGTAACAGATGGTTCCTTAGTGGAGGTTGGTCAAAGTTTGCCCATGACAACTGTCCGCGAGTTGGTGATATCAGATATAGAAAAAAATAATTTTACACAGCACACATTAAGTATATATCATAGAATAAGAAATGAATTAATATGAACTGTGAAACTAAAGTGGTACAAAGCATTTAAACAAGATTATACCTTTGAAATCGTTATGGTCTATATGAGTTCACCGTGATGTCCTTTGGTTTAACCAATGCCCTAGATTATTTCATATACCTGATGAACAATGTATTCACGGAATATTTGGACAAATTTATCGTCATGTTCATTAATGATATTTTAATTTACTTCAAGGATAGGAAAGGGCATGAGGAGCATTTGAGATTGGTGTTACAAAAGCTAAAAGAGCATAAGCTATATGCCAAGTTAGCAAATGTGAATTTTGGATGAGGAAAGTTACTTTCCTAGTTAATGTGAATTTTGGATGAGGAAAGTTACTTTCCTAGTTCATGTAATGTCAGCAGGGGGAGTTGCAATTGACCCCAAAAAAGTAAAGGATGTGCTTGATTGGAAGTCATCGTCGTCAGTAACGCAAGTCAGATGTTTTCTGGGAATGGCAGGTTATTACTACCATTTTATTGAAGGATTCTCTAGTGTAGCCAGGCCCCTTACACAGCTGTTAAAGAAAGAAAAGAAATTTGTTTGGACAACAGAGTGCGAGAAGAGTTTTCAAAAGTTGAAGAAGTGTTTGACTATAGCCCTAATGCTAATATTGCCAGACATTAACAAGGATTTTGAGATCTATTGTGATGCTTTCTGCAGAGATTTTGGATGTGTGTTGATGCAAGACAAAAGAGTGGTAGCCTATGCTTTGTCAGTTGAGACCACATGAAGAGTATTACCCTACTCACGATTTGGAGTTAGCAGCCGTAGTGCTTGCCCTGAAAATTTGGTATCATTACCTCATGGGTAACCGTTGTGAGATCTACACGGATCACAAGAGTTTGAAGTATATCTTCACCCAAGCCGATCTTAATCTCAGGCAAAGAAGGTGGCTAGAGTTGATAAAAGATTATAATGTTCAGATACATTATCACTTAGGAAAAGCCAATGTGGTAGCATATGCTTTGAGAAGAATGGTTTATTGCAATACACTGATGATCAGGAAGAGTTAGCTAGCCTTGCATGAGGAATTTTAGAAGCCTAGTTTGGAGTTGGTTGAGGAAGGATTCTGACCACGATGGAGTCGCAGCTGACTTTGGATGGTTAGATTCGACAAGGTTAGACAGAGGATGAAAATATCTAGTGGATCAAGACTAATATGAGTAAAGGTAAGGCATCAGGTTTTACAGAGGATGACAAAGGTACCTTGTGGTTCAAGGAGTGTTTGTATGTACCAAATAAAAAGAAGTTAAAAGAGTTATTGCTCCAGGAAATTCATGAGTTGTTGTACTCAATCCATCCGGGTAGCACAAAAATATACTAGGATATCAAAGAAAAATATTAGTGGCTAGGTATGAAGCGTGAGATAGCAGAGTATGTTGCACTTTGTGATGTCTATCAAAAAGTAAAAGCTGAGCATCAAAGACTAGTATGTTTGTTACAACCATTAAAAATTCTAGAGTGGACGTGGGAAGCAGTTAGCATGAACTTTATTACAGGGTTACCAAAGACCAAGGATGGTTTTCATTCCATTTGGGTAATTGTGGATTATTTGACAAAGGTTGCTCACTTCATTCTAGTTAAGACAGCCTTTGCAGGTGACAAGTTGGCAGAACTATACATGTTGAGAATTATGAGTCTCCCTGGAGTGCCCAAGAAAATAGTATCAGATCATGGATCGCAGTTTACTTCACAATTTTGGAGGAGTTTCTATGAAGTTATGGCTACTCATTTGAATTTTAGTACAACCTATCACCCCCAGACCGTTGGTCGGACTTAGCGAGTGAATCAGAATCTTAAGGATATGCTAAGAGCATGTGTGCTAGATCCTGGAGCCAAATGGAACAGTTGTTTGCCTTTCGCAGAGTTCTCGTACAATAACAGTTACCAGGCTAGTTTGCAAATATCACTGTTTGAAGCTTTATATGGCAGAAAATGTAGAACCCCTCTAAACTAGAAAGAGACGAGGGAAGGTAAAATCTTTGGACTAGATTGTTTGAAAGAGGCCGAGGAAAATGTTCAATTAATCCAGGAGAGACTAAAGACTACTTAGACTAGACAGAAAAGCTATATGGATACTCATTGATGAGGTTGAGCTTTGAGCTACATGATTATGTGTATCTCAGGATTACACTGTTCAAAGGTGGCAAGAGGTCAGATAAAAGGAAAGCTTGCACTAAGATATGTGGGGCCGTTCAAGATATTACAATGCAGGGGAGAAGTTGTTTATCAGTTGAAGCTACCTGCAACCTTAAGTGGGATCCATGATACCTTCCATGTGTCCTAGTTGAAAAGTGTCTGCGTGTGGCAGAGGAAGCAGTGCTAGTGGAAGCCATTGATCTCCAGTGAGATCTATCTTACAAAGAGCACCCTGTCAGAATCTTGTAAGTATCCGAGCATGTGACCAGAAGCAAAGTCATCTGTTTCTATAAAGTTCAGTGGAGCAACCATTCTAAGAAGGAAGCCACTTGGGAGTGCAAGGAGGATCACAGAATAGAGTTTCCAAACCTATTCTCTTAGTGAGCCAGAATCTCGGGGTTAAGATTCCATTTAAGGGGGAGAGGTTTGTAACATCCTGATTTTCAGAGTTTATTTGAAGCTTTTAAAATAAAATTCACCATTTGAATTTTTCTAGATTTAATACAAGATTAATTTAAATTTTTAATAATTAAATGGATTTAATATGACTAAAATAAGCATTAACATTTGCTAAAGGGAGAAGTGTGGATTCACTTCCAAGGATATGGAAGTCTTGCCTGGGTAATGTCTATGGACTTAACTTTGTGCACCATTGATCTGAGTTTTACCGTGCAAACCATATGTCTAGTATGGGATAAACCTGGCTAATTAATTTGTGATATTGCAATTTTGATTTTGCCATTGAGTTGAACATGATTGCTGATTTCCATGAGACGCAAGGGGGGCAATTATCGACTAGGTGGTTAACCTACTCGATAGCGAAACCTTAGCGGGCAGAATTCAGTTGAGGTTGAGCATTGTAAAGGCCTTGTTGTGATTTGCTTTAATGTGAGGATGCTCACATCATGTGGGTATATTTGTGCAACCTTTGCAGAGTGTAAAACTATTCGAATAGCTATGTCTCTGGTTATGGACAATGCTCGATGATTTCACACGAGGCACATGGCACAAAATGTGGTCTAGCGGCTGATGCAAAGTATAGGACAGATAGCTGACACATGGCTGCTGGGGGAATCGGGTGCTGGGGTTCCAGCCCAATTAACCTTTTTAGGATTTTTAAAGATTTCCAATTTTTGAAATTGGAGAAAAATAAAATGAGCTCTAGAAAATAGCAAATAAATCCAGAAAAACCCAGAAAATTCCATGAAGCTCGAGGAACACAAATAAAATACTTTCAACAAATGTTAATATTTAATTTGATCATATCAAACCCTTTTAATTAATAAAAATTTATTTGAAGCTTGAATTAATTCTAGGAAAATTCAAATGGTGTGCTTTAATTTTAAAAGGTTTAAATAACTCTGAAATACAGGGTGTTGAATGGTGTGCTTGGGGAGGAGGCACGCTGGGGAGGAGGCGGCATGCTTGGGGAGGAGGCATGTCGGGGAGGAGGTAGCATGCTCAGGGAGGAGGCATCCAAGCTCGGAGGAGACGGTGTGCTCGGTGAGGAGGTGACATGCTTGGTGAGGAGGTGGCATGCTCGGTGAGGAGGTGACGTGCTTAAAATCTAGTAGCGGAAAATAGAAATAAGTGTAGTAGCAATTTGACATGCCCATAGGCAATCGACTAGGAAGTAAAGTCCTAATCTATGAAGTCATCGAAGTATCCTCCCTCAGATACCTCCTGCTGATATAGCTCCTCAACTGAGCAATAGCGGGCATAAAGCTGTGAGTACATTGGTACTTACCAAGTCGTTTGTAACAAATGAATGCAATATAACATGCAAGGCTTACCAATGGATGGCTGAAAGGTTAATTTGTGAAAAGCAATAATTTAAAGTAAATACAGTAAATAGACTGAAAGTGAACTTTAAAGATGATTGATAATAAGTAAATAATCAACAGAATTAAATAAACTACTTGTGAACTACCCATCCGCAAGTTAAACCACCAGTGAACTAACCATTCACTTTCCAAAGATACTAACCAAGTTTTTATGAAAACTCTACCCCTCGTATGAAATCATTGAGCATTGTCCCCAACTGGGGATGCGGCTATTCGAATAGTTTCACTCTCTACAGAGATTGCACAACTGTACCCACACGATGTGATCATCGTCACATTAAAGAAAATCACAACAAACCCTTTACAATATTCAACCTCAATCTCAATTCTTCCTGCTAAGGTTTCGCTATCGAGTATGATCCAACCTAGCTGATAATTGCCCCCTCTTGCGCCTCATAGAAATCAGCAACCATGTTCAACTCAATGGTGAAATTGAAATTGAAGTCTCACAATTTAATCAACCAGGTATATCCTATACTAGACATGTGGTTTGCACGGTAAAGCTCAGATCAATAGCACACAAAGTTAAGTCATTAACATTACTCAAGCAAGACTTCTATATCCCTTAAAGTGAATTCACACTTTCCCCTTTACTGCACGATCACTCATCCAAGTAAAATCTAGTTTTGTATATCTAACACCAATGACACACCAATATCATAGCACACAAATTTTATAACTATAGCACCAACCACTATTCAATATCTCATTAAGTCAAATTACTTAACTGATCACATGTGATGATAAACCCATCGAGACAATAAGCATGGCTAAGCATATAACTCGTACAACCCATGTGACAACTAGTGTGGTATCACTAAATAATTCCCTAACCTATGGTGACAATGGCATTATGGTATTCAAAATATCAAGGAGGGATTAATCAATTGGGATGGTAACTACCAAGTACAAGGATTTGTAATAAAATAACGATGCAAGATAATTTAAAACAAAATAAATAACTAATAGATTGAAATCTAGGTTCAACATGATCAAAGGACATAACTTGCCTTGGCCTTGCTCAGCGAGGAATTCTTGATCTTCCAGTGGTGCTCCTGCTCCTTTGAAGACGCGATCTAATGAGGGAGAAAACGACTAAGGTGCAAAAATAAATTCAAATAAAATTCAAATAAACTCCAAAAACTTCAAAACAAGAACCAAATGATAGAACTCGATTTTAGATAAATTTAGAAAAAAGAACGGGGTCAATCAGAGCAAGACGGAGGAGAACGGGCTCTTAGAAAATTAATCTAATAGAAAATACTAGAAAATCGAAAAATTTACTGTACTGTAAACTCAGTGCATTGAATAGTGGGTTTACGATGGACTCAGCTTATGGAACAGTGCATGTGACTGAGTTGCTGATGCGGCGGCTAGGGCTGACATGTTAGCTAACTGGGCTGACACATGGCTAACAGATGGTGTTAGTGCTGACGAGGCAGGTGACATGGCTGGCTGACATGGCATGCGACGGGGCACTTGGGATGGTTCGGTGCTGATGTGGCACCAACACATGGCACCTAGGGCTGATGTGGTTGCTGACTCAGCTCAGCTGGTCACGGGTTCATGGAATAGTGCTGGTTGGCGGGTGGGACCTGGCTGTCAACAGCACGGTGCATGGTGGATGTGGTTCATAAAGAAGGTGAACCGATGTGGGGGCGCGGGTGCGGGGTGACGTTATGATGATCCAACAGCGGTGAGTAAGCCACATGGATGGATCTCAGTCGTTGGCGTAAATCTGATCAAACGGCTATGATGGTGGATCGGGTGGTCGAGTAATTGACGCATGGTGTGGCGTGAGACGTGAGGTGGCACTTCGGTGCACGAATGGTCGCGGGAGCGGGCGCGCAGACCGAGGGGTAGCGACTGGCGAATGGCTATGTGGGCGGCGGAGAGAAATGAGGTGGCATTCACCAACGACTTGGACGGGAAGGCGGAGCTCACCAGCGGTAGAGAATGGCGGAAAGCGATAGACGGCGGTTGCGTGAGGCGGTAGTTGTCCTGAATGGCGGCGAACGGAGAGAACAATGGCGTACTTCCAGCGGCTCGAGCTCACGACAACGAGAACGACGAAGCTCGGTTGCAACTATGGGATACGGGGAATGAGGCGGGGCTCAGTTTTATGGCGCAGACACCGAGACTCCAAAATGGGCACAGGAGGAGTCCACTGTGGAAACGACGCACAGCGGTAGAGTCCCAATCGTGCACACAAACTGAGGCTGAGACGGAGATGAACTCCCCATTAGAACGACAATGAACAGTAGCTCCATCGACGGATGCGCGATGCGTGGCAAGCCGGGGGATCAGACGAACGAAGTTAGATGGCACAGATGAACTGTGCATGGTCCTCCCGATGGCTGATGCATGGCGACTAGCGAGATCCGGCGACGGTTCCGGTGGATGGTCGGATGAGTGACGCGTGGCAAGGATGAATCGGGTGGCTGAGGTTGGATGGGCCGGGGTGAACAGTTGTGGTCTATGCCCAATACTGTTCCTGGGATTTATGAGGGTTTTCTTTTTCAGAAATTCAAATAAAATAAAAGAAGCTCTAGAAAATAACAAATAAACCTAAAAAATTCTCAGAAAATTCCAGAACATTTCTTGAGACACAAGAAACATAAATAAAATATTTTTAGCATATTTTAATATTTATTTTAATTATATTAAATCCTTTTAATAATAAAAAATTATTTTAAGCTTTAATTAATTCTAAAAAAATCCAAATGGTAAATTTTATTTTAAAAACTTCAAAAAAGGCTCTGAAAATGAGCATGTTACAAACATCTCCCCCTTAAACGGGATCTCGACCCCGAAATCTAGGCTCACTAAGAGAATAGGTTTGGAAACTCTACTATGAGATCCTCCTCACGCTCCTAGGTGGCTTCATCTTTGGAATGGTTGCTCCACTAAACTTCGTAAAAACGGACAACCTTGCTCTTGGTCGCACGCTCTAACACTTCTAAGATTTTGATAGGGTGATCCTTGTACGATAGATCCTCTTGAAGATCAACAGCTTCCACTGATACTACTTCCTCTGGCACACGCGGACACTTCTTCAATTGGGACACATGGAATACGTCATGTATCCCACTAAAGGACGTAGGCAGCTCCAACTGATAAGCAACTTCTCCCTTGCACTTTAGGATCTTGAACGACTTGACATACCTTGGCACAAGCTTTTCCTTCATCTAGAACCTCTTAACACCTTTGAATGGTGCGATCCTGAAATACACATAATCATCTGGGTCAAAGCTCAATTCTCGACGACGAATATCCGCATAACTTTTCTGCCTAGCCTGGGCAATTTTTATTCTCTCCTAGATTAATCAAACTTTTTTATCAACTTCTTTTAGACAATCTGGCCCAAACACTTAACCTTCCCCTATCTCTTTCCAATTGAGAGGGGTTCTATATTTTTTGCCATATAGAGTTTAGAATGGTGATATTTGCAAACTAGCCTAGTAACTTTGTTATAAGAGAACTCTGCGAAGGGCAAACAATTGTCCCACTTGGCTCCATGATCTAGCACACAAGCTCTCAACATGTCCTCAAGAATTTGATTCACACGCTCAGTCTGTCTATCAGTTTGGGATGATAAACTGTACTGAAATTTAAATGGGTACATGTAGCTTTATGGAAACTCCCCAAAAATCCTAAAGTAAACTGCGATTCACAGTCTGATATTATTTTCTTAGGCACTCTATGGAGACTCAGAATGCTCAATATGTATATTTCTGCCAATTTATCACCTGCAAAGGTGGTCCTGACTAGAATAAAATGAGCAAACTTGGTCAAACGATCCATAATTATCTAAATTGAATCATAACCATCCTTGGTCTTTGGCAATCTGTGATAAAATCCATACCAATCTCTTCCCACTTCCATTCAAGAATTTTCAACGGTTGTAGCAAACCTACTGGCTTCTGATGCTCAGCCTTCACCCTTTGACACACATCACAAAGTGCAACATATTCTGCTATCTCACACTTCATGTTTGGCCACCAATATTTGTCTTTAATATCTTAGTACATCTTAGTGCTGCCTAGATGAATCAAATATAATAACTCATGAGCTTTCTTGAGTAATAACTCCTTTAACTTCTTTTTATTTGGTACACACAACCACTGCTTAAACCATAGTGTTCCTTTGTCATCCTCTGTAAACCTGCTGCTTTACCTTTTCTTATGTTAATCTTAATTTGCAAAAAATCCTCATCCTCTACCTGGGCTTGACAAATCTGACTATCCAAGGTCGGCCGCAACTCCATTGTAGCGAGGAATTCTTCCTCAACCAACTTTAAGCTAAGCTTATGAAATTCCTCATGCAAAGATGACTGACTTTCCTTGACTATCACTGTATTGTAATAAACTTTTCTGCTCAAAACATCTACCACCACATTGGCCTTTCATAGGTGATAATGTATTCCAACATTATAATTCTTTTATTAGTTCCAACCATCTCCTTTGCCTGAGATTGAGCTCGGCCTGGGTAAAAATATACTTCAAACTCTTATGATCTGTGTAAATCTCACATCGATTACCCATCAGAAAATGACACCAAAATTTTAAAGGATATGGTGGTGAGGTTAGCTCCAGCGAGGCTAGGTGATGCTATAGGGCGAGCACGAGGACCTATGGTCATCGGAGCTTCGCTGGCGCTATGCTCATGCAGCAATGCCATGAACAGCTATGATGAAAACTAGGCTATGGTGAGGCATTTCCAAATCAAATGGGTGTGCGAGCATCTAGGGACTATCAGAAGTCTACCAGGGGGTTGGCAATGTCGAGGAAGCTCTGGGGTGGCCGGGTGACAAGAAACGACGGCAACGGTGATGACGTGCACAGTGACAGCTCACTACGGTGAAAGACAAGTCAATAGCATGGTCAAAATAGCATGCTTGTGAGGTGGAGATGCTCGAAGAGCAAGGAATTGGCAGGGTCTTACCGGAGGGAGAGAACTGTAACACCCTAGTCAAACAAAGACCTAGAATGCTACCAAACTAGAAGAGAAACAATGCTATCTAAATACGTCATACAAAATTTTGGCGGAGTTTCTTTTGTTTAACTATCCAAATCAGAGGTTTCACAAGATATAACAATTTTTGTAACCAGTCCTCAAGTAATGAGTTCAATGCTAAGCATTTAGATTAAAGAGTACTACATCATTTATGGATAAAATGCCTAGAGAAAGGACATGAGCATCATGAATAATCTAAACTCTTATTACAAATAAATTCCAAGGGTAAAAATCAAATGATTCTTAATCCTATATTTAATTCTCTTCCTTTATTCCCATTGTGGGTGGAACGTGCCAGTGCAACTAGTTTATTCCTTCTCTTTCCCCAAGCATGCCTATCTCATAAAGGTACCTAAAAAAAATACAACAACAACAAGAGTGAGTCCAACGACTCAGCAAATATAATAAATAGTAACAAGTACATTTATAAACATCACTTCACAAATCCGTCCATCAACCATATAATCAAGCCATGCTATGCAAGATGATCAAAAAGCTCTTTATCTCTTTCTCTTTTGCATTTTACCGGTAATGCAGAGTGTGCATCCGTCGACGCACACCCTTGCCTGTACCACTTGGTACAGGGACAAATTGCCAATACTCCACAAGTATGGGGACATTTAGCCCGTTATATCATCAACACGATAGGGACCTCGGCACTTAGTCAACTCGTGACTAAGTCTTCAATAGATCAACATGATGCATATGCGTGAATGTCTCAATAAAATAAATTTGCATTTACATTATCCATGCACCAGAATTATTCATGAACATTATAAATGGTAAACAATCATAACAGAACCCATATAATCTTCCCTCAACCACGACACATATATATGTTCATAATATGGATCAATCATCGACATTCCACACTATTAAATTTAAACCATCGTTATACTAAGGTGAGAAAACGGCGGACGTGCAAAAGGTGCCGCCTCTGGGGTCCGTCCTTCACCTGAATAATAATTATAATAGTTGCTAAGATAACAGTAACGAACCTTCACCCAAATAAAAACAACGCGAACTAGCAAATTCGTCTATCTCGGTTCCAAATCCCAAATCCTACCGGTCACCCCGCCTACCTCTGTGGACAGTCAACTTCAAAAATTGATATCTGTTGGCACAGGAGTCCGAATAGGGTGTTCTTTGACTTTCTAGAAAGATAATTAAATGATCTAACTAAACCTAGTTGGGGAGCACCCCTGATTCGGCCATCTTCTACCTGCACCTCCCAATTCTCTAAAACATCAATGTTCACGTCGGGTTCTCTGGACAGAGCACTAAAAATGCCATAACTTCCAGCCCGAGTGTCCAAATCAAAATTTCTTGACCTTCCTGGAAAGCTACGACAATTATCTAAAACTTTCGTAATATGAAGATCCTCTGTTTCTCCCATTTTCTAGTCGCCCAAACCAACCTACCAAACTCTGACAAAAAAACTCCCGATCTGCAGAACAGCCTTTACGAGAAAAATCATAACTTCTACTACACAGGTCCGATCGATGTGTTCTAGCACTTCATGGAAAGATAGCAACGTCCTCTATGACTCTCTAGGAGAGGTCCAGACCTGAATCCCCACGAAACTAACCCAAAACAGCTATTCAACAAAACCTATCCTAGCAGTTCAGAATACCGACAATGCTACCATAACTAAAATATAAATCTAATTGGAGAAGAACAAGGATTACCCTTGACGAATTGCTGAAGAACACGATGAACACCCCCATGAACTCCTTCCCTTTTCCTCTTCCCCTTTTCCTTTCTCTCCTTTATTCTTCCCTTCCTTTGGTGCACAAGGCAGGGAGGAGAGGGGAGGGCAGCGCACTGCAGGGAGGAGGGGGAAGGGGCTGCGCACTGCAGGGAGGAGGGGGAAGGCGTTGCACACAGCAGGGGGAGAGGGATGGGGCGGCTAGGGTTGGAGGGGTGGGCGCCTCTCCCCCCCTTTAGGTGGCTTCCCCTCTGGGCCTTGGCCCAGGCCTAGGTTGTCGAAAAATATTCAGAAACCCCCCCAAAACAGAAATTAAAATTGGGATATTACAAGAACAGCTAGTTGCGGTGCTTCTAGGTGGAGATGAAGAAGAAAGCTTAGCTTGGGTGGTTCACTGTGATGCGGTACTCAGAGGGATTAAGTGAGCATGGTACTCAGAGGGGAGATGTAACACACTGTGATGCGGTCGAAAAGAGGAGAGGCTCACCAGAGATGCTGGGACACAGTGGCGTGCTCACTGGCATCGCGAATGACATTGATTTTCTCGGCATTTCAAAGAGCGAGGTGCTCTGGAAATATGTGCAGGAGACCAAGGGGTGAGCTGAGGGAGAATGACAATGTAAGGAAGCATTACTACAGAAAGGGTCATCACAGATGGTTCAAAACCATCATCACAGATAGTTTTTGAACCATCTAAATTTATGTGTTAGTGATAATAGGTAGTTATTACAGATGGTTGTCAAACCGTTCGTGATAAGATACAATACAGACGGTTTTTGGTATTATCCATCTGTGATAACTTACATATCACAGACAGTTGTATTTAAAAACCGTCTATGAAAGCGGGTATATCACAGACAATTGTATTTAAAAATCATCTATGATAACGAACATATCACAAATGATTACATTTAAAAATCATCTGTGATAGCGGACATATCACAGACAGTTGCATTTACAAACCGTCTATGATAGTAGCATATCACAAATGATTGTATTTACAAACCGTCTATGATAGATATCTGAAAACCTACATTATTTTCTATTTTTTTGGCTAATCTAAGGAAATGCTAGCCATACCCTCTGAAAACAAACAAGCAGATCATATATATATAAGATATAGATCTCACAAATAAATTAAATAATTGAATTAATTATTCGATTAAGCACCACTAATTATTATCTCCACTAGGGTAGAACTCTATTATGGTGAATGACCTCCACCATCAAGAATTTGGAGTGTTGTCCTCGAACTTCAGCGCAAGATCGTATGTACTTGAGTCGAATTCTACGCTCTATCGCTAGGAGCGTTAAAATCATTAGCATATATATACATATATAGAAATTAATAATCATGAAATAAATATTGGCATTTTGACAAGCCTCTAGATATTTGATCTCAGTGTCCATGATTTTCAGCTTATGTCTACAAATGTAGAATCCACATGTGTTTCCCTGTAGCTGCTGGTGGCACTTCAGAAATACAATTACATATATAGGTATGGTCAGTTCTAGAGACATTATTACGAAATGTGGTATAGGATTGTGTTATAGCATGTACCAAAAATCACGTCTTGTGTTGCAGTACGGCGCAGAATTCCTTGTGTCTCCAACACTAGGCAATGTAAACGCTGAATGACCTATGTGATTCTAAAATGTTAGTATCGGCCATTGCAAACGAAGGGAGGAGTACAACAGAGTTATGTACGGAGGAAATGAGTTTAATTACCTACCAAATGTTTGTTGCACAAGGGTAAAGTTGTAGTTGCCACTAAGTACAGAATCAAGGTATCTTATCTTACTCCACTTTGGTATAATCACGAGCAGAATCCAATAACCCTTAGTCATATATGTCACCATAGTGATTAATCCTAAGTTCATGTTACGTATAAAGTACAAATGAAACTTGTATGGTAACTAGTGAAGCACTTACCCCTAGCTGAAGGATACCATGATGCAGTCCTTATCACTCTGAGCAAGCAGTCCCTTCATTATGTAATCTTGGACAAATGATGTGTTGTCCTTGATGCATTGCTCAGAGACCAAGTGTGGGTCGAGAAAACCCATGGGTTGTCACTGTCATCGGACTTGTTGGATCATAAATCTAAACGTAAGCAATAAGTTATGACATTTATCCGTATTACGTGATTATAGAACTTGATTGTACAGTACACTTACAGTGTCTAGCATCGTAGAAGTGAGGCGTCAAGTTTGTCCTCTGTGAATTTCATAGTGATCCACTTTGGCTATTTGGCTTCCTATTGGACCTCTACATATACCAAGAATGCAAAGATATGCAAATCAGTCCAAGGGTAGATAGTTGTGACTCCGGGACCAATGGCACTTCAAGCTTGAACTTCTAGGTCCCAAAAGGCACCTTTAGCTTACTTTTGTTCGATTTGGCCTTAGCTTGGGCATCACCGTCTCGCTTGCAATATATCTAAAGTGGAGCCAATGTGACGGGCTTCTGAAGCAGAGCTTGAGGTGGAACCATAAGAGCCGATGTGATGAGCTTTTGAAGCGGAGCTTGAGGTAGAGTCATAGAGGGTTCTGTTTGATAGGGATAGTCATGTAGAGATCACGGCACGGAAGGGTCTAGAGTGATGTCCCTCTTGGACCATTGGATGAATGTGTGGACGACATCCCCTAGTGCCATAATCTCTTTGTGGGGGGCTTCTTAAGAGGTACAGCCATGAAAACATCATTAATTATGTCCACCTGGACCTCCATGAAATCGGTCTCAAGTTAGGCATCGTGCACTAGTGTCCCTAGCAAGCATGGATACACCATCCCCCATGTAGCATCAATGGGAATGGAGCCAACAAACCTGACTCTAAGGATGCATGGTGTGGGCTTCTACATAATGATACACAATGATCTAAAATATCCACCAAGTCTATCTATGTAGCATTCTAGAGAGGAACATTACCTGGATGTCATCGATAGGTAAATGGGCATCGCTATGTTTAGAAATTGGCATGGACGCGTAGCTACTACGATGTTGAAGGGGACTAGGTACCACATTAATAGGGGTGGTTGCGATTGGTTGTGAACTTATCTTAGTTCTTCCCTCAATGCATCTATCTCTCCTCGAAGTGAGGCAGGTATCTGCTCTCAAAGTAAGGCAAATAGCTATTCCTCAAGTTATGCATGAAACTCATGTTTCATTTGTTCCTCACGATGGGCCTTGGATCTCTTCCTACTCCTATATGTCTTGGGAATCCGTGGCTCCAAGGTATGTAAACCCCCAGGCCTCGTGTGCGACCTACGTGCTCCGTATTTTCCAAGGCCTGTCATAGTATATCCCTCTCCCTATCTTCTTCAAAGTAGACTTGGAAAGAGTCGGTAGTCAATCTTTGTTATAAGATGCAATCATGTTATTTTAGACCCTGTGAAGTTATGGAGCTATTAACTAGGTAGTTTAACATATCTTACCAGGTGTTGGAATACTTCCTCATCTATAGGGTTTTTAAAAGAAGAGACACCTGAAGACGTGGTTGATGACTTCGCTCTTAACCAATTTTGGGTGCGCTCGTTTGTGATCCCGGCAAATGGCGGGGAGGCATCCGATCGGATTGTGACCTCATCTTGCATCCTCCATTATGGGATTTTACCCATGTACCCAGCAGTATTAAGTCTGTGGGGGTGAGTGTTTTTGTGCCTAGAGAGCCTTGTGCGACGCATTTTGCTGTTGAAATTCGATCATCATCTTCATCTGCATAAAAAGACCTCCCATGTTTCCGACGACACGAAAGGATACCTCGTGAAGGGCATGCAATCCTTGGTCACATACTGTATGACAAGCGTACTCTTGAAGTTTTTTCATACTTTTTCCATCATAAGAGCGCATGTCATCATACGAGTCCCTAGACTTCGGCTGGGATCTCGAATGACTCTGTTATTTCCACCCATAACTGACCTTTCTGTTGCTTTGTCAAATCATTCCATCTTGCTGCTGTGGTGGGGACTCATTGCCTTCCAATTATCCCACAGGTAGTCTAGAATGCTACCACTGCTTTCTTCGGTTGTAGAGGGACCCTATCCGGAGAGACCACCATGATGGTCATTCGGCCTTGTGGCCTTTTCGATAATCCTCTGCATTGTCTAGTTATCCGGTCTTTGAGGCATTAGATCCATTTGGTGACGTTGATGGTGATGATGATGACTGTGCGGACGTTATCTCTCTTACAAAAAAAAACTAATTACAATGAGCTGTGAGCATAAACAAAGTTCTATGAAGCAAATTACACACTCTAGTGTCTCAAGATTTATAAAGTTGGTTATGGCCGCAGTCTCTTCCTCCTCATCATGCTGCGTGTTGGACTTACTTCATAGAACCTAACACACTGAAGTGTGTAATTTGCTTCATACCCTTTGAAGGTCTATGTGGTATATATTATTGCTACAAGATTCCTTTGGAATAGTAACACACCATTTCTAAATAGATATTGTAGCAAAAACATGACCCTCCCTTAATGTTGCCTCTAAGAACTCTCACATAGAAACAACAGCTCTAACAATTTAGAGATAAATTCATTCCCTAGCTTATTTTAATATTCTCACAACAATATGTATTTCTCAACAACTACAAGACGAACATTAAAGCGCCATAAATTTGCACTTCAAAAGGATTAAAGCTAATTAGCTTTAAGCCTTTTGAAGCACAAATATTCAGTGTTGTAATGTTCCTGTTGTAGCGAGTATACAATAATCAGCCTTGTACTCAGCTAATATAGGAAATAATACGGTTTTAGCAAAATTTCATATTTGCTTCCATCATAATAAATGATAATCAAAGTATATTTTTAGTAGTGTATAAATGTTAAAATTAACATGATATCATATAAATCCTCAAAGACATTTAGACAGTACAATATACTCAAGGCATAGAGCAAATAAATAATTAAAACTAGCAAAATGCTTATGTTTTAATGATTGTTATTGCTCTCAGAGGTAGAGTTGCTCAAGATTAATTCTTAACCTTCTCGATACTGTCTATACACATCATGAATTAAGAAATGACAAATAAAGTTTATAATTTGAGCTCTTAAAATTATACTTCAGTGAAAATTCACAGAAATCTGCCAACGCTCAGGGAATCAATTTACTATGAATTAATAGGACAGCATCAAAAGACTGATTCTCAAATTAACAATACTTGTACCAACCATGGAAACTTGATCAACATATAATAAACAAGATCACAGGACTTTAAAGAAAGCAGGATCTTGTACACATATGCTGAGAACAAGCTAGATAGTACTGAATCTATTACAAACCATAGGACTGAAAGAAACCAGTATAGCTGATAACACTACTAGCAAATAACAGTAATAAGCACCACTTGAAAGAGCCTAAATCTAAACTAGTTTATCATCTCAATTTTAGTAATAGACAACTATCATCATTGAGCATTAAACCATGCCCACAAACATTTACAGCAAAGTATAATACATATCATTTGATGTAGTAGCAGCAGGTAGGGAGGAGAGAATATCCAGACTCACCGAGATCTACCTCCTAAAAGAAGTGGGATTTGAGATCTATACCTTTGGAAGGAGAGGCGATAGGGAGTAGAGATGGCGTCGGGAGGGAGAGGCGGCGTCGGGAGGTAAGGCGGTGTCAGGATGGAGAAGCGGCGTCGGGTGCACGAGTAAGAAGAGCAAAACCTAGCAGGGATGGCGAAGACAGAGGAGTGCGCGAGTGAGGAGTGACAGCGCAAAACCTAGCAGGGCCTATTTATAGAGGCATTATCATAGATGGTTCCATAATGGAATAGTCTATGATATTACTATCACAGACGGTTCCGTAATGGAACCGTCTATGATATGTGGCATATCACATACAGTTCCATTATGCAACCATCTGTAATATATAGCATATCACAGACTGTTCCATTGTGGAACCCTTTGTGATATGCACATCATAGACGATTTGTTCCACTAAACTACCTACGTACAATAAATCCTATTTTTCAGCTAGCCTCAGGAAATATGCTAGCCATGCATGCCCTTTGAAAAAAGTAAGCATAATAACATATGTAATTATTTCTTACCTATTGAATCAATTACAATGGAATAGTTACGTAATTACATGCCGAGTTTCTTATGATCGATTATATCGCAATAATTTCCAAACAGGTGTCGATCGTCGTGTGGGATCATTTATTACACTTGGCTATTTTTTTCAATAAAACCCTTCATGATAATCGACACACATATAGTTTGCTTCATCGCAGTTCAAGGTCCACAGTGGTGACTCTGTACTTTTCGACCTTTACACCCTTGGGAGTTTGACCCAATGGCACCGAAATAGAGGGATCTTGAAAATTACGCAGTCGAGCTCCCAAATCTCCTCTAAAAGCCCATAGTATGAGCTTGGGCCAGCGGTACTGAAGTGCACATGAAATGCATCTTATACGCACACTTGATTTCTGCATTGTACTCTTTCTATCCTGATCTGTTGTATAAAACGTGTATCTATTAATGTCGTATCGTTGCCATGTCACAATTATAAATTTTTGCCCTTTTGCCAACCATTGCAGTATTCCATTTGACAACCTCCCAGTAAATCGCACCTTCAACCATTCATTGAACTGACGGTTGTGTTGTCTCGTGATCCAAACCTCTGATAGGTCTGGATTCTCTTGGCGTAACATGTCCTTATGCTCTTCAATATATGGGAACACTTCAGTCATGTGTTGCAAGACTGTGAAATAGGCTTGAGCATACGTATCCATATTTGGAGTTATTGCTTTCCTTCCAATGGTCCCGATACACTCTAACCTCCTCTCGTGACGATATAGAGGTATACTTATCGGTTCAACCTGAACTATGTAATCGATACAGAACTTAATGATGTCTTTGGTTGCATAACCTTCGATGATGCTACCCTCCGACCAAGATCGATTGTGTACATGGGACTTAAGAATTCCCATGTATCTCTTGAATGCGTACATATAATGTAGAAACACGGGGCCGCATATCTTTATCTCTTTCACAAGGTAGACAATGAGATAGACCATAATTTCAAAAAATAATAGAGAAAAATACATCTCAAGATGACATAGAGTCATCACCACCTTGGTCTGTAGAGCATCTAGTCTATCGAGATCGATGACCTTCTGAGTAATTGCATTAAAGAAATAACATAGCCTCATAATTCTCACTCGAACCTTGTTCGATAAAATACTTCTAATTACAACAGGAAGAAATTGTGTCATTAGCATATGACAGTCATAAGACTTCATGTCAATTAATTTTAAATCTTCTATAGAAACAAGTTTTCGCATGATAGCGGAGTGATCGGACAGAACTTTCACACCATATAAGTACTGGTATAGTTTAGTTCTCTCAGACTTAGATAGAGTGCAGCAAGCTGGGGGAAGGTATGTCTAGCCTTTATCGGTCTCTATCGATGCTAACTCAGTCCTATTGTTCATAGCGATCAAGTCACGCCGTGCGTTGACACCATCCTTTGTTTTATCATGAATATTCAATAAAACACCAATCAAGCTATTACATATATTCTTCTCTACTTGCATGACATCGATGCAATTGGGAACTTCTATGTGCTCCCAATAAGGCAAGTCCAGAAATATTAACCTCTTCTTCCATATGTTCTTCTGACGGGTCCTTAACTTACGTTCCTTTTTAAGCACAACATCGATATCCTTGACCATATCATAGACATCTTTCTCACTAAAAGGCCTTGGTGCTGAGTTATCCCCTTTTTATTAAATTATTTCTTCATCTTGTGGTATGGGTGATACCTTGGAAAGAACCGACTGTTACGCATATACACAGTTTTGCAAGAATTAGTCAACAACATAGTCTTGGTATAATCTAAGCAGTGCAGATAGGCTTTAGCTCCTTTTGTACTCAACCCTGACAGGTTACCAAGGGTAGAAAAATCGTTGATGGTGTAGAATAATATGGTGCGCAAAGTGAAGTTCTCTCATTTGTCTGCATCCTATACTTGTACCTCTTCGTTCCACAGTGTTATGAGATCTTCCACCAATGGTTGTAAAAACACATCAATATCGTTCCCAGGTTGTTTTGACCCTTGGATAAGTAGTGACATCAAAATGTACTTCTGTTTTATACACAGCTAAGGAGGAAGGTTGTACATGCATACATTCATGGGCCAGGTGCTATGTTGGCTGCTCTTGTTCCCAAAAGGATTCATTCCACCTTTACTCAACCCAAACATTATATTTCTCGGTTCCACACCGAAGTCTACAAACATCCTATTGATGTTCCTCTACTGGGCAGAATCAGCAGCTTGTCTTATCATTCCATCTTTCTTACACTACTCTGAGTGCCAACGCAACAATCATGCATCAATTTGGTTTGCAAATAAACGCTTCAAATGGGGAAGTACAGGAACATACCATAATATCTTAGCAGGAGGACCTTACTTCACCTTGATGCACTCCCCATCATCGAAGTCATTTTTACGCTTGTATCGGGATACTTGCACACTGGATAAATATATAAGTTTGCATACTCTTTACATAGATGATACAATCATTTGAACATACATATATTCTTTCTACTTACATTTCCAATAGACAAAGAATCTTCTCGGCTTGGTAGGTGATTCTCGGTAACACATTTCCCTCTAGATGGTTGTTCCCTAAGAGATCTAACAATGCTGTGAAACTTTTGTTGGATCAACCATTGCTTGCCTTCAATCTCAGCAGTTCAAGAACAGATGACAACCTTGTGTATTATGGCTTTCAGTCCGGGAACAAATATTTCTCCGAGTCTCTATCAAGCCCTCAAATTTACAAAACTCTCTCTTACTGTAGTTCCCTTCTGCACCACGTTACATTTGATCTAGATTATCATCCAACGACCTATCGTTATTGAAAGCACAATCCACAACAGGCATATCGTTGTCTTCATCGACAATGTTATAACTACCTACCTGTATAATCTCCTCTTCACTGTGACTAGTCCAATATATATACTCCTTTTTAAAACCCCTTCGAATCAAGTGAACTTCGATCTATACTGAGTTGGTAAACATCTTTATATTATTGCAATCAATGCATGGATAGTACATATATTGTATCTCCTTCTTTAACATATCCCACTTAGCCACTCTTCTAAAAGCAGACACACCATTAATGAATTCTTCACTTACATGGTTCTCAACGTACAACCAACTTCGGTCCATCTACGCTGGACATGTAACAAATTTATATCAAATTGGATTATTAATGCTACTAAAGCTAACTAGCCTAATACTTACACATAATTACTATTCACCTTATAATAAATTGTCCATTTCTAAATTAAGTAGCTAACCACGTATTCATGAAACAATATATATATCAAGCAAGAATATAATGATGTAAACTAAGAGTACTGACCCATTCTTAAATTGGAACAACCTACCATCTCTCTCTAAACCTAGCTAGATTTAAAAATCTAGCTATTATCTCTCTCTCTATTACAAGGCATATAGTTAAAAGAACATACTAATCACCAAGAACAAATAGATCTACAAACTAGATCCACAAGCAGTATGCTTTCACCAAACTACCCAAAGCTGACCGCCTAGCTCCTTCAATGCAGTGCAATGAAGATAATCTGTCGAGACCCCCCTGGTAGCTAGGCATTTAATAACGCGGCTTATCCCAGACATGTTTAAGGACGACTGTCTTTGATATATGCTTATCACAGATGATTCATATCAATAACCATCTATGGTATCTAATTATCACAAACGGTTCTCATTAATAACCATATGTGATAATTAGTTTTTACAGATGGAGAAACTTAATAACCGTCCGTGAAAATACATCACAGATAGTTCTAAAATAGAACCATCTGTGATAATGGTTCTAAATTCATTTTCATACACATAAATGCAAATTTAGTAATGCCTCAGGAGTAAATATGTATTACTTAATTATTTTTTACTAGTCAATAATGTCGTCATTTCATTATAATGAGACAGTTTACATATATAGAAGACAGTTAATACAAATTCAACTATTTTATTTTACACATGGCCAAACAGCATGGCCAGTCGCTTCTTACAAAAAAAATAACAACAAAAAGTAGAACGAAGCTCGAAATGCATCCACCTGCTAACGTGCTCATTCGAGTGTCTCTTGAACATCCTCTGACTGAACAATCAAGTCTAATAAAAGCCCATAGGCTCTCTTCCCTTTCTTAAGGGGTCTCGACAAGGTCGACTCAGTCTCTCGCCGCCTCGAGTAAGCATCCCAAGCGACGATAAACCTCCTGGAGACATGCAACGTCATTGTAGAGGACCATGTCAATAGCAAGGTTAGCTCGCCAGAAGCAGGAGATAAAGCAGAAGATGTGGTGGAGGAGGATATCAAGACGGTGGAAGGTGGCCTTCAACTTCTTTGGCAAATTCTCAGATATAAGAGGGAGGACACTCTTGGCATAGTGTCCTTCTTTAGCATCCGCTAGTGTACTGTCGGCAAGGCACTTGTCCAGGATGGCCAGGTTAGTCACCAATGCTGGCGACAAGGAAGAGTAGGAAGCCATATATTTATTTGTGTGCTTAAGAGACAAGGAAGTAAGGCAAGGAAAATAGCTTGTTAGTGAGGTGCTCGAACAGAATCAGTGATGTGGGGATTAATCTCTGATGGCAGATAGTCATTTTTATACATTGCGCATGAGACGAGATCGAGACGCATCTGGGAGCTGAAACGATCGAAGAGGCGCGTGCGCATCGGGGAGACAAAGGACCAATATTCATTCTACAAACACATATCACAGATGGTTCTAACCACAAGCCGTTTGTGATACGTAACTATCATAGATAGTTTTTATTAATAACCATCTGTGAAATATCATAAACGGTTATTCGTAAGAACTATCTGTGATGTCTGACGTTATAAAAAACGATTGGTATAAATAACCATTTGAAAATATCACAGATAGTTATTTGTAATAACCATCTGTACACGGATGGTACACGGTCACGCTTGTAAAACCGTCTGTGATATTTACAACACAGACAGTTCCTCATGAACCATTTGTGATATAGACATCCAGTATAACCTCTTTTATAGTAGTGAAGGATTTATAGGGACAAGATGGTTAGGAGCTACTTCACAAGATCTTACGAGCATGGCGGAGCTAGTGCCGCTCGGTTTTATCAGCGGTGTGTGACACGCATAAGGGACAAGAATGGAGGAGACTCAGTGCGGTGATGCGCTGGGCAGGTGAGCAGGAAACCATAGATGCAGCATCAAATTCTAGGGGCACGGCGCGGCAGAGTTGGCGCAGTCATGTGCGAGGTGGAAGAAGCCTCCTAACACGTGGGCCCATCGCATCCACGAGTGAAGAGGGACAGCTTGATGGATGGGTCTAGTCCCACTCATTAGTGTCATGATTTAAACAGGTAGAGAGAAGATAGGTTTTCAAGACTACACATTCGCAAATGGAAAGTGGAAAGGATAAGTGAGTAAAAGCATATTTGGTTCAGTTGACAGCTTTGTGGAATTTTTAAACATGTCAGAAGAGCTCTAAAAATTATGAAAAGTTTTGTGAGGCTCCTAAAATAGTGCAGAAAACTGTATAGTTTTTCCATAATTTTATTTGCCTAGGATATTTCTTGAAAAATCGTTGAAAGCTATTGTTTTGTGTACATGCACTAATTTAATTTGAATAATTTAAGGAATATGCTCAAATTTTTATTTGCAGCGCCATAATCTTGTTTTTTTAAGTTTTTGGGGTGATTTCTACTATAATTTATCCTATGCCATTTTAGGATCATATTTCAGATTCATGTTTGAATTCAAATTGAATTTCATCCAATGTACATTTCTTTTCCAAAAAAATTGTGTTTGCAAATTATATTTCTAAGGAAACTCCAATAAAAACCAAGGAAATATGTTGCATGCATTAGTTTTGCATTATCTAGAATTTGGGATGTTACACTTTGATTAATGCCAGAGTTTAGATCTCACATGATATGTTTGTTCATATTGTGCCAAATGGGGCAGTGGCATGTAAGTTCTCACTGCTAGATTGGGCCACAAATGTAATAAACTGATGGAACAACTATCAAAATTCAAACACCCCAACCATAGTTTGTCTAAATTGAGGCATATTTGTGGCTAGTTGGAGAAACATTTTGTTTCCCATCTTTCTTATGCCCTGTCATTGTCAGTCCATGTAGCACCCCAGTCAAGCAATGACCCGGAATGCCACCCCTTTTCCTTTCTCTCCTTTCCTCTTCCCCTTTTCCTTTCTCTCCTTTCCTCTTCCCTTCCTTTGGCGCACAAGACAGGGAGGAGAGGGGAGGAGCTGTCTTGCAGGGGCAGGGGAGGCGCGCAGAGAGGGAGGGAGGGCGCAGAGGGGCGCTCGGCCAGGGGAGGCGCGCAGGGCCAGGGGAGGCGCAGGGGGAAGATTCGGCCAGGGGAGGGGCGTAGGGGGGAGGTTCGACCAGGGGAGGGGCGCAGGGGGGAGGGGGCACAGCACAGGGAGGGAGGAGGGGGCGCAGCATAGGGCAGAGGGGGAGGGGGAGGGGCGGCGCCCAAACAGGGAGGGAGGGAGAGGCTGCGGGCTAGGGTTTGGGGGAGGATCCCTCCCCTTTTTTTTGGCTGCCCACCACTTGGGCCAAGGCCCAAGTTGCCCAAAAAAATTCAGAAATCCCCCTGGAAACCTCTAATTATTCCTTTTCTATTTGGTCCTTCCCTCCGATTAATTGATTAGTTCTCGGATCACTTTTTGGGATATTACATTCTACCCCCCTTAAACAGAATTCGACCCCGAATTCTATCCATGCTTACACTAAGGTTTAATCACAGCTAAAACTTAATCATATTAACACACACACCTATTCTGAATAACTCTGGATATTGCTCACACATGCGAGACTCTAATTTCCAAGTGGCTTCTATCTCCGTCTGCCCTGACATACTTTAAAATTTATTCCTCAATGCTTCTCCTGATCTTTTCAGAATTCGCACCGGCTTGGACTCAAAGGACATATCATGATCAAGTAATAACGGTTCTTGTAAAATATATAGCTCCAGATCTCGCAGATATCTCCTCGACACCGAGTCATACATAACGTTGTGTATCCCACCCTAGGACCCAAGGCGGTCCTAGCGATACACCACCCTCGAAATCCTCACAACTACAGATGCGATTAAATATACCTCGAGTTATCATTCTCTTGGGTACCAACCCGCACAACTTGCATATCAAACGAAACTCTTGTTCCAACTCTCAATCGATCTCTTTTACAACCAGAATCCAATTAAAAATAAAAGATTCTCATCACAACCACATTTCACCAACTCCCCACCACAATAATCAAATCTCAAAATAAAAAACAAAATCAAGGATTCAACATGAGAACCTCTCTACATTCCGAATAGGTAATTTGCAAATAACAACACATAAGGAAGAGGAGAATCACTCCAATGCCAAACCCTTCCTCTGTTGTTTTTTTTTTTGAACTGGAAAAATCACACATGCCAACATAAAGTCAACTCAAACCACATAAGACTTTTGCTATCATTACATAGCTCAAATAAGAATCAAGAGAGCATTTTACTACCCTTCTATTATAAAGCCCTCCAAAATCTCGTTAAATAGTTCCATACTATTTTATCATCCCATCCTCAAATTGAAAGTATTTCAAAACCTTACAACCTCACTACGACAACCGCTTTAAATTAGAGGAGACCTACTACACACTTTTAATGATTCTACCAAAACTCTTTCATCAAAGACATAACATCATCTGACAATCCCACCTTCATGTAAATATAGATCACATTTTTAACCCCCAATGTTTGCACTTAGCAATTACATACGAACACTAAGTATCCACAAAGATAACTCCAAGATTAATATCCACTAATACAGTAATCCAACACCTTTTGAATTTAACTATCCTAAACGGTTAGATTAATCCATTGAGACCCGTTGATCCAATTTATCCCAAAAGTTTACTAATTTTGTCTCTCCTATTGATCAACCAGTTTATCGAAGTTCCACGCCTTTTAGCAACTCCATTGATCCCATTAGGAATAGCCCTATCCATAAACACGGTTTATGAACAACTACAAGAAAACAACATCGACTTATTCGGTTTAACTTCCAAGGATACTCATACCATATCAATTTATTTGTTTACAAACTCTGACTTAACCATAACAAAACATCACAAAAAGATTTTAACACCTCCCTTCAGAAAAGAGAGGTATTAAACTTCAACATTTAGAATAATCCAAAAGAATTACATAAAGCCAAAGCTTTCACAAGATAAAGAATTTGCAACATAAAACTTTCATTAACAAGAATACCAAGCGAACAAATGAGACATGATTCACAACAAGACAAAACTCCCACGAAGGGACCAACCTTGCAAATCCACAATGCTCACAAGTAGCAAAAATGTCTCAATAGTCCGAGAAACAATAATTACTTCAAAGAACAGGTATAAACCAATTGAAAACCCTCAACTACAATGAACCACGAGCCCAAGATAAATTCATCCCCCACCACAAGATAAGAATTGACCAAATTCAATTCAAGGAAGAGAGAAACTTTTCTAAATAACTCATTCCTAACCTCTGAAACTAAGTTGCTCAAGGAAAAATCCTTCACTATTTCAATACCACGAATAGTGATATAACCTAGCCATGTCAATGGCCACACCGCGATCTCTATCTCTCGTCATCAACTATCCCCATACATAACAATTATATAATCAAATCATAGGCACAAAAGATCATCTCATAACACGTACAAAGTCAAACATTAAGCATACATTCAACTATGATAACCGACGGAAACGTAGATGCAATGCAAACCCCATTCCCACCTACAGTGCTTAGTGTGTCAAAATTAATATTTCGTTCATCACGGACCTACAGCCCGCTCTGATACCAACTGTAGCACCCTAGTCAAGCAATGACCCGGAATGCCACCCCTTTTCCTTTCTCTCCTTTCCTCTTCCCCTTTTCCTTTCTCTCCTTTCCTCTTCCCTTCCTTTGGCGCACAAGACAGGGAGGAGAGGGGAGGAGCTGTGCGCAGGGGGCAAGGGGAGGCGCTGTGCAGGAGGGAGAGGGAGGGCGCAGAGGGGCGCTCGGCCAGGGGAGGCGCGCAGGGGGAAGGCGCAGGGCCATGGGAGGCGCAGGGGGAAGGTTCGGCCAGGGGAGGGGCGCAGGGGGGAGGTTCGGCCAGGGGAAGGGCGCAGGGGGGAGGAGGGGGCGCAGCACAGGGAGGGAGGAGGGGGCGCAGCACAAGGCAGAGGGGGAGGGGCGACGCCCAAACAGGGAGGGAGGGGGAGGTTGCGGGCTAGGGTTTGGGGGAGGATCCCTCCCTTTTTTTTTGGCTGCCCACCACTTGGGTCAAGGCCCAAGTTGCCCAAAAAAAATTCAGAAATCCCCCCTGGAAACCTCTAATTATTCCTTTTCTATTTGGTCCTTCCCTCCGATTAATCGATTAGTTCTCGGATCACTTTTTGGGATATTACAGTCCAGGTGAAGATTAGCAACCAAAAGTGATCAAATTGGAAGAAGTTAATGGGAAAAAATACCTTTTGTTTGCAACTCTACACAGTAATAAGTCCATGATACCATCTACAACAGGGTTTCTGGTGTTGCGTATTGGGGTTGAGGATTTAGCTAATTACGATCTAATGGTTGCAATTTTATACAACAATTGTCTTGTGCTTATTAATTCTTGATGATGTAGTTATCGAGACCTAAATATGCAAATCCGAACTCTCTATGTATTCTGCACTATTCTAGGATTAACTAGTGCACACAATGAAAACATAGATGGCATATCGATCATATTCATGATTAAACAAGAAAAGACCCAAATATTATTAATTATCATAGTTACAATCTTATGGTCAAACTTACAAATAATAGCCTAAAGGATTTAAAAAACTAGCAGCGAAAAATAAAAACAAGCGAGTAGCCATTCAACATACCTATAGGCAATCGACTGGGAAGCTAGACCCTAATCCGAGAAGTCATCAAAGTATCCTCCTCCACATTCCTCTGTTTGATATGGCTCTTCTTTAGCAAATAAGCAAATGTGGGTATAACCGTGAATACATAAAGTACTCAGCAAGTCATTTATAACAAGAATACAATATAGTATACAAGACTTAGTAAATAATGACTGAGTGATTATTTTACAGAAAACAATGATTTAAAGTAAATAAAATAAATAGATTGAAGGCAAACTTTGAAAATAATAAATAAGTAAATAATTAAAGAAATTGAATAAACTATAAGTGAACTAACCATTCACCCAATGAACCATCTGTGAACTAACCATTCACGTAATGAACTACCAGTGAATTAACTATTCACTTTCAAAACTTAACCCAACCAGATTTTGATGAAAACTCTACCCACGTGTGAAATCACTGAGTATTGTCTTGAATCGGGGACACGACTATTTGAATAATTTTACACTTTATAGATGTTGCACAATATTACCCATATGATATGATTATCTTGTAATGTCACCAGTGTAACATACTTCCTTTGGCATGTTAACCAAGAAGATCACAACAAAGCTTTTACAATGTTCAACCTCAACCTGATCTCGTCCGCTAAGATTTTATCATTGAGTAGGTTAACGACCTAGTCGATAATTGCCCTCTCTTGTATCCCGTGGAAATGTCTAATCGGCATCCACTGACATCTCAATGGTGCAATCAAAGTTGAAACATCATAAATTAATCAGTCAGATCTATCCCATACTAGACATGTGGTTGCACGATAAGGTTCAGATTACTGACGCATAAAGTTAATTGTTTAAACATTACCTAGGCGAGATATCCTTATTCCTCGAAGTGCTACTCCCCTTTATTGCACAATCACTCGCCCAAGTGAAATCTACTTTGTATAACCAACACCAATGACATACCTATGTTATGTCATACAAATTTTATAACTTGGCTACAACCGTGATTCAATATCTCATTAAATCAAAATTAATTAATTGATCACATGTGATGATGAACCCAACATAAGCATGGCTAAGAATACTATGTGTACAACCCATGTGATAACTAGTATTGCATCACTCAAAAATTACTCATCCTATAGTAACAATGGAATCATGTCATTCAAATTACCAAGTCAGAATTAATCAAGTCGGACAATAACTATCAGGTACAAAGGTTTGTATTAAAATAGCAATGTATGATAATTTATAATAAAATAATAGATAAATAGATTTAAAAACTTGGTTCAACATAATCAAATGACATGATTTACCTTAGCCTTGCTTAGTTAACAACTCTTGGTCTTCAAATCTTTCTTCATTTCCTTTGAAGACGTTATCTAACGAAAGAGAAAATGAATGAGACACAAATAAAATTAAATAAATTTAAATAAACTCCAAAAACTTTAATCAAAATATAGAGCTTAATTTTAAATGAATTTAGAAAAAAATTAGGTCAATCGGAGCTAGGACGGAGAAGAACGTGATCTCGAAAATTTTAAATCTAAAGAAAAAGGAAAATAGGATTTACTGAAATTATTTATCTAAAGGAAAATCCTAATTATGATGTCAGCATCTGATTTCTTTTTTGGCTGAATTATTTTTCTAAAAAATAGAAATTATGATATCATTTGCTGATGTGGCGGCTAACTGGGCTTCTAGAGCTCATGTGGCATGACACGTGGCCTGATACGTGGCACTTAGGACTGAGGTGGCAGGGTAATGTGGCTGACGCATGGTGTTGACATGTCTCGGTTGGCTAACGTGGCATCCGTGTGGACTGACATGTGGCACTAGGGCTAACGTGACTCAATGACGTGTGTGCTGATTGGGCACACTCTACGGGTTCACAAAATAGTGGATTTGATCGGTGGCACCTGCTTAGCACAGAAAAGGCACAAGGTGGACTCGGTCTAGGGAGAAGATGAACCATCGGCCTAGCACGGGTGCGGGATGTCATCGGCGCTGATGTCATAGACACACAGATCAAAGCGGCGCTTTGTTTGGTTGAAGCGACGGGTGCGGTGACTAAGGCGGTGAATAGCAGGTGATGAGGCTACAGGCATGCGGACCGAGGAGGCGCACAGCGCGGGTGACACTACCGACGGTGAGAGCTAATGGCGACTGAAGCAGATGGTGAGGTGGTGAGGAACAACGGCTTACCAAAAGCGAGACGACGACGATGCGGTGGGGCAGACGGCGTCAGAGACGTTGGAGACTTGGCTCGACAGCTTGCACAGACGTCGAGGGCGACATCGACTCAGACAAACTACTAAACGGCAGCATCAATGGAAACAGTGACACGAAGCTCAGCAAGATGGCGAAGAATGGCATCGCTCGACTTCGACGGTGACAACGTGAGGGCAAAAGCGATAGCTGGCTCGAGGACACAGAAGCCAAGAAGGCGCGGTGCTATTTATGGCGCGGACGCCAAGGAGCTCAGGGCGGGCACATCACGGAGGCCGAGATGGAGATGATGCAGCAGCGATGTGGAGATGGAGTCCATGGCGGAGACGAAGGTTCTTACAAGTGGGCCCCACCTGTCAGTGATGGTGAGAGACGCGACACGCAGATGCACAACATTAGGTAAGACATGGCACAGATCGAACGGGTGGCAAGACGGAAGGGCGGGTTGGGCTAGGCCGAAGAGAGAGGCAAGCTGGGCCGAAAGAAAGGAAGTGGGCAGGAAGGAAGAAATTTGGCTCGAGCAATTAAATCCGGACTTTTAGATTTTCTGAATTTTCCAATTAACAGAAATTGGTTTAATACAAATTGAGCTCTAAAAAAATAGCCAATAAATCTAAAAAAATTTCAAAAAATTCAAAAAAATTCCCTGAAGCCCAAGGAACCTAAATAAAATAGTTCTAACCGAAGTTGAAGTTTAGCTTAATCACATTAAATCATTTTAATTAATAAAAAATTAGTTTAAGTTTTAATTAATTCTAAAAAAACAAATGCTGAATTTTATTTTTTAAAAGCTTGAAAAGAACTCTGAAAAATAGAATGTTACAGTAGTTTAATGAGCGGTCTCACTTTATAGTTAATAATATATAAAAGAGATTTATAAGGGCTAAAATATAAAATGTAATACACATAAAAAGGAATAATAGAGGAGGGAATCGGTGGGAGAACCATCCCGAAATTCCCCCAATCTCATATCTTTTCTTCTCCAACTCCAACACCAAAAATTGTAAATTATTTAAGATATATTCTCTTAACATCCACAATATAGTCCTACTCTACACGGCCACGTGATAAGGTATCTATTCATGATCGCGAAAGACCAGGACACCCTCCAGGTTTTCTTTTTACTAGATGCGTGTGCGTGGCGAGACGCCACGCAGGATGGTCTGTATAAACGGTTGGTGATTGCTGGACACTCTGTGTTGGTAACAAATTTGCTATATGATTTGTTGAATGCACTGTGTATATTGGCTTTGTTTAATATGGAGTAAATTGGTGGTATTGTTTTGTCTCTGATGTTAAAAAGAACATTATGAATAGCAAGAGATAGCAATGATTGTAAAGAGGAACATAATTAATGTACAGATAAACTGATACATATAACATAGTAGAAGAGGGAAAATGGTAAGATCATAGAAAAGTTCTAAAAAAATGTAAGCATAAGCATATAGAAGGGAGATAATAAAAGCATAAAGAGAGGAGGACAACACTTTCTAAGAAAAGATAAGTGTGAGTATATAGAGGGGAGATAAGAGAAGCATAAAGAAGGGCACAACACTATGATTTATGAAATGTAATAGGAAAACAGGAATGGTAAGAGTACAACACTAAACTATTTCATGTATGCTTCATCTTTACATGGCATATCTTTTTGCGCTTTGGTACAATATATATAGCCTTTTGGGCTTCATAGCAATACACACTATATGCATAATAGTATATGTAATATAATAATAGAACTTGAATACTAAGGAGTAAGGTAACAGAAAGGTTCTAAGAAAAGGTAAGCATAAGTATGAATAAATGTGAAAAAGCTACAAGAGAAGATAAGCTTAAACTATTCCATATGTAGACTATTTTTATATGGCATATCTCTCTATATACTAATATATATATATATATATATATATATATATATATATATATATATATATATATATATATATATATATATATATATATATATATAATAGTAGAATAGAAATGGTAAGATCACAGAAAGATTCTAAGAAAAGGTAAGTGTAAGCATATAAAAGGGAAGTAAGAGAGACATAAAGAGAGGATTAACATTATAATATACATAATGTAATAGCAGAATAAGAATATCAGGACTATAGGAGGGTTGTAAGAGAAGATAAGGCTAAACTATTCTATATGTGCCTTATTTCTCTCTATATATATACATATATAGCTCTTTGAGCCTCATATCAATAAACAATATATTTATAATAATACATATAATATAATAATAGAATTGGAATATCAAGGTGAAAGAAAGGTTCTAAGAAAAGGTAAACATAAGCATGAATAAACATGAAGAAGCTGCAAGAGAAAATAAGCCTGAACTATTCCATATATGGCCTATTTCTATATGGCATATCTTTTTATATACAGCTATATATAATATAATAGTAGAATAGAAATAGTAAGATCACAGAAAGATTTTAAGAGAACATAAGTATAAGTATATAGAAGGGAAGTAAGAGAGGTATAAAGAGAAGGCTAACATTATGATATACACAATGTAATAGAAGAATAAAAACATCAAGACTATAAGAGGGTTGTAAGAGAAGATAACGCTAAACTATTCTACATGTGCCTTATTTCCATATGATATATCTCTTTGCACTGATATACACATATATAGGGGGCCTTTTGAGCTTTACATCAACACATATAATATTGATAACGATATATGTGATGTAGTAATAGAATACGAATGGTAAGGTTATAGAAATACTCTAAGAAAAGGTAAGTGTAAACACGAATAAAAATGAAGAAGCAAAAAGATTTTAATAAAAGATAAGTATATAAATATATAGAAAGAAGCTAAGCGAGGCATAAAGAGAGGAACAATACTATGATACATCAAAAGTAGCATCAGAGCAAGAACAGTAAGATCACAGAAAGGTTGCAAGAAAAGATAACGCTAAACTATTTTATATATGCTTTATTTCTATATGACATATCTGTTTGCACTCTCCTATATATATATATATATATATATATATATATATATATATATATATATATATATATATATATATATATATATATATATATATATAGACTTTTGGGCCTTATATTAATAAACACAATATTCACAGCAATATATACAATGTAATAACAGAATAGAAATACTAAGAACACAAGGAAACTGTAAGAAAAGATAAAAGCAAGCATGAATAAACATGAGAGTAACTATCAGCACAGCAAAATAAAATGATATGTAAACTAACCAGTAAACGTGTTGTAAAACGTCGATCAATAATAGCGCAGAGCAGCAAAACAGTTTGGAATAGATAGGTAAAATAGAAATCCTGCTAACGAAATCTGCACAACGGACCTGCATTTTAAAAGCACATGAAATTAGCAATGCATACAAGGGGAGGAGAGGAAGAAACCAAGAAAAAAGCAAGCTAGCTAATGTATTGTAATAGCAACAAGGTACAGGCGATGCATTAGATAATTAAGAGCATAATAAAATGAACCATTATTATAACGAAATAAATAGAATGATGTATGAACTAACCAGTGTGAGCGGCGCTAAACAATAATAGTGACTAAATTGTACCGTAAACAATTGGGAAGACAAGAACCCACAAATGATATGCAACATTGGGATCAGCAAATGCAAGTTCCCTTAACGGAGCCATGACATCTGCCACCTACATAATTGAGAGTAACAAAGAATTTAGTTCTACATGTGTTACATTCAGGTCAATGATTTCATACCAGCAGAATTGGCAAAAAGAAAACCTATGAACAAAACTAATAATATATCCGTATGCAATAGCAAACAAAAAAAAGTAAAATAAACATATGCAATAATGCAGATAATCCTGGCAGGAACGTAGGTTTGAGTGTCGGTATTTACCACAAGCTTGCTTACTTCATTCAAGAACTGAGCAAGCCTCATTATAAGAGAATCGAATAACAGAGAAGTGCCATCCAAGCTTTGTTGAGCATCAGGAAGCTGTTGTGGCATGATAATGCGATCTGGAACTGGCCCCGCTATCATAAGTGCGGGCACTCGAGCAGAATCTGCGACAAGTGTAGTTGGCTCATTTTCAACTAATAGAACCAAAATGAGATCCAGTCCTTGCTTCAACCAGAAAACATCACTCACTGCTTCCCGGTCCTATGGCTGTATTATAAACTGCAGTCTAGCAAATAAGGTTTTTCCCACGTAATCATGGTAAAGCTTGAAGAATCGCTTCCTCATTTCTGGATCTTTAGCTCTAAGTCCAAGCATGTATTGTCTCTCAACCAAGTCCAAGCATGTATTGTCTCTCAACCTTATGAAAATACTCTTGCCTCAAAGCCAACGAATATCTGCAGGAACAGAAAAAATTAGAAAGAGAGCAAAATACTATTAAGAGCTAGCTCTATAGAGATGTACTTACTTGGTTGAATCTCCACAAAGTGAATAAAGAAGTTGCAAATATTTTGCATCCCATTCTTCCTGTGCAGAGGGGGGAAGCCTTTTCTGTCAACTAATGATAACTTCTGAATATAAGTTATTATATCCTTTGAGTTAAGCGAATTAACAGAGCCAGCAGTTGAAGCAAGTCTGTAATCATTCTCAATCCAAGCTTTTATCATGTCTAGTATGCATAGAATAAGACTTGGATCAGTGCCTTTCTCTGAAAGAAGCGACTGAAGTATTTGGCCCATAGATCGTCTGTACTCAGAAGAGGCCATCACCCTCTCACTTATGAGTTTTAAGACAGTCTTCATGTTAGATATGACATTAGAATCTACAGTAGGGCACGAGCTAACTGATGAATCTAGTTCAGGCCTCTGTCCCTGAAAATATTGCAGTGTCAATGCCAAGGCAATAGACCATGCCAGGAGATTTATGCATGGAGTTGGGAATCAGATCACATAGTTAAACACTAATAAAACAGGATATCCTAGATGTAGTCATTAAGGGGGAAAATTTAAAGAAGAACATAGTAAGTAATTGGGGAATTGTTAGCTACCTCAAGCTTTCATGTTTCTCGGATTTACATACATGCTTCTGAATTTTTTTTATCTAAATTCACACGCGTGCTTCTGATGTTTCTGAATTCGTCAGTTATTTTGAACCAATTTTCGGCCATTTTGGTTCTAAAGGATCCCCCCCCCCCCCCGGGGCGGCGGTAAAGTTTGAAACCGGTAACGAAAACCGTGTCCTAATAAATGACTGGTATTTTCTTTCCCAATTTACAGGAACAGGATGATATGAAGAAAAATACTATAACGGTGGTGGAACAAAGCGAATTTTCTAACTTCTAAACACTCCTGGAGGCTGACAAAAAGACTAGGGAGTTGTTTGATGCACTTCAAATAGAACTGAAGTAGTAGTAGTCATCTTCTGGTTTGCTGCTGTCAAATAGAACTGTAGCAAAAGCCAAAAATCGTTTTGAGAAACTGAAAAGAACATACCCTGAGACATGATTGTCCATATGTGTTTGAACTTTGAACGCAGTTTGCGTCTGGAAAAGATACATGCATTTATCGATAGGATGCATCCTTCTAGCATTGTTCCAGTGGCTTCCCTCCTTTGATTTTGAAAAAAATCCTCCTGTTCCACACTTTCCAAATTTCCCAAAGGACAAGGATAATCAATGTATTCAGGTAGTTACTAGTATAAGTATGGCTTGAGTACATCATATCGGCTATAACACTTATAGGCAGTGTGGCTTGGACAAAGACGTCCTCATTGCAAACTGAACTGGCCAACACAACAATATATAGCATCCTGAAGACATAACAATATATAGCATCCTGAAGATTTCTGGTGTAAATCCTTATGAATTGTCACTGCCATAATACCTTCAGAAAAAAGGGTAACAACTGAAGAGGTACTAAAATATAATGATCCATACCAGAAATGAACACGTCCTTTATCATGGACAGCCCTGCTGTTGTTGCTCCTCGCGCCCATCCTTCTCAAGCCCTGCCCCCATAGTGGGCAATATAACAGTTCCAGATAGTACATCCACTGCATCTCTCAATTTCTTGCCATCAAAGTAAGAAGCACTGCAAGTGAAAAAAGACACATTAGTGAAAACTAGAACATACCGTATGAAAAGACTCACTCACTCAATACTCTGATTCAACCTGGCCTCTTACTCCATATGCAATACATGACGCACAATTCTCCACAATTAACATACTCAAAAAGGTAATGCCAATTAGCACACATAGCGCTTGCACCGAATAAAAATTCAACATCAACATATACTGACCATGGTAACGACAACTAACCGTCTTACATGATAGCATAAGTCGTAAGCACCCAACACTTCACTTGTATAAAGCTTCAGAAAAATATATCTGTTGTAAGTCCATGCCGCAGCAACCCGGTTTTGTGAACTCTGTTCCTGTCCATGCCGCAGCAGCTCGATCAAAGCAGCAGAGACATCCACCACAGCACGTGCAGCATCCCTCGGCAGGAATAGCAATCAGCTAGAATCCGGTTTAGAGATAGGTTCCTAGTATGATTACTTGCTTGCTTATCAAGCCATATCAGAGGTGAGGTAAGTTCAAGCAGACTTCTTACCTCCCGATGAAGCATGGAATAAACAATCTTCTCCTGCAACCGCCGAGCTCTATCTCCCTCCCTGTCCAGGTGATAGAGAGTAGGGATGCAAACAGAGTGGATATTTTCTGACCGTCCGTCCGTCTATTTTAATTTGGATAGAATTCAGAGCAAATTTTCGGATATCCAGAGGTTTTGCCGGATACAGATACGGATTCGGATATTTTTTGCCGGATACGGAAACGGATTCGGAACAAACATTATCCAATGGATACGGAACTATTCGGATATTTTTCCGGATAGTTACCGGATATTTTTTCGGATAGTTACAGGATTCAAATTCGGATTCAACTCAGAACTCAATACGGATTCGGTTCGGGACAGCTGAACAGGCACTTACTAAAAAGGTCATAACTTTTACAAACGGAGTCTGATTCGAGTGTTCTTGTACTCGTTGGAAAGCTTATTTCAAGATCTATGCAATGGATAAGGCCTCATCTTCAAATACATCATGAATCATCTGCTATGACCAAAATAATATGACGGCTGTAAAATCTAGTTTCCTTTCTGTGTGAGTTCGAGTTTAAAACAATATAGGGTTGAGTTGTATTCGGTTTGGGGACCATATGGACATCTCAAGGGGCTATATAAGTCTTGTAATCATAGCCTTTAGGGCTCAAACTACTTTTGAGAAAAATCAATCTACTAAAGTTTATTGAGTTCATCATTGCTCCCGAAATTCCATATGGAATTAAGAGTGTTCTTCAAACAAGATCGTTCAGCCTTTCCTCTAAGAATTGGGTGCACGATAGATCTTCGCTTGGTGGTCGGTGAAATCAACACGAGTGTGTTTTGGCGGATTAAAGGGTGTTCGTCCCTTGCACTAGTATTAGAGGATCATTACGATTCATCAAGACTCCCGCGAGTATTCATCCTACATCGAGAAGATCAGCCGACCCCGTATCAAGCGATGTACTTGACTACTTGGCTGTGGCTAATTCTTACTTTCGAACTGTGTGGCATGTAGCTAGTTAGTTACTACTTGTTTAATTAGTCTCTATCATTTACATGCTATTTTGCTAACTAGAATTTATTAGTTGCTTAACTTGTCCCTGTCATCGTGTGAAATTTGCTTAAGCTACTAATATAGTTCTATTATGGATATGTACTGTGGTGATTGATCCTTACACATGTGATATATATGATTTTTGTTTTTGCGCATTATCCGACTAAATATTCGTGACCGAGACTAACCATATTCGGAGCGGCATGTATTCGCTCTGTATTCGTGACCGAGAATATCCGTATTCATATTCATATCCGGCATTATCCGTGTCTGATTCCGACTCCGAAAAAAATATGGAAACGGATACGGAATGAGCAATATCCATCCGTATCCGCTCCGTTTGCACCCCTAATAGAGAGGCTGAGATGGGTTAGGTTTAGAGATAGTTAGCCAACTAATGACCTTTGGCCTGTCTAGCACTAACTGTTTTCTTTTATGCACATATTAAATCTAGCCATGTTACATAGAGTTGCACAGGTGAGAAGAGTACAATGCATCCCTATGTACGCCTGCTTCAGCTAGCTCAGTGTTATTCAGGCTCACGAATGCATTGCCGAGCGTAACACTACGAGGCACCAAGCAGGTGTTTTATAATAAAATGAGATAAATTCAAAGACTAAAAGTGTGAGACCACGCAAAGGTCACCCCATATTGTGTGATGAGTATTTAATTTTGTTTATGCTTTGTTATCGAAGTTTGAGTTGGATTTTGTGTTATTTGCTCTCTGATTTTTTTTGTTAGGTGCGAAGAGGTCTAACCGACATGCAGAGGCGATCTGACTGTTGTGCGTATGTGGTCTGACTAGCCGTGTAACGGCGGTTTGACCCGTGGTCAATGTGACCAACCGTCTGTAGCGGTCCAACCGAAAATGCAATGTGACCGATTTCTAGTTGGCAGTATGTTTATTTCAGAGAGATGCTTACTGAGTTGCGAGGAGGTTTTGACAACGATGTGATTGGCAATATAATGGTAGTTCAACCAGAGGTCATCAGGCTGTCTGACCAACATAGATGTGGTAGCCAGACTGGTCCCCTGTTATCAGGGTTTGACCAAGGTAGACCAGGGTGGTCTAGCCGGCCGTTGGTTGTTGGTCAGATCAGGCAATGCTAAGTTTAGTGAGTTAAGTTGGATTTCAGTTATGTTAGTCATTGCAGGAGTCCATGTAAGTATTAGTAATTGCGGGAGTCTATGTAAGGTGTTAGTCATAGCTGGAGTCTTTGCATTGTGATAATCTTGACATGGATGTTAAGTGATGTATGTTTGCATCGATTACATTGATGAGAGTCACACTACTACAAAATAAGCTATACTAGACGTCTCATCATAGACGGTTCATGATGAAAACTGTCTGAAACTATCACAAACGGTTAAGTTTAAAAGCCATCTGTGATATCTCCCATTATCACAGATGGCTTTTAATTAGAACCATCTATAAAATATCACAGAAGGTTTTTATATACAACCATCTGTGTTTTGTCTATTATCACAGACGATTTTTAGTTAGAAATATCTATGAAACTATTACAGATGATTTTTATTTACAACCGTCTGTATTTTGTCCTTTGCCATACACTACACAACAACCACCTAAATCTTATGCCTAGTCCTTAGGACCAACTGACTAAGTAGATATTTTCTAAATGAATATGATCAAAATAACAAATGAAAACTTATAATCTGCTTGAAGAATTACAGCCCATCCAAATGTCGTATATACTTCATTAGTATGGAAAGCATCGCACATATCTCATCCGTATGCTGATGGTTCTTCTATCTAACTAAGAATTCATTGGTCTTGCCATTCACCTCAATAACATTGGATCCTAACTCCTTCTGCATGCCTTAATCTCATATATGAACTACTTGCAGAAGCTATTGAGCTGAAACAGATAAATGTGACTAGTCATTTTAATTTACAAAAGAAAAATTCAAATCAAATTTATTACAAAAGTTTCATAAAAAGAGATTCCCAGATCTTGGTCTTTTGGGCTTCAATGCTTCCTCTTCTACTTTTGGAGTTGGAGGATCAGTGGCTGTGTTCTTGAATGTCATGAAGATTGTCTTTACCCTCTCCACTTCCTCCTCTAGCCTGGGCAAATCATTAGCATGGTCCATAATCTCAAAGAGGATGGTATGATAATCTTCCTCAAAATCGGCCACTTCTACTAGATCAGCAAGATTATTCATGTGTCTCTCCACTACCGCAAGAGTTTCTTCCACTTTGCGTACGTTGAAGAGGAGAACGAGGCTGATGGTGGTTTCCCTTTCTTGAGCAAAAATGAGACACCTCCGTCGATGACGGATAATGAGGTCCAACTAATAGATGAAAGCGAGTCGAGGAAGGAGAGCAGGGCGTGAGCGGAGGAGTTGCTCCAAATGTAAGTTGTTAGCCGCCTGTGTAAGGTTGCAGCCGAACAACTCATAATAGATAGATGAGAGGAAGGAGATCAAAAAATATTATATGCTATTATTTGGAAATCTGGTGAAGAAAATGATCAGGGAGACGACAGTTCAGAAGAGATTGAGTTTATGGTATCAAGGAATTGTACACCGCGCTGCACATAAAGCAAGAACGATGTGGAAGTTTAAGAGTTGCTTGCATCAGAATATTAATAGGTGGGAGTAGGGTACGCATATTTGAGCGTTATCACAGATGGTTCATATAACAAACTGTCTCTGGTAAAGACGATCAGACAGTCCAGAGGGTTGAGGACGATCAGACAATCCGAACAGAGCAACGTATGCCGCTCGAGGATTGGCTGCTGAAGGCGAAGCAGTGGACAATATCACAGACGGTTTGTATAACAAACCATCTCTAATATGTGCATTATCCATGGTTATTAAGGCGTCGCTTAGGTGACGCTTAAGCGTCGCCTAAGCGGTAAAGCGGCCTAGGGGGCAAGGTGTCGCCCGCCTTGCCGTCCGTTCCCAAGGCGGCCTAGGGGGGCGGAGGCTGCGACGGCAAAGGACCGGATCCGGCGCGAGGAGGCTGGATCCGACGTCGTCCGGGTGGAGATGGCGGCGGCGGTGGCGTCCGAGTGGAGGCGGCGGCGGCGCAGGACCGGATCCGACGCGGGGAGGCCGGATCCAACGTCGTCTTGGTGGAGGCGGCGGCGTCCGGGTGGAGGGGGGCGGCGCAGACCAGATCCGGCACCGGGAGGCCAGATTTGGGTTGGGGCAGCGGCCGAGCCAGGGCGGAGGAGGCGGCGGCCGATCTGGAGGGGAGGCGGTGGTCGAGCCGGGGTGGAGGAGGCGACGGGCGAGCTGGGGTGGAGGAGGCAGCGGCCGATCCGGAGGAGTGGCGGCGGTGCTCAGGGGAGGAGGTGGCCAGCGGCGCTCGGGGAGATCGCCCGAGTGAGACTCGATCGATCTCACTCGGTCGATCGGTCAATCTAGGGTTGGGGGTGTTATAAAGGATTGGATATTTTACAATTTAGTCCTCAGAGTTCTTTAAAATTGCAATTAAGTCCTTCTTGTTAGAAATCTTTTGATTTAGACTTCCAGAGTTCCATTTTCTTCGCCTTAAGATGCGTATAAGGCGTCGCCTCGCCTCGCGCCTTACCGCTTAAAAGTTGTGAGGGGGGTGGGTCGCCTCGCCTCGCCTTACCACCTTAATAACTATGGTATTATCACAGATGGTTCGTATAACAAACCATCTGTGATAATGACACATCATCGATCTGTGGCATATCGCTCAGGATTTCGATCTCACCCTGTTCATTCTCTCCGCATCGAACGGCATACGCTAGTTCCTCCCACCTCTTTCCCCTATTAATCCTCCTCTCCCTTTCCTAGCTTCTTGCATCTTCCTCTTGACGACGCTGAGACTCCGCCGTGAGCTAGCTCCTCTGCCTCCGGTTGTAACACCACGATTTAGTGCATAAGACACTCTTGTCATAAGTGTCGTAAGAATGCCTTGTGCATTGTCACCGTCATGACACAAAGGTGATGCTACCGCCAGTACCTCTCCTTCATTGCCAGTGATATCTGACCGCCATCCGATCTCCTCCCCTCTCTTCCTTGATGGCAGGCGTTAAGGACATCCAGCTGTATCCAACTTCTACTGTCTGCTAGAATCTCTACTTCTTATATATTCTTGCCATGTTAAAGAGTTGGGTTTGTAGAATTAGGAGATGTATTGTTGCCATATTCTTGTTGTATGCATTAGATGGTCGGTAATATGCTTGTTATCTTGTTATGCTATAATGGTGGATTCTAATTTTAATGGAATGTGATGTTCTGTTTGCTGTTATATCTGGTTTTCAAAGGCTATCAAAAAAACAGAAAAAAAATTTATGTATAGAATGAACTATCAGAGACAGTTTTGTGGTATAAACCGTCTATGAAGGATTATCATAGACGGTAAGACAATTCATCTCAGGAGACTTTGTGTTATTGGTTCTTGGCTTTGGTATGACTTATAGGTTTGAGTTTTCCACTGTATTGTGTTGTTAATACCAGAGAAAATATTTCAAAAATCATTCACTCCCTCTAACTCGTCGTACCCAATTCTACAAAAAGAAATAAATGAATATCACATATTATCTATTCTCTAAATGTGAACACAAATCGAGCTTATTTGTTTGCGTTGTACAAGCCACCAGATTGATTATGATACCCCTCCAGCCACTAAACATAAATTTCGTAACTTGTACAGAGCTGAAGCCTATGTCAAGCTCGAGTTGAGGCTAGGGTTGGACTGGGACAGTCATATGTTTGGACTTGGGTTGGGCTTGGGATTTGATTAGGCTTGATTAACTAGGTTGGGTTTGACTGGATTAAACTAGGCTTGAGCAGTGACATGCTTTATACTTTTTTTAGAGACATTATAAAGAGGAGATACCATACTCACGCCATAAGAGTATGCGCATCCATTACACATGCGAGAAATTCCATGGAGCCTCTATGTCCTTACGGAGAGTATAGCGAGAAATTTCATGGAGCCTCTATGTCCTTACAGAGAGTATACGCGAGCTTTCTCGTTGAATGAATATACATACATACATACATACATACATACATACATACATACATACATACATACATACATACATACATACATATACTCAATTAAATAAGGCACACCTAAGTGATCATAGGATCAAAGGATTGAACCCTAGTAAGAGGCTTGCTCCCGTCGCCAGGGCACTGGCCATACTTTTTGCTGTGATTTCATTTTTATCCTTTTCTCTTGGCATTCGTCTTTATGTTCTGGCTATGACTAAAAAAATGAAATAATGATCATCTCAGAGAAAATAAAATATTACTAGACTCCACGTCACCACTTAAATGTCAAAAGATAATTTTCCTGAGATGATTATATCGCGTAAAGATTAGGCTCAACTTATCACAATGCATGTGAATACTAAATCCTTTCAAAGTAAAATAAATCAATGATGAAACCATTTTATATATGCACCACTTATCTTGCAATGTTACTTCAATTATTTGTAATAATGTGGGGGAGGACATGGAAAACTAGCAAAACGTAAATGGTGCCTATATCCAATCAATCATAAATACTACCATTATTACTCAGTAAGAAAATGTGTGAGACCCAGTTCACAAAAAGACTGCCACAAGCTAGAGATAGAACCTAGAGCATCCATCGATTAATTCTTTAGTAGATTTTATAAGATCATGAGTGATCTGAGGTCTATAGAAGTCACATATTCTGATGCTGACAATGCAGCTCATGCTCTTAGTGTTCTTGACTCATTGGTTGAGAAATGAAAGTCACAACCATTAGTAACAAAGTAGACTTGGCAACTATGATTGTTGATAAGTTGTATTCACAGCATAAGACTTGTGAGGTGGGTGTCATAGCCAAGAAGTCCAAGACTCCACAGACGATGGCTTTTATGTCTGATCCCGGTAAGTGTAGACTTCTTGTGAGAATGCTTCTTCTGACTTTTCTTTGTCCGTTTTTCAAGCCATGAGCGATGAGCAACTTGAAAGGCCTCCCATATATGATTTAACCCTCATCACTAGTAGATGCAATTGTAACATTCCGTCTTAACAAAAACTTATAGTGTCACCCACAACTACAATCGCTATCAATTTAAACCATTAATTAAATATTACCACAGCTAGGTTTCAAGAATAATCAAACAACCTAATTATAAACATAAATTTCAGCAATACAGGAACCAATAAATTGGTCTGATGATGAACCAAATAATCAATATTAGAGCTAAACAATGGAACTCAACAAGTGGAAACATTATAACACCATAAGGAACTAAAGGGAACCATTAATCATCTAAGGATTGCATGAGTCTAAATTGATTATGATGATAAATTATTGATTGCTAGGTGAAATAAAGAATTACAAAAGTGTAAGATCTCAAGTTTTGCTTTCACTCATGTATGTTGCCTTCAACATTTACTGAAAATAACAATAAAGCAAAGGTGAATCCATAACTAAGCAAGTACAAAGTAAAAAAAAGGTACCACTTCATAATCTTAACACATATCAATATCCACCATTCTTTTTTGCTTCTTTCATTCCGTTAATGCACTACAATGCTCATGCACATGTCTCTTTCTCTTTATTTAGGATATATTCTTTTTTGCTTCTTTCATCCCGTTAATGCACTACAATGCTCATGCACATGTCTCTTTCTCTTTATTTAGGATATACCAGTATAACTGAGTGAACACCGATCATTGTTCACCTTTTTACCTCCATCCCGTGGAGGTGCCTACAAAAGGAGGTCTTTCTTTTCAATCTCGTGGATGTGCCTATCGAAGTAGGCTTTACTCAAGAGCACTCTGGAATAGTCAAATAGTTTTCTCACCAACCTAGCTCATGCACTCCGAAATAGCTATTTGACTTACTCACCGCCCTGGCTCGTATACTTTTATCATGTCATGAATGCATCAATTCATCATTTTATCATATTTCACATTCTCATCATCGATTTATCTCATACTAAATAAAAGGTAATCACACATTATTTGACAAGAGTAATTAAAAAATAATGAGCAAGTATTAATCATCATCTACTATTCTACTATGCACTTACCTTTTGTAGGTGCAATGACCGGATTGATTAGAAGATGACACCAACCCCAATGATACTCCTCCTATAGTAACTACTCAATCTCAACATAAGCCATAGTAATACAAGACAACAATTAAATGACAATGCTCCTGCACACTTCCCAAATCTACATTACTCCCCTTTACCAGACAGTCACCCCTGCTGTCTTGGTACTAAAAATGACAAAACTTCCAACTCCTAAGTCCTATCATAGTAAACTATACTAGTTCTGGAATCTACACAAAATTTTTTACAAGTTCTTATTGGGCCACAAGTCCAGATTGAATTGTTTAACCCCCATTTTCAGCTCAAAAGACATATCTATCATTTTCTGAACAACATGATTAATATTTTCACATCTATTAATCTACACAACAAATTGAGTAAACCACAAAATTTTTAGAATATAAAGAAAATTGTCTACCTCTTTTTAGTTATTCCCAAAATTCAATTCTACCATCAACCAGGCCAATTTAATAATTTCTCTTGGCTGCGTCCAGCAGCAATTGTTTCTAAATAGCAATATTCCAAACATCATAACTTCTATTCTATGAATCCAAAAGTCATGTTCTTACACTCTATGAAATCCTTATACAATTATATACACTTTTCATGTAGATCAAAAAACCTAATTGTTCCATTTACTATTTTTTATCTATGGTTTACCATAATAATTCCAACTGACGATAATTCTCTAGACAGTAGGCTTATAAAAATCATAACAAAAATACAATTGACATGATTAAATACTCTACAAAATGCTTAAAAAAATTCTCTACATCTAGACAGGCAAATGGCAGACTTGTGAAGTGGACCAACACCGGTGGCATTGGCATTGCTGCTGATGCACAGGCATAGGCAATTACATGCGTGTGTGGTGCGTTGGGCGATGCTTGCAATACAAGTGACGCATGGCACGCAAGCGCTATGTAATAGCCATGAAGTACTTACTACTAAAAAGGGTGTAAATTTAAAGTCTGTGTTTTGCATCTTATTTGCTGTTAGATTCTCTTGGATTTCTAATTGCTTGTTTTGATTAAGGTTGTTGTTAACAAAAAATTTAAAGAAATAAAATTTAGAAGAAATAAGGAAAATAATAATAATTTAGAAGAAAGTCGCTCACTTCATCCCCATCCAAACCACCTATAAAGGGAACAAGCTAGTAAAATTGTATATGTCACACATCGTGTGCGTGCACAGTGTGCCAAAAAGAATAGTCTCATATCGGGTTCAAAATTGACCTCGCACTTCTAGACTAGCCTTCATGAAGCACTCAGCACATATCTAGATTTTAGTACTACTTACCACCCTCAAACTGATGGCCAAATAGAAAGAGTGAATCAGATGTTTAAAGATATGCTTTGGGACTATGCCTTAGACTTCACCAAGGATTGGGAGAAATGCCTATCGTATATTGAGTTTGCTTACAACAATAGATACCAATCCAGTCTAAAAATATCCCTGTTCGAAGCCTTGTATGGAAATAAATGGCAAACCACTCTGCACTGGGCTGAAGTAGCGCGAAGGTTATGTCTTCAGACTAGAGACCTTCAAGTAGGCTGAAGAGAAGGTCTATCTGACTAGAGATCGATTGCAAGCTGCGCAATCAAGGCAAAAGAGTTATGCCAACAAAAGGCGTAGATCACCTTTAAGAGGAGTTAGGAGGCTCAAGGTCAAAGGAAAGCTTGCACTGTGATATATTGGGCCATTCCCATTCCCAATTATGGTCAAAGTTAAATACAAGTACGAATCTGACAAGATGGTCTGAAAAAAATGCAAGCATAAGTATCATAAAAATAAACCTGGAGCTAAAATTCTAAAGTAAAACATGATTATAAAAGACTCAAATTAGAAATAAAGGGAAGCCAAAAATTAAAATAAAGTAAAACCAAAGTCTAGGGTAATCTACAAATGCTAATGTAAAACATAGATTTAATTGAAACCTAAATTCAAGGGTAATAGCCTCAAAATAAATAAATAAAATAATTTCTACTTGAGAATTCAAAGTTGGCATTTGGAATGCGATAAACCAAATCCATGTAAGAATTTAACCCTAAATTCATTTGATCAAAGTTTGAATTAACAATTCAAATTTACAAATACAAAGAAAACGAAAAAAATTATGGAAATAATTTTGGGCTTGGCCCATTTGTCCTATGGGCTTACTGGCCCAGAAAAATTTTTGCTTTTTAGTCCAAAATTCGAAAGTTTCTTACAAATAGACCCCGGGAGAAACGATTTGCAAAAATAGACCCCCAGAATGGCGCCAAAGCACATGACACCGAGGGTACATAGCACGGCGCCATGGCCTTCGACGCCGTGCTATGCCACGTATGATTCCACGGTGGCATAGCACGGCGCCAAAGGCTATGGCCCTGTGCTATGCACAAACGGCGTTAAAGGAGCTGGCGCCGTGCTCTGGGACTTCAACCCGAGCATGGCCGCCCGGCCCCCTCACCCCCTCATTCTTTTCTCTGTTCTTCCCCAAACAGCACGCCGCCCCTCCTCTTTCTTCCTCCAAATCCATTGATTTTGCTCGATTTTTCTCATGATTTTTGTTCCAAATCGACAAAGCAAGGTTAACTCCCTCCCCTCCCTTAATTTTTTCGAATAGATATTGTTTATTTGAGCTACATTTTGTGGGGGAATAGTTGAAACCCTAGATGAAATTTGATGAATTTGGCTCGGTTTTAGGTTTGATTTGCGTTGAATATGCGAAATATAAGAGTAGTTATGGGTGTAGATTCGTTTTTAGGGAATGAATTTGGCTCGGTTTTAGGTTTGATGTGCTAGGTTTAGAAATATAATATATGTTTGATTTTAGGGTTTGATTTGATATGATATGAATCTATGTGGTAGGGTTTGATTTTAGGGTGTAGATATGATATGGTTTGATATGAAATTAGAAATAGGGTTTGATTTTAGGGTCCATTTGTTGAAATGTTAGGTTTAGGGTTTGATATGGTTTGATATGATTTGAGAAATAGATTTAGAAATATGGTTTTATTTTATGTTGTACGTATGATATGGTTTGATATGATTTTAGAAATAGGTTTAGAAATAGAGTTTAATTTTCGTTAAAATTCATAGCATTTTGTTGTCGTAGCCGATTGGACTGAGGTATGTTTGTTTGTTGATTATAGATGAATAAGATTGTGACTTTGCACCATGGGGGAACTGTGAAGAGAAGTGACAATGGAGGTGTTGATTTGGAGGGTATGGAAGAGACCACGTTGCTATTTAGATCAAGTCCGTCGTATGATGAGGTCATTTGTCACTTGAAAGAGAGGTTGGGATGGACAGATGAGCATGGTGATGTTGTTATGGAAGGATTGATTGATGTTGGGTCGTCAAAGGGGCCGCGTATAAAGAGATTGGTTCCGATTGGCAGCGACGGTGAATGGGATGACTATGTGGCCGTCATTTTGGGCACAGAGGTCAGAGCACCTGACTTGTTCGTGCTCATGGTGGTGAGAGATCCATCACATCCTAGGGCTGCATTCGATCACAATGACTCACCGTTCGTTGGGTCACCGGGTCATGAAGAGGTCGAGATACAAGTTGAACCCTCGGCTCAAGTATATGAGGTTCCATTGACTCAGGTAGAAGCTGACTCTGAGGATGTCGATGACCGGTCTGTTGGTGGATTCAACGAGGAGGCAGTGTTTGAGGAACCCATGGTTTGTGTAGCATCTAACAGGGTGGATGTAGAGCTTGCGGGAGACGAGACTGCTTATGAGGATGCGAGGGCTGTGGACTCAGATGATGACAGGCCGGTCCCAGGTTTGACGTCCAGCGAAATTGAGCTGTTGAGAAGAATGTTTCCTGGCCGTGATCCGCTGATGTCCGATTACCCTCGACGCCATGTGTTTTGGAGCCGTGTGGGGGGTCCATTTTTGAAAATCTTTTTCTCAGGGGTCTATTTGTAAGAAACTTTCAAAATTTGGACTAAAAAGCAAAAATTATAGGCCGGGGGGGCGTGCTTGGGGTTAAGTCCTAGATAATGGCGCCACGTCCTTTAGCGTCGTTTTTGCATAGCACGGCGCCATGGCCTTTGGCGCCGTGCTACGCCACGCTAGCTCCTACGTGGCATAGAGCAGCGCCACATATAATGGCGCCGTGATATGTACCCTCGGCGCCATGTGTTTTGGCGTCGTGTGCGGGGTCCATTTTTGGAAATCTTTTTTTCAGGAGTCTATTTGTAAGAAACTTTCAAAATTTGGACTAAAAAGCAAAAATTATAGACTGGCCCATCTCCCCTGACTTGCTGGGCCTTGGCTCGGCCGACAACCATCCGTCCGTAGCTGCTGCGCCAGCGCACACCCTAGCATGCTCTCGTGTGCACCCACACGTTGCCGTTGTTTGGCACCGCGCTACCCCTGTCCACCATTAGCACCATATGCACATGTTGTGTCTCCACCTCGCTCTGTGCGCGCTCATCCTCCCTTCACCTCCTGGCTCCATTCTCTCCCCTTCCTCTCGGCCGATGTGTTGGCATCACGCCATGTCGTGCCATGGAGCACAGGTTTGCACGCCTCTCCCCCACACTGTACTCATGCGCCATTCCTGCCACGCCACTCTATGGTCTTCGCCGTCACTCCACGCAGCTATGCCAAGCTTCGGCTGCCATGCCATGCCCTGTGGCCATGCCAAGCCACACTGCTCGACACTGAAACAACTCAAAATTCAAAAGAAAACTTGGTTTGATCCTCTAGTTTCATCTTGGCCTTTGATTTCTGCCTCGGGATCCATGCTCCCTCTTTCCCCTTGGCTCCCGCTTCTTCCCTCCCTTGGCGCCCAAGCCAAATCCGCCTCCCTCCCCTTCTGCGCGTTGTCGTGCTGCCCGCAACTCTCGGCCTCGCCCGTGCTACAGTCCCCCCGGCGCCCTATCTCTCTCCCGCGTGTCGTCTTGCCAGCGCTGTGGCCCTCCCCTCCGCGTCCCCTCCCCAACCGCCCCGCCTCGCCCCGAGGGTCAGTTGGCCCGAGCAGCGCTCTCACCGTGCAAGCAGGGAACCTCGACCACTCGCTCGTCTCCTCGGGAACTCATGCCACCTCTTCGCCCAGATTGCACAGGAGTTGGCCGCCAACCAGCATGGCCGTCGCACCCCCCCCCCTCGGGAAGTAGTTCCCTCGCCTACTCCCATCGAAGTTCCATCAACGCCGTGCGCCTCGTGAGCTCCCATCGCCTCTCCCGCTCTTTAAAATCTAATTACTCCCTCAGGCGGCTCCGCGCCTCTCCCCTCTTCATCCTCCTGCAACCGATCGAGCTCCCACCTCTCCTAGCATCGCCACCGCCCTCCCCTGTTCTGGTGAGCCAAAATCTCGATCTCCCTCCTCACCCGATTGGAGCCCAATTCCTCCTAGCCAGAGCTCCTCCATAGCACCTCAAATACAAACCCCAACTCAATTTTACGTTTGCATTTGCCTACTGGTCCCGCACCGAGCACACCTCCATGGTCGTCGCTCCTCTCCGATGCCAGCCTCCCTGAGCCACTCCCAAGCCAAGCTAGTGCCTCCCTAGTGATCTCTATCCTCTGTAGATGGTGAAACCGGGGCTCAAGCTGCATGAGCATTCTCACATCCTCCCCGAGCCGCCACCTTCCCTACCATCTTCTCCCCGACCGGCGACCGCCATTGTAGACTCTCGTGGTGAATTGATAGCACAACCGGATTCCCCTCACCTCCCCGAACCCCTCTGTGCCGGCCACGGCCTCACCCGTCCTCCACCAAGGCCAGATCGCAGCAAGGGGTGGAGCTCGGTTCCTCGCCATCGCAGCCGGCTGAGGGAGGAAGAAGAAGACCCCTCGAGGGCGACATGGCCTCCTTCCCACCCTCCATTTCCGATCCAGCGACCCCGAGCTGGTCATTTTAAAACTTAGATCGTTACGGCCGACCCCCGCCCCTCCTCGGCGACATGGCTTGTTCCCAGCCGCTCCCGCTCGATCGGACGGCATCCGCAAACGGGTATCGCGCACCTGGGCCTTTTGGCCGTGTGCGGGCAGCGTGGGCCCCTATTGTCGGCCCGCTCCATCGGTCAACCGCGCGCCCGCGCGTTCCCGTGAGAAGCTGGGCCGCGCCCCGCCGGCCCACGATCCGATTCAAAAGCCGCGCGCGCGCTGACCCTTTTTCCCGCGTGTGAAACCGGGCCGAGCCGGTACTATTTTTATGAACAGTGCTCCTTTTGATTTTCCAGAGCTGATTTATTTGATTTATATCTCTTTTGAACCGTTTCGAAGCCCCGATTCCATTTCCGATGTCCAATGACCCTCATTCCACCCCCAAAAATTCAAGTCTTAGTCCTTTGACCATTTTTTGCAATTATTTATTTTCTTTTTCATAATTTATTTCTTTTATTTTCTTTCTCTAGTTTGTTTAAAAGAAAATGATCCTTTATTGTTTTATGTATTTGTTTTTCGTTAGCTCATGAGGAATCTGAGGTGACAGTTAAAGGTTCAGAGCAGACTACTACGCACTACGAGATTGTCGAAGTCATCGACACGCAAGGCAAGTTACAAATTTTTGACGCATATTGAACTCCTAAACAACAATATTTATTATATACGCTATTTGCATTATTGTTATTTATGCAAAGTAATTGATTAAAATAAATTGCTTCGAATGACGTATATAATTTGTAGTTATGACCTAGCACTGTACAAATGCCCTGTTTACTTTGAGGCCACATTCACCTTGACAAACTTAGTAATATTTAATTAATGTATAACTAAACCTCGCTTATCATTAAATGACGAGCTATCGAGTAAATTTGATAGTTCGCCGGTTTCCAAATAATTTAAAATTTGTCTATGGTAAGGCGGTAACTGTGGAGTGCCCTGTAGTGGACGAGTCCACGACCTTACCCTAGGGTGGAGGGTGCAGCAGACGGGTATCGATACAGTATGTATCGGTTATCGGTTGTGGTTGGCAGTCTCAGGAGCAAATATAAGGACGAGACCCTTATACTGAGTATAGAGCACAGAACCCGCTCAACCACAAGTATTGAACTGTCAATCCTGGTCCGGTAGTTGCTCATTTTAATTGAACCCCTACAGGAGTTTGGAGAGGTGGTACGGGTGTGTAGGCACTGTATACACAACGATGGGTCTTTACGAATTTAGGCGGTCGTGTTCCGCATTGGCCCATGGATACCCAATTCAGTAAAGATTTCAACCTGTCAGGTAGGGTCTATATAGTGATTTGAGCAGTGAAAGGTCATACTTTCTTAATTCAGTCGCACACTAATCGAAGTGTGTATATAACTTGACATTAGTAATTGAGAATGCTTGTGGGTAAAATTAAGCAACTCTACAGAGTGAAATTAATTGTATTCGAATACGTCATGCTTCCGGTTAATGAAGCTGTACTTGATGGGTGAATCCAGTAACACAGTGTGAGTAGTTTTCTGATGATTTAATTGGTATAGTTAAAGAATTAATGTTTTCATACCCCTTTTTCTTTAAGTATAGTATGATGGAGATATTGTTTTGAATTATTTACAAATAAAACTGCATCCACCTAAATTAGTAAAATCAGTATACACCCTTCATTTGAAATCCCATGCATTTAGTAAGATAGGATTTACCATTGTAACTTGTTGAGTACGGTGGTACTCAAACTTGCTTAAACACAAATTCAGAGAATGCTTGTCAAGGAGAAGGACAAGAGTACGAAGAGGATTCGGAAGGGCACGATGGCGCCGATGATCAGTGGTCGTAGGAAAGTCTTGGAAAGTCTTTTGTAATGTACATTATTTGGGCTTGCTGCCCGCTTCGCTAAACTTGGCCGATGTGCCATATGTTGTAACAAACTTTGGACCTTATTTGTGTAAGCATGTTTGGCTGTGATGTACATTTCTGTACGGCACGCCATAATTGTACAGATCTCGGCCAGTTACGGACCTCCGTACGCTCCCAGAATCGGGGGCGTTACAGACACTGCAGCCATAAAGAGGCTCCACGTCACCAGCCCTTTGCACCTGCTATAAGAGCCTAAGCATGCCGCCAATCTCTTCGCCATACCCACTCATCCCCCCTATATGGAATCGCCTTCTAATAGCCTATGTCCCACCGGTAAGCTCATCTTCTTTAGCTCTAGCGATGTGGGAATCGAGCAACTAAGGCCCTCCTTGGTCGATTCCTTTGGACCAGAGCCTCAACACCTCACTGCCAAACTCTCCCTACGATCATCTTGGATTGTTGAATCCCTATTACTCGTGGTGCTATGCTCCTTCCTTCTTCGCCTCGGGTCCATGTCGCCAGCTCTCCTCCACCTTTCCCAAGCACGACTGAGCCACCAGGTAGCCTCCTCTCGATGCATAGATGCTCCAGTAGCCACAAGTTAGTCCCTGGTGCTATAGGATGTGGTGGCGCCTATAGTCTTGTTCTGCCATTGCTTGGGGTCACTGTCGGCCATCGCCTTGGCCAAATTGGCCAATAAGAATTCGCCCAGGGGTGCGCACGGGCAGGTACATTCCATTTTTAGAATGTACATGTGCGGCCATCGTTTGTTTCACTAGCGGTAATCTCCTCTCTTACCGGTACGAGGGAGAAGACACTATTCACATGCACTTATATTCATATCGATAATTAGTTAAGGCTAATGACGTTGTTTGTGTTAAACACCCATTAACATGTGGCCCACTATTTAAAATCCTTTCAAAATCAGTGTAAATGGTATAGGCCATAGAAATGTGGACCCATGTTCACTATTTACATAGTGAATGGGCCTACCTATCAGTCACATGGCCACTTTTCAATTAAGAAATAATTCAAAAAGAAATTAAAATCCATGGGTCCCACCTATCATACACTGTGCGATTTTAATAGAAAAATAAATAAAAATAAAAAACCTAGTGGGACCGTCCTATCAGTGAGAGAATTTCTCTCTCCCTTTTTATTGTCTGAAATTTAATTCAAACCTAAACTTTGAAGAGGCATAACTCATTCATTTTAAGTCCGCATTTGATGAAACAAATTTCTAAATTCAAGATCTTTCTAATGGAACTAAAATCATGAATTTTGGAGTTCATTTAAATTTTTATTTAAATTTAGTTTCACTTTACTAATTTTTATCCAAATTTTCACGGAATATTCAAATAGCGTACAATGCCCAAGAAGAAGCCGAGGTGAATTAGGATCCACAAGACTAGGAAATTTGTGAACAAGGTGAGTTAACTTTTTGAATATACTGCACCTACATTTTATGCCAGTCTATTTCTGTTCAAATTTATCAAATTGTGTGTTATTATTTCCTATGCCAATCTATGTTTGTTTAAAATTCTAGTTACATGCCCATTATTCAACTTGTCAAGTATTATTTACCACCCCTTGTAACAATTGAACATCTGAACCTTGTCACCCTAGGAAAAACTATAATGGCAACTTTTGAAAATAAGTCTACATTTATACGCTTTGCTTAACACTGCTTGTATATTGCAATATTGTCCTGGCATCATTTCAACATAAAAACTTGGTTGGGCAGCCATTGATTGTAAATGGCTAGTATATTGTAACATGGATATTTTATGCTCCCAAAATCTCAAATTGTTTAACGATTTGGGTGGATGGTGATATGACCACGCTACAAACGCATACGGCTATAGTTTCCAAGAATAAACAAAAGCTGAATTCATTTCTTCGGTTTAAATTTGTTTTAAATGAGAATATGATGCTATGTAAAGATGAAAATATATATTTGTGTAGCTATACAAGGAGGATTACATGAACACTATGCGCTCGTGGTTAGGGTCCACTTAAAGGAAAGCCAACCAATATATCAAGATCAACTCAATGTCTTCCCCAACTCTTGCTAAAGGTCACCACGTCACTTTTGGATCAATTCAAGCAAGAGTTTAAGTATGACACATTTTGGAATTCAATTTGGCCTTCCGATCAATTCGAAGTTAGCCTGACAGGTCTGACTTCAAATGTGCATAACTTTTGCATACGAGCTCCGTTTGAGGTGTGCAAGTACAGCATAGAAAGAAGAGCTCGTCCACTTTCCAATGGATTTGTCCCCACCTCTAAAATCCTTTTGTGTGCACCGCAATTGTTAAAATAGTCTGATGCTAATTCAGCCTGATAGGACCAACTTTAAATACTCAAAGATTTCGCATTAAGAGTCCATTTGGAATGTGTGAGTACAGCATGGAAATATTATCTCACCCTCTTTCCAACAGATCTGGCCTCATCCCAAAATTTCTTCTGTGCATGATGAAATCATCAAAACAATCTTTCGATTTTGGAAACAGAGATAGAATCAGCTATGATTTGATTATTTTCCATGTGTTAAAAATTTTTCACAAGCAAGGGCCTATGTGCCCCTATAAATAGAGCCTCAATTGGCCATGTAACACAGGCTTGTGTAGATTAGTTTTTCACCGTGAATCATCGTCATGTGTTTTTGTATCAACTAGACCAACAAATGCAATTGCGGCTTCAACCCTTTGTGTTCCTCATTCATATTCGCAATAGTTAGATTGCTCTTTATCTTGTTCTTGCTTGTTCTTCTATTGCTTGCAGAAATTGAACTTCGTGTTCAGATCAACCGTGTTCTTGGCATGGTTGATATCGACTCGGGTGTGGTGTAGCGATTGTAGGACGGACTTGGTCATCTCGGTCAAGTAGTCTTATAGTCAATGTCATATCAACAATTGAAGTTATCCTTCTCATCGAAAGATCGGGCCCCCCTCATTAGATGGTATGGGGGCTAGTGCAATGGATGCCCTAGAGTGTTGGATCGTGGTAGAACTACCCAAATAACTCTAATCACTGAATCTTGTACGACCTTCCAGTGTAAAATAACACAACCACAAGTCAGCAAAGTGTAGACTAGGCTAACTAATTTGCATCGACCCAGTGTGGGTTACGCCATTGGTGTGAACATGCGCAAAGGGATGAATGGTCACATCCCTACCTTTGTCGTGACAGTGCAAGAGGGGCTCTTCTCGAGGGATGGTTGTATCCTATAGAAACAGAAACATTAGCAGGTGTAGCCTCGCTGAGGAGGTGCATTGTAAATGCCTCGTGGTTACCTAATTGATCTACATGTCCACGAAAACATGTGCAATATAACAAATGGGTTGTCTCTTGTGGGTATAGTGTGCAACCTGTGCAGAGTGAAAACTGTTTGAACAGTTGTGCCCACAGTCATGGGTGGGCATTGGGAACCTAAATCGATATAGTTATATTTAAAACAAACTTTGGGGGTGGTACAAGAACTAATTTGTGTTGCCCTAGGCAGTTGGTCCTAGTGACGGCAATAGGCGGTTATAACGCTATGGAACTAGCATTGCATGCAGGAGCCATGTGACATTTGATGGAACCTACACTATTATTAATATTGAAATATTTCACGTATTCTAGAAAATGTGATTTTAGCTAACACCACTAAGTCATTTGAATTTTATGTTATCTGGAATTATCCATGAAGGCAATTGGCAAAATAAAATAACCCAAACCATCCCTTGATAAGCCTTGTATCTATATACTTGCATATTGTGTGTCAGCTCATTGAGCATGGTGGTTTGTGCTTACACTCATATAACAAAAATAGAAGCAGGTGAACAAGATCAACATGCCTACGATGATGCACCTAGCCTAGACAAAGGAGTTGACGAAGGAAACTAGGGTGATCACTCATGGTTTTCTATCCCAGTTAGGTAGACTCTGATGGAGTTGTGTGCACATATATTATCTAAGCTTAGATAATATCTGCCATTCACATCTACCCCTAGTCACTCGCCTATGGATACTTATGGTCCTACTTTTGCTTATTGCTTTCGCTTCCGCATTTTGTATTGTAAACATTTGGCCTAATCGACCCTTATGTAAACTGCTACCAGACATGGTGTATTTTAACTTTGGTATGTACTATTATTGTATGGTATGGTTCTAGCGATCTATGAGATAATTCAACAATGTATCTGTGAACACTATCTACTGATTCAAAGAATAGTACGGTGAAATCACAGAGAATTCTAGGTTGAAAAATCCAGGTTCGACACGCTAGCAATGGACCAGGTGATCGTTGCAGGTGACATGCAGTAGCGCTTGAGCACAGCTTGCACTAGCAAAAAAATCGCAGCAGCAGCAAAGTTCAATTAAGGGGAAACAAAACCGCAAAAAAATCGAGAACCAAGATTTCAAAATCAGCTAATTATCAATTTCCTTTATAGGTCCTAAAATCCAAAATTTTGAGAACTAGAAATTTAAACATCAAGATTCAAGTTAAAGCTAAAATTAAAAGTTAAAATCTTTTGCACCTAATTAGTTTGGCAAGGTAATTAAATTGCCAAATTCCTCAAAATTCAAAAATTCTTTTCCCGGCCATGCCCATTTCTTTTTCGGCCCACTTGGCCCATCCGGCCTCCCCTCTTTCCTCGATGTCTTCTTCCTCCCTGGTTTCTTTTCCCCACTCCTCTCCATTTCCTGCAGCCGCCACGCCAAGCCAACTCGGCCATCCACCCAGATGTCTTCTTCCTTGCCTCCTATTTTTGGCCAGTCGCTCAGCCTCCTTTTTTCTCCTTTTCTCCCCGCGGCGCTTGGCCCATCTGGACACACCCCTCCCCTTCCTCCTCCCTCCGGCCCAAGCGCCCGCGCGCCGTGCACGCCATCTGCCCTGGCCTAGCTCAAGCACTGGCTACCTCACCCTGGTTTCGTGCGTCGCCCTTTTTTCTCCCGTCAAATCCTTGGTAGCTACGCCTACCGCCGGCCTTGCTCTCCTAGCTCTGCCCCTGGTCTCGCGCGCCGCCCCCGGTTTTCCCATTGCCCATGCCAGCTGCGCCTAGTCACCGGACTCGTTCCCCTACTGCCCTCCTCTACCACTGGCTTCAATGCCAAACCGGCCTAGCGCCGCATCCTACCACCAGCCTCGCCTGCGTCCGCATGCTCACCTACAAGCGCCGTACGCATGCACACTCAATGTCGCGGCTCCGGCAGTACTTCTCCAAGCACGCGACATGAATGCCTCCAGCGGCCAACCACCTCTTGCCGGGTATAAGTACTCCCCGAGCTCACCTCCTCACCCCTAGAGCCTTCTCCTTCCTTCACTTGCTCCTTCCCAGTCGAGCCACCCCTTAGCTTACTCTGGCTGCCACTTTTGCCCCGAGCGCCCCAACGAGTATTTCCCCAGCCATCTGCGTCACAATGCGCCCCGGATGTTTCCCACTTTCCCCCAAAGTTAATTGAAGTTTAGTCGCCGAAATTCACCGTATGGCCATTCTTCATCACCTCCGGCCAAAGCCGCCGCCACACCCACCATCCCCTCCTTGGCTGACCACCCCTCAATTCCTTGTTGTAGGATAGCAACCGCGGCACCCCGAAGCTATTCCAACTGGCGGCCAAGCCCCCTAGCCACCCGAGCTCGCCACCACCGGAAGCCACCCGCCGTCGCTCTAGGCCTCCGACGCATACTTCCTAAGACTTGTGACTATCTTGTTATTAGGAATCATGGAAAGGAGGAGACAATTCACGGCAAGAGGAACACATTAAAGACTTCACCGAATTCGTCCATTTCCACCAATTTGGCTATATTCATCAAGTCTACTTCATCGGACTGACGAATTTAGATTTATTATCCATGGTGTTGCGACACCTTTTGGGCCGAGGGCCTTTTATCACTACTATGATATTTGGGTCGGTACTGTTCACGTGAACAGTTCTGCGGCCGTACTGTTCAGGTGAACAGTACCCGTGAATAGTACCACACCCTTTTCATTAGGTAAGTGCGGCTTCCCCCTTCCCTATTTAAGGAGGTCGCACCCCTTTAGTTTTCCTAGGGGTTTTTCTTAAGATTATTCTGCTTAGCAGTTTCACCGTACGTTCGGTTGAGAAATCCCAACTTGTGAACTTAATCTTTATTCGCAATACAATTTTAGATTGCATCTTTTACTCTCTTACTTGTATTCTCGATTCGCTTGCAGGAGATAGCCTTCTTGACGAGGTCAACTGCGTTCAGCACAGTTGATAACCATCGAAACAGTGGTGTAGTGATTACGAGGGGTTCGATCTGTTTTGGTCGGAGCCTTTGGATCATCAACATCGAGTTCTCCACAATCGAACCTAGTTAGCCATCGTCATATTACCTCCCCTGTTGGCCGGCCGAACCTGGTTCCTCTTTTCCCCTCTGTTTCTTCCATCCGCCTTGCCCCCTTCTTTGAATGGCAAGTGGGCCCAACTAATGGGTAGCATCCAGTAGATGTGTAACATTTGCATCTCTCTAATTCTTTCTATTTTCTCCAAGGGAACAATGTGTTTTGTAAAGGAAAATGGGAAATAAGGGCTTAATTGTGAAAAAGAGTTTATAAATTAAAAACTTAATAACTATTTCAATAAAGAATAATGAAATAATATAAGAGCCCTCATGCAAACTTAAAGCAAGGATATGCATAAACTATTTTTCCATAAGCTAAGTAATCTACAAGAATCCAGTAAATGTTAATGCTAAATAAAGCTAATTAAAAGATTTATGTAATCTAAAATTTAGAATCTAATCCTAAATTGGCTACCAGCTGAGAAATTGCAATATAATTACCTTGAGGCTAATTAATGCAAGAAGTTAAATTTTTATGTTACATAAAACCGAGACTCAAAGCTTTATAAAGATATTATCAATGCTCTCGAATGATACCCCAAAACATATCCAATTCTAGAATAATCTACATAACATCTATCAAATCATAACCCCTGGATCTATATCCACGAATACAAACCAAGTTTATTAAATTCAATCACATTTCAATGCATAAAATAATAATAACGACTTACTCATCTTTAAAACCATGAAGACTCTCTTTTAATTCATGCTTGAATAATTGTGGTTGAACCCTCTGTGTGTGTGTGTGTGTGTATATATATATATATTGTACCATACAAAGATACGAATTAAAGATTTCTCTGTTCCAGAATAAGAGATCGTCAAGCCTAACTAAAGGATCGTTAATCTTTATCCAACTTCTAAATCGATTGATCTCAAAAATGATTGTACGCCCTCCACAAGTATCCTAAAGACCCATGTTGCAAGAGAAACATAAAATAATACGTTCGTATGCAAGTAGCAACCATAACTAAAGAATCCTACTAAAACACAACTTTGCCTCCAGAGAAATCATCCAACCACTACCTCATCATATAATGGTTGAGAATAATTGATAACACAAAGTGCAACTTTATTAAAAAGACACTGCTAATTCATAACTCACATTTCCAGTAAGTTGCAACCGTCGATCATCTCTAATAAGTTTGTTAAACATCAAAATAATCAACTTTGCTCCTAATCATAATTGGATAAATAACCAACTCCATGCTAAAGCTACATTACAAAATATATGGATTCAAGTATCTAGCAGTTACAGCTCTCGGGTAATCTCTCTAAGCTATCCATAAGTCCTACTTAACTCATGGAACTTCCTTGATAAATATAAAATAATAAAGAGAGTTATAAATTAAAAGATCAAGCCTTAGCACTTTCTAAATCGGCTATGCCTGCCAATCTTCTCTGTCACATCAGAAGCATCCTATAAGTGTTCCTTTACCCTTGATTCCTCCTGATCCTAAAATTTTCCCTTACGGCAAAGCTGCCTAGTCACCTCATTCCTTTGACTCAATTCCGTTCCAATCATCCCTCTTTACTCTCAAATTATAACAGCAGTAAATGAGCTCAATTAAGTTGAACTGGACTCTTGCCGCTATTTGGATTTATTTGGTTTTTCGTCCATTTGCCGCATATTAGCAGCTACAGTCTCGGAAGGCGACAAGCTCTAGCGGAATCAAAGTGCAAGTGGAGAAAAGCCAGAAGATCCAGTATGACTGACTGATTAAGCCGGCTTTGAACTAAATCAAGGCCGCGGTAAACAAGCAAGACAAGTTATCACTTTGATCATGTTGATCCTACATTTTGAAAAAATTATGTTCATTTAAATTATCAAAATGCATGCTTAATTTATTATGCAAATATATGTCCAACATAAGGTAGTTACTTGCCTACGTAATGTTGTAAATATTACTACGACACCCTTAATCGCTTGAGTTGACTAATCCTTGTCACCCTAGACATTAATGATAACTTTACTAGATATAAATTAACTTTAGCGCTATGCTGATAATGTAAAGTCCATGACATTAAGTTGTCTTGCCCAATATTCCACAAACATAAAAACTCATTTATGGGTAGTCATTGGAGGTAAATGACTGATAATTTGTTACAGTTTATCTTATGCTTCTTAAAACCCTAAAAACTTGCTCTACCTGTCTGGGTGGTTGGTAAGAGTGGTTGGTATGGATGTAACACGAGAACTTGTGGATTGCGGTATGCGCCGCCTCGACAAATTAAGGACTTAATCTTGTGTTGACCTCTTCATGTAAAATAGTACAAACTACAAGCTAACAAAGCGTAGGCATGACTAACTAATTTGTATCTCCAGTAAAGAAAAGCACTTCAGAGTGACCCACAGGTCGTGTTGCTGGATATAAGCCGTCGTGCACATGAGTTGTGTCGCTGGATGGAAGCCGTCATGTGGCGCAAGATGGGGTCTAGGTGAGGCAGAAAATAAGCTTTCCCGCAGACGAAACCTTAGTGAGTGCAATCCTTTACTAGGTGCATTGTAAAGGTCATGTGGTAATCCTTTTGATCTGCATGTCTAAGAAAACATGTGGAATATAGCAATTGGGTTATCTCTTATGGGTAAAGATGTACAATCTCTGCAGAGTATAAACTATTCGAACAGCCGTGCCCACGGTTAAAGGCAAACATGGGAACTTTCTCGAGTTAATTCTATTTTAAAAACCTTTTCGGGCGGGATAAAAATCTATCAGAGGGAGGTAGTTTGGCTTTAACTTTTTCTAGAGGGATGTACTCCAGTAGTGATGAAAACTAGCATTGGTGGAGGTAACTATGCACTGTAAAAGGTGGATGTAACCTGTGCTACTATTACTATTACATTCTCATAATCAATTTTATAAAAATCTGATTTGGTTAAAATTGCTAAGTCTCAGGAGTTTTCCTATTTATTGCATCTTCAAAACAATGCTTTAGCAACTAAAAGAACATCAAACCTTCCTTTCACAGCCTTACATGTATTATTGCTACATTCTATGTGGTGTCTTGTTGAGTACAATTGTACTCACTCTTGCTTAATTACTACCATCCAGTCAGTCAAGGAAAAGAGAGAAAGGGCCCTGCAATGCTTTAAAAGAGTCGATAGATCTGGTATCCAAGGAGGCCAAGAACTATGTCGTGAAACCCCAGTTGGCTGCCTATGGGTAAGTCCTGAGGGTCCCACCTATGTAAAGTTTTTGCTACTGCATTCTTTGTTTTCAGCCCAATCGGCCTATGTGTAAGTTATTACTGTATAAACTACACTTCCGCATAATATATTTTTGATATACAGTAATATATATGTGAGTACTATCTATTGATCTAGGGAATAGTGCGGGGGAATCACAGAGGATTCGGAATGGCCAAATTCTGGTTCCGACAATATTTGAGCATCACTAATTGTGATAATTAGATAACTTGTAGTTCCCTTAGTTTTCTTCGATTCGTAATATTGCTAAATGATGTGTTGCGTAATTTGGTCTTATTTATGATGCCCTTGCTATTTAATTGATTCATATTAAGTTTAATTTGTGTTGTTTTATGTTGCTGAAATTTATAATTAAATTTTTATAGAATATTATTCTTGATAACTTTGTGACAATATCACCTGCTTATTGTTTAAAATTGGTAGTGGTAGTGGTTGTGAGTGACATCTTGGGATTTTCTTGAGCCAGGTGTTACAATCATTAGAACAGATTAATTCAGAATTAATATTTGCCCAAGATAAAGATCTCAAAGGGATAATTGACTACATGCCACTGCAATCGTCTCATTTTTGAAAAATGCCATGAAATCATGTTGTTTCAAAACTGCCCATGCACTCATTCAGCAGTTATAAGTGTTGGATGATTGCAGTGGCATTTTTTCAAAATTGAGATGATTGCAGTTGCATTTGTCAAAGTATTGGGATGACGGCAGTGGCATTATGTGGTATTTTTCAAAACTGAGATGATTGCAGTGGCATTTTTCAAAAGACCAAGATTGCAGTGGCATTTTTCAGAGCTGAGACGATTGTAGTGGCATTAAACAAATTATCCCAATATCTCAAATATCTTTGGCATGACCTTCAAAAATAATTAGAATAATCTATTGGGACCAAATAACCCAATTTATCCAATATAGTTTGAGAATTCTTAACACTCTAGTTACATAACCGATTCCACCATGCTCCACGCTTTCCTATAACCATATTGATATGTAATAATGTACATACTCCTCCTCACTATTTATCATGAAACTATTGCAAGACACTTGTAACACCCCAGCTTAACAAAAGCCCAAAATATCACCCACAACTACTATTACTACCAATTTTAACCAATAATCAGCATTACCATCAACTAGACTCCAAGAATAAACATTCAACATGATAATAAAACATAAATTTCATCAACATGGTATACCATAAATTGAACTTAATATAAACCAAATAGTTACTATGATGAATCATATATGAAACAGAACCAAGGAACACATCAAGTAGCAATGTTATGAACCATAAAGAGCTAAAGGAATTAGTTATTAACTAATTATTGCATGGAGAACACTAAACTGCTTATGGCAATAAGTGATATAATGCTAAGTGGAGTGAAGAGCTACAAAAAAAAAAGCATTGCTCCATATTCTACTTCTATCCAAGGCATGTCACCTTCAATGATTGCCTAAAAATAATAAATAAACAAGGATGAGTCCATGACTCAGCAATTATATATACAATAAAACAGTAGGAACAACAACATACTCATTTTACTTTTCAATTTTCACCATTCTCTTTTTACATATTAATTTGTTTTCATGCAATGCAAAACTCATGCTCATGTCTCCTTCTGTAAATTATACTAGTATAGCGGAGAGAACACCCATTGATGTTCATCCTCTACCTCCATCCCGTGGAGGGCAATACCAGAGTAGGTCTTTCCCTCTATCCCGTGGAGGTACCTACCTCTATAGGTCTTACTCAAAAGCACTCCGGAATAGTCAAATAGCTTTACTCATAGCTATTGACTTTCTCAACACCCTAACTCATATACATATGTCACATCATGAGTGTAGTCTTCCATCATTTTACCATATATCACATTTATCAATAGATTAATATCATACTAAACAAAATATAATCAAATATTGTATGACATGAATAAATCAACAACAATAAGAAATTATCATCCGTCAACTATTATTTTACTATACACTTGCCTCTCTAATTGCGTGACCAGATTCATTAGATGATGATACCAACCCTGAAGTTACTCCTGCTACAGTAAATATCCAAAATCAATACAAGCTATAGATTTACAATATATTGCTTAATCGACAACACTCCACGCTTCCCAAATCAGTAATTTCCCCCTCTACCAGACAACCACCCTTGGTGTCCTAGTACTAAAATCATCACAAATTTTAACTCCCTCATCATATTATAGTAAACCATACCAGTTTTGGAATCTATAAAAAATTTTCTACAACTTCTTAGTTGATCACATATCCAATGAAATCATCTAAACCCTTGTTTTTAACTTAGAAGATAGATCTATCATCCTCTAGATTGCAGACTTATTTCATATCTTTTAATCTATAATTGCAAATATATTGGACCATGACATTTCTAAAAACAAAATAAAATTATATATATCACTTTCTAGTTATGCCCAAAGTTCAATTTTGCAATTAAATAAGTCAAATTAATGTTTTCCTATGACTACATGCAGCAACAGTCTAGTTCTAGACAATAGTCTCCCAAAAATCATAACTTCTATTCTACTTATCCAAAAATCGTGTTCTTAGACTTTATGGAATAGTTAAGAAATTACCTACATGTTTCATGTAGATAAAATCCCCAAATTATACGATCTTCTATTTTTAATCTACATATTAATATGTGTTATCCATAGATGACAATCTACCAGACAACAGGCTTACAAAATTCATAACTCAAAATCTATTCATCCAATATGAATAAACATTCTATAAGAAGCTATCAAAATTATTTACAACTTTCTAGTAGATGACATTCTCAAGTTATAGCTATGAAGTACCCAAAATTATAGTAGAACAATAAAACATATTAACTGATCTAGATTCTCAAGTTAACTGATCTAGATTATTTACAACTTTCTAGTAGATAACAAACACTTGCTAACTCTCTCTAATCCAGATTCTAATATCTAATTAAATAAAATAAAGGAGAAATAATGAGATCATTACCCAGAGATGAAAGGCAAAACAATGACCTAGCCTTTACTTTTCCCTTCTCTTCTTCCTCTAGATCTTTTCCACTATTGCTAACTTTTCCTTCAGCTTTCTACCGGTTTGGCACGGCACCCGAGGCACCTGCACTCCCTTGCGCTGGCCACGCTGGGGAAAGTGACGCATGAGACAATGGGTAGATGGGCAGCGATGGCCAACACGTAAGCCTGCGTCGCGTGGGAGGCAGCGATGCAGCTGGCGATGTGATTTCCCCTCGATAGATAGAATCCAGCAAATGGATGGATAAAATGAAATTAAAATATGTAACAATGGATGTAATATATACTCCTATTATTATTGCATACTCTTACACTCTTTAAAAATATGGTTGAGTTAAAATACTAATTCTTAGACTTTCTATTATTGTATTTCAAATGTGATTTTCTACAAATAAACGAACTTCAAGCCTCCTTTTTTTTATCCTTGCAACTATTATAATTGCATTTTGTATAGTGGCTTACTGAGTACATTCGTATTTACTGTTGTTCAATTACTATCATTTAATAAGTAAGGAGGAGGAAGATAAGCTATGTAGTCGTCTAAAGTGATTGACAAGACCAGAAGATGAAGAGGCTAAGAACTAGATCGTGAGCTCTAGTTAACTGTCTGTGGGCATATCCTGAGGGTACTACATGTGTATTGTTTCTATATTCATTGCTGATCTTTAAAGGTTTTGGTTTGATTGTAAGTGAAGGACCGTAATATCTATTTATGTATTATCTACTATTATTGCATTAGTAATACTTTTGCGAGATATATATTTGATGTTCAGCAATATATTCATGTGTTCTATCTACTAATCTAGAAAATAGTATAATAAAAGCACAAAGGGTTCCATATGACAGATCTAGGGTCCCACAACGTAGGAGGTGGCCGTTCGGCCGGTGCATGAACGGTGAGGACAATTCAAACGTTCTGAAATCTGAGCAAATTTTAGTTGTGTGTTGCATAGTAATTCCCATTTTTTTGGTGGTACGGAAGCAAACTGGTGTAGTTTATATTTTCGAACTGCAATTAGACCGCAGGCCACAGGATAGACAAAACCGCATCATCTAATCAGCAGGTAGAAGTGGAACCTAGCTTAGATAGCTAGCTATTGCCGCCCTGGTAGAACGGGAGGACGGTGTAGACGGTCTGCATGACGGACATGACGAGCAGGAAGACGGCGGCGGCGAGGGAGAGGAACGACCACGGGCTCTTGAAGTAGGTGTGCACGAGGTTGGCGCGCCACCGGTTCCACCTCTTCCGGCAGTAGGCGTTCACCTCCCGGTGCACGACGTCGAGCGCGCTCTGAGGCTCCAGCACGACGTCCCTGGAGAGCCCGTTGAAGAGCTTCGCCACCGCCTTGTCGCTGCCCACCGTGTTCTGGATGATCCGCCTGGAGGTCAGCAGCGCCACATCCTGCGCCGAGTCGATCATGTTGTCCATGAAGAAGACGTAGGCGGTCACGTCGTTGCCGGCGCCGGCGTGGAGCCGCTCGAACGCCATCAGGTTGAGGAGCATGTACTCTGTGGTGTCGTCGACGACGATGGCCGGCAGGCTGAGCGTGCCGCGGTGGAAGCGGATGTCGAGGAGGCTGCTCGTCTGGCTCCGCTTGAACCGGATGCCCGCCTCGTAGAGCTCCTCCGCCGACCGGATGATGTCATCCGGGGCCGACTCCGGCGGCTCGCGGGGAGCCTGGGTGGGGCCGTAGAGGAGGCTACGGCGGAGGATGTCGAGCGGGTGGAGTGCCAGCCCGACACCGGTAGCCAGAGGCCATGCCGTCGGGGAGAGGAACCCCAGCACCATCCGGTTGATGAAGTCCTCGTTCTGCATGCAGGCCAACAATGCCCGTACAATTAAGTGCTTTAATGGCTAGACAAATTCAGTGTGAGATGAGCTGATCAGCACATGCTTGTCAGTTGTCAAGGAGTGCAATTGCTTAATGGCTTTTACTTTTTGGTACTACGTGCATGGCATGACGAAGGTAAAGCTTAAACTAAAGAGTAGCGGAGAGCATCCAAATAAAAAGGAAATTAAAGCATGCATGCATGCATAAAGAACCATTTGACTGCACTTTAGAGGTTGGATCTTGCACATAATTAATAGTTGGTCTTTATCATGTTCAACATCTACTTAAAACTAATTTAATATAGATCTCCAGATCTGTTTTTTGAAGAAAGTACGAAGGATCTGTTAGATAAAAATAAGACTCAGAAAATCTAAATGTTGTTAACTCAAAAAACAATGGAGCATTATTTAGCACTTCCTTTTAATTTAAACTAGTTGATCAAACATCCATGCATATTGGTGAGTTACGTACCCCATCTCTGCCGCCGCTCTCGACGGCGACGAGCTTGTCGAGGACGAGGAGCGGGAGCTGGTTCTCGATCATGAGCATGTCACGGCGGATGTATGGCACGGTGTAGAGGAGGCCGTGGCTGCTGAAGACGGGGTCGTTGGACGCGTAGTCGTTCGCCTCCCACCCGGACGCCGTCCTCATCACCTCCAGCAGGAAGCACCCGTCGGTGATCATCAGCTCCAGGAACCTCTCCCTCCTCTGCTCGGCCTCCTCCTCGCCGCCGTCGCCGCGCCACTCCCACTCGTCTGTGAGGCCCTGGTACGCGCCCTCCAGCTGCTCCACCGCGTCCCCCACGGCGGCCGCGAACTCGGCGAGCGGCTTGCGCGCGCGCCGGAGGAAGTGGAGGAGCGAGCGGCGCTTGTGCGCGTCCATGGGCAGCAGGTGCCGATCGCCGTGGTGGAAGGGACCCAGGGACACCACCTGTGGATGGTAGGCCTTGCGGTTCAGATCCTTGATGCACGCCGGCACGCGGTAGATGGAGTGTCGCCGCCACTTCGCCACCTCCGCCGACGGGTCGCCGGAGCCCAGCGCCCTCTCCACGTCCACCACCCATGCGCTCTCCTCGATGCTCCGGCGCCGAGACGCCATTTGATTATCACTTGCAAATTAACCCCTCTCTTGGTGGTGTTATCTATTGCTTCTGCATGAACTGCAGTGACAGGCATATATGTACAACAGGAAGGACCTAGCCTGTAGTACTTTTGTTCTCATGATGATTAAATTTGGCCGGAGCTAAGCTATCAGTTAAGAAAGATGATAGACAACTGGGTTCGATTCAATTCCTTGGGTAAAGTGAAGTGAACAGGACCGCCGAATCGAAGGGAAAGGTGCAAAGAAGATAGTGTGGTCTCATCTCATGAGGATTCTTCATTCTTTACAGCACAGGCAAATGATCTTGAGAGACATTGGGATGAGTGATGCATGAAAAGAGATTCAGAGATGCTAGGCCCAGTTAGATAAGAGAAGCAGCATAAAGTACAGGGCACAGGAAACATTGTGCGCTACGAGGAAAGGTTTACAGGCGAAGAGAGCACAGGAAGGGTATAGGTTTGCCTTCTAGGCAAGGAACCTCCAGCTGCATGGCACGAAGCAACAGCGACTGCAAATATTAGTGTCCTATACCATTGCCTAGCAAGCTGTTTAAAGACAACTACGACGACGAAACAAGCTGATCGACTACTGCAAGTGAGAAATTATCACACATCGGCGCAGGTACAAGCTAGCCTTGCTGGTAAAACAGGACGGTCGACATATCAAAGGAAAAGGAAACTGTCCACATCTGATAAGGACGCCATGCTTTCATAAGTTGTGGATAAACCCCTCAGAGATCATTAAGTATTGGAAATATGACGAATGCCATTACATTGTAAGAGAACAATTTTACAACTAATAAACGTACGGTAAAAGGCACAGCATCAGGATCCTGACATTTCGATCAAACAGTCAAAAATGTTAAAAGGAATATGATAAACCCCCCGTTTTGACAACCAATTACATGTTGACAGATCTACTTTCGGCGCTTGTACCTGCCTAAAGAACCAAACTCATGTTTAGAAATGTTGGGGTTCCTAGTGTTTTGCATCACTGGCAAAATGATCTAATCTGCTTTACACAGTAGGAAGCACTAAAGCAGGTCATTCATCTTTTCTTTTCCACTTCAATGGCAATTAACACTGGACCAGGTAAAACATTGTTACATACCTTGATTTGCTCTTAAAATAATTTTTCGATTTCTTCCATGAAAAAGAACTGTTATTTTTCTTCAAGGTGCGGTCCTATTTTCCATTCACTCATATCATTCTGGAACAATTCGTGCATCTCCTCTCGCCTAGTCTAGGCCTTCTCAGTGTTGCGAAATCGAGGGATAATAGATAAACGGTAACGCAATCTATGATCACAATCGTCGAGAATAATCAATCAATCACAGGAGACAACAAGAATATAGAATACCAAAACGTAGGCTTTATTGATTAGTAAATTGATTTTACATGGTACAATTCCTTCTTATTTATAGTAAAATCCCACAAGGGGTGATTCGGGTATTTATCCACATCGGAATCTTCTTGTAGGATCATCAATGGCAATCAGATAGGGTGAATGATTGCAGCGCCTAATGGAAGCCTTTTTTTAATTTATATTTTATAAACCTGCAATTCACATAAGCACATACAAAAATATCTAGCCACAATATATGCAAAACAGTCTATATTTGTTTTCACTAATACATGCATGAACCACAAGCGTTAAGACGTAATGCCAAAAAAACTAATTAGCCTTTATTGATTATGACTTGATAGATGAAGAATAAGAAAGCTATCGCTCACCTCTGATGCAATGCTATGCTTCGCTTGGCCCAAGGCAATAAAGTGATGATGCTTGCTGTGTCCAACCGAAGCAAATCTTGCTTTTGACTTGTGATGGTACGAAAGCAACAACAAGAAAAACAAATACAAATGAAAGCGGATCGAGGCGCCTCGAAGTCTGCACGAACTGAAGACGTGGCGGTGCTACTTGCTGCTGATGCCGCTTGACAAATGGAGATAGAGGGCGACGCACGTGGTCGCGTGCGAGGCCGAGGTCACCGTGCGATGACAATGGAAACTAGTGGAAGACTTCACGTGCTAGTGCTACTGTCTCTCACGCGCAGATTGAGGATCAGGTCGACATCAGCGCACAATGCAAAGCCGAAAGCCTTAAAATCCTAACACAAAATTAATATCTCTAAAAATCTTGAGGTTAACCTCCAACCTCATCTCTATTTATAGTCTAGGGCCTGAAATCTGAGTTTATCTTAAGCCCACGACTTCTAATCTAATTTCAACTAATTAGGAACAAGAAACCCTTCTAAACACGGGTTTTTTCATGATCATCACACGTCGTAGCCTCCGGATCGCACCGCCGTAGCTCTGACACGTATCGTCCATCTTTGATCTCCTTCCGCCCCAACTCAAGCACGACCATCTCCTTCAGCATCCTTGACCCTCTGGACCACGATTTCTCACTAAGTCATCTCCCGGTCCTCGCCGTAAACCACGATCGCCTCCGAGTTTATCCTACACATGCAAAGATCAAACCAACATTTTTTTCAGCACACGTTCTTCCTAACTTGACTGACATTAGTCCACAGAACACCACACATCTCAAATAACATCGATAAACAAAGTTGTCAATTATTCATCACTATAAAAATACTAAACCTAGCCACATGGTCTAACAATCTCCCCTTTAATAAATACATTGACAACACATTTAGGTAACATGACTTCCAACAAATCTAAGTGAAGAACTAAAGCCAAACTCTTCCCCTCAACACAAGAGAAGCAATTTTAATTTCTCCAAAAACTATTTTCTCCAAAACTCTCCATTCTCTCAAATTTCTCTCCCCCTATGGCAATGTAATCATCAAGATTCAAAGGAATAATTCTAAAAAGAAGTAGTGAGAGTAAGAATCTAGAAGCTTTTTAGATTATCCAAGTCACTATACATTGATTTAATAAAGCAACCAACCCATATATTTTAGTAGAGCTATCTAGATCATTTAAAGTCGTATATCATATAGCAATGTCAAAACAAATCTGTCAATATGATTAAGCGATTTATATCAATGACAGGCATCACAACAATGATCAGACTAATTATAAAGAGCACAATGAGATATCACAACGAGAAGTCAAAGCCTAAAAATAAAGCAAACTTTAAATCTAGATGAGCTAGCAGTCTCATGTGACAGCTTATTGCTCCACACTCAATTTTCAGATATGTGACATGCTTGTAGCATACTTCTTTTCATAATGACAAATTTATAGCATTTTTTATGGTGGTATGCTTGAAGCATACTTCTCTTTATTTTGTGCACTTTTGTACTTTTTCTTTTTATTTACCAATGTATGCTTGAAGCATATATCTTTTCAGTTGTCTCTTTCTTAATTTTTTTTGTTTTATAACATGCAAATTGAGTGATCATAAAAAAATTGCAACATGAAATATACGGGCCTCATAACCAAGAGTTAAAATAAGACTCACAAGCAAGCTAATCCTTTTTTATGGATATCGCAAAGTAATAAATATAATCAATCTAATTAAAATATTCCGCCATGTTATGCTTTAAATTTAAATGTAGCAATTTAATTATAATTAGTCGTGATCAAAGCTACATAGCATACGAATAAATATGATAAAGAGAGCTCTACTACTCAGTTGATTTCAGTGACTTTGACTTGATGAGTTATTTAACAAGGATAATAAACAAAGCTTCTAAAATTTTTAAACAACAAACTGCCCCTCAAAATAATTCCATTGGATAACATACCCCTAACTCACTTCGCAAATGAGCAAAATGTAAAGAATCAAGCAGTTTTATGAGAGTATCAGTAATTTCAAAATATAACCCATAATATATAGGACAACATCACCTTTTTCACATGGCCTCTGAGAAAGTGAAATCTCTTGAAAGCCATAAAAAATAATAAAAAACTATCAAGTGTTCCAATCAAGCAATGATGTAAAAGACCACAACCCAATCAAACTCATGTTCTCCATCTTCGTCAGCTGTTCTTACATCACATGAAACATCAATCTCACAGTATCGGGGCTAGTGAAATAAGATTTGGAAATTCAGTACTAAGATATACGATGTGGAGGAATAGTAACAAAACTATAACCAAAATCATGTGCATGTGATCGATCAAAACGCAAAAAAAAAAATGTGAATTATTTGAATTAAATCCTAAACCAGCATGTGAAGCAAATTTAAAGTCATCATAAAAGTTATCAAAAACCTAACTTTCGCATTAGTTTTAGAAACAAAAGATGGTATATATTTTTGTCTCCTTGCATTCAATTTTTCTCTCTTCTTTTTCTTAGCATGCCTAAAGTAAAATTTTTGTAAGTGTCCATCTTTTTCACAATACGTGCAATAAAATCTAATAGTATTAGAATTTTTTTGAGATGATGAGCTAGCACCTACAGCATTAGCAGTTGAACTTTGCACAAAACCAGTAGATTTAAAAATAGTTTGTTTCGGTTCAGATTTTACCTCAATTTTTTCAGATTCAAGAAGTTTAACAACCTTATGAGGATTATTCTTGGCATGCTCAATACAATTAAATCCTAGACCATGACTTTTTACACTTATTTTTGACTTGTCTAGAATCATATTCAGATTTTTCTTGTCAAAAGAGAATCTCTCTAAAGTGTCCTTAAGGTACTCATTTTCTCTAGCTAAAGTGGGACAAGTTGAACACTTAAAGGGTTCATTCACAAGATTCTTAGAAGCACCAAACTGAGCCAATCTTTCTTTTTCAGCAAAATCATTAAGTTGTCTAGTCAGTGTTTTTATTTCTATGTTAAGCTTAGGACAGTTAGAGTAAGAAGATATCTCATAATAAAGCATCTGTTGAATTGTTTTCTTAGATTAATTAAGTCTAGCTTCTAACAATTCACACTTAGAATAAGTTTTAGATTGAGCACATGAAATACTTGACTCCAAACATATAGAGGAACTAGTTTTGAGCTTTTCAATTTTATCATTTGCAAGTTTTAACTTTTCATCACAAGAGCCATGTGCCAATTTTAATTCATCAAATTTAGCAGTTACATCACTAAGTTAAACCAAGTTTGACGTATTAATTGCTCTAGCAGTTTCTAATTCAGAATATAAAACTTGACAAGACTCACAATATTCATCATCAGGAATAAAACTCTAAGTCTATTGATTTTAAAATTTAAGCTCTCAATAACAAATTCATGATTTTTAATTTTCTTTTTATACTTTTTGAGTGAGCTCCTCTGTTAATCTAAGCACAACACGAGATAAATCAGTATAAAAATGTTTTACCTCATCAGAATCACTATAAAAATCATCATCGTTGAGCTCCACACTGTTGACCACAAAACACATCCCTCTGAAGTCTACCTCCTTTGCCTTTTGCCATTGCCCTCATCGTCGCTTTGAGAATCATCATCACTCAAAACAATCTCATCAAGTGCTAAAATTATCTTGTTAAGCGTCCTGTGATAATTGCACTTCTTATTTAGATCAATCTTGACTTGGGAATGACGAGTTGGTGCCTTCTCATCCTTGACCTCCTTTCTCCTCAATTTGGGACAATTCATCTTGATATGGTTTTGCTCACCACATTCGTAGCATCTGATTGGACCTCCTCTCCGTCTTGATCTGATATTGCTAATTGCCTTGGTCACCCTATTGGAGAGAAGTATAAGCTGCTCTTCTGGAATCTCCTCTAATTGTTCATCTGAAATAGAGCACAATGCAAACAAAAAAATAGAGGAACTAGAATAGCTGTTAGCTTGGTTAGTCACTAAGCCTAAAGAATTATTCTTATTTATTCTGGCCAAAACATCAATCTCATGAATTTTCATCTTGGAATAAAATTCAAAGTGAGTGTTTCCATATTAACATAATGATTAATAGTAGTGACTAACACATTCCAAATAGATATATCCAAAGCATTTAAAATTTGACGTACATTATCAGAATCAGAATATTTGACATGAACAGAGTGCAAATCACTAATAATTTTATTTAAGCAGTCAAATAGTTCATCAACTAATTCTCCTGGTTTCATCTCAAATTTAGAATACTCCTTTTTAAATTTATTCTAACGAACACCTTTAACAGATTTAGAACCTTCACGATAATCAGCTAGAGTAGCCCAAATTTTATGTACAGATTTAATATGAGCAATTCCAACAAATTTGTTTCTACTAAGACCTTGCAACAAAATATTTCTAATCTTAGCATTCTCTTCAATATCAGCAGTATTGTCAATAGTAACAACATGAGGCATAATATATGGATTTTCAACTTTTTGCCATAATTGCATTACCTTGTACTTGCAGAAAGACCTCCATGCGTGTTTTCCAATAAAGATAATTGGATCCATCGAAAATAGATGGTTTACGTGAGAAACAATCCCAGTCTGATGCAATTGCAACCTTGCTCTGATACCACTTATAGGATCGTCAATGATAATCAGAGGGGGTGAATGATTGTAGCCCCTAACGGAAGCCTTTTTTAATTTATATTTTATAAACCTGCAATTCACACAAAAATATCTAGCCACAATACATGCAAAACAATCTATATTTGTTTTCACCAATGCATGCATGAACCACAAGCGTTAAGACGTAATGCCAAAAAAAACTAATTATCCTTTACTGATTACGACTTGATAGATGAAGAACAAGAAAGCTATCACTCAACTCTGATGCGATGTTGTGCTTCACTTGGTCCAAGGCAATAAAGTGATGATGCTTGCCGTGTCCAACCAAAGCAAATCTTGCTTTTGACTTGTGATGGTACGAAAGCAACAACAAGAAAAACAAATACGAATCAATGCGAATCGAGGCACCCCGAAGTCTGCACGAATCGAAGATGTGGCGGCGCTCCTTGCTGCTGATGCCGCTTGACCAACGGAGACAGAGGGCGACGCATGTGGTCACGTGCGAGGCTGAGGTCGCCTTGCGATGACGATGGAAACCAACGGAAGACTTCACGTGCTGGTGCTGCTGTCTCTCGTGCGTAGATTGAGGATCAGGTTGATGTCAGCACACAATGCAAAGCCGATAGCCTTAAAACCCTATCACAAAATTAATATCTCTAAAAGTCTTGAGGTTAACCTCCAACCACATCTCTATTTATAGTTTAGGGCCCAAAATCTGGGCTTATCCTAAGCACATGAGTTCTAATCCAATTCCAAGTAATAAGGGACCCGAAACCCTTCTAAACAAAAGTTTTTTCACGATCATCATACGTCATAGCCTCCGGACCGCACCGCTGTAGCTCCGACACGTATCGTCCATCTTTGATCTCCCTGCGCCCCAACTCAGGCATGACCATCTCCTCTGCATCCTTCACCCTCTGGACCATGACTTCTCACTAAGTCATCTTTCAGTCCTCGCTGTAGACCACGATCGCCTCCGAGTTTATCCTGCACATGCAAAGACCAAACCAATATTTTTCCCAGCACAAGTTCTGCCTAACTTGACCGACATTAGTCCACGCAACACCACACATCTCAAATAACATCAATAAACAAAGTTGTCAATTATTCATCACTATAAAATCACGAGACCTAGCCACATGATCTAACACTTCTAGGTTTCGTGATACTCCCCGTTAGGCGAATACCACGGTATGCGCATATCTGATCAAAAACACCTCACAAAAACCCAGTGGGAAAAAGGGATGGAGAAAAGAGTACATTGCGTCCGTTTGTTGTGACACTTCGCTGCCTCATTAAAAACCTTTACATGAGAAAACTTCAGGAAAAACTAACGAAAGGAAAAAGAGTACAACATTTAGATTTTCAAGATCATGTAAGTATTCTGGCCTTACATATAGGCTATGGTTCAGCGATTTGCTCCCCCTGAACCTTGTCACTCTCCAAGCCGTCTCATACTTATGCCTCGAACACATTTATGGAAGCTAGAGGCTGGGAGTGATTTTGTGAATAAATCTACTAGATTATCACAAGACTTAGCTTTTAATACTTTTATTTCTCCATTCTTTTGAAGCTCATGAGGATAAAAGAATTTAGGAGTAATATGCTTTGTGATATTACTCTTAACATAGCCCATTTATATCTGTGCAACACAAGCGGCATTATCTTCATAGATAATAGTAGGGTCATTAATGGTGCTCATGCCACATGACTTCTGGATATGACTAATCATTTGTCTAAGCCAAATACATTCCTGTGAGGCTTCGTATAATGCGATTATTTCTGAGTGGTTTGTAGATGTAGCTACCATAGTCTGCTTGAATAACCGCCAAGAAATGATTGTGCCACCACAAAAAAATACAAATCCTGTCTGAGATTTCGCATTATGTGGATCAGACAGATATCTTGCATCTGTATACCCAACATAGTCAAGTCTTAGTTCTTCGGGTAATATAACCCAAGATCTTATGTACCCTGAAGATACCTGAATAGGGTTTTAATACCAGCCCAATGTCTTTGGGTTGGAGCTACGCTGTGCCTAGCTAGCAAGTTAACTAGAAAGACAATATCCGGCCTCGAGCTCATCGTCCTCGTCCCCGCACTCCCTCTTCACCTCCTCCTCGTCGCTATCATCACCATCCTCATCACCGCTGCCGCTCTCTTCGCTCTTGGACTCGTCAGGGATAGAGGGATTGTGGCGTCCGAGGAGGGCCAGGGAGATCTTGTTGTCAATGGAGTTGGTGTAGCGTGTAGGACGGGAACTCCCACGACGACTGCGTCGGAGGCTTGCGCCGCACGGTAGACGCCGCCGCCACCTCGTCTTGGAGCCATCAGGGTCGTAGTGGAAGTTGGAGTCCTTTTGCCTAAATCTAAACCAATTTTTATATTTTGTTTTGAAATATTCATAGACTTTCTTGACTCACCAAAGTCAAGAATATAATTTAAAAACTTATCATTTTATGTGAAAAGGTACCCTAAGCATAGGTTTATTTCTAAGCACGTCTAAGTATTTGCTACAAAATTCTCTAGCCAATACTAGTGTACTAACCAGAGTTTTATTCTAGGTAACAATGTATCTGGGAATCAATATCAAATGAGGTATTAACAAGTAGGAAATAAATAAATTTAAAACCGAATTGAAATACGTTGAACAAAAATATGCATGCAAAATAATTTTAAACAACATAATTTTTTTTACAAACTGGCATCAACATGATCAAGGTGTGTAACTGCCTTGCTCCGCGAATTGGTGAGAATTGTGGTCTATGTGGTAGTATTCCCTATGAATCGATTGATTATGATCTTGGTGAACTGAATGTGGATTATGTGGTATTATCCTTATTGAATCATATGTGGATTATGAGTTAGTATTCTTGATGAATATATTGCGGATCTTTGTGGTTAAATTCTTATGAATTATTGGTATCATATCATGCATATCATGACATGTCATTTGCAACGTGGATGTCGCCGCACATAGCCGCGACTGTACCGATATAGCATCATACATTGCCATAGTACGATGCATACCCTTACTTTGTTGGGTAAGGGTGCAATGGATCATATGTATTCATATGCATTTTCATTGTGGATAGATCATTTGCATACTTATGCAATGTGTTGTGGATGAATTATTTGCAAACAAATACAACTTCTTTGCTTTTTATGTAGAATTGGCTCATGAGAGTCCCTTGTGGTATGAGCAATGTGGCTGTGATCGTGGAGTTCACCCCCTTGTGGTATGGTAGGGGATGTGGTTGTGGTATGAGGTATTTCTTTTGTGGTAACTATTGTTAGCGGTTGTGGTTGTGAGAAAGAATAAGGTTAGTGAAGAAAATATATTAATGCTTTATTAATGTTGGTAGTAATGGTGGTTACGGTTATGAAGTAGGCATACGAGACTTAATTGTTAATGTTTTATGGTTGTTTGTAGTAATTGTGGTTTAGGATATAAATACGGTCATTGTGAGAAATAATTGTTGATACTTAAACTATTGTAGTTTAATTAACTTGTTAAACAGTTTGCTTGCTGAGATTTTTATCTCACTCTTGTTTTCCCCCCTTCTAGGTGATCCTTGAACATGCATAGGAATGGTAGAATGGCACAACACTATTACACACCATTTCATGATTTGTGCTATAATGAATATGAGGAGTCTCTAGTTATTTATCTTTTCCCTCATTGTTGATCACTTTTAATTAATAATGCTAGACTGTGGTTCACTTTGTTTGGTTAAAACTATTAGTGGTTGTTCCTTAATTAATAGTTTTCTATTACCTTTGTTTTATTATTCTTTCGCTTAGCTCATCATGTTTTTGGAGATATTGCTAATTTATTTTACCTTATAATCTGGCTAGTTGTGGAGTGGTTTAGTGACATCCCAGGGTAATATGGGTTATGGGGTGTTACAAGATGATCGTGGCCTTGGTGCAAGGTGGAGATGGCCGAGGTACCGGCAATTGCTTGTCAAAGCAACTCGCTGGCGTGCAAATGAAGAGGGGATGGTGCGGTAAGTCTCAGACATATAGAAGCAAGGATTGAGGGGAAAGAGAGGAGCGGTGTGAGTAGGAGATGCTCGGGGAGGTATTTATAGGTCTCAAGGGAGAGGAATGGCCGAGGGCGGCTCACCAGATTTATGGCCAGTGTTGTAGTGCATGAACGGGGTTGATGACGGGGTATTGAAGCGGGAAAACCGTCGAAGGAAGTAGGGAATGATGAGGGGTCTTCATTGGCATTATTCGCTTTGGCTAACGGGAAGTAACAATTGGCTATTAAGAGCTCGGAGGGAACATCAATGGCGGCGTTGGAGGTGGAAGAACGGAAGGAAGGAGATGAAAGGTGGGCCCCGCTGGCTAGTGAGAGAAAAGAGAGAAAGAGAGGGCAGGAGAGTAGAAGTCTACCGTGTGGCCGAAAAGAGGCATCTCGGCTGTCGGCGTGGATTAAGTTGAAATTGACACATGGGATGCATCTGTGCGGTGAGGAGACAATACGGGCCGGACACATGTCGGCCCTATGGAGGGTTTGGTTTTAATTTTAAGTTTTTAAAATTTCTGAAAAGCTAGGGAACTTTAAAAACACATAAAATAGTAAATAAATCCCAAAAATTCCAAATAATTAACAAAAAATCTAGACAAAAGTCAAATGCTTTAAAATCATTATTTTGAAATAGTATTTTACAAAAATTCAAATTACCCTTTTTATTTAATAATATTTTTTATATTTTTAATTAAGTTACTTTTCAAAAGAAAGCCCTTTTTTTAAAAAAAGTAGAAATAGGCAAATAACATCTTCAAAATTCAAGCAATCAAATAACACTTATTTTTATTTTAAATTAACTTAATTTTTTTACTAAAATTTTTTAAAATAAACAGCTGAGCTATGACACCTATAGAGCCCTATGCTAACATCATATTCAAGCTGCAATGCTGCAATGTGTCCTTGCCTCGTTGTTTATTTCCAATATCAATGTCTCCAATTACAATGCCACTTTCTTTTCTTTTGATTGGAGATTTGATTGAAATATTTCCTTTTCAAATAAATTAGTTGGTTCAATTCCTTGTAGTTGGAAAAGTAGTCCAGTCGATGGTCCACAATGTAATGTTAAGAAACGAGGATCTCTTGCAAAGTCATTGACATCACAAAAAGGTGAACAAACATGAAAGTGCCCAAAACTATTTGTGCCATCAAAAGTCAAAACAAAGGGGACCCCATAATTATTTACACTTGTATCTTTGAAAATTCCATAGTCATAATCTTTATTGTAGTGCCATGTGCCTATTGAAATTTGCTAACTATTGTCTGTGTACATAGCTGAATTATCATACACCTTGAAGTTGTGAGTTGAAACCTAATTCGAGTAGACGATTGATTAAGATTTCTTGTCTTTTCTATGTAAGGAATTTCTATATTTTCTCTGGTTAGTTTTATTGATTTCGATAGTCGTTTATTGATCATCTATGAGACTATGATTCCTCTGTTTCGTTCGGTGTTCGTTGTCCTCAAGCTTATTTCTCAATCCTGCGACATTGTATTCTCATGTGAAATGCTTCCTTTGAATTGGATATAATTGACTGATTTGATTGGTGAATTCAATATGTTGAATTGGAATGATGCACAATCATGTTTTGCTCCACTATTGTATTCTTGCAACTATTGTGTTCTGCTTCTTTTTAAAAGTCTTCATCTGTCCATCATCTTGGGAGAAATTAATTTAGCATGAATTTTCACGCACTATGCAGCTTTCACTGAAGACACTTGTGGTGATCCATCGGCTCCTCCGGGAAGGTGATCCTACATTCCGCAAAGAGCTTATTAGTTTTACACAAAGGGTGTGGCACTACACCATGGTAAATTTTTAGCGTCAGTCGTCTGTGGGGAAAAGTTGACATTTAACATCACATAGTCTGTCGGTAAAGCATAGTGACAAACTGTCTGTCGGGAATAGTCGAAAGCAATGACAAAGTATCTGTAGGTAATACTCTTGACCTATTAGGACCGATCATCTGTCGGTAATTGTATGAACAACATCAGCATATCTGTGGCTAAATCTTTGTATGTCGGCAATTGTTGTGTGCACGAAAAAATTAGTAACCCCGCGCGTTGAGGGAAATATGGCGCACTGGCCAAATATGTGGTGTCTCCCGCAGAAACCCCTCAAACATTGAGTCTCCCTGCAGAAACCGAGCGCTGCCCTGGCCTCCTCCAGTGCGCCGCTGCCCGTCGATCCCCCCGTGTGCCGCCTCCCCTACCCCTGTGAGCCGCCGCCCCTCCCCCCGAGCGCCGCCGCCCCTCCCCTCGTGCGACGCCTCCCCTTTCCCCGTGCGCTGCCTCCCCTGACGCCTGCAAATCACGTAGTTTTCGCATACTAATTCCATGAACATATTTATGAAATGTGGAAGTTGGCAATGACTTAGTAAATAAGTCTGCAAGATTATCACAAGACTTAGTTTGCAGAATAGTTATTTCCCCACTCTCTTGCAATTCATGTGGGTAAAATAGTTTAGGTGCAATATGTTTTGTGATATTGCTCTTTATGTAACCTGTTTGCATCTGAACAACGCAAGCAGCATTATCTTCGTAGATAATGGTGGGTGATGCGATAGCACCTATACCACATGATTGTTGTATGTAGTTAATCATTCTGCGAAGCCATATACATTCACGTGATGATTCATATAATGCAATTATTTCAGAATGATTAGTGGATGTAGCCACTAGAGTCTGTTTTGAAGACTTCCAAGAGATGGCTGTTCCACCATGTAAAAATACAAAGCATGTTTGAGATCTGACATTATGGGGATCTGATAAATAGCCAGCATCTGTATATCCTATTAAATCCAAACGTTTATTCTTCTGGAAGAATAGACTGAGATTTTTAGTGCCTTGAAGATATCTAAAGATATTCTTCACTCCTACCCAATGTCTTTTGGTTGGAGCAACGCTATATCTAGCAAGTAGATTTACTGCAAATGCAATATCCGACCGGGTGCAATTTGTAAGGTACATAAGCGCTCCGATGGCACTGAGATATGGAACCTCGGGTCCCAATAGCTCTTCATTGTCATCTCGGGGTCTGAATGGATCTTTGTCCCTGTCTAGAGATCGAACAACCATGGGGGTTTTCGATGGATATGCATTGTCCATATTGAATTTCTCCAATATTTTATGGACATAGGCTGATTGATGTACTAGAATGCCTGTATGAAGGTGTTCAAGTTGTATACCTAAGCAAAATTTGGTTTTACCCAAATCCTTCATTTCAAATTCCGTCTTAAGATGATTACGTGCTTCATCTATATCATGTGTATTACCAATAATATTGAGATTATCAACATACACAGATATAATGTAAAATCCTGTTGAGGATCTTTTGATGAACATGCATGGGCAATCATCATTGTTGGAGTATCCCTTTTTGGTTAGGAACTCGCTTAGTCAGTTGTACCACATTCTGCCCGACTGTTTCAAGCCGTATAGAGACTTGTTCAATTTTACACAATATATATTGCGATTTGCGCTTGGATTCGGAATTAAAATTCCATCAGGAACTTTCATGTATATGTCCGAATCAAGTGACCCATAAAGATATGCAGTCACTACATCCATCAACTGCAAAGATAGATGATTTTGTACTGCCAATGATATTAAATATCGGAATATTATTCCACTCATTACTAGAGAATAAGCTTCATTGAAATCAATGCCGGGTCTCTGCGTGAACCCTTGTGCTACAAGCCTTGCTTTGTATCTCACCACCTCATTGTTTTCATTCCGTTTGCGGATGAAAACCCATTTGAATCCGACAGGGAATATATTGGAAGGTGTATGTATCACATTGGTGAATACATTCCTTTTCTTGAGCGAGGTTAACTCCGCTTGAATTGCATCTTTCCATTGAATCCAGTCCGAGCGCTGTTTGCACTCTGCCATGGTCTTGGGATCTGGATCATTTTGAAGATTGTTTGCAATTGTTGTGGAGAAATAAATGTCGACAATTGTAGTCTTCCGATCATATGATTCTCCAGAATCAGTATAGTTAGTGGAAAGTTCTTGGACCCCTGGTGACTCAATGTTATTTCCCAAAACATTTGAGTCAGGGTATTCCGATGTCCTAGGATCAGAATTTGAGTGCATTGTTGATCTGGGTTCAAGGATCCTTTGGTGTCTATCAACATGAGGTTGATCTGCATTTACATTCTTTTGATTCCTTTGTCGCTTGTTAGAAGTTGTATCCGCTATTTGTGCCGTACTTCTCCCCCTCTTATTTTGAACTGGGAGTTGAGTGGTGTTTTGTGATACCTCCACTCTTTCAGGCACATTTCTGGCAGGATTATAGGATTTTGTGACACCCTTATAATCAGTAAATACATCTGGCAGATTATTTGCAATGTTTTGCAAATGAATGAGTTTCTGAACTTGAAGTTCAGTCTCTCTGGTACATGGATCTGAGGCGGGAATGCCTTGAACATTCCAATCAATTTCCTAGCATTTAGTTTGGTATTTGTTGTCTCCCACTAATGCCGAGAAATGTTCCTCACTGAATATGCAATCAGCGAACCAGGCCGTAAACAGGTCCCCAGTTAGGGGCTCGAGGTATTTTATAATCGACGGTGATTTATACCCAACATAGATCCCAAGTTTCCTATGTGGTCCCATTGAGATACGCTGCGGTGGTGAGATCGGTACGTATGTAGCGCAACCGAACTTTCGCAGATGGGAAATATCTGGTGGATTTTCACGTACTAATTGTAGCGGGGAAGTGCTATGATATGCAGTTGGGTGCAATTGAATTAAGTTAGCAGCGTGTAAAACTGCATGACCCAAACATGATATTGGTAAGTTGCAATTCTGTAACAATGGTCTTGCGATGAGCTTGATTCTCTTGATGAGAGATTCTGTTAAACCATTTTGTGTATGAACATATGGAACAGAGTGTTGAACTTGTATCCCAAGTGCCATACAATAGTCATTGAATGCATGGGATGAAAATTCAGCATCATTGTCCATTCGAATTGATTGAATTCGATATTCAGGATAATGTGCTCGTAATTGGATAATTTGATCAATTAACTTAGCAAATGCATGGTTTCGTGTAGATAAAAGACACACATGTGACCATCTAGTAGATGCGTCAATGAGAACCATGAAATACCTGAATGGTCCACACAATGGTTGTATAGGACCACATATATCTCCTTGAATGCGTTCAAGAAATTTAAGTGGTTCAGCTCTGATTTTAAGATAAGAGGGTCTTAAAATTAATTTTTCGGTGGCACAGGAAGTGCACATAAAATCTGAGGATTCCGAAAATTTTGTTTTGAGGTATGTATGACCAATAGAATTGCTAATAATTTTTCTCATCATTCCAATGCCTGGGTGGCCAAGGCGATCATGCCATGTGTGGAATGTGTTAGTGTTTTGGAAAATTACTTTGTTCGCAATATGTTAAATCGGTTTGATGTATGTATAGTACAATCCGGAGGTTAAAGATGGAATTTTTCTAGTACTTGTTTGCCATATCCGTTGTTTTTGGTGAGGATAAAATATTCCTCTTTGTTGTCATTTTGGGTTTCAATATGGAAACCATTCTGACGGATATCTCTATAACTGAGTAGAGTACGTGTTGAATCAGGATACAAAAGTGCATCCTCAATTTCTAACTGTGTATCCATAGGGAGAGTGATAGAGGCACGACCAGAGCCTACTATCATTGCATCGCGTCCAGCGATGATTAAAATATTTCCTTTCCTCCTCGTGAGAGTTAGAAAATTTTTTGTGTCCCTGAGTATAGAGTTTGTGGTACCACTATCCACAAGGCATAATTCCTCCTCCATTTGATTGACTCCAAAAATCTATATACACAAAAAAAAAGAATTTTAATGAAAATCTTATTGTGGTATATATAGAATACATACAAATTTAGTTACAATATCGAATATGTTCGATATATGATTGTAGTATGCAAGCTTACAATATAGATGACAACATTGTTTATTTTACAACACTGTAGTACTTAATAGCTATGGCAATAGGAGTCTAAGCAAGATCTCCAAACATGTCTTGAGAAGTAAATTCTTCAAGTGTGTCCTCGGTGCTCAAGAGATCATTCTTCTTTGGAGAAGTACATGTGTCCTTAAGTTCTTGAATGAACTTTTGAGAGCATCCAGCTTCATTGTTGTTGCATGGGAGATTGAAGTGCGCTTCAAATCTCTTCTCTTGAGCATGCTTGCCTTGAGTCCGAGACTGGAGGTAGAGGTTCACAAGGTGTTTCGGGGTACGGCATTTCTTGGTAGGATGGTTGCAGCAACCACATTTTTGACAAACTTCAGTTTTGTCAACTTGCTTACCAAAATTACCTTTACCCTTCTTGAATCCACCACGCTTTTGCTTCAAGATGCGTTTGTTTTTACCTTTAAAGTTCTTTGAGTGGTTTGTTGAGCCACGGAACTTAGTGTTATTCTGATTAGTATGAACTTCAGGGAGTGGAGCAGCCCCGATGGGGCGTTACTGATTATTCTTTAAAAAAAGTTCAGCGTGCTTCTCAGCCTGAAGTATGGTATGCATTAAATCAGAATAAGTTTAGGAATTTACAGCACGCCATTGCTGCTGTAGGACCCTCTCAGATGGGAGCATAGTAGAAAGAGTCTTCTCTATTTTGTCCGCATCTGTTGGTTCCTTTTCACAAAATCCAACTTGGAGCAAATAGCATGAAGGGCATGGTTATAGTCTCCAACCGTTTTGAAGTCTTGGAGTCTAAGATGTGCCCATTCATGATTAACCTCAGGTAAAATAACAGTTTTCAGCTGTTCATATCTATTTTTGAGGGCTAACCATAAAGTGAGTGGATTCTCCTCATACAGATATTCAGCCTTCAAATCCGGATGTATATGATTCCGTATTATGCTCAACACGGAATATTTGACAATATCCGGTGGAATTTGATCAGCTAGAGGATTGAATATCACCCTTTGCACCCCACGTGTGGTGAGGTTGATTTTTAGGTCCATAGCCCATGTAGGGTAGTTGCTACCATCGAGAGCGATGGGCTCAAATTCTTTGGTAGCCATTTAAAAACCTACATGAAAAGTACACCATAAAATGATTAATTTACATGAGGTAAATTAATGTGTATGGTAATGTTGCAAAATGTGTGGAAAAACAATATGAGCATTGTAATCCGAATGAATGTATACCCAAATTAAATATAACATGTGGTTATATTTATAATATCGTGTAATCACAATATTGGTGGTGAACATCAATTTATTGTATGGCAGAGCGTATAAATAAATATAGCAAAGTACCATAAATTGTGATCATGGTATGTGTTGTAGGTATGCATTCATAATAATAATAAAAGAATAATGAAATATTTGCTAAATTAAGTACAATGGTACTGATGAAATAGCAATTGTATTTGAAATCTACGAAATTTAAAATGATCGCAAGTCATAATGTAGAAAAGTTGTAATAAAATAATAATCCCACATATGCAAAAATTATATAAATGTGGTTGCACATTTATTGGAATATTTACATAATTTCAGGTCCTGTAGGGACTGAAATGCGAATGTATAAAAATACACACTGACAGGTGCAATTATAAACATTCACAGGGATTACAATGCAAAATTACAATAGAAAACCATAATATTCATGAAATAGGGGGAATTATGCAAATTGTCGAAAACCTGGGCTCAAGCCCGTGTGGCCTTTAGGCCCATGAGGGGAGTTGAAGTTAAATGGGCCGAAGCCCAATTGGAGAGCCTCCTATATATATGAGGGGAGAGGGGATTTAGGGTTTCCCCAAACCCTAGATAGAGCCGCCGCCGCCACGGGCCGGCGCCGGCGCCACCGCGCCTCGCCGCCCGACATGCCTGCGCGCGGCGCTCCTCGATTGCGCGCGCGCGACAATGGCGCGCCGCTGCTCGCCGAAGCGCCGACGCCTCGTGGTGCCGCCCGCGCGGTCGCGCGCGCTCCGGCCGGCCGCGCGCTGCTCGGCCGGCGCCGACGCCCAACGCCGGTGCCACCGCCCCAAGTGCGAGCACCACTCGCGGCGGCGCCGCGCGCCGCCCGCGCGTGGGGCTGCGGGCTGCTGCGCCACGCCGCCTCGGCCGGGTCGTCGCGCGCTGCACGCCGGCGCCCGGCGTCATGCGCCGCTGCATGTCGCCGGGCATCGGGGCGCGCACGCCGTGTTGCCTTTGGCGCGGGGCTGCGCGCCAGAGCCGCGCGCGAAAGGCTGCCGCCCGAGCCGCGCCGGTGCTGGCGCGCCGCGTGTGCCGCGCCTTGCTCGCGCGCGTCTGCGCGCGCGGCTCCACGCCGAGCCGCGCGCGCGCTGGGTGCGCCACGCTGGGCGATGGGTGCCGCGCGCGCCAAAGCCGGCGCGCCGCGGCGTCGTGCCGGGGCGGGTCGCGCCACGCTGGCCGTGCCTTGTGTTGGGAGCCACCTCGCCGCGCGCCTGGTTGGGGAGGCCGCGCCAGGAGGCCAAGCCTCGCCGCGCCGTCCGGGAGCCGCCACGCGCCGCTGGGGGCCGTGCGCCGTTCACCGGTAGCCACGTGGGCTGCTCGGCCAGGGGCAGTTGACCACGGGGCGGAAGAAGCTCGACGACGCACCGGATTCATCGAACCCAAACTCAGACAGCGATGATTCGTGGATTTGGATCTGGTTTTCCATTACCTCTTGTGCTTGTTTCTTGTTGATGTGTAGAGACAAGGTGCTGATAACGTGTTGCAAGAGGTTTGAACAAGAACTTGAGAGCAATCTGATTATCTCATTAATCACCAATTTGAACAGGTTTGATACAATATATAAATGATGAAGGGGTGTCAGTTGTAGCAGTTGCTAGTGTCCTTTGGTTGTGGCAGTTTGTCCTTTATGCCGTTTGGTTGTGGCACCCTTTGGTCATATTCACTGTAACACCTAGCTCGGCCACAGCAACCTGCCGGCCGACGTGCCAACAAGTCTGACGTGGAGAAGTGGCTGTCGGTCGGCTGCAGTAGTGTGTTGCACTAGGAGACTTCCTGCCCGGTTCCTATTTTAGCGCGTGGGTTTGACCGGAGAGTGGCCAGGTCAGCGTACATGATGAGGACATCACCTCTATAAATACCTCTATAAATACGAACACTATTCCACCATCTTAAGTTATATAAGGGCCAATTACAAAGGCACAAGCATGATAATTAAATAATTAGATGAGCTTGTTCTTATGAATAAAAAATTTTTCTATTAAACATTTGCTACTATCTAAGACTTATGATGTTATTGTGCTTAGAAACCATAGCGAGGAGGACAACCCAACACCAAGTTCAAGCTAACCACCTTTTGACTCAGACTTAGAATTAGCGTTAGATTGTTTTGGTGATTACAGCACGTACAGAAGAAATTTGGAGGTGGAGATGGATCTGTTGGAAATTTAATGAGATAAGCTTTCCATCAAGTATTCAAACACTCCATGGACTCTGGATGCAGATTCTATGCGCATTTGCAGTTGGCCCTATTAGGCTGAGTCTAAATTAACCTGGAGACCAAATTGGATTCCAAAACATGTATAACTTGAACTCTTGCTTGACTTGACAAAAGTGACGTGGTGACCTTAAGGAATAGTTAGGAAATATATTGATTTGGTCTTGATGTGCTGGTGCGCCACCTTCACTTACACCCACGTGCCTTGCACCTCCTAGGGACACGCACGAACTCACCCACCTCCCTGGCTGCCACCCCTACCCCTCTTTCTCTCTTAAATAACCTCGGGCACCTCCCTCTTTCTTAGGCTTATTTTAGATTGGTTTTTTCACCATGAAAACTTCATTGTTTATTCTTGTATCAACTAGACTAACAACTACGATTTGCGGGCCTCAACTCATGTGAATTCATTTCTATTTGCAATTTCAAATTGCTTGTATATCTTGTTCTTACTTGTTCTTCGATTGCTCACAGGAATTGAACCTCAACTGTATTCTTAGCATGGTTGATAACGACTCGAAGTATAGTTTAGCGATTGTTTAGCGATCTGGTCGTGACCAGTTGGTAGCCTACATTGTGAAAGTCGTACCTCCATAAATTGATGTATCATCTTATCAGAAGATCGAGACCCAACTTTTACATCAAGTGGTATCAGTGCCTCAGTTGGCCGACAGGAATTTCTTGTATCCCTAGTTTAGTGATTGATTTTCATTTTTTAGAGTAAAAAAGAAGAAGGTTGTACATTGCATCGACCCATTCAAACTAGTTTGGGCCATTGCATTGTTCTATTTAGTTTGAATCTTTGAATTTGTGTCCATCGTGTTGTCGAGTGCTGGTCCCTTGTTCTAGACTTGGTCTTGTTCTAGTTTTGCATTTGTTGCACTTAGGGTTTGGGTTTCATCATTGTTGTCCTTTTCATCGAGTTGAGCTGTTGTTGCTTATGTGTCGTCGTTTTTTCCTTGTTGTGCCAATTTGTCTAGGTTTGTTGCGTCCAAGGTAGGAGTTCGAGCTAGAAAGGGTTTCCGGTGTTCAGCGCCAAAGCCAGTCCAAGTCTAGTTTATGTGATGTTCACTAAAACAACCATAACTTTTGCATACAGACTCTTTTTTTAATATTCTTTAGCTCATTGGAAAGCTAATGAAAAGGTAGATCCGAATATCCATAAGGCAAGTTTGATTGACCTCATGAGGCTCTATAAAAAGCATAAAACCTAAGAAACATTATTTAGTACCTCACAACAGCCTCTGAAGTTTCCTAACCCATTTTTGATGTTCTGTCATGGTCACCATTTGTTTGATAAAAAAATAAAAAAGGCAAGTGCTCAAAAAGAGAGAGAAAAAGTGATACGGGGTCGCCCGATCTTCTCGACACAGGATGGATACTCATGGGAGTCTTGATAAATCGCAATGATCCTCCAATGCTAGTACAAAAGACGAACACTCTTTAATCCACCAAAACATACTCACATCGATTTCGTCGACCATCAAACGAATATCTATCGTGCACCCAATTCCCAGCGGAAAGGCTGAACGATCTTGATTGAAGAAATTCCCCAAATCCTCACGAAACTCAAGTACAAATAATAGTAGTTTATTCTCAAATGTAGTCTGTGTTACATGGCCAATTGAGCCTCTATTTATAGGGGCACGCATACCCTTGCATATGGAAACTTATCAACACATGAAAAGTAATCAAATCATATCGAATTCTATCTCTGTTTTCACATCAAAAAATTGTTTTGATAATTCTGACGTGCACAAAAAGAATTTCTGGATGGGGCCAAATCCGTTGGACAGAGAGCGAGATAAGCTTTCCATGCTATACTCACACATTTCAAATGGACTCTTAATGTGAATTCAATGTGCATTTAAAATCGGTCCTGTCAGGCTGAATCAACATCGGATTTTTTTTTATAATTGCAGTGCACACAGAAGAAATTTGGAGGTGGGGCCAAATCCATTGGAAAGTGGACGAATTCTTCTTTCTATGTTGTACTCGCACAGCTCAAACGGAATTTGTATGCAAAAGTTATGCATATTTAAAGCAGACGTTGCCAGGAGGGCCGAATCTGAGCTGAACTCGCGAATAGGACTTGGTTTGCGCTTGACGGTTCCACTTGTACACTTGACTCATGTGGTTCTCCTCCATGGTTCTTAAATACAATTAAATCATCACAAGGATTAAATAGTATTCCATTCTTTGAAACATTTATATGCAAACTTAGAAACGTATTCACCTGATAGTTAAGTTGACGTGCTCGCACTTGAGTCATTGATTCTTGTATTGTAGGTTCAGCTTCGTGAACATTCTCATGCACACTAGATGTGGAAGTAGTTGGGATGTCCTCATCATGCATCTTCACTTTAGATTTATATATATCGAGTATGAGTCTACATACAATTACATAAAATAGTAGTTCTGTATCTTCAAATATAAGAAATAATGACCCAATTAAATTAGAGTTCACTTGGCCATATTTCATATGGTTCAATAATTCTTTTCAGTTGAACAATATATTTTACTGAAAAGTACAAGACGCATGCATATCCGCATCATCCTCCTCTTCTTCAAGAAAAGACGTCATCGGCTTTTGATAGCCTGAAACACTATTGTAAACATTCATCTCATTGTTATCATGACATGGCACAAAAGATTGTTTATCCATAATTTTCAATTTCAATTCAGCAAGCTTATCACATTAATGCAAATTTTGCAAACATAAAATTTATCATCTACACCATAATCTCCAATCAAATTGAACTTATATGTGTAGGCATAGGTACTAACTAGTAATTTTGAACATGATATTTTAGCAATATTATCAATTACACTAGATAGCTCTCTAAGATCATCAAAAATAATATAGCACAAAGAATCACTAGGAGATATTCTAGTAAGAACTTCCTTATACTCATATGTAAGCACGTTAACAAAGAATCAATTCCACATTATGTAAATTAAGCACAGAAATTTTAGAACATGGAGTTTTCGGTTGATCATATGAGTTCTCACAATTACTCACCTTTGTGCAATTAAATTTAGCACCACTATTGTTACCTTTGTCGTTCTCCTCAGATGATGTAAGTGCTGGGGTTTTAAATTATTGGGATGCACCCATGGGGCAGCAAGCACTTTATCCCCTCCCGTAGTTATCTCCTTCATATTTGGCTTCAAAGGTGCCGATTGTTGAACGTTCAATTCTTCATCTTTAATGCCATCTTGCACAATGTGAGAAACAACACTATACGTAAATATTAATGTGTTAGTTTCATATTTATCCTCACTTTGTCTACCTTCTACTTCTCTCATTTCTTTTGGTGTCTCTCTCACACTCTCAATTTGGATGCTCTCAACATCACATATGGTGGAATCACACAGCTCACTCTTTTTATCAGTCTCACTCAATTTGGCTATGTAGCTCTCAACCTCACATGGGTCACGGTATATCTCAGGAGCTATATGTAGCTTTCGAATATATGTCTTATTGACAGAAAGAAAAGACTCATGCTCGGTCATCTTCTCATGTGTCACACTAGTAGGGGTAGAAGAACTAAGGTATGGACATGGAGGGAACTGTGGTGTACGTATCTACATAAGCCTCCTCTCCTCTTCAATAGCATAATTTACAAGATCTTACACACTACCAAAATATTTCTGTTGAAGTGTAGCGGCGATCTTAGAATTCAATTCTTCTTTGAAGTATTTCTTCTTTTGTGGTTCACTAATGACACCGGCACGATGTATTGCATCTTGTAGCTTAAAATAATATTCTTGAACAGTATTACTCTCTTGTGTGATACTCTCCAAATAGCAAAGAATCTCTATGCATAATAGGATAGTAAAAATTCTCTTCTCATCAGTGCCTTTAAATCTGACCAAGATTTAATGAATTCATTTCCGAATCATTGATACTACCAACTATAAACATACTCTTCAAGTTCTCTAGTGGCATGTATCACCTCTTAGTCTTTGGGAAGCTTTTGAAATCTAAATACTTTTTTCATTCGCCATTCGCACTCAAGATACTCTTTTGGGTCATTACTTTCAAAGAAAGGAACAAAACTATCTTGTTCTTGTTGTGGACGAAATGCCTTGAGTTGTCCCTCCATAGCGGCTATGCCAATTGCAAATTCTTATTTCATTGCACTTCTTATTGCCTGAAGTTAGAAGCATCACCACAGCTATCTTCTCCACCTGTCATGGTTAGTGGCACAAAGAACGCACAAATATCACAACATATATATAATATGTAGAGTTCACTCTATCTCACTTTTTCCTCACCAAGTAAAATTCTTACCTTTCCGAAGTGAATTGAGGTCAAAAGAAACTTACACTTGGTGGTGGCTACTATAGCAAATTATGATCAAATAAATTTAAAAGTGATCCACAATTGTATGGCAAAGGATATGTAGTGGAGCTTGGTTAGGAAATATTTATCCTACACAATCTGAATTTCATAATATTGTTGAATTAAGTAATAATCCAAGTTAGAAACAATCAAAGTACTAAGAGTTTTAAGTGAAGTATATGAACACACACGTAATGATCAATGTGACTCAATGCAAACAAATGAATGAGTTAAAAGAAACAATCAAAAAATATTAGCTCGTTTTGAATCAAGTACTAAGAGAGACTCTAGCTAATTGCAATAATATGAATTTAAGGACACAAGATTGCTCAAAGAAATTAAATACACAATCTGAATATATGAACTAAGGTTAACTCACATAAATTCGGCCAATGATTTCGTTTCTTTTTTTTATGCTCAAGCCGTGGCTTCTCTTTTTTTAATTGTCTACCTTTCCTTTTTTTTATACTCAAGGCCGAACTAGGTTTAATTGTTTCTTAATTCTGCACAAGTCGAAAAAATGTGTATATAATTCTAGAACAGTCCTAAAGCAATTATCAAGGACTAGTCTCAAGGGTCAAAGGATTTAAGTGAAAACATCAACAAACGCTCGAAATTCAAACTGCAACAAACTTCGGACGGTCCGAACATGTCCGACTAGGATTCTTGGTGGTGGCTAGGGTTTCTTCCAACCGATTCAATTAAGAAAAGAAAACCCAAATATTTCGGATATGATAATTTTCCAAGATAAGCAAAGATCTTACGTGGATAGCCAGATCAAGAATTCAAATAGTGAATTGAATCTTCCTTTTTTTATGCTAATTGAAATATCAACTAGCAAATTTTCAAGAAAATTGGTACGCAACGATTAAGCTACACAAAAAACACAATGATCAAGACTTTAATAAAATTGACGAAAATAACAGATGCAAAACTAGGGTTTGGATTTTTTTGTAAGGCAATTTTCGGCTATATGGACTATAGGACAGGAAGTAATAAACTGAAAAATAAAGGGATAAAATCCTATCGAGTAAACCGCGCTCTAATACCAAGATGATACGGGGTCATCCGATCTTCTCGACGTATGATAGATACTCACGGGAGTCTTGATAAATCGTAATGATCCTCCAATGCTAGTGCAAGGGACAAACACTATTTAATCCACCAAAACACACTTGTGTCAATTTCGCTGACCACCAAGCGAAGATCTATCGTGTACCCAATTCCCAGCCTAAAGACTGAACGATCTTGATTGAAGAAACTCCCCAATTCCTGACGAAACTCAAGCAGAAACAATAGTAGATTTATTCTCAAGATAATTTATGTTACATGACCAATTGAGCCTCTATTTATAAGGACACACAGGCCCATGCATATGGAAAGTTTTCAATACATGGAAAGTAATCAAATCATATCGGATTCTATCTCTGATTCCAAAACTAAAAAATTGTTTGGATGATTCCGACGCGCATAGAAGGAATTTTTGGATAGAGCTAGATCCGTTGAAAAGAGGGAGAGATAAGCTTTCCATGTTGTACTCACACATTCCAAATGAACTCTTGATGCGAAATCTATGAGTATTTAAAATCAGTCCTGTCAGGCTGAATCATCGTCACACAGAAGGAATTTGGAGGTGAGGCCAAATCCATTGCAAAGTGGACAAATTCTTCTTTCTATGCTGTACTCGTACACCTCAAACGGAGTTCGTATGCAAAGTTATGCACATTTGAAGCAAACGGCCAAATCTGAGCTGAACTTGCAAACAAGACTTGGTTTGCGCTTGACGGTTCCACTTGAATACTTGGCTCACACGGTTCTCCTCCATTGTTTCTAAGCACAATTAAATCATCACAAGGATTAAATAGTATTTTATTCTTTAAAACATTTGTATGTAAACTTAGGAACGCATTCATCTGATAGTTAAGTTGACGTGCTTACACTTGAGTCATTAGTCCTTGTATCGTAGGTTCAGCTTCGTGAACATTCTCATACACACTAGATGTGAAAGTGGTTAGGATGTCCTCATTACCCTTCTTCACTTTAAGTTTGTATATTTCCAGTATGGATCTACATACAATTACATAAAATAGTAGTTCTGCATCTCTAAATATAAGAAACAATGAACCAATTAAATTAGAGTTCACCTGGCCATATTTCATACGGCTCAATAATTCTTTCCAGTTAAACAATATATTTAACTGAAAAGTACAAGACACATGCAAATCCACATCAAAAAAAGAAAACCAAAATTGCATCCTTTGTTCTTTAATGCTTTGTGTTGTACAGTTTTGCTTACTTATGCTAGGTTTGAGTTTTAATTTAGGGCCAACACTTTGACGAGTGTTTTGGACTATTTTTCAACTTTGTAATTTCTAAATTTTAATCTTTGCTACTCATTGCTACATATCATTAGCCTTCCAAGCTCCGCTCTCTACTAACCGATAAGTGTCGTCGCTTATAATCGCTTTACTCATCACTTGAGTTTAGGTGGTTACGAATCAGCCATTGGTTGCGCCACTTGTTTGCATTGGTAAGAACTTGTATGAGCTTGGTAAGAGCTAGAGCATGTGTGACTTGTTAAACTCTAGCACCTAGTAGTTGATAGGGAATTACATATATTTGTGTGTTTTCCTTGTTTGCTACTAACCATGGCAGAATTGCGCGGGATTAAGAAGGAAGAAAACTCAAAGTGTGATGCACCTCTCACACCCCGTACAAGAGGCATCGTGCAACAATTTGAGTGCTTATTCAGCCATCATGATGCTTTAGATCAAATCAACAACAACCTTGTTGTGCTCCGCACACATGTTGAGCACCTCAAATAACGAACACCACCTACTACAGCAGAGGCCACTGATGGGCCAAGGGTAGATGATCCTCCTGTTTGCCGCGCCCAACCTCGCGCTCACTCTTGGGCAAGCGATGTGGAAGAAGAAGAAGAGAACAACTACATTTCTAATATGGAATCAGATAGATTCAATGCCAACAATGATCGTGACCACCGTCGTCTTCATCACAATTGATAAAGTTTGGGTAGAAATGAACGACCAATATGAGAGGTACGTGATGATGTAGTAACTAAAATCAAGTTTACAATCTCTCTGTTTGCTAGTAAATATGACCCTGATGTGTATCTTACTTGGGAGTTAGCAGTATATCATAATGCATGCTATGATTTTTCTGAAGATAAATGAATTAGGGCTACTATTAGTGAATTATCTGATTTTGCATCAATTTGGTAGAGAGAATTTTGTAGATACGGAAATATACCTAGAATTTGGAATGCTATGAAATAAGTCATGAGAGCTAAATTTGTTCATTCATATTATTGATGTGACATGCTAAATAAATTGTAAGGCTTAAAACAAGGCAATAGAACTGTAGAAGAGTATTATCAGTAATTACAAATTGGTTTATTGTATTGTAATTTACAAGAAATGAAAGAAACTAAAATAGCTAGAATTCTAGGAGAACTTAACTATGACATCCAGGACATTCTTGATTATAAAGAGTACACTTATATCACTCGATTATTTTGTCTTACTTGCAAAGCTAAAAGGGAAGTACAAGGACGAAAATTGAGGTCAAGATGAACTTTTGGAGTTGCTTCTATCTTCAAGCCAAACCCTAATTCAACAAAGGTGACATCCCTTTCCACACCCAACCGAGTGTGTTCCACCCCCTACTTCCACTCCTTCGTGTGCTCCTAAGGCAAACAAAGTGAATAATGAAATAGATCATGATATCGATCAAAAAATGATGAAGCAAAATACATCTCAAAATAATACAGAGTTGTCACCACCTTAGCCTACAGAGCATCTAGTATATCGAGATCGATGACCTTCTGAGTAATTGAGTTAAAAAAATAACATAGCATCATGATTGTCGCTCAGACTTTGTTTGGTAAAATGCTTGTAATTGCAATAAGAAACATTTGTGTAATCAGCACATAATAATCATGAAACTTCATACTAATAAATTTTAAATCTTCGATAGAAAAAAGTTTCTTTATGCTGATGAAGTAACTGAACAAAACTTTCACACCATACAAACTCTAGCACAGTTCATTTCTCTTGGCCTTGGATAGAGCGTAGCAAGCTGGAGGAATGTATGTTCGGCCTTTATCAGTCTCTTTTGGTGTTAACTTGGTCCATATGTTCATATCAACCAAGTCATGTCATGCATTGACACTATTCTTTGTTTTGTCATGAATGTTCAATAAGAGACCAATCAAACTATCAAATACATTCTTCTCCACGTGCATGACGTTGATGTAGTAGAAAACTTCTAATTGCTCCCAATAAGGTATGTCTCCAAAAATTGATCTCTTCTTTCAGATGTTCTTTTAACATATCCTCAATTTATATCCTTTTTCAAGCACAATATTAATATCCTTAATCATATCATAAACCTTTTTCCCTCTAAAAGGCCTTGAAGTTGAACCACCCTTCTTCTTTCCGTTGAATTGCTTCTATGATGGGTGATATTTAGGAAGGAATCTACGATGACACATGTACACAATTTGCGTGAGTTGTTCAGTTACACACTCTTAGTATCATCTAAGTAGTGAGGATAAGCTTTTGCTCCTTTTATACTCAAGCCCGACAGGTTATCAAGAGCAGAAAAATCATTGATGGTGCATAATAGTATGACGCGCAGAGTGAAGCTATCTCGTTTGTCCGCACTCCATACTTGCACCACTTCCTTCCACAGTGTTACAAAATCTTCTATCAATGGTGCTAGGTATATATCAATATTGTTCCCAGATTATTTCGACCATTGGATAAGTAGTGACATCAAAATATACTTCTGCTTCATATATAGCTAAGGATAAAGATTGTAGATATATAGATTCATGAACTAAGTGTTATGCCGGTTGCTCATGTTACCAAAAGGATTTATTGCATTGTACTCAACAGCTCTTCTAAAAACAGACATACCATCGATGTACTCTTTACACACACGGTTCTCAACGTACATCTAGCTTCGGTCTATCTATGCTACGCATATAACAAATTAATATTAAATTAGATTAATACTCTCATAGTTAGACATTACATGTACATACGCTAGCGCTACCCACAATTGTAATTCACTATAATTTGTCCATCTAAAATAGATAGCTATGATTCATGAACCAATCCAGTAAGAATTAAAATAGATAGGAGTGAGACTCACTCTTAAATTGGAGCAAAAATTACTAAGTTAGATCTCTCTTTCCTTCTAACTAGAAATTATACAGATCTAGCTAGAATATAATGCATTTTATTATATATAGTACCAATTACTAATTTTAGATCACTAAGAACAAATAGATACACAAGTACCCTTCCAAATCTCCGGTCTCCTTTCACCAAATCAGCTCAAAGCCGCCACGCGTCTAACAGATAGAATATCTGTTGAGACAAGGGTATTTAACAATACAGTGAATATCACAAATGCTTCCATTCAAAACTCATTTTTGATAAGTAGATCATCATAGATAGATTTTACATAAACCGTTTATGATATGTCGGATATCATAGATGGTTTTTATTATGAACCATTTATGATGTATCATATATGGTTTGTGTAAAAAAATCATCTGTGATAAGTAGGTCATTACTAACAGTTCTTACCATCGGTTACAACATAGATGATCATATTAGTAAAATCGTCTAAAATAACTATGTTGTAGCTTAACACTGATAGATTTCGTAGAACCATCTGTATTCAGTATGACCTTCTTTGTAATAGTGTCCCCACAACATGTTTGATCAGCCGCTGCCTCTGTTGTCATCAACGACCACGGAGACTCGGTAAGCAGCCCTATCATGTCCTATCACCACCCATATTACCAGAAATTCATCACATACACACACAGCCTCATTGCCTACCCAAATTAGTGGTTCCTATAACTTCGCAGTGCCCGATGCACCTCAGACTCTATTCCCCTCACCGGGCCATCGCCCGAATCTCACCGGTGATGCACCACATTGCTGCCTCCCCTGTTTTCACGCAGACTTGAGTCCAACCGCTACCACTGGGGTGCTTCTTGCATTGCCCTGAAGACATCCAGCCCAACCCCACCGATGCCCGGTCACCGGAGCGCCGCCACCATGTAAGACCACCTTCGCCCACTACTACTCATGTCGCACCATTGCTACATGCTACATATGCCAACCCAAACCAACCACAGGAACAGAATCACCGTAGCCCATTGATACTCCCAGATCCTTCTCCCTTGCTGTAGAATTATTGTGCCATCGCCGCCTTGGATGACCCCGGCCCGAACTCCAGTTCGTCGTCACCAGCCAAGCCTAGACCACCTTGGCGCAAAAACTACCACCACTACATTTAGCTCATTTCAGAACACGCGGTGCGCGTGCAGGCCTGAGCAACTCACCACTCCTGAGGATCTGGTCGACACATTTTTCTGTGTATCAGCCGCCGAGCCACCTGTGCGCCACATAGCTCATGTTCACATGCCTGTTCACTGGTACGCCTTTGAGCGGTAGCCATACCATTGGGCTGATTGACTTTATTTTTCTGTGTATTAGCCTCTCAGTGACCAGTGCTTCATTGAGGTCGAATTGGATGGCCACACAAGTATCCATATGGATTGCCCATATGGTTTTTTAGACATCCGGGGCCCTAGGGCCAAGCCGGGCTGGCTGGCTATCGATATGACCTTTCACTTATCGGATAGATGGAATAGATATTTAGAATAATATTACAACTTATTATCCTAACTTTGATCAAGTTGTGTGTATCGTGTGGGTAAAACTAGACAGATGCTACATAGTCATAAAGTATTCGAATACACCATGTTTCCGATATATGAAACTGTGTCTATGGGTGAATTCAATATATTAGCATAAGCAGTCTTTGAATTGTTGTTAATGTGCATACTTGTTAGAATCATTCCTGCCAAGTTAAACCAACTCTTGAAATGCTCATTTTACAAGTTATTATATTCTATTGCTTATCAACTACTATTAAGGAAGAGGTAACCATAAAACCCAAATCGTGTTGTTTACTGTCAGAGCCGGGTTTTGGCAACCCAGATCTCTGTGATTTACCTGCATTATTCCCTGGATCAGTAGATAATGCCTCACAGTTACATTGCTGGATCATCTCATACACGAGTCATTTAATATTCCATTAACTGGAGCAGAGTAGATCCATATAGTAGACCGTTAGGCCAAATAGGTCATTACATCAAAAGACAGCGGAAGACAGCGAAAGTTCAACAAAAATAGAAGGCGCATTTCCCAACAGGTAGCGACTGGGGATAGCCCAAGTGAATTCAACTGTTAGCCAAAGTTATTAAATGGGATTCACTTGGTATCTAGAATAGTCTGCTGACCTATGGGAAAGAGACTACTAAGACTACTAGAACTATTCGTCGTCATGGTCTCCTTCGCCTTGTTGGTCCTGATCTTCATAATAATCATAATGCCTCTGCTGCTCTGCTTCTGGAAAGGGGGTTGAGAGCGAGAGTGAGCACTTGCAACTATGCCCCGCAAGCCAACAGACAAAATGCAGTAGTATAGAATGCAAGGCTGTTCAACAGATAGCTTAGGGCTTAATTTGAGTTGCACAAAGCTATGTTTTGACAAATACATAGGTAAAAGCTTACCACTTAGCAGGTGTTTGGATAATGCCGAAATCATTTAAATATGCAATAATTATATTGTAGACGGTTCCATCCACCGGTTACATGGCTCCATCCACCAATGCTTAGTTTTGGTTTACTGGGCTACATCCACCCTAATTAGCCAACGCTGGAGTACATCCCTCTAGGAAAAATCCAACACAGTAAAGTACCTCCTTTCACTGAGTTTTTAGTCCATTCCCACAAAGGTTTTTGAAATAGAACTAACTCGAGGAAATTCCTATGTCCGCTCTTAACCGTGAGCATGGCTATTCGAATAGTTTAGACTCTGCAGAGTTGCACACCTTTACCCACAAGAGATAACCCAATTGTTATATTCCACATGTTTCCTTAGACATGTAGATCAACCAGATTATCACATGATATTTACAATGTATCTAGTAAAGGACTGCACTCGCTAAGGTTTCGTCTCCAGGTTGGCCCTTTGGGCCCCAGCGAGACCCCCTCTTGCGCCCGCCTCTGTCTAGCGACACGACCACCTCCAAGACGCTTTGCGCCCAGCGAGGAAAATCATGCTTCCCTCCGAAGTGCATTCCTTTACTGACGAGTATAAATTATTCAGTCATGCCTACACTTTGCCAGCTTGTGGTTTGTACTGTTTTACATGGAGAGGCCAACACAAGATTAAGTCCTCAATTTGTCCAGGCAGTGCTTACCACAACCACAAATTCTCGTGCTACATCCACACCAATCACTCTTACCATCCGCCCAGACAGGTAAGCAATTTTTTTAGGGTTTTGAGAAGCATAAGATAAGCTTTTATGCAAACTATCAATCATGTACATCCCATGATTGCCCAAAATGAATTCTTCGTATTTGTTGAGAGAATTGATCAGGACATGCTAATGCCCTGAGACTTTTACTGGACTCGCTTGGCAATTTAATAAGATAGCTTATATTGAGAATGCTTTCATTAGTAGCACCTAAGGCGACAATGGTAAGGGTAACAATGATTACATGGAATGGTTTAGCTACATAGTACTAAATAAACGAGGTGGTCAAGTAACTAATAAAAGACCGTAAAGTATGGTACATAAAATAACGCATGCAAGTTTAATAATTTTAAATAACATAATTGATTTAAAACATGGGAATTCAATATGGTCAAAGTGTCGACTCACCTGGATCGGGTGTTGGTAAGTCGGGCTGATCCGGGGAGGCGTCGAAAGCTTGATCGGAGTTATCCTCGTAATCTACTCGTACGATAACACCGGAAAGAACAATAGACAAAAGACAATAAATACCAAAACAAATTCAAATGAACTTCAATTTGAACAAAACTTGAATTAACAGAAAGCTTATGAATTTATAAAAATTTAGAAACAAATTTCACGTAAATCGGGATTACGGTTAAAAAGTTATAGCCTTTCAAAGTTAAAATTTCAGAAAAATTATCAAAAATAAAAGAGGAGAGAGGGTTACTTTCACTGACATGTGGGTCCCGCGGTTTTATTATTTTCAAAGTTAGATTTCCTTATTTTAAATCAAGAGAGTGCATGACATGTGGGGCCCACAGATTTATTAATTTTTTGGAAAATTAACAAACCTGCAGTGACTATCATGTGGGTCCCGGGTGCAGACACTGTTGAGTGGGGCCCACCTATCAGTGACTCAAGATTTTAAAAATGGTTAATTTTTAATTAGAAAAGGTGGGGCCTACTTGTCATCCTCTCATTACATTTAAACAGCTGAGGGGCCCACGGGTCAGTGGCTCATCAACAATTTTGAAATTGTTATTAATGAAAATCATTAGCAGTTAATGAATTTTTCATTAATTAATCGGTCGGAACAGAGGCAGCGGCTTTAGCCGGAGGAGCGGCGGCGCGGTATCTTCGCCGGCGGCGAGGGGAGGCCGGAGCGAGCGGGCACAAGTACAAAATGGCACCACCGCAGCTCGGTGTACTACTAGCCGGGGTGCGGCTCAACCGGCGCAAGGCCTTGCCGGCGGCGGAGCAGGGAGAAGTGGCGTCGGCAAAAATCCTCGGTGAGAACTCAATTAAAGGGGAAGGGAGCATCTAGGGCTCACCAGGAGCTCACCGAGGGGTTCAATTGGGCTTGAGGTGGCGCGGTTCGGGCTGGCGTCGGCGACAGGTGGTGGCGGAGGAAGGTGACCGACGCGGGGGAAGACGAGCAGGGGAATCCTCCAATTGACACCGGGGATGGGTTCAGCAGATCATGGTGAAGCTCGGACGGGGTGGAATCGGGCTCTAACGGCCGGAGGCGGCGATGGCGACGGGCAGCCAGAGTGGAGGAAGAAGGGCCTGCCGACGAGCTGCAAGGCACAGGAGATCCATTAGACATCAGGGAAGCACCGGGAGGGGTCAAGGAACAAGATTAGAGGGTCGCAGGAGCTTGCGGAAGCTCGGCGGCGGCTGTCATCGACGGCGACCGAAAAAGCTTCGACGGCGGTGAGGCACAGTGTGCAAACGGCTCGGGAAAGTGGAAAGAACGAGAGAAGTGGGTATTGTGAGCCGAATTGAGGTGGGAGGGCGGCAATTTATAGCACGCGGGCGAGTGGGGAGTGCTGAGAAGCATTCAATCGCAAATGAAGTCGGGTGCTCGAGTGTGAGCGCTCAAGTGCGCTATCGCGCGTAGGCGAGGAGGGGCAGGGAAGTGACACAGTGCGTCTCCTCGGCCTTCATTGCGCGGCAGACAGCTCGGTGAGGAGTAAAGGAGCTGCGTCAGCGAGTGCGAGCGTACGGGGGAACTCGGGGCTACGGCGAGAGGGAGGAGTAGCTTGGCGCAGTGCTTCAATGCTGGAGGGAGCTCGAGGCGGGACGGCGACGTGGATGCGACGGAGGGACAAGCTGCGATATGGCGGCGGTGGCGGTGCACAGTGGAGCGGCGAGCAGCGGAGCTAGGAGGGTAGCTCTACGCAGGTAGGCGCACGGAGCCGCGAAGGAGGCGCCACGGAGGAAGCTAGAGCCGAGGTAGGGGAGGGGAGGCGGGGAGTGACGTCGGCGTTGCTCAGCGCGTGCGGGGGAAAGAGGGAAACCGGGGGCGCGGTGCCGTGGTTTTCGGCCGACAGAGAGAGAGACGGGGTAGGCGAGGAAGAAGGAGGGAGCACAGGCGCGCGGGTGGGCTGGCTGGGTCAGCGGGCCTGGTCGGCCTGCCCGAGAAAAGGATTTTCCTAATAAAATATTTTCTAATTTGCCTATTTTCTTTGGAGATTTTTGCAGAAAGAGAGAAATAAGATTTTTGAGGAATTCAAAAACCATAAATCTTTAAATAAAAGCTAAGAAGAGCACAAAAATTTTCAAGGCTGAACTCCAAACAAAATCAAGGCAATTAAATAATCAAGAATGGAAAATTGGGGTGTTACAGATCCCTCCCCCTTAAATAAAATCTCGACCCCGAGATTTGCTCAGGCTGGGAAAAGGTGAGGAAACTCGGTCTTGAGCTGGTCTTCACGCTCCCATGTAGCTTCCTTTTCGGTGTGATTGCTCCACTGTACTTTACAAAGACAAAATATCTTGCGCCTGGTTTGCTTCTCCATGGTGTCCAAAATCTTGATTGGATACTCCGAATAAGTAAGATCTTTCTGAAGCTTCAAAGTTTCTAAAGGTGCTTGCTCTTCCGGAACTCGGAGGCATTTCTTGAGTTGCGAAACGTGAAAGACGTCATGCACTTCTGCCAGGCTTGCAGGTAGATCTAGCTTGTAGGTGACTTCTCCGCATCTAGCAAGGATGGGAAAAGGACCTATAAACCGGGGCGCTAGCTTGCCTTTTACTTTGAATCTCCTCACTCCATGAAGGGGAGAAACCTTGAGATAAACATGATCTCTGACTTGGAATGTGAGCTCACGTCGACAATTGTTAGCGTAACTCTTCTGTCTAGATTGAGCAGCTTGCAGATGGTCTCTAATTAGCTTGACTTTTTCTTCTGCTCGTTTTAGGGTATCTGGTCCAAAGGTATGACCTTCACCAGTTTCTGACTAGTGTAATGGAGTCCTACACTTTCGTCCATATAAAGCTTCAAAAGGCGCCATTTGGAGGCTTAACTGGTAACTATTGTTATAAGAAAACTCTGCATACGGCAAGCTTTTCTCCCAATCTGAGGTTATTCTAAGGCACAAGCTCGAAGCATGTCCTCTAGAACATGGTTTATCCTTTCAGTCTGTCCATCTGTTTGAGGGTGATAAGCAGTACTGAAGCTTAGATGAGTTCCAAGGGCATTGTGTAAGCTATTCCAGAAATGTGAAGTGAACTGAGAACCTCGATCTGAAACTATCTTCTTGGGTACCCCATGTGAACATACAATACGAGCCATATACAATTCTGCTAACTTGTCTCCTTTATAGGTGGTCTTTACCGGAATAAAATGAGCCACCTTTGTCAATCTATCTACTATAACCCATATAGAATCATAACTTGTCTTAGTGCGGGGAAGGCTGGTTATGACATCCATTCCTATTTCTTCCCATTTCCACCGAGGTATTTGCAAAGGTTGAAGTAATCCAGTCGGTTTCTGATGTTCAGCTTTAACTTGCTGGCAGGTATCACAACAAGCTACATATTTTGCAATATCTCGCTTCATACGGGGCCACCAATACAATGTTTTTAAATCTTGGTATATTTTTGTACTACCAGGATGCAAAGCATAGGCTGAACTGTGTGCTTCTTTAAGTATCAGCTCCTTCAATTCTTTCTGGTGAGGAACGAAAAGTCGTTTCTCAAACCACAGAATTCCTTGAGAATCTTACACCATCTTCGGTGTCTTTCCTTTATTCATCAAATGCTCGAGCTTCTGAGTTCTAGGGTGTCCTTTCTGAGCTGCCTTAATCTGCTCTTCTAACATGGGATGCACTTCTAAAGCAGTCAGAGTGCCTTGTTCCACAATTTCCAATTTGAGGGAGATCATTTCTTCACATAGTTCCGGTGGAATGTTCTGGATTATCAGGTGATTACATTTAGGTTTTCGACCTAAGGCGTCAGCCACTACATTGGCCTTGCCAGGATGATACTGAACTTCTGAGTCATAATCTTTAATAAGTTCCAACCATCTTCATTGCCTGAGGTTCAGATTAGTTTGGGTAAATATATACTTGAGACTTTTGTGATCCGTGTATATATTGCAATGATTTCCGATCAAGTAGTGCCGCCATATTTTTAATGCATGCACTACAACTGCTAACTCTAGGTCATGAGTAGGGGAGTTATCCTCATCAAAGTTGTCTGGAGGCATATGCCACTACCTTTCTATCTTGCATGAGCACACATCCCAAACCTTGCCGGGAGGCATCACAATACACTTCAAAGTTTTTAAGGATATCTGGCAGAATCAATACTGGAGCCGAGGTAAGTTTTGTTTTCAATTCCTGGAAACTTTCCTCACAATCCTTAGTCCATTCAAACTTCTTTTCCTTTTTCAAGAGTTGAGTCATTGGTCTGGATATCTTGGAGAAACTTTCTATAAAGCGCCTGTAGTATCCTGCCAGCCCCAGGAAACTACACACCTCGGCAACCGATGTTGGCTGCTTCCATTCTAGAACGATGTCCACTTTGGAATGGTCAACAGCTACACCTCCTGACGAGGTAACATGTCCTAGAAAACTGATTTCCAGCAACCAGAAGGCGCATTTGCTATATTTCGCATAAAGCTGATGTCTGCGAAGCGTCTCTAGGACTGCTCGCAAATGCGCAGCGTGCTCTTCTGGTGTCTTGGAATAAACCAGGATGTCATCGATAAAGACTACCACGAATTTGACCAAAAATTTCATAAACACTTTATTCATGAGGTTCATGAAATATGCAGGAGCGTTTGTAAGTCCAAAGGATATTACTGTATTTTCAAATAAATCGTATCTGGTGGTAAAAGATGTCTTTGGAATATCTTCAGGCCTGATTTTCAGCTGGTGATAACCTGACTTCAGGTCTATTTTAGAAAATATGGTAGCTCTGGTGAGTTGATCGAACAAGTTATCTATCCTTGGCAAAGGGTATTTATTTTTGATGGTTACCTCATTAAGGGCACGGTAATCCACACACAACCTTGTGGTACCATCCTTCTTTCTAACAAAGAGCACAGGTGAACCCCAAGGAGATGAACTAGGTCGGATGTATCCTTTCTCTTGCATTTCCTCGAGTTGTAGCTTTAGTTCCTTGAGTTCATCTACTGGCATTCTATAAGGTCTCTTTGCCATGGGAGCAGTCCTTGGCTTTAAGTTAATTACAAATTCCACCTCTCTATCTGGTGGCATTCCAAGTAACTCGTCTGGGAAGACATCAAGGTATTCTTGAACTACTACCATATGTTCTAGGGGTATTTCTTCCACGTGAAGAATTAATGGCTTGGAAGGAGAATGGTTCACCTTGATCTGTACGTCCTTCCCTGGCTCTCGGGTTAGCACTACTTTCCTGTTTGCACAGTCTATCATCCCTTGATATTTGGCTAACCAATCCATCCCCAGGATAACATCCAAAGTTTGCGAGGGTAGGACAAAAAGGTTGGCCACAAACCCAAAATCTTTCATAGTAATCTCCACCTTGGGAGTTACTAGAGTGGCTGTCAAAGGTCCCCCTAGAGAACTAAGTAACACTGGCCTTACTAGCTTATAGGTAGGTAGTTTGGCCTTGGCCACAAAATTCCCCGAAATAAAAGAGTGTGAAGCCCCAGAGTCAAATAAAACTTGAGCAGGTATGGATTTAACTAAAAACATACCCATCAGCACTCCTGGTGCGTCTTGAGCTCCTTCAGCCGTTACATGGTTAACACGGCCTTAGTGCTGAGATGAGGTAGTTCGGGAGACTTGTGATGCTTGGCCTCCTTTGCTTGGTGCTACTGATGATACCTTGGCTGGGGCAACACTTGTATTTGTCCAGGCTGGCGCAGATTGGCGATCTGGGCACTTACTGGCGAAAATGCCCTTTTGTCCCATAATTAAAGCAGTGCAAATTGCTAGCTGGATTGGTTGCAGAGATTTGCCCAGCCGGACGGAGTACCCGCGTCCGCCACTAGATTCTTGAGATGGAAATTGGGCTCGAAAGCCTGACGTTCCCTGCTTAAAAGGTGGTTTGCTCTGGTATGATGCTCGCGATTGAGAACTGCTTTGAGATCAATGGGCAACCCATTTTCGCTTTCGACTAGCTTCCAACTGCTTTCTCTCATTTTCACAAATGAGAGCCTTGTTGATCAAATGGTGGAAGGTAGGGTGATCATGAAGAATCAATTGTGCCTGCATCTCTTCATTCATGCCTTCTAAAAATCGATCAATTTTCTCCTCTTCCTCTACAACATCTTTGGGAGCATACCGGGCAAGTTGATTGAATTTTGTGAGGTACTCACTCATAGTCATGTTTCCTTGCTTTAGAGTTCGAAATTCATTCTTTTTCATCCTTATTATGCCAGTGGGCACAAAATTCTGTCGGAATACGGCTTTGAATTCTTCCTAGGAAATGATAGCTTTGGATTGACCTACTACCCTGTCACTTATCTCCTCTGTCTCTTCCTCTTCTTCTGCCTCAGCATCATCTTGAGCTTGTTGATCTGACTGTTGAGTGTCTGAAGTAGGAGTTTCGGCTACTTCCTCTTCTCCTTCTTCTTCCTCGGAAGACTTTCTCTTAGTGTGGGTTTCAAGGTAATTTCCCCACCAAGCGGCGGTGGCGCCTTTGAGTTGATGGGAAGCAAAGTCCACTTTATCTTCATCAGAACATCACGCTAGGCGAAGTTTCTTCTCTGTGTCTCTTAACCAATCATCTGCCTCTAAAGGTTCGTTGGCAGATGAAAAAGTCTGAGGTCGAGTCCTAAGGAAGTCAGCTAGCTTTGAACTTTTATTAGCTGAACCCGCTTGCTGATTACAGCATTGCGTGAAGAATCTGAGTTTGCTGAGCTAGAATCTGAGTTGTGGTTGGAGGTGCAGGTGGAGGGGGTGGTAAGCCTTGACCACGGCCTCGACCTCTGCCACGACCTCTGCCGCGACCTCGCGCTTGAGGAGTGACTCTCGGTGGCATCTGCACCCACAGAAATATGTTACTGCAAAAGAGAAAGAAGGGCAAGAGAGTATAAGAGGGTTTACTAGCCCCCTAGTAGCACGGCAGCAAAATCAACAGAAATTGTTTTTTAGAAAAGCAATGCAATAAAAAGCATTGAAAATCTAGCAAGCTTATAATACAAAAGGGGACTTTTACAGAGTCCACAGGGTCTTAGCCCTTACATCACGTCTACTACAGAGGTATCTACAAAGAACAAAAGGAGAACCAAAAGACTGAGGCACTAACCAACTTCCTACACCCTCTAAACTAAGGGTGGTCTCCTCCACACTCTGAACAGCCCTGGGAGCAGCTGCGGCTGGCCAGCTGGGATGGGCTAGCTGTACGGGAGTGAGAGCTGGTCAGGGAATGGGTACAGCGCACACCACGGCGGGGCCCTGCTGCGTCCGCCACGGTGAAGCCTGCAGGTGGACGCACGCTCTTACGAGCGGTCTGACGAATGCGGGGCCCCACAAAGCTGGAGGGTGCGAAGCCTCTCACGACGGGAGTAGGGAGAGGAATAAGCCTGCCGTAGAACGACTGAGTGGAGGCAGGCGCAACTGCTGGTACCGCTGGAACTGGTGCTGCTGGATCTGTTGGTACTGCTGACACTGGTGTTGCTGGGGGAGCTGCTAGTACTGGTGGTGTCGAGGCTGGTGTCGGGGCTGGTGCAGGTGCCAGTACTGGTGAGGACGGCGTGTAAGATGGAGAGGACGGGGTATAGTCTGCCAAGGATCGTAGCCTCTCCAACTCCGCCTCCGCAGAGATCTGCTCTCGCTCTGCAAAAGTGAGAGCGGCGTCTGCACTGGCCAGCTGAGCCTGCAGTGTGTCAACCCTCCTGTAACTGGCTGCAAGAAGGTTGAGGAGCTATCGGATCTCCCTTAGAGCCTGGCTATGTGAATCCACCTGTGCCTCTGTCAGATCTACCTGGTGCGAAAGACGGGGGTCATCAATCGGTTCTCCCAAAGGATCTGGATCAGTAGAGTTCATACGCAGTATCGGAAAGAAACAGAATGGCGACACGGTCAAGGCCTCTCCGTGTGCGTGCATCAGTCGTGCCATCCCGAAGAAAGCAGCATCCTGCACCGCATCGCATAGGTAACTCCTGGGAAAAGTGGCTGGAGTGACTATGGGGATCATGTCCTGGTCTCCATCCCTGGCGTAGATGAAGACGTGCACTGTCATGGACTCCCGGTCCTGAAACCTAGTGCAGTGGCCGCGGAAGATGGGCTGTCGACGGTAGTGGAGATACTGCATCAAACGACGCAGTAAGTTGACGAAACCTCCTTCGGCCTCCAAGTCAGAGAGAATGTCCCAAGCAGGAGCAGGTGGGCTTGCCATCTAAAAAAAATTTTAAACCAAGAGTTAGATATAGACGAGGAAACTTTTAATAAAACAACCAGAAGCATAAGTAAAGCATTTAGTTGCACATAAGTTTTAAATTATACTAGAAAATAGGTTTTTATCCTAATCACGGCCATTCTAGCTAAGGCTGCCTACAGTCGTATGCTCTGATACCAGCTCTGTCAGAGTCGGGTTTTGACAACCCAGATTTCTGTGATTTACCTGCATTATTCCCTGGATCAGTAGATAATGCCTCACAGTTACATTGCTGGATCATCTCATACACGAGTCATTTAATATTACATTAACTGGAGCAGAGTAGATCCATATAGTAGGCCGTTAGGCCAAATAGGTCATTACATCAAAAGACAGCGGAAGACAGCGAAAGTTCAACAAAAACGGAAGGCGCATTTCCCGACAGGTAGCAACTGGGGATAGCCCAAGTGAATTCAACTGTTAGCCAAAGTTATTAAGTGGGATTCACTTGGTATCTAGAATGGTCTGCTGACCTATGGGAAAGAGACTACTAAGACTACTAGAACTATTTGTCGTCATGGTCTCCTTCATCTTGTTGGTCCTGATCTTCATAATAATCATAATGCCTCTGCTGCTCTGCTTCTGGAAAGGGGGTTGAGAGCGAGAGTGAGCACTTGCAACTGTGCCCTGCAAGCCAACACACAAAATGCAGTAGTATAGAATGCAAGGCTGTTCAACAGATGGCTTAGGGCTTAATTTGAGTTGCACAAAGCTATGTTTTGACAAATACATAGGTAAAAGCTTACCACTTAGCAGGTGTTTGGATAATGCCGAAATCTTTTAAATGTGCAATAACCATAAGAAATAGCATCTCCTGGTAAAATAAATAGATAACCATAAGTTGATTTTCAGTCATCTAGATCCCCTGCCAATAAGCATCAATATAATCCTGTAGCTAACGATTATGACTATTAAAAAAATAATGCAAAATCCATAATTCCTTTGACATAACGTATTACATATTTGATTTATTTTCAGTGTTCTTCCCTATTATTCTTTTAATATCTACTAAGAATTACAATGGCTTGGCTAAGGTCAGGTCATATGAATAACATATCATACATAAGACATACCAAAGCTAAATAATACGGAAAACCATTCATTCTAGCATTTTTCTCAGGAGTATTTGGACATAATTCCTCACTGAGTTTAGTTCCCGTCACAATAGTTATATTAACAGGTTTGATGATTTCCAGAAAATCATTTTAAAACACTTCGAAGATATGCCTTTTGGGACAATACAAGAATCATTTTATTCTGATTTCTATGTATTTTAATCCCTAAAACATAGAAATCTTCTTCCATATCTTTCATATCAAATTTAGAAGACAACCAAACTTTCACTTCTATCAATGTATTTTTTATTATTAGAAATAATGAGAATATCATCAACATATAAAGACAGTAAAATAAAATATTTACCCATAACTTTTGTATATATACAATGATCACCTTACGTCATTGAAAAACCATATGACGTGATAGCATTATAAAAAAGAATATACCACTAACGTGAAGCTTATTTAAACCATAAACTAACGTATTCAACTTGTAAAAGTTATTTTCATTTCCTTTTTCTCCAAAAAAAATCTTCCGGTTGTTTCACATATATTTCCTCCTCCAAAAGTCCATTAAGAAAAGTAGTTTAAACATCCTTTTGGTGGAGTTCAAGATCATAATAAGTTGTCAAAGTACTAATAATATGAATTGAAGTAAATTTACCAACAGAACAAACAGTTTCTACAAAGTTAATACCCCCGTTTGTGTAAAACTTATAGCAATAGACCTAGCCTTATATTTTTCCACTAAACTTGTTGCATTCAATTTCCTTTTAAAAATCCATTTATAACCTATGGGATTATGGTTGTTTGGTAGGTCAATAAGTTTCCAAGCTTTATTTCTTTTCATCGAGTTTAATTCTTCTCGCATTGCTTCCACCTATAAATTTGATTGTGAGCACTTTATTGCTTCTTTATAAGTCTTTGGTTCTTCCTCTAAATCTAAAATTTTAGAGTGAACTTCTCCCAAGAATAAATAATAATCATATAAATATTTTAGATGTTTAGGGTGCACTTAAATTTCGCCCACTTCCCCTAAGCATGTTAGTTTGGAAGTTCAATTTGTATTTTCTTGAGAAGTTGAACCTCCTTTAGTATGAGAATTAATTTAAGATGTATCCATCTATGTTTTTGGTGGAGTTGCTAATAATTCACCATCGCCCGTTTAGCACAGCGAGGTGTATTTTGATCTAAAAAATATTGCATCCCTACTTTCCACAACTTTATCTTTTTCTAAATCACAAAACTTGTACCCTTTTGACTCCAAAGTATAATCATTAAAAATTCCTAGCATACTTTTAGGCTGTAATTTTGTACGATTTTGATTTGGCACTCAAATTTGTGCATTACAACTCCAAACAATTAAGTGGCGAAGTGAGGGTTTTCTTCCAGTCCACAACTCATAAGGATTGACTGTTACAAACTTAGATGGTGAAAGATTTAATAAATAAACTGTAGTATGTAAAACATTACCCCAAAAGGACAAAGAAAGATTTGAATAAGCCATCATAGACCTAACCATATCCATAAGTATTCTATTCCTCTACTCAACAGCACTATTTTATTGCGAAGTGTAAGATACGGTATAATGATGAATAATTTCATGTTCTTTACAAAAATCATTTACTATTCCTAAAGAGTATTCTTGTCCATGATCAGTTCTCAAAACTTTGATATTTCTATTCAATTAATTTTCCACTTCAATTTTAAATGTCTTGCGCACATCAAATCTTTTCAACTTATGTTTAAGAAGATATACATAACCAAATCTAGAATAATCATGACAAATGTGATAAAATAATCTTTTGACCTTTAATGGGGGTAGATATTTCACCACAAATATCAGAATGAATAATAGCAAGAGTCTCATTAGATCTTTTCACCTTTAGAAAAGGCACACTGGTCATCTTACCCATTATTCAAGCCTCATAAATACCAAAATCCTCCCACCTAACTGCAGAATATCATAATTAATAAACCTCTTAATTTGTTTTTGATATGTGACCAAGTATTAAATGCCATAAATAAGATTATGAGCATGTGTTTTTATCATTAGCATTCCTCACTATGGAGTTTATTTTTACCAACTAAATAGTCAATATTGTCATTATTCGATAGTTCATCAAGAAAATAAAGACTTTCAGATGAGTTCCAGTATGCATTAATTTTCATTGAGCAATATTTTAACTCTTCCTTTTCTAAATAGTATATTATAACCAATAGATTCTAACTAAGCAACAGAGATTAAATTTCTTCTCATGCTAGGTGAATATAAAGTGTCTTGTAATAATAATTTTTCTCAATTTGGTAGTTTTTGGACATAATTTTTAATTCTAAGTACATCAGTTTTACCATTAGTATCCAAAAAGACATCTATTTCTCCTTAGAATTGTTCGCATAGAAGTAAATGCTCTATGATCTTTAGTAATATGAGGTGTAGCACTGGAATTGACAAGCCAACTATTTAGAAAAGTAACAGTAAGTAAAGATTCAGTGCATATAAAATATTAAATATACCGTTAGGTGAAAATTTGCCTTTATGCTCAACTGGTATATTTTCATTGTGGATGAAAAGACTATGCTTATTTAGATTTTATGAATGTTTTGATAAGATGAACTATTTATGTATTTTCGTTAATTTTAGATGTATAGTTTAAAGGATTTTCATGTTCCGATAAATATTCGTAACCGTATTCATTTCGATTCGTATTCACTCTGTATCTGTATTCGATATTATTTGTATTTGTATTCGTATTCGAGTTATCCGTATTCGTATCTATATCTAAAAATAAATATGAAAATAAATATGATAAAAATATTATCTATCTGTCTGTTTCTGATCCGTTTGCAACCCTAGTGGCGGTGCTGTATCGCGGGAGGTACTCGCGAAGAGGGAGATGCAGCAACGAAAATTTCCATGCGTGGGAAGAGTGGTTCGATTCTCCCGTGTGAGGGGTGGAACAGGCTGGGATATTTTATTCGCTGCGCACATCCAAACATGCTTTATATCGAAATTCACGTGGACTGGGCTAGGATCCCGGCTGACCTCGGCCTATCCAAATGTTCTCTAAATGTATTTAGAATGGCACGCATTACGAGGTTAAAGGTGTTTAATTAGAGACCATGTAGCGATGTTTGAAATGATAGGAGGAGCAATACTCAATAAAAAAAACTTTCCAACGGTCACAAAAATATGTGTTTTAGATATCGATATAATCCTTAAAACGTAACTTTGACTACTGATTTCTATTATAATATATTTACAAAATTTAATAAAATTATAATGTGATAAAAGTAATTGAGAAAAATCTACAAATGATTTTCATGTATATACTTAAAAATATTTAAAAGGATATCAATAACTAAAATTTTGAAACTTTAATTATATGTATTAAAAAAGACATGTTTTTATGACTGAAAGGAGTGTATTGGCTTCAATAATGTTGACATGAATTTTGCAATGGAGGAGTTCAGGGTAGATGGAGTCGATAAAGGCAGTATTTTTGTTTGGTTATGGATCTTGCTTTAATTCAGCGCCTAATTGAACTTGAACAGACGATATGTTAAGGCCTTGCTAAATTTAAGATTCACGCATGAAGTTGGAATACTAAATATTGGCATCATAGCACACCGTTAAATTTCAGCGTATCCATGCACACAGGCAAACCGTATTTTTATGCAGATGACGGCTCGACAGGCCTATGGAAGGTGGCGATTTTAGGAGTTAATGTTCAACGATGAACCATCAGGCTTTTGCTGGGCTATTTGGTAAGACAGATGTATCTGTTTTAGTGGACTATCACAGACGGTTTTTCAGTAAATATCACAGACGGTTTTTCAGTAAAAATTATCTGTGATAATGCTGCTATGTTTTTATTGCGCCGCTCAGACCGCATATACATCTGTCTTCATTTCGATCCAGATCTAGCCGGTGCTGCAGCTTGAGGCGGCAAGACTGTCAGGCTATTTTATTTGCATGGTGGAAGGAGACTTATTTGGCAGGAGAGTGCTTTGAAGGTTCATTGAGTTCTTGGTTGCCCTAGATATGGTTAGTAATGAAATTTATTTTTGGTTACAATATCAAAATTGATCTAGCTAATTAATTTTCGATGACTGTTATATATATACTTTGAAGATCTAGCTAATTTAGATTTAGGTAGCCTCAATGCATGTGGTATATATGTAGTAATAATTAATTAAATTAATTTTAATACTAAGTTGTTATATATGTGCATAATATAGGACCGAAACTGGATGTATACCGTAAACCGTGTGAGTAAAGAGTACATTAATGGCGTGTCTGCTTTTACAAGAGCTGCAGAGGAGAATATGTTGAATAAGGAGGTGGAATATATGTAATGTCCATGTACTGACTATGAGAATTTAAAGATGTTTAAGAATCGAAAGTAGATTGAAGCACACTTGATTCGGAGAGATTTCAAAAAGAGGTATACGTATTAGACTAGTCATGACGAAGTCAATGATATGCCGCCGGATGACATCGCCGGTGAAGTCAATGATATGCCGCTAGCAGCAGCCGGGTAACACATGTGGATTCTACGTTTGTCACCATATGAGACTACTCATCGATTCCTCGAGGATCACCAATTCCAATTCTAAGGTTTGTCAATATTCCCATAATTACTTCATACTTATCAAGTTATATATATACGCACATTGATATTTCTATCGACAGACTGCGTCCATCCCGAAAACTGCATTGAAACAGGCCAACTTTGAAGGAAATCTATGAGAGTGCGTGTACTTTTCGGTGGCTAAGTCCTAAATTCAAAGGGAGAGTTCCACAACGTACAATGATTTTTATATTGCTCTTATCACTCCGGAATCGAGGTCTCACGAAAGAAATAGATCCATAATCAACGACTTGTCAGGCTGCACAAGCAATACTTTGATGGCAATTATGCACCATCCAAGTATTGCTTGTGCAACCTGACAAGTTCGTTGATTATTGATCTGTTCCTTTCGCGAGACCTCAATTCCGGAATGATAGAGCAATAAAAAATGCAATGTTACCATCTAAGTGCAAATGCAATGTAGATCTTTTGTAATTGTGTATTTGTTAAAGGACATTTTACTTTATTTCAATTAATTGATTTACAAAATGAATGTTTTATGTTTGTGAAATGAATTGAGATGTGAATTGTCTGTATACATGTACATGTTGATCTACTTGTTTCAGAGGGCATGGCTAGTATTTCCTGAGGCTAGCCAATAAACAAAAATAGATTTAGGGGTAGGAAAGAATATCACAGATGGTTTGTAATTAAAAACCGTCTGTGATAACTACCATCGCAGACGGTTTGTAAGAAAAATCGTCTGTGATAAAGATTTATCACAGACGGATTTTTCTTACAAACCGTCTACGATGGTAGCTATTACAGACGGTTTTTTGTTACAAACCGTCTGTGATAACCTTCGATTAGCACTGACCTCTAAATTCAGACGGTTCAGAAAATCGTCTGTGATGATGTTTTTGAACCGTCTATGATACGGTTTTCTGTAGTAGTGACTATTTCCAGGAGACTGGCCATTTTTATTGTTCAAGAAAGAAAATAAAAAAGATTCGAATACTGTTAACTCAGTTCAAAAGGCATTGGTGAAATTTAATGAAACATTATGCTTGGAATTATCATTTTTGTATTGTTACAGAAAAAAAATTTAATACTAATATTGCTGCATGGATATTTTGGTATAGTAAGGTCTTTGGAAAATGTCACTACATGTTTTCAGAATATCAAGGTTTTCTTATTTGCAATTGATCTCATAGCGTTTTAAATCGTAAAAGAATTGATATTCATTTGGTGTTGACATGTATTAAAAAAACTCGTGGAAGGTGAAAAATTATGGATCATGCCTTTCGAATATCCCCAATAGCTCCCAAGAAAAATATATATGTAACACATGCTAAATAGTGTTGCTATACAGACTCGCAGTAACGCGCGGATGAGAAATCTAATTCGCACGGTTGATTCTTTACATGAAAACAAGGTCTTTTGTCTTTTAGCCTTTGTTTTTCTAAACGTAAAACTGTATATACTATTCACATCGACATCTATCCTATCGGTTATCATCTCGAAAAGCAATGATAAAGCTAAAGGCCATCAGTTATACCCCAAAAAAATGTCTGTTTGTATTGGCTTCTACTTTTTTTATTCTGTTTAGAAAAGTCAGAAACCAATATAAACATCTGACTTTCTGAAGTTGCTTACTCACTTCTCTCACTCCTATCTTGCTCTAGCGGATAAAGCAAGGGCTATAGATATATCATGTACCCAACTTCTCTCACTCCCGTCGTCGTATGTATTACTCTTTCACTTTTCCCATTATTCACCCCATTTTCATAAAACCACTCTTATTGGTCACTACCATTTATTTTTAGTCAAAAATTATCGGTCGTAACCAATACTAAGAGGTGTTTGGTAGAGCTCATACTCTAGCTTTTCATTTGAATTTAGTCGAGTTGTGCTAAACATTCAACTTCTCACAACTACATTCTAATTCTCATGAGGAGCATGATAAAAAAATAAACTAGTAAGGAGAAACGATCTTAGAGTGAATTCTCGTAGAGCGTTAGCAAACCCGAAGCGAAATAACCCCTGGAAGTCTCCGGATATTACTTGCTTTTGCCATTGCTTACCCCTTGATCTTCTTC